>CM060952.1:87756922-87974422 GCA_030765055.1 Mantis religiosa
CTAAAGGGCCCGGTCTGTGTTAATCTCCCGACGGCCGTGTGCCGTTGGGTTCGTATCACGAACCGGACGTGTTACCGCTGACGGAACCCCGGTGTAATCAACCACAAGTCCCCTGAATCGCGTATGCATTTTTATATGCAGCGCGGCCTAGAGTGGGGGGCCACAGGCGGTTATTCCTGTGGTAGGGGCTTAAAGCCGGGGTGTGTGTGGTGAACGGTTTACACATACAGACAAGCAGTGCATATTGAAGGGTAGCTTTTCTGAGGTAGAAATGAGATCGGTCATGGGTGGGGTCCCCATGACGGCACAGACCGTGAAGATTCGGTGTCTTTGTTTAACCCCCGGATGGCAGGCTGACGCCGACGGTTCCGGGTGGGAGTCTATATCATAATGTCTCCGCGCAAAACCTCTTTCACTGACCCTTATTTAGTGATGACCTTGGCATGTGATGGCAAAACGTTTAAAGATATTAGTCCTTTTTATATAAAGCGCGAACTTGACAAAATCAGCGGCCCGGTCAAAAACGCTACGCGTCTCCGAAACGACATCTTACTATTAGAGAGCACAAGTGCAGACCAATCTCGCAAGCTGCAAAAAGCGACTTTGTTGGTCTCCTACCCCATCCGGGTAGCCCCACACAAAACGCATAACACCTGTAGAGGAGTAGTCACCACCTCCAGCTTAGATGGTCTTGCGAATGAAGAAATAGTAAGTTGCCTCTCTGATCAACTCGTTTGTCAGGCGTACGGGCTAACACGAAAACAAGATGGCAAGGAGTACCCATTACGTACGGTTTTTCTTACTTTCGCCGGGACTAAGTTACCCGAGTACATCTATTGCGGCTATGAACGTGCGAGCGTCCGCCAGTATGTCCCGAACCCCATGCGCTGTTTCCAATGTCAGCGGTTCGGACATACTAAGGTCACGTGTACCAATCCTGCTCTTTGTGAGCAATGTGGCCTACCGACACACGACGACCCAAACTGCAGTCGAACACCTTGTTGCGTGAACTGTCGCGGTAGTCATCCCTCCAGCTCGCGACAGTGCCCTAGATTCATGGACGAAAAAATTATTCAGGAGCTACGTGTAAAGGAACGCCTGACTTTTCCAGAGGCACGACGGCGCTTTGAACAACTAAAGCCTGCTACCACTACTACTGGATATGCATTAGCAGCTCGCCGTACTCCTAATACCACTGTTGCTGTTCAGCACGTCCCTGTCGCCCACGCCTCCACACAGACTGACTTTCTAGCCGTTAAACCCACGTCTCAGACTACTTGTATATCCACCAGCACTACCTCCGCTTCAGCCGTACAGACTCCAGCCACCAATCCATCAGCGAGTAACAACCATCCCGTAGTAAATGTGAAAAACCGATCCCGGCCACAACATAGATCGCGAAGTCGCTCGCCTTCTATGAGATCCCGGTCTCGTTCTACGAGCCGTAGGAGTTCTGACTCCCTAACATCAGCGGAGTCACAGGAGGCTAACGATTTTCGAATCGTAGGACCCAAGTCAGCCAAATTCAAGAAAAAAATTAAAACGGCCCGTTAAAAACTATTTATGGAAATAATCCAATGGAACGTCAATGGTTTCCGAGCTCACGTTCAAGACCTACAATTTCTAGTTTCTCAATGATCACCATCAGTTATTTGTCTCCAAGAAACCCATTTGCATCACTATCACTCATTACACATAAGCACTTTTTCGGCGTTTAGGGGAGACTCCGTTGCAGGCACACGAGCAAGTGGTTGCGTTGCTACTTTGGTGGCGCCTAATATCTCTGCCACCAATATACCCTTAACTACGCCGTTGCAAGCTGTCGCTGTTCATATACAGCGGGAGAGCATCTTTTTTACCATCTGCAACATATATCTGCCTCCGCTCTGTGAAGTTCAAAAGCAGGATCTTCAGGCTCTTTTGGCTCAGCTCCCTTCACCGTTACTCATCTTGGGAGATCTGAATGCCAAACACACGCTCTGGGGCTCCGACATTGATGATGCTCGTGGCTGCCTCATAGTAGACGCGTTCGATTTGTCCGACCTGATTTTGCTGAACACTGATGACCCGACATTCCTGTCATCCGCTTATGGTACGCACTCGGTACTAGACGTCTCTTTCTGCAGCCCGGTATTAGTTCCACTCCTTGATTGGTCTGTGCTTTCCGACCTCTTTGGGAGTGATCATTACCCAATTAACTTCCATTCATCCGGCCGCCACCATGCGCCTTCGCGACATCCTCGCTGGATTATTTCCAAAGCTAACTGGGTAAAGTTTCATTCCCGTATACACCTCAGCGACGATGGTTTTGACACCGTCGATGAAATGCTGGAATATTTTACATGTTTCATGCTGCTCGCCGCTGAATCCAGCATTCCTCGAAGTTCTTCTACCCCACGTCATACCCCTGTACCCTGGTGGTCTGAGGAATGCCGTGTGGCTATAAAAGCATGCAAACGTGCTTTGCGGCTTTTTCAGTTGCACCCGACAGAAAAGAACTTCGTTGCTTTTAAACTTTCTCGAGCTAGGGCACGTTTTGTGCTTCGCAATGCGAAACGAAGATCCTGGGAAGCCTACGTGTCTTCCCTTTCTCGTCGCAGCTCCGCCAAACAGGTATGGTCAGCTGTTCGGCGGATGTATGGCAAGTATCGCCGAACGGTCATTCCCGGACTTGCCCTCAACGGTTCCATCTGCACTACCGAGCAAGATATAGCTTAAGCCCTTGCCACCTCATTCGCTGCTACTAGCCAAACGGCTAGTTACAACGCCCTCTTCCTTCCTATTAAGGAAGCTGCGGAGCGAATAAAACTCAATTTTAATAGCGAATGTAATGAGCCGTACAACCAACCTTTCACCGCTGCCGAGCTTGCTCATTCTTTAGCCCTAGCTAAGGACTCTTCTCCCGGTCCCGATGACATCCACAGACAGATGCTGCTACATCTTCCACCCGATGCGATGTCTTTCCTTTTAGGCATGTATAACCGCATCTGGCATGAGTGGGTCTTTCCATCTTCCTGGCAAGAGGGTATTGTCATCCCCATCCCTCGACCCGGAAAGGACCGCACACTTCCATCTAGCTACCGCCCCATTTGCCTGACGAGTGTCGTCTGTAAGACCTTTGAGCGAATGGTAAACTCTCGGTTGGTGTGGTGGCTCGAAATCAATAACCAGCTGTCCAAACTTCAATGCGGTTTTCGTCGCCATCGCTCTAGTGTTGACAATCTAACACGCATTGAGGCTTACATTCATGACGCCTTTCTACTGCAGCAGCATGTGGTGGGAGTTTTCTTTGACCCGGAGAAGGCCTATGACACCACTTGGCGGTATGGCATACTACGTAACCTGCACAGTTACGGTATGCGAGGCCACTTACCGGAATTTTTAGGTAACTTTTAGCACTATGCCGTTTTCGTGTCCGTATAGGGAACAGAATATCAAGGGAGCGGATCCAGGAGAATGGTGTACCTCAAGGGTCGATTCTCAGCGTCACCCTTTTTGCCGTGGATATTAACGGCATTACTAGTGTCGTTCGCGGCGGAATTCCATCGTCCCTGTATGTTGACGACTTCGCTATATATTATCGTTCTTGTAACTTAGATCATATAGAGCGTCAACTGCAGTTGACCATCAACCAGCTGGCAGCCTGGGCGCTTCGAACCGGCTTCCGTTTTTCGCCTGCGAAGACACAATGTGTGCACTTCCATCGTCTACGGGGTATTCACCCTCCACCTGATCTTCACTTGAACGGCACACCCCTGCCGTTTGTCCCGCACTTGAAATTTTTAGGCCTCTATTTGGACAAAAAATTGACTTGGGAGCATCATATTCGACACCTCCGAGCTTCTTGTGATCGTTCCCTCCGGGTGCTCAAGATTTTATCTGAGGTATTCTAGGGGGGTGATCGGACAGTGATGTTGAGGCTGTATCGCTCCCTGGTCCGATCCAATACGCATGTTTTATTTATGGCTCAGCGACCGCCTCTAAACTTCGTCTTTTAGACAACGTACATCATACAGGTATCCGCCTTGCCACAGGAGCTTTCCGCACAAGTCGCGTCGACTGCTTGTATGCCGACTCCGGCGAGCCTCCACTTTCTATTCGTCGCTCGACACTACTCTGGTCATACGTTGCGAAGTTGGCAAGTTACCCAAATCATCCATGTTTTAAACCAGTTCTGCATCCCGATTTAGCCCGCCGTTATATGCACCCTAGTTCTCGGACACGCCCAACTGGAGTAAGATTCCGTGAACTCTCCCGTACACATGACCTCCGAATGCCTCGCGTGGAGCGGTCATCCCTGGGTCGTTATCCCGCATGGCAGCTCCAGCGTGCGCTGTTCGATGTCGCTCTTTCCACCAACTCGAGACTAGCTACCCCACATTCGGTATTTCAACAACTTTTTGCCGAACTACTGGACCGTTACCCTAATTATGTTCCGGGCTTTACAGATGGTTCCCAGTTACGGGTTGCGCATTCGTCATTAACGGCGAGGCTCATAAATTTCGCCTTCTGGACTTCACCTCTGTTTTTTCTGCAGAACTGTATGCCATCCTCTATCTGCTCCTTTTTATTTGTAAGTTAGTTCCTGGCAATTTTATCGTTTGCACTGACTCTCTAAACGCCCTTCAGGCCTTGCAACAGCATATTGCAGCTCACACGCTCGTTTTAAAAATTCAGGCAAATCTCGCAAATGCTTAGTCGCGGATACCATTTTGTTTTTACTTGGACCCCAGGCCATGTGGGCATTTCCGGGAACGAGGAGGCGGACGCGGCTGCTAAGTCCGCTTGCCGTTTACCCCGGAGTTTAACAACTACGGTGCCATACCAGGATGTGCAACGTTTTTTCTGTCGCCAACTCCTATCTGCTTGGCAGCACTCCTGGACAGCTTTGGAAGGCACACAACTCCGGGCAATAAAGGAGAGCGTACAACCCTGGCTAACTTCCTGCAGGGATAACCGGCGAGCTGAGGTGATACTCACCCAGCTGAGAATTGGGCACACACGAGCGACTCATGGCCATTTGGAACCGGCCCCTGTGTGTGCTCCATGTGCAGTACGCCTCACTGTGCGGCATGTATTGCTGGATTGCCCGCAGTACGCCCGCGTTCGCCAGTCAGTAGTCTTGGGGACTAACTAGCTGGCTGTTTTAGGGGACGACCCAGTGGCCGTGGTTAAGGGACTGCGGTTTGTTACCGAAATCGGTTTTATTAAACAAGTCTAACTTACATTTTATATTTCTTAATTTTAGAGATTTTAAATTATTAGTCTTAGGATGGGGTTTTTTATGTACTTTTGATAGTTAAGTACTTTTATTTTATTTTAACTTTTTAGTTTAATTTCTGTAGCTTTTAGGTTTTAGTGTTGACTTCAGGCCCAAATGACCTTGTTGTTGACGGGCCCTAAAACACCACACACTCACTCACTCACCCTGTGGAACCCCAGTTTTTATAGTTCTTTTTTTGTGAGCATTTAGAGTCTATTAACTTAGCTTTTTCATCTATAGAAGTTATTTGTACAATCTGTTCCCTATTTTCCAGATAAGATCTAACCCATTTTAATGCTATTCCACGAATCCCCAATGCTTCTAGTAATTATCTATTGTTCTGGTGTTATCAGTGTTACTATTTTGTTTTGATCATAACTTTTTAATGTGAGTTTGATATATTCACATATATAATGAAGGTTGAGGCATTATTTATAAGTATATTAAAGAATATATTAATGTAATGTAAATAATAAATGTATAAAGATGAGAAGATTTATGTATGTGAATATAATATATTGTAACAAATGAGTTGAAAAAGTTTCCACCGACAAATGTTTCCACTGGCTACAAAAAATGCACTACACCATTTTTTCAAAAGAGGTTCTTAACAGGACATAATGGTATGGAAGCTTAGGGTAGTCATTATACTCACCCTTTCAAAGAAATAGGTACAGGTATACTGAGGGACAGAGCACCAGTTTAACAACAAAATCCAAGGAGTGAGCCTCAGTCTAACAATGAAACTCAAGGTGTGTGGTCTTTCTTTCCTAAAGTTGAGTTCACACCATTCTGTATTATACTTAAAGCTTTCTATCTGTGTGCATATATAGTGGAAACGATCTTGTCGATGGAAACAGAAAATTGATCGTGTAAATACTATAATAAAGAGCAATTAGTTTGCCATTTTCTTGTTGTATTCACATTGCCCTGAGATCTTCATACCTGCATCATGCTCTACCCAAATGATAGCAGCTGACCCACCGAGGAATCAACCAATGAAGAAGAAATCCAACACTAACACATGACACTATCAACCATATACAACAACAAAAAATACTTGACATCATTTTTAAGTACCTTTGAGATTGTTGCAAATTAATGAGCGACCAAAGGAAACGCTGCAAGATAATGTTACAATACTTAGCTTTTTAAATGTATTTCTACATGTATATCCCTTTGTATTCCTGACATTAAATGTATTGCTGTCTTTTGCAGCCTAAATATCTTAAAGCTTGTTTTTTGTACTGTGCCCCATAATACAACTCCATAGCTCAAGTAAATGTGAATGAATGCATAGTATATCTGTTTAATACATTTTCATCAAGTATTTATATTGTTTGTTTGGTACATATGAGTATATTTTAATTTTATTTTTAAAAAAGGACTTAAGTTCATGGTTTCACATTCTTGTAAAGCTGTAAGAACCCTTTTAAATTATGGCATCATCTTTTGGAGAAACTCAAAGATGTGTGATAAAGGTTTCCAAATGCAGAAAAGAGTTTCGCAAATAATTGTCAACCATCCCAGAAATGTGAACTGCAGAGCATATTTTACAGAGCTTAAAATTATACTTCCATATACAGGTATATATGTGTGTATATATGTATATATATGAGGTACGTCCAGAAAGTAAGTTCTGTTTGGTAATAAAATTAAATTGTGGACAGATGCAGAAAAATTATTTATTGCGCAAAATTCTACAACTCTTAAACTACTTTTCCACATAACTGCCGAAATTTTGCAGGTATTTGTATAGCGAGGCACAAGTTTTTGTACACGTTCTTCATAGAAGTTTGGCGCCTGTGCCTTCAACCAGTTGGAAACATTTTCTTTCAGCTCTTCGTCATTGTTGAAGTGTTGACTGCCAAGGAAAGTTTTGAATTGCAAAAACAGATGAAAGTCGCTAGGAGCCAGGTCAGGGCTGTACGGCGGTTGGCCAAATACGTCCCAGCCAGGATGTTTTTCATCGCATTTGCAGTGTGTGTGGGCGTGCGTTGTCATGAAGAAACACAACACCTTTTGACATCGCAAATTTTCCGATAAATTTCAATTTGCTTCACCTTCCTAGCATTCAGAAAATGAATCACAGTTCTGATTTCACAAGCGGCGGGATTTTCAATCAACACCGACATTGTAAACAAGCACAACAAAGCGTACGTGGCTGACAGCATCTCACAATGGCGCACGTTTCTTCTTGATATACAACGACTACCGCGCATGTGCGGAACTGCGATCGCAGTGCTGCAGCGGAGATAAATTGAGACAGAACTTACTTTCTGGACGCCCCTTGTATATATATATTCTTTTGTGATTTATGTCCTACAACTTCAAATCATATAGGACGATGAATGAAATGGGTGGAATGATGCTCAAATGAGTCCGGGGTCCATGGAGCTTAGTTGCCCGACATTTTTCTTTCAGCAGAAAGGAAAACCCCGGAGAAAACCTTATCCAGGTAACTCAACCTAACCGAGATTCGAACTCAGGGCTTATTGAACGTGAGGCGTGTATACACACACACACACACGCACGCACCACGCACACCACACACACCACACACACACCACACACACCACACACACACACACACACACACACACACACACACACACACACACACACACGAGTGACTTTGTGGGTTTGTAGACTTAAAAGTCCAATTTGCAGAAATTCAAAATGTTCTTTATTTCCGTAGAAATACACTCTGGTCAATCCTTACAGTAGCAGAATTACGTCACTTACACAATTACAATGTACCAAGGTCCTTGACCACAACAAGGAGCTCACTTTCAAAACACACCAGTTTCAATTACAACTCTCGTTACGACTCTGTTTACGACTCCTCCCGGCCTGTTGCAATCTCTTATATACATATACACATATATATATATATATATATATATATATATATATATATATATATATATATATATATATATATATACACATCCAATAATCATTCTAGACTCTTCTAAAACAAACAAGTAACCGAATGTTCTCTATCAATCAAGCTGCCACTGGAATTTTCCATTTATCTCACTTTATTTGTTTCGGCAGACCTTTATCTCCGTGCTATCTTTATCAGTTCCTTTGTGTTCACAAGCCGCGCTATCGCGATAACGGGTTCACGATACCGCTCCCTCCTCAAGGCTGGTCGTCCCGAACAGCATCATCGTAGCGGGCCAGACCATCCAAATGTACCACCATCTTCCCTCGGGGCACCTTCTGGATGCAGTAGGCCACGTCGTTAATCCTCTTCAGCTACCGGTACGGTCCTTGTCATGGTTGCTGAAGTTTCGGTTAGCGCCCCTTGGTCCGGGTAGGGTGGTACAACCAGACCAGGTCACCTTGCTGGAACCCTTGGCTGTTGGCTTGCCTCTCGTATCGGGTCTTCATACGGTCGCTCGCCTTCTGAATTTTCTGACGAGCCATCTCATGCATGTGGTCCATGCATCATGGTCCACTAGGTTTTTCCACATACTCGGTTGCTGGCTGTTTTGCATCCGGGGGGCTTCGAAAAGCCAGGTCACAAGGGAGGCGTAACTCTCGGCCGAACATTAAGCTGACTGGCGGCATCCCAGTGGTGTTGTGTGTTGACGAGCGCTCGGTCCGTGCGACCGTAGTCGCTGTCACCTTGGCTGAAGACGCGCTGGTATCGTCTCAGCAGCTGTCGAACCTTCTCGGGCTGTTCTGCGGCAGGTGGTTGGCCACACTCTCCAATAGGCTTTCCATCCGGGGCCCCAGGTGTAGCGTTGGCACCGGCTCATGGGTCTGGTCGATTGGTGTTATGCTGACCACGGGCTTGCATGTCCCCAACTCCGTCCCGTTCTGGATGTCGTTATCGGTGTCTGTCATGTTGAGCAGCGTCACTGGCACCTCCTCTCGGCACGGCAACAATTTCCTGGCTATACAGAGTCCGTGCACAGGCGTCTTCTGATCCAGCATCACGTTCTTCATCCGCTGGTCTTCCAGTCACGCCGTTTACCACCACCTCGCTTCTCGCGGGGACAACCACATCTTCCCTCAGGATGCCTGCAGATTCCAAGGCGCTCTTCGGGTTGCCGGAGCATCACGTCTTCTCCATTGAGCCGCAGCACCTTCCTGCGGACGTTAACCGTTGCCTCGTGGCTCCTGAGGGCATCCAGTCCCAGTATCACCACCTCAGCCACCTTCGCGACGAACACCCACAGACGCACGTCACTCCGTCCCAAGGTCAAATTCAGTAGGGCCTCCTCCACAGGCAAGGTGTCACCCGATCACCCGATCAGGTGATCACCCCAAGGTGGTATGCTGGTATGCTCGGCTCGGTTTTCACGACGGTAAACCCTTGGCCACGTCAGTTCTGATGATTGTCACTTCTGCCCCGGTGTCTACGAGCACGCGGCACGGCTTCTCTCTCACCCAACCGTCCGCGATGAGGCCCTCGTGTCCCTCGCCACGCCGGGCCTTTCGTTCTTCCGGCTGCTCTTCCTGGTGTCGGCAGCCTCTCTCTAGGTGTCTCGGCTAGCCACACCCCCAACAAACGCCACTATGATTTCGCCGGCGTCCCTCGGCTGGCCTTCTGTCTCCAGTGTAGCGGACACTCCTCGTTCTTGACGTCACCTTGGCCGCTTCCATCCTCAATGCTGCCGTTAGCGCCTCGTGGATGGTTCTGTAGTCACCGAGCATTATTAGCTGACAAATCTCCGTGTCTCGCACCTCGTCAACGAAGGTGTAGGCGGCTTTCCGGGATACGAACCCTGGTGGGAGGTCGACTAAGGCTTTACTAGCCAACTGCTCAATTGCCAGGGCGAACTCTTGCAGCGTCTCACCTGGCTGCTGCGACCTTGATTTCAGCTGGCTGCGATAGGCTGCGGCTAGGCGGTGGTTTCCGAAGCGATTTTCCAGGGCTTCTCCGATGTCCTTGGACGCCGCCGCTGTCTGGGCCGCGTTTAGGACTTCTGCGGCTCCCTACCTGGAGGCTGGCTATTAGCTATGCGGCCTCTTCCTCTGGTGACCACTTGTGCTTAGCCACTGCGTCGAATTGACGGCGAAAGACTTCGAACGTTGACGTGCCGTCGTACTTCGGTGGTTTGACGCGCGCAGATGTGTCACGTCCCGGCGCGTCGACCTTTAAATCCTTCAACCTCCTGCTGACGACGTCCTTCACCATGGGACTTGGTATTGTTGTCGGCCTTTCCCTCTAGGTCATTAACGCGGCTCGCCGGATCTTCGACGCGCTCGCCCAACTCCGTGACGTCCTCCTTTACGCCGGCCAACTGTTCCTCAAATTTGGCGGTGAGGACTTCGTTTGCAGCCTTCATTTTAGATAATTCGGCCTTCATTTCCGTGGCCAAGCTGTCGTTCGCCCCTTTTATTTCCGCGGCAAGGTTGTTATTTGCCGTTTCCGTCTTCGTTGTTAACTCGACCTTCATTTCTTCCATTTTCTCGGTGAGGTTGCCGTTAAGCTGTCTTCATTTCTTTCAGTTCCGCGGCCAAGTTATTATTTGTGGTCTCCAGCTTCGCGACCAGGTTGATATTTGCCACTTCTGCTTTCCCAGCGAGGTTGTCATTCGCTGTTCGCATTTCTTTCAGCTCTTCTAGAATTTTTGCCAATGTAGCGTCCATCTGCGTATGCCGCACTCCTGACAGCAATTGTGACTTTGTGGGTTCATAGAATTAAAAGTCCAATTTGCAGAAATTCAAAATGTTCTTTTTTTCCGTAGAAATACACTCTGCTCAACACTTACAGTAGCAGAATTGCGTCTCATACACAATTACAATCTACCAAGGTCGTTGACCACATCAAAGAGCTCACTTTCCAAACACACCAGTTTCAAGTACAACTCTCGTTACGACTCTGTTTACGACTCCTCCTGGAGTGTCACGATCTCTTACATATAAAATGAAATGTGCAGTGTTTAACGCCCGCTTTTATTACATACGGCACCGCAGGCGGTGACACTGATGATACATGAGATGAAGATGGAGCACCGGTGGAATGAGATGGCGGGGGAAACCGGAAATCCCGGCGCCGTGTTGTCCACCACTAATCTCACTTTGCGGTCGCCTGGGATCGAACCCGGGCCGCCTTGGTGAGAGCCAAGCGGTCTAACCACTGAGCCACGGCGCGGCCTCTCTTATATATACCTCCATTGATAATTCTAGACTACTGAATGTTCTCTATCAATCAAAATATCACTAGAATTTTCCATTTATCTCACTTTATTTGTTTCTGCAGACCTTTATCTCTGTGCTATCTTTATCAGTTTCTTTGTGTGCACAAGTCGCGCTAGCGCGATAACAGGTTTGCGACAATATAATATATATAATGTTCTTTTACATGCTAAAGCTAGTATAAGTAACTTTAAGACTTATCAAATGACACATAGCCCGCCTCGATAGCGTGGTGGTAGCATGTCTGCCAAACGTTCAAGAGGTCCCGAGTTCGAATCTCGTTCAGGGTGAGTTACCTGGATAAAGTTTTTTCCGGGGTTTTCCCTTATCCTGAAAGACGAATGTCGGGTAACTCTTAGCTCTATGGACCCTGGACTCATTTGAGCATCATATCCATTCATCGTCCGATATGACTTAACGTTGGAGGACGTAAATTAAAAAAAAAAAAAAGACACATATACATGGCACAAGAGAAAGCTATAAAAAATTAGTCATAATACCACCCCGTTCAAACATTCCTTCATCTATAGATATAACTGTACACAATTGTATAACAAGTTACCACTTCATATAAAACAGACAAAATAAAAGGCTTTCAAAAACAAATTACACAAATTCTTAGTTGAAGAATGTTTTAATCTCTGCAAGAGCTTTTAGTTAGTTCTCTCTTCTGGACTATGGCATACTTTTGTATATCCTTTTATACTTAATTGTTTTCTTAAATTATTATATTATGTATTTCTTTTAATTATTATTATATATTTCTTTTGCATTTTAAACGGTCAGACAAAGGTTAAATGAAAACACTCCATATAATACCAAATAATGGTGGTCCTGGAGCTGGTGCAATATGCTCACTTTTCTCTTTCTGCAAAACATTAAGTTTAAATATTACAAATTTTGAAGGAGGAATTTTGGCAATCCTTCAGAGCTTACAAAATCTGCTATATCATGTAAATAAATTTGAGAAAGTTGTATTATTATATGACTCTAAAGCAGCTACAGTATCTATAACATCTGATACAACACCCAAAAACCTAAATATTACAGAACGCCATCAAATCAAAAGGTTAATGGATAACAGCACATTACATGGTAATGAAACAGCTGGCTTTCTAGCCAAAAAGGCAGTAAAACTAGGACAAATTCATTTGAGCCCCCAAGTTATCACTCTATTGAAAGAATAATTGTATTAACATATAATGACAAAAATTAAAAAGGATAATATAATACTACTGTACTGTAATGATGCTGTACAAAAATCTTACAATTTTCATATACATAACTTTGAGTTGCTATTTTTCCCCCCTTTATTCCACCATGCATTTTAACACCATGGTTTTTTATGCATGATGTACCTTAACATAATTCATATTAATATTTTAACAAACACTATTTACACACACATAGACATATTTGCATGGACCTTAATATAATTCATATTACCTTGGTATTAATATGGTCTTTGCCCTGTACCATCTGATTTTAATAATATGCATGATGGACTTTACCACGGCTTATATTGCTTTATTTTCCTAAACCATTTGCCTCTTATTGTCCCCATAAAATCACCTCTCCTTTTTATATCCCTCCTCCTTTTGTACTCTCATTATCTCGACTTTTAGCACTTCTTTGTTAACACTCTCCCATTTTTTGGGTATAAACTGATCCCTCCATAGTTTCATTTTGTCACATTCCATTATATCATTTAATTCATTATCTACCTCCCCACATAGAGGGCAACTATCCAAATTCACTTCCGTCCTATCCCCTCTTAACTTATGTGCACTTAATCTAGTCCAAGCCCAACCTTCTCTTCCTAACCTATTACAAACCTCAGCATACTTCTCCCTTCCCCAAACAACTTTTAATTGTCTATATTGTACTAAACTTTTCTTTCCTTCAAGACTCTGGAATAATTCCTGTTTCTCTATGTCCTCCACTCTGTTGCTCACTTCCTTCCAAAAACCCTCTCCTCCCATATATTCCCCATTCCAATTTCCTGTAAAGTTCTCCTTACTCCCTGAGTCCGGTTCACCTCAGCTCTAGATTTCTCTTGGATTACTAAACATTGCCTCAATAAATTCTGCTCATCAAACGATTTTAATCTGTACAATATTTAAGCATCCTTTCTACTGTCAAACTCTTACACTGTTGCTCCATCGGGTGATACAACAGATAGACCCAGTATAGTGGAAACGTAGGCTATAGATAGATAGTTTTATTCACCTTAGGAATATACAATATTCATGGCTTCATCAAATTTGTACCCATAAGAATAATACATTTCTTATGAGTAATACAATTATGAATAATACAATAGTAATTAAATAATACAATAGTAGTTAAATAATACAATAGTGATTAAAGTAATGCAGTAGTCATTAACAGAATAATAATACAAATAGTAATTAAGAATAAGGCAACTTAGGTCACATAATAGTTTAATGTATTACATTTTTAAGAACTAGGCTGTAAGAGACATAATTTTTACCAAAACAAAAAAATCTATATTTACTTTATTATTTAATTTTACTTCTTAGAAACTCATCTGTTGTCTGTGACATTACTTTTAGTAGGATATTTTTTACAGCTTTTCTGAATATTACAAGTATCACCTCCGAAATTACACAGGTATTTATTCAAAAACATCATTTTAGGAAGCATTGATATGTTGATCATGTTTTAAGTATTCTTCCACTGAATAATAGCAACCTTCTCTTAAAAATGATTTTACAGACAGTTTAAACCTTTTTTCCGATGTTATACTTTTAATGCCATCGGGTAGTTTGTTATATAATAATACTGCTTTATGTTCGAAGCTATGTGTGAATAAAGTTGTATTGTGGCTTATAATGCGTAGATCTGATTTACTTCTTGTATTATGTGTATGTATCTGCTATGGCATTGAATTTTTCAGTTTGACTCTACGTTTCAACAATTTAGCCTACACATGGCCTGTGTGAAAGAACATTTTAATTTCCAGACCCAGTATACTTTTACAAAACAATTATATTTACTTTATCAATCATGTCCTATCCTTTATCACTTCCCCAAATCTCCGACTCATAGGCCATTTTTGCTTCGACTCTGCTTTGTAAATCTTTTCCAACTATTTAATATTTATGTCTGGTATTTTCTATAGACACGTTCTTATGACTGTCATTGCCGATTTTCCCTTAGCCAATACACTAATCTTATGATCATTCCATCTCCCATTGCTACTTATTTTCACTCCTATATAATCATATTTATTTACTATTTGCAACTCTTACCCTTCCATATACCATTTTTCCTCCTTCTTCCTTTTACAACCTTTTTTAAATACCATTATCCTTGAGTTCTTAAAATTTATTCTTAAACCCCATTTCTTGCAGAACGAATGTATAATATGCAGCACTCTTGTTAAACCTCCTATAGAAATAGAACCTACCACTAGATCATCTGCAAATAGTAGCCCTGGTATCTCTCTATTATTTACTGTAGGTAAATATAAGTTTTCCTTATTCACCTCTTCCAAAATAGTCAATAAATAAATTAAATAATATTGGACTGATGTCATTAATTGACCCCCTTTAAATTTAATTTATCATAACAACACTGTTTTCAACACTTCCAAGAAAGGAATTGCAATATTAGGCTAACAAGTCTTTAAGAAGTGAAAATTACCGGAAAAATTTAAAAGTAAGTGTTGTTTAGTGTCATTAATCGACTCCCTTTAAATTTAATTTATCATACGAACACTGTTTTCAACACTTCCAAGAAAGGAATTGCAATATTGGACTGAATTTACGACCTTGTCTTAATCCCATATTGATTGCAATTTTCCCCATAATTTCATCATTGCTCAGCCTAATATAAAACTTATTCTTCATATATATATTCTGTACTGCTCTGTAAATTTTACACTTTCTCAGTTTAATCCACAGTGCCTCTCTATTTATAGTATCAAATGCTTTCTCTAAATCAATGAATGACATATATATCCTACCTCTTTTAATACTTAAATATTTATCTATAATTGATTTTATAATAAAAATATTGTCCACTGTTCTTCTTCCTTTTCTAAATCCCATTTGAAATATCAATAGTTTACTTTCATCCTCTGCCCAGTTCTGTAATCTACTTGCTAGGATTCCTGTGTATTTCTTTCCTAAAACTGACAATAAACTAATACCTCTATAATTAGTCAGATCTTTAACTCTCCCTTTCCCTGTATAAATAGGTACAATTATACTTGTCTTCCAGCTATGTGGTACCTTTGCTCCTTAAAATATAATATTCATGAGGTTAACCAGCATCTCGGTCCTATCACTATTCTCTCTCCATTTCTTCCAAAATTCCCCTGATATACCATCAATCCCTGGTGCTTTATTGTTTTTAAACCTTTTAGTTTCCTCCCATACTTCCATTGCAGTTATTTTCTTATCCAGCCTGTCTATATATTCTATATCTAAAGACCATGAAATAACATTTGTTAATTTGATTTGGATCCCTAATAAGTCTTTAAAATAATTACACCATCTTTCTGGTGCTACAACATTTCCCCTATTCTTGCTATTATACATTCCTCGGATTATTTGCCATACTCTACTGTTATCATTTTTAGTTGCTGCTTCAAGAAAATTTCTTCTTACTCTCCTGCCCCATTCTTTCTTTTTTGCTTCAATTAAACATCTATAATTCCATTTCATTGTTATATAATTTTTTCTTGCTTCCTGATCCTCCTGTAACTTCCATCTCCTTAATTCCTGTACCACCCTCCTCTTAGCCTTAGCACATTCCTCATCAAACCATACCTTGCTTACCATTTGTCCCGCTTTCTTTTGCTTCATTTTGCCTCCTGCCTTTTTAGCTACACATTTTAGTTTCTCTTTTATCTCCTCTGACATTTTCCTTTGTAATAGTACATTTATCTTGTCCTTTGTGTCCTCCCCCATAATTAAATTCAACTTGTCCAAATATCACTCTTCCTCCCTCCTTTCCATTTAAACACTTCTATCTTCTTTCCCTGCCTGCCTCGGTAGCGTAGATGGTAGCATGTCTGCCTCACGTTCAAGAGGTCCTGAGTTCAAATCTCAGTCAGGGTGAGTTACCTGGATAAGGTTTTTTCCGGGGTTTCCCCTTATCCTTAAAGACGAATGTCAGGTAGCTCTAAGCTCCAAGGACCCCAGACTCATTTGAGCATCATTTCACCAATTTCATTCATCGTCCGATATGACTTAACGTTGGAGGATGTAAATTTAAAAAAAAAAAAAAAAAAAAGTCTTCTTCCCCCCCCTAATGGGTTCATCATCCTCCACCTTACACTCCACCCTAAATTTAGCCTTCAATGGAAAATGACAGCTAGTGAAGGTCCCCTGAATTATTTCAAAATTTATTATTACATCATCAGTATCCAATGAATACAATAGGTAATCAACTACACTTGCCCCATTATTATTTACAAATGTAAATTCACCCATCTTATCCTTTCCTTTAATTCCATTACATACATTCAGGTTATTCTCTTCACAAAATTGCAAAATTGTTTACTATTGTATCTCTACTTTGTCTTTTCTCTATTTCCTGTCGTACATTTGTACCTTCTGTTCCTATTTGAGGTTGCTCATATCCTAACCTAGCATTAAAATCGCCTACTAAAACAATTTTTATATCAGTCTGCATATTATATAATACCTCCCTGTCTTGGCTTAATTTATTGAATACTTTGGGGTCGTAGAATTCAGATATATTTGGTGGGTTATATACAATCCCTAAGGCCATCTTGTCAACTTTTCATGTTAAGCCTGTCATTAATAACCACAACACCTTAGGATCACACATTTCTTCTACTACCCTTACCTGAAAATTCTTCTCCTTCTTTATAAATACTAATATTCCCCCTTATGCCCTCCCCTTCTGACTATTTCTCCCTGCTAGTTGATTGAAATAAACATATATCTCCATATCCATTTTCACAGGATAATATATTACAGAACAAAAGGAATACTATGGGAAAATTTATGAAACAGCATGACTAGAATCAATTCACTACAAAGAAAATCTTCTGTAGCAACTTTTAGACAGGCTGTCTCAGTAAATATTTATTCAAGATTAGTATAGTGAGATCTCCTCTGTCTCCTTTCTATAAACTTAAAGAAGATATTGAGACTCTGTGGGTTCGTAGAATTAAAAATCCAATTTGCAGAAATTCAAAATGTTCTTTATTTCTGTAGAAATACACTGTGGTTAACCCTTAGAGTAGCACAATTACATAACATACACAAGTTCGTCTGCCCCATCCACAAAAAAATAGTTCACTTTCAAAACAGAGCTGCACGAGTCCAATTACCGCTTTCACTCTGTCTCTAACTGGCAATTACGGCTCCTTTTTATACTTCCATTGATATTTCTAGATATTTCTGGAATGTTCTGTAACAAAGAAGAAATCAAAACTTCCAGTCAGCTATCTATCTCTTTATCTGTTTTGGCAAGCTTCTATCTCCACGCTGCACTATCTGTGCCTTTGGGCACCCGGCCGCAACAATGCTCATGACAATATGGTTGGAAGTCACCTACTCCACTGCCCAACCTTTAGTCAATTTACCAACATAACATCAAATTATTGGGTTCCTAGGCGACCGCAAAGTGTGATTTGTGGTGAACAAATGCTGGGGTGTGTTTTCTCCAGGATCTTCATTTATCCCCACCAACTCATTTCACCAGTGCTCCATCTTCATCTCATGTATATCAGTGTCACCACCTGCAGTGCCATATGTAATAAAAGCGGTTGTTAAACACTAACATTTCATTAACGTAGTGGAGTGCAAGAGAGCAAATGGCTTCATTGCCAACTGCTTTATATTAGATACCAGCCAACCATATTTTTTTGTATATTTTGTATTTGTTACCATGTTATTCTGTAAATATTGTACTTGATGTGTCCATTATCTTGTACAAGATATAAGGATGAATAAAGATGAATATGAATATGAGTGCATATCTAGAGCTACTGTTTATTGTGATCACTGTGGAGGTATCCATAATTCTGTTTGTGGCTTTATCATTACACTAAATGCAGTAACTTTCAGAGGTTCTGTCTTAAATTCCTCGTTTTTATTACTATTATTCTTTCTGTATCAAAATGAGGAATTCTAATTCACGCCTTTCATTCCAAATCTTGTTAGTGTAATCATGTTACAGATAGTTTTAATAATTCTGCTTACATGACTTACTGTACATACAATTAAGCCATATGTTTTGGGCTATCTTCACTGTCAGACTCAACTTGATGTAGTTTACATATCATCTCCAGCCACTTAATCCAATATTCCTAACCAACAATCAAAGCACACAACTGCTTTCTTTGCACATTAATGCCACTTTTGGTGTTAGCACTGTGGCTGCCTTCACATTAACATTTGCAAATATTCTCAGTGTTCAATATGTGGTGGGCCTTTAAAATGTTTTATTTAATATTTTATTTGAATTTACATAATTGTTATTAGTTTTTTCCATCCCCTTTTTTTTCTCTCTATTTGGGTATGTTTGTTATGGCTAAATATTTATTTCCCATTTTCCTCTTAGTTGTAGCAGTTCTTATATTTTGATTTGTATTTATTTGTAACATACTTCCTTAGATCATACCTATTACTTTCGATTTATAGTTGTAAGAATTTAGAAGTATATGTACGTATTCAATATGTATATCATAAAAATTTGTAGTGAAGTTGTATTATATGATATATTGGGATTATGTGTTGCTTTTCAGTACTTCCACCAACGCCACCACCATACCACCATTTTCTTTTCCCTTATTTTCATAATACATCTTGATATTTATTACTTCAATTCAGATTTAAATATTTTACCTTGTTTTTTTATCTGTTTGCAGATAAATACAACACTAGCACTTTCTCAGAATTAATGTGGAAATATATATTAAACATGTTAAATTTCACACTTTTGTTTTAATCCAGCAGATTAAAACAACACTACTGCTTAATCCTCCTGGCTCTGTATCTCATTATTTGCAATGCTTTATTTGCATGTATCACTGCTGATGCTGTATAAAAGTAAGGGACAATCCAAAAATTAAAAAAAGTAAATACATACTTTAATTAACTGACATTTGGAGGTGTTTAGTAACAGTGACGTCCAAATTATTTCATAAACCTATTTGTAGTCAATTTTTATCACATTACATCACTTACATATTTATTTTTAACGGACTAGTTTTGGGGACTATTCTCCATTTTTAACCTCCAAGTTCCAACTCTCTTGTCACTGCAGTCTTCTCTCTGTGTTAGTAGAACAATGAACTTCTATATCAAATTGTGGACTAGTGAGATTTCAAATTTATTAATCAGTCTTTGTATTTCCATATTTAGATGATTAATGACTTGAAGCTTTCCCGGCGTTGATTATTGATGATAGTTTCTCGGGCTAACAGCCAGGTCAGATTAGGGTAACTACCCAAGCTTTCAGCGACTAACTCTGCCGCCATCCTCAGGGGAACTGAATCTAGGTCCAGAGGTCCAGAGGTAGTCCTAGTCGGGAGGGGCTATTTTTCTTTTTCCCCGTCCGAGTGTCTTATGCCGCAGTACCTAGCAGCTTTGCGGCTTAACCTGCGAAATGAGCTAGTATTTGGTTGCATGTTCTGCTGGGGTGTTTGAAGTATTTGGAATTTGGAATGGGTTGCCCCTTTTGAGTTAAATCTCGTGGGCAGCTGCACTTAATTGTTCCCCCGTTTGGGGAGACACAATTTAATTTTGTGCTCTGTTTTGGCTACGGGTTGTGTAGCGCTTGATCCATCAGGCATAAAAATTGGTCCCAGAGACATCTGGGGGTTTCCTTGGGTAAATCTAGGGGTCCCAAGACGTCTCTCGGCAGTCTGAAGGACGGCAAGCGTCTTTGATCTCTCGGGTCATATCTTCCCAGGGAGTTCACTAAGGGGTTGGGGTGAATTTGGATTTTGTCGTACATTGATCGTGCCCTCTCGCGAATGACATCGACAATGTACGGGATCTGGGAGTGCTCATGTAGGAAATGAGCAAGGAATCTCCAGCCTGTATCGTAAATGATGCGGAGTGCCTTGTTCTGCAGCGTCTGGAGCCTGACGAAAGTGGTATTTGCCACTGTTCCCCAGATCTCACAGCCGTACAGAATCATAGGCGGAATGATCGCCCGATACAGCTGGAGTTTGAGTCGGATCGGCATGGTTGATCTGAAAATATGGTATAGGCTCCGGAGTGCGACGTGCCCCAGCTGGACCTTGCCCTTGACATGCGGAACGTAAGTTAACTTACGGTCCAGCGTCACTCCGAGATACTTCGCCGTTTGCACCCATGTGATTCTCGGGTGCCGTAAAACGAAGTTCTGCTGCGACCGGTTGGCTCTGGTTTTCGCCAGTAGAATAGAAGAGCTCTTCTCCGGGTTAATTTCCATTCGCCAATGGCCCGGAATTGGTTTGAATTTGCCGGAAGCTGTACCGTGTATTCCTATTCACTGCGAAGATCATGAGATCGTCCGCATACTGACAGGTTTGGGTGTTGTGGTGCGTTGGAATGTCGGCCATGTAAGCTGCGAAGAGCGCCGGCGACAGCACGCTGCCCTCCGGCACTCCAGCGCCAATGGGCCGCTCTGTGGACAGCGCCCCCTCCACCTTTACTCGGAAGCTTCGGTTTCCGAGGAAACCGGCTACCAAGGAAATGTATGGAAGGGGGGTCTGATGCTCTAGGAGCTTGTAAATGAGCCCCTCGTGCCAGGTTGTGGTGAATGCCTTCTCCACGTCGAGCAGCACTGCTACCGTTTTAGACCTTTCCTGGAATCCCAGGGAGTCCTTCTCGGCAACCCGCAGTAGCTGCTCAGTCGTGGAGTGGCCAGAACGGAAGCCAAACTGGTTGTTCCGGGATTAGGCCCCTTTCCTCTAGATGAGGAAGAAGCCGGGAGAGGAGCAGTTTTTCGAATACCTTCGACAAAACTGGTAGAAGGCTGATGGAGCGGTAACTGGACGGAAAGACCGGATTTTTCCCCGGTTTTAAAACGCACACCACAGCTGGAAAGTGGCGCATGAACAGGCATGCGTTATAAATCCGGGTTAAATGAATCACTGCTTTGCGTGGAAGGTGCTTGAGCATTTCCGCTGTGACACGGTCCTGCCCAGGGGCTTTGTTTTTCTTAGAGAGTTAAGCGTGGTTGCTAACTCTCGAGGGGTAACTATGGGAATATGGAACTTCTCGTGGTCCGGGGGCGGAGCTTCCAGGAAGTCCTCCACCTCTCGTTCCACGAGGTTAGCATGGTCGTCGTCCATTGGCTCAATCCTGGGCTGGAACTGGGCCTCGAGATAGTCTGCTAGCGCACCTGCTGTTTCTCTCGACTCGTAGACGAGTCGACCTCTAGGGCTACGTAGGGGATACTGGTGTACTGTTCTGTCTTTCCGCAGGCTACGGACTATTCGCCACGGTTTTCTCTCCTGGAGATTGGTTTGCCTTAACATATTTTCCCAGGCCTCCTTGCGGTGTGCTCTTAGGAGTCGTCTTGCCAGGGATTTGAACCTCTTGTGTACTTCTCCTATCCTGAGATGGCGAAATCTCTGCTACAGCTTTCTTCCGGCGTTTTTAGCCCTTATAAGTTGTTTAATGGGTCCTGGGATATCTGTGGGGTTTGGTGTGTCAATTGGAATGCGGTGTGTGTGAGCACGGACCGCCTTGAGGATGGATGTGAAGAACTCCTTGGCTGCCGCCTCGCGTGACTCCACAGAGTCAATTCGAGGGCGGGCTTCCACGGAGTTTTGGATGTCAAGGATGGCGGCATCCCAGTCGACTTCATCCACCCAGTCAGCCGTTGCCAGAGCTGCGACGGTAACGTCTGAATTGATCACAACTCGGTTGTGGTCAGAATCCAGAGCGTTTACTGCCGTGAGGTCCAGATGAAATGGAATGTTCTTGGCGATTGCGAAGTCTAAGACGTCCGCCCTGCCACCAGGCGGAAAGTACGTTGGACCTCGCGGGCCATGCGCATGGAGGGTTGGGTCTCCACTGATGAGGCGGTAGATGCTCCTTCCCCTGTCATTCTGGATGTGGCTGTCCCATCCTGGGTGTTTGGCATTGAAGTCGCCAGCTATGCACACTCGGTGGTCTAGGTTGAGGAGTGTCCTGTAATCCGCTTCATGGAAGGGATGGTTGGGTGGGTCATACACCGCAACAAGCACTAGGTCTGAACCGCCCAAGGAGAGCCTTATGGCGGTCGCCTCCAAGTGTTGATGCAGAGGGATGGTAATGGGAGTATGGGTGATGTGGTTTTTGATAAATATAGCTGTACCGCCGCCCCACCGGCCGACTCTATCGGATCGGTGGACGGCCTAGTTTGGCAGGTTAAATTGTACACCAGCACGCAGGTGCGTTTCGCATACCATAAGAAGGTCAATCCCGTGGTCACTTAAAACTCCAAGATGCCCGGTCTGTTCCCAGACGCCGTTTGCGCTCCAGAACGCGGCTCTCAATGTGCGCTGAGTTCTTCTCACCGCCATTTACGAGCTGGAGTCAGGGAAGAGGAGCCGTGCAGTCTGTTGCAAAATGCTGTCTTTTTGCAGAGCAGGGATGCGGGGATCTTTCAGTTGCTCCCTGCAGTGCCTTAGAATGGGGAGGGAGCGATGAATTAGTTCTACGAACCAGGCAGAAAGCTCATGGAACTCCGCCAGGTCCTCGTTTGAGACGCCAGTGTCCCAAACTAGCGTAGCTGTCGTAGGGAGGGGTGCCTCTCCCTCATTGGCTGCTGCAGCCACTGTGGCTGGGGCTGGAAGAGGGGGAGAGCTGTGGCGGCAGGGCCGCTCTGTCTCCCCGCAGATTCTGGGGTGGACCGCCCGGCCGTTGCTGCCGCAGTTGCCAGCGGTTTCTCCCGCCGGGCTGCGGTGGCCTTCTTCTGACAGCTCAGTAAGTTCTTACTTACCTTGTGGGTCTGCAGTTTCGTCAGTATTGTAAATGGAACTAATAAATAAGGCAGGAGGATAAAGAATATAAATCTGTGAATAGCTTTGCCCTGGTATAGCTTCAAGATGCCAGGGCATGTGTTGAGCAGATTTTATTTTTTTTTTATTTTTTTTTTAAATTTTTTTTTATTTTTTTTTAGTCTTGTAAACCCAAAGTATGTCTAGTGCCCCCTTCATTAGGTTGGATTCGAAATTGGTGCCCTAGTCACTGGAGCTCTAACGGCACCCCAAATCTGCAGAACACTTGCTCCACGAGGCAGTCTGTGATTGTCTTCGCCTCTTGGTTCGGGATGGTATTCACCTCCGGCAACTTGGTGAAGTAGTTCACGACCACCATCAGGTACTTGTTGCCTCAGTCGGACACTGGGAATGGTCCAGCTATGTCGACGGCGATCCGTTTGAATGGCGCTTCGACATTGTACTGCTGCATGCGACCCCGGCCCCTGCTCTGGGGCCCACGACTCGTCGCGCACATGTGACATTGACGGCATCATCCCCCAGCGTCTGCTAGCAGCCAAAGCGAGTAGTAGCGTTGTCGGAGTTTGTCGATTGTCCGGTTTGCTCCCAGGTGTCCTCCTGAAGTACCGGCGTGCACTTCCTCCAAGACCTCCACGACTTACTTCGGGGAAGTACCAACTGTTCTTTCTGCCTCTTCCCATCAGGCGATTCCCATACCCGGAACAGCACGCAGTCTCTGACCTTCAATGAATCCCACTCGGCCCAGTACGACTTGTATGTGGCGCTCCTTGGTGCGATGTCCTCCCAGGTCGGTCTTGTACCTTCCTCCACTTCCCTCAAGAGTGGCCCCAAGTCGGAGTCCGCCAGCTGCTCCCTCCTCAGACCTGCGCTATCCCAGCAATCCGCAGGCACTGCCGTGACCACTCTGACCGCTGCGGCACGCTACTTCTCTTCCACCCTTGTGCACTGGCCGCACTCTTCTGGGCAGGGTTTTTGGGACATGGCGTCTGCGTTTTCGGGGCTTCTCCCTCTATGATGTTCAGAGGTGAAGTCGTACTCCTGTAGCCTCTGGACCCAACGGGCTGTCTGGGCTTCCAATTTTCTAAACCTAAGTAGCCAGGTTAGGGCGAAGTGGTCAGCCCTCAGGTGGAATGGCTGACCATACAGGTACTTGTGGAAGTGCTCCAAGGTCTTCATTACCGCCAGAAACTCTCGCCGGGTGACGCGATAGTTCTTTTCTGCCTTGGATAGCGTCTTGCTGTAGTAGGCTATCACCTGCTCATGGCCGTCCTGGATCTGTGATATGACGCCTCCAATGCAATGATCGCTGGCGTCGGTGTTCACAATGAAGGCGGCATCTGGTTGTGGAAAATCCAAAACTGGGGCACTGCACAGGGTCTTCTTCAGGTGCTGGAAAGCGTCTTTGGCGTGCTCACTCCACACATAAGACCGGTGTTCCTCTGTCAGGTGGGTAAGTGGCATGGCGGTTTTGGAGAAGCCCTTTATGAACCGGCGGTAATAACTGCAGAGCCCCAGGAAACTACGCAACTCTCGCTTATCCTTTGGGCGAGGCCAATCTGTCACAGCTTATGTCTGCTCCGGGACTGTGTCCACTCCGGTTGGTGAGACTATGTGGCCCAAGTAGTTAACTTCCTTGCTAAAGAGCCTGCACTTGTTTGCATTCAGCTTCTTTGTAGCACCTTGATCAGGTTTTCCAGATGGTCTTCGAAGGTCTTACCGACGATGATGATGTCCAGGTATAGCAGAAAAGCGTCATAAGTCAACCCTCTCCTCGCTGATTCCATTAGGCGTTGGAAGGTAGCTGGTACTTTGCAGATGCCAAAGGGCATAACTGTGAACTGCCAAAACCCTTGGCCTGTCGAGAATGCGATCTTCATTTTGTCTCTCGGGTATAGAGCTACCTGCCAGTAACCCGACTTTTGGTCCAGGGTCGAGAACCATTGCGCACCAGCAAGCGTGTCTAGGGTGTCGTCAATCCGGGGTAAGTGGAAGATATCCATCCTGGTGACAGCGTTCAACTTCCTGTAGTCCACGCAGAAGCGTAGCTCGCCATTCTTCTTTGTCACCAGAAATACAGGGGTACACCTAGGGGAGGCAGACTCTTCAATCACTACCCTGGATTTCATGACAGCTACCATATCTCGTACCGCCGCTTGTTTTGCAAGCGGAACGCGTCTAGGTGGTTGCCGAATAGACCGAGCGTCCCCGGTGTTGATGCGGTGAAGCACTTTGTCCGTGCGGCCGTAGTCACTGTAACTTTAGGGCAGCGGATCCGTCCCCTACAGCTGCCATTGTTGCGGGCGCTGCGGACTCTTAGCACTCGTGGTACCTCTGGCGTTACTAGAGGAACCTCGGGCCCAACTGCCGAGCCCCTCCCATCGGGGAGCTGTTCGGATTTGGTTGGACACGAGGGTGCAGTGTGTTCCCGACACCCACGGGAAATTGAGCACCTCCGGCCAGGCTACGGCTGCCCGGAGGGAGTAAGGGTTGCCTAACAAATCCCGGCTACTAGCCTCCAGAGCTAGTAGAAGGTATGCTAGGTCACCAGGCGGCCCCAACGAGGTTTACGGTAATCTTCCCTGCGGGGTTGACGTGCGTAAGTGGCGTATCCACTTCCATTCCGTCTTGACGTTGATGCCAACGGGGGTGCTTTTAAAGAAATCAGGTATTGCCCTATGGAAAGCGCCCCCGAGTATCCATTGCTCCCGGGTTGAAGTAGGCCAAGGTCTTCGGACCTACGGGCCCAGGACTGATTGGGTAGAACTTCCGCACATAACTGTTGCGTTAGCTGAAGACGCAATGGTATCATCTCAGCAGTTGTCGAACTTTCTCTAGCTGTTCTTCGTCCTCTGGCCTTCCAGTCGCGTCATCACCAACACCTCGCTTCTTGCAGCGACAACCACGTCTTCCTTCAAGATGATCCTGCAAATTCTAAGGCTTTCTTCGGGTTGCCGGAGTATCACCTCTTCTCCATTGAGCCGCAGGACCTTCCTGCCGACGTCAACCGTCGCCTCGTGGCTCCTGAGAGCATCCAGTCCTCACCTCCTCAGCCACCTTCGCGACGAACACCAACTGACGCACGGCACTCCGTCCCAAGGTCACCTTCAGCAGGGCCTCCTTCTCCACAGGCAAGGTGTCGCCCGATGCCGTCACAAGCTCCTTTGTTCGGCTCGGCTTCCTCGTCGGTAAACACCTGACTATGTCAGGCCTGATGACGGTCACGGCTGCCCCGGTGCCTACGAGCACGTGGCACAGCTTCCCTCTCACCCAAACGTCCACGATGAGACTGTCATCCATACGCCGGCTGACGGCGTGCAGTGTCACTCGAGGGGATGGCGATGACGGCGCCGACGTGCCCCTCGCCACGCTGGGCCTTTTCCGTTCTTTCGGCTGCTGTACCTGGTGTCGGCAGTTTCTGTCCAGGTGTGCCGGCTGGCCACAATGTGTAAGCGAGGGTATCTATCAGGGCAGGTAACAAAGAACCCCCTCTTTACCAGGGAGGATTACCGAGCTGAACTCGAAGGGCGCCCGGCACCTCCGTGGGGCTTTGCATAAGGCAAGACCTAGAGACTAACAAGTCCCACTTTTTGGTCCGAGGGCCGCAAGACGGGATAGAAGTGGATACGCCACTTACGCGCGCCAACCCCAAAGGGTTGTCTGGTAATCTGACACACCTTCTACTAGCTATGCAGACTAGTACGCAGGAATATATGGCTTAACCCCGTCCGAGGACATACCCGATCTCCCACAGATATCGGGAATCACTGCCCCCCTCGAGTCCAGCCCAATCCGAAAAACTCCCATTCAGAGAGTAGCTCGAATGTTCGGCCCGAGGTTCCTCTAGTAACGGCAGAGTGCTAGGGGTGCTACGGGTCCGCAGCGCCCGCATCACGGCAGCTGAAGGGAACGGATCGCCTCCCCAACGGGGGCCGGCTGGCCGCAGCACCAAAATACGTCACTTGTTCTTCGCTGGCGTCCCTCAACTGGTCTTCGGTCTCCAGTGAAGTGGACATTCCTTGTTCTCGACGCCGGAGTAGCCGCCACCTTGGCCGCCTCCATCCTCAATGCTGGCGTTAGCGCCTCGTGGATGGTTTTATAATCGCCGAGCATTAGGCGCTGACGTTTCTCGACGTCTCATACCCCGTCGACAAAGGTGTAGGCAGTCTCTGGGGATACGAACTCTGGTGGGAGGTCGACTAAGGCTTTATTGGCCAGCTGCTCGATTGCTAGGGTGAACTCCTGCAGCTTCTACCCTTGTTCCGTCGTGGTGTAAGTTGTGGCCGTCAAATTAAACCTCAAAGCCTAAATGGACTGTATTGTAGAAGAATCGGCGAATTGTCAGGAGAAGAAAATGTTTGACACTTATATTGATGTATTTAATTTATTATTCTGAAAGCCAGTACATTCTTGTACTCACACTAACTACTGCACTTTGAACATGTCACATATAAGGAATGCTGGCTAAATCTAATACTTTATTAAACATTAAAACGATTTACAATACAAAAACTAATTCGTTGCCACAAACATGTGTCAATCTTCTCACTACTATCCTCAATTCTTTTTCAAAAAGGTTTACCAGCTTCTTTAAACACAATATGACCAACTGTCACTGAAAACCCCTGGCTTCTACGACCTTGACTTCAACTGGCCGCAGTACGCTGCGGCTAAGCGGTGGTTTCCGAAGTGGTTGTCCAGGGCTTCCCAGATTACCTTGTGCGCCGCCGCTGTCTGGACCGCATTCAGCACTTCTGGGGCCCGTCTCTGGAGGTTGACTATTAGCTGTGCGGCCTCTTGCTCCGGTGACCACTTGTTGTGCTTGGCCACTGTGTCGAACTGACTTCGGAAGACTTCGAACGTTGACGTGCCGTCGTACTTCAGCGGTTTGACGCGCGCAGATGTGTTGCGTCCCGGCGCGTCGACCTTTAAATCCTTCAACCTCCTGACGACAACGTCCTCCACATGGCGTTCAGGGACCTTTTTTTGCTGTCGGCCTTTCCCTCCAGGTCGTTAACGCGGTTTGCCAGGTCTTCGACGTGCTCGTCCACTTGACCCATCCGCTTGCCCAGCTCAGTGACGTCCTCCTTCACGCCGGCCAGCTGTTCCTCAAATTTGGCGGCAAGGGCCTCGTTCGCAGCCTTCATTTCTGTGGCCAGGCTGTCGTTCGCCGCTGTCATTTCTGTGGTTAATTTGGCCTTTATTGTAATCATCATCGTGGCCAGGTTGTTGTTTGCCGCTTTCGTCTTCGCAGCGACGGTGTCATTCGCCGTCTTCATTTCTTTCAACTCGGTGGTGAGGTTGTCGTTGGCCGTCTTCGTTTATTTCAGTTCCGCGGCTAGGTTATTATTTGTGGTCTCCAGCCTCGCGGTCAGGTTGTGATTTACCGCTTCTGTTTTCGCAGCGAGGTTGTCATTCGCTGTTCTCATTTCTTTCAGTTCTTCTTGAATTTTTGCCAATGTAGAGTCCATCTTCGTATGACGCACTCCTCACACCAATTGTGACTTTCTGGGTTCGTAGAATTAAAGGTCCGAGTTGCAGAAATTCAAAACGTCCTTTATTTCCATAGAAAAACATTTTCAGTAGCAGGATTACGTCACATACACAATTACAATCTTTCAAGATCACCGTCCACAAACATAAGCGTTCACACAATTCAGTTCTGATTACACTCTCTCATTACGACACTGTTTACTACCTTTTACGACTACTCCACTGACGTGTCCCCTGTTATATATACCACTACTGATATCACTAGATATTTCTGGAATATTCTGTAACAAACAAGAAATCGAATGTTCTGTCACTAGACGAAACCCGAAGGTTCCTGACGCGTAACTTTATCTGTTTCGGCCATCCTTTTATCTCCACGCTATATTTTTCTGTAGGCTCTGTGTACACAAGCCGCGCTATCGTAAATAATGGGTTCCCGGCACTACTTACCAGGATTAATACAATTACCTACATTTCTCTTAAGCCTGTTCTACCGGGAGTTCAATTTGAAAAATAAATTTTAATCCTAAGTCAGAATCCAACAAAGCTACTGAATAACTTAATCTTTCTCAATAAGTCTTTTAAGTTCCAAATTTATGATTTCTGGATTTCAGTCTGATTATTTGAATTCCAAATTTAAAATCACTCACACCTAAATTTTTATCTTGAATCTGAATGCGAGACAAAACTTTTTGTTGATGAAGTTAAACAGTTGCATCACACTTATGTCTACATCTTATAAAACAACTGCGCAACGGCTTCATAAGAACATTCAAGTTCTTCAATGTTTGTTACTTTTATCTCAAGGAGAGTGTCCAACTGAAGTAATACATCCTGTTATCGAATTCGCGTTACCCTTTCTACAGGACTCCAGTATTATTATATTAATGGATAACCTTCCTTCTTTTCCGTTTATTTGTAAAGAAATATGTTTGTGGTAACGAGCCCATGTGTGTTGCTAGGTATGCTCATGTGCAACTGTTTACTTTCGGTTTGCATCCTGTGTAAAAACGTAATTTTCTTTATGTGAACAGTGATTATTGTGTGATATGTGAAGTGTTTAATTATTCTTATTTAAGAGATTTATAATGTATCTAACATCCGCTCTCCAAACACCGTTTTCTTTATGGCAAAACAATGACAAACGCGGCGTGGTATATTGGTAAGCCAACACCAGTGCTATGTTTAGAAAAACTTTGCGGTGGAGCATCTTCAAAATAGACTAGGAAATTTAAGATACCTTGGCTTGTGGAACATGAATGGTTGTGCGGAAGTAGCTATTAACTAAAACTGTACTATTGGCCCTGTTTGCTTATTGGCGTGCAACAATGACGTGGTGGATTTGAACAATATTACCCGGGCATTCCGAAAGCATGAAGCGTCTTTAGAAGATTTAAGGAATTCTGTCAGATTGAACAAGCTGGGAAAAAACACCAACAAAACTGCAGACACTTTTCGGGAAAGCTCACGTATATGTAAAATACAATGGGAACGTTAAGCTTAACAGACTTCTCATGTAATATTAATATTCATTTATTTCATCCCTAAGATCATGTTTACATGATATGGAATCGTTAACATTATACAAAAGAAATCAATTTACACTAAAACAATACAAGTAAGAATAATGCTCACTCACACACAGTCTTAATTAGCTAGTTTATACAGAACTATCCATTTACATATTCCATAATTGAATAAAAGAGATTTTCTACTAAATATGCTTTGAGCTTTTTCTTAAATATATTACATTTTCTACGTTTCTAATATCCCATTAGGGCTGCTTTATTTTTAAGTAGACAACAAAGGACATTTCGCAGACACTCTTTACATATAGGTTATTTTAAGGAACTTTCGGATTCTATATAGAGGAAGGCACCATCGAAATTCAAAACCACTATTCCAGCAAACATTCCACTTTTGCAGGACATTAAAAACAATACAAAATGAATTTGCCGAGTGCATTTCCGATTATATAAGGGGCTCTATTAATGATGAATTTAAGGACATAATTTTTCTCGGTGCAGGAAAATTACACTACTGACATATCACAAAAAAAGTGATCTCTAATTCTGCGATTTGCTAACTCATGTGGAAATATAGTTGAAAGATTCCTGGGCTTGCATAACGTTAGTGAAGGCCGTACTTCACACGTCCTTTTTCATCTACTTGATGATTCATTATCACTGGTCGACAAGGTTTTTTTCACAAGAGATGTGAATAGTGAATATAGCGGATTTTTCCATCCTGAATTCAGATATGTAGTCAGAATTTTCCCATCATGCATAGTTTTTCTGTAAAAGCTACTTTTCAAAATATGATTTTAGCGTGTTCTTTGACCTGTCATAGGAACCGTTACCTCATATGTAACTATTTTACTCAAGCTGTATTATTGAAATTATTTGCAATGTCATGCTGAAGCGCAATAAAACATGACTGTGCAGATTTATTGTTGTTCATTGTTGTTGTTTAGACATGTTCAGACCTGTTTGGCATTGCAGTATTGAGCTGACTGTGAGATTGTTGAGTGGTGAAATATTTCCTTCCTTTCTGTTTAGAAGTGTATTGTGTATGTTGTATTTCGGTGCTTTATTTTTCATCATGCCAAGAAATTGTGTAAATCATGCAGATAATTTCTGCTATATTTGTGGTGAGCTGACCTTCAAGTCTTAGAGGCGAAATTTGATCCCACTTGTAAAGAAGTGTTATAAACTTTACTTTGGCTGTCAAGTTGGTGATTTTGATAAGAGCTGGGCCTCAAATACATGCTGTGTTTCGTGAGTTAAACTGCTGACTGGGTAGAAAATGGTACACATCATATGCCATTTGCAATTCCCATGATTTGGAGGGAACCGAAGGATCTTTTAACTGACTGTTATTTTTGTTTGACAAATATTAAAGGGATCACATCTAAAACAAAATATACAGTTAAGTATCCGAATTTGCAATCTGCAATGAGACCTGTCTTACACAGTGAAGAGTTCCCCGTACCAGTATATGCAGATATAAGTGATAACTCTGGTTCTGACCTGACTGAAACTCCAAATGATTCAGATGAAAATAAAAAAGATCTTAGGTATGAAGCCAGTAGCTGTTCATCAGAACCATACCTTCCCAATCAGCAAGACCTCAGTGACCTGATTTGCGATTTAAATCTGTCTAAACAGCAAGCGGAAGTTCTAGCTTCCAGACTCAAAGGGTGGAATCTACTCCAAAAAGAGGTAAGAATTAGTAGATATCGTAGCCGCCATAATGTTTTCAAAGTATACTTCTCTGAAGAAAATGGTATTGTGTTTTGTAATCATATTTTTTCAGTTATGGAAACTCTTGGGCTTCAACACCGGCCAGATGAGTGGCGATTGTTCATAGACTCCTCTAAAGTAAGTTTGAAGGCTGTGCTGCTACATATTGGCAATAAACTTCCATCAATACGGGTAGCGCAAGCCGCTGATATGAAAGAGACATATGAAAATATGAAACTAGTTTTAGAGAAAATACAATATGGAAAATATGAATGGAATATCTGTGGTGATTTAAAGGTCATTGCTTTATTACTTGGTTTGCAACTTGGGTTCACCAAATTTTGCTGTTTTTTGTGCGAGTGGGACAGCAGAGATAAGAAGTCTCACTACGTTAGAAAGCCATGTCCAAAACGTGAATCTCTTATCCCTGGCCAGAAAAATGTGGCATGTGTCCCTTTAGTGAAGCCTGAAAAAATATTTTTACCTTCATTGCATATTAAGTTAGGAGTTATAAAAAATTTCGTCAAAGCTATGGATAAACTTTCTGATGGATTCTTGTACTTGAAATCGAAATTTCCCAAAGTCAGTGAAGCTAAATTGAAAGGATTTTTTATAGGACCACAAATCCGATCACTAATGGCTGATGAACATTTCGAGGGATTGTTAAAGCCACTGGAGAAAGCAGCCTGGCAGTCTTTCAAAAGCTTGTGTTGCAATTTTCTTGGAAACCATAAAGCAGAAAACTATCGTGACATAGTGGCTGATCTTCTGCATTCTTATAAAGCTATGGGATGCAACATATCTTTAAAAGTTCACTTCTTGGACTCTCGCTTAGACTTCTTCCCCAAAAACCTTGGAGCTGTCAGCGATGAACACGGTGAGCGTTTTCATCAGCAAATTTCTACAATAGAGAAGAGGTACCAAGGCAAGTGGAGTTCCAATATGCTGGCTGACTACTGTTGGACTAAAATGAGAGACGTTCCAGATGCAAAATATACCCGAAAATCAATATCTACCACTTTCTAGGTAAGTCAGAATCAGTAGTTATAATTTTGAGTTAGATAGCTAGTTGCGGATTTTTTGGAATATTATACAAAATTCAAATGAATATCACACAAAACTCCTGCTCGATGGGGAAAACTGTAATTATATTTGAATTCAGCACGAAAAATACTTTTAGAATCTGTTATTTTAATTCTTGTGAAAGAAAAAAGGTTAAATTTTGTCGACCAGTGTTATCAGACTTCCATTTTAAATCTAAACTTGTGGGACAGTACTATGATGGAGCCGTTGTTTTAGTCAAGCATTTAAATGGTCTCCATAAGAAGGTGAAAGGTGTAGTATCCCAAGCAGTCTTTGCTCACTAGCTGTGATAAAATTCAAAAGTGCCACGTTTTGTTTTTTCAAACGTGAGTGGAATACCAGGTTTCTTCCACCATTCTAGCCAACGGTCTTATGTACTTGGGACCGAGGTTGGAGGCGCATACCTACAGGAACAGACTCCAGGTTGTCCTAGTTTCTGAGACCTTAAAACAGTTAAGGGTTTGTGCAAAACTCAGAATATATGCTACCAGTCTTACCAGCTAATGGTGGAAGTTGAACTCCTCTCCTCCTTTCCTTCCTTGTGAATTTTTCAATAACTTTCATATCGAAATCCTTTGTTTTGGTCACTAATTTGAAGTTGTCATTATATGGTGACAACAATTCTCAGCAGCGTAGTACCCTCAGAAAAGCCTTATTTCAAATTGCGCTTTATAAATAGCTGCAGTAATGGTACAGCTCCATCCAGGTCTCGAAAGTCCTGTCGTTCATAGAGAAATTAAAGTTCAGTCCGAAATTTGTCCTTGTTCAGCACAGAGTAGTGCTCAACAGCAATTTGCAACAAATGCTCTGAAAAAAAATCTTGTGAATACTTCTGGAAAAATTCGGAATCTAGCAATCTGGCAATATCAAGGTGGCTAGAAGATTGAAAACGGCTTCGTAGTTCTGCTATGATGCGATCACACACTTCCTTGGTGTCCGGAACTCGAAGGTTTTCAAGTCTTCGGCGCTTCTCTTTTTCTGAGTAATTGCCTTCTACTTCGGTAGGTAATAGATCTATGGTTTCACGGACATTCTGCACAGCGATCCCAAATGCATCGAGTGCCTTTTTCACTTTAGTGGTGTCAATATGCCTTGATTGGATCTGCCGATATAAAATTTCAACCCGAGGTACTACCCTGTGAAAAAATTCCAGCCAGAATAGAAAATCTTCATCCATCAAATTAAGCCTGAGACCACGGGCTTTTTGGACAGTTTTATCTGATCGTGTAGAGGTTTCTAAAGCTTTTCATGCATTTTAACAGAGCTTCTTGATTTTCATAGATGGCTTTCACTGTTCTTGACTTTAAATTCCACCTAGTTGATGATGGCGAAGGAATATGCTTCGTACATTCTTCCTCTAATGCAGAGATGCGTTGGGGTGACCAGGAGAAATATGTTGGAAACATAGAAATAATGCAGAATATTCTTGCTGATTTGTTTTGAGAAGCTATGTTTTCCACTATAGTGTTCAATTGATGGACGTAACAGTGGATAGTTTACACGAAGATAGTGTTCTTTAACGCTAGCTTGAACACAATTAATTGATCCACTCATAACATATGTTTAAGCTATAACTTTGCTGTAATATTTTCCAAAAAATGAGTTTTACTCAGTCAGAATTCATTTAGACATCTCATCTGCATCTTGACCATTAGGCTGGAAAAGTCTCTAAAATCGTTCATTCACACTCCCATGTAATTCGTGTCTGAATACAATGGCAAGCTGCTGGTGTGATACATCAGTCGTCTCATCAGCCATAACTGCTACGTATTTAGCCTGAGCATTTTCTTCTTTAATAGTCTTTTGACATACTTCAAGCATACATTCCAGTAATTCATTCTGAGACAATTTTCATGTGTATTTTGATACCTTACTCTTTTCCATATTTTCTCTAACAGCGCAGCCTATACTACTAATGAAATCTACTAAACCAAGGAATTCACCTGGGTTTTCTGAATCATTTGACTCATCATGTCCTCTTAGGGCCAAATCAAAGGCTCCGCAAAACTTTATGCAATCAATCACTTTCGACAAAATATAGTGGTGTAATTCCACTTGTTCCTTGTGCCTTTGCAACGAGTCATGATATGGTTGACTGAGCTGCACAGCAATATTTACACTGCCAAGAACACTTAGAGCCAACAAATTATTAAAATGTTTTCGACTTTTCAGAATTTTATTTAACGTAGTTTTTCAAGTGCCCAAGATCCTTTATACCAGTTTTGCACCACGTACTGTGATTACCGGAAATTAGACATGGAAAGTAAAACAAAGCATTTATTACGTCACAACCACAAATCCAAGCATGTTCTTTATACACCTTATTATTAAAATATATTTTGTATGCTTGGTCTTTGTTTTAATACGCTGTTTGTGTAATATTCAGATTTGAGGTTGGTCGACTTAATCTTTTTATTTCAATTTTTTCTTCGAAAGTTTTCATGGGAAAAGAATATTTCAGAAGTCAGTCCACAGAATTCATATTGGTGGCATCAGACACTACGTTTCACACTACTGTACGATAAACGTTACTTACATCACTCTCTGTACTAAAGTGCTTCAAAATCGCTTATTGTACTAATCACATTATCTGACAGAAACACTGAAAAGATAAACGTAATACAATACTTAACACAGAAAATTACTTACAAAGCGAACGCCGTATTAGCGCCCCTTCACACACTGAAAAACAATGCCTGCTTACGGGCGCATTACTAAACTGATCGCACGCTTGGAAACCAAACTACGATGCCTCACGCGGGGTAAGAAGACGAGAGAAGACAATGGCTAAGCGCTACCTCATGTACTCGCACGTCGCATAAGCAGCGTGGCCAGCTTATTACTTCGCGCTGTTGCAACAATAGGTGTGCCAGCTGTGTTTTTAACAAAAGGAAATTTACGCTTCACTGCAGCAATACCAACTTTGTTTCTAACAAACTGTTAATTGTTATGCTGTTAAGTTCTGGAAATAAACTAAAACACTGAATAGAATCAGCATGCTACAGCACGGTACCCCTATTGTTTATATATATATTCCTTTTCTTTCTTATTTAACCGATTTTTCATTATTTCCATTTATTTTCTTATCTTTTTCCTAGTTTCACAAATATTTAATATACACATAAACACCCATGCCCAAGGCGGGACTCGAATCCGCGAACCTCTACGCGGCGGAACGCTAGAGACATCAGCTTTAACGACCATGGCTACGAGGGCCGGCGTATTAAAATGCCGCCACTACCTTATAGTACAGGGTGCGGCAGGACCGACTAAGGAGTTTCTATCGATTACCGCGGCAGCTGTGGTAGGGGTACGCAGTTGCACATGGTCTGCCTTCGTTCAGCAGTTAACCCCATTTCAGTAGCCAACATGGTCTGGACCGGTGTATAACGTGGTTCTGCTATTCGCGCTTATTAGGAAAACAACAGGCCTGTGATCGCTACACAACGAGCTTTACGGCAACAGTTCAACATTCTACGTAACAAAGTCGTTCCAAATGCAAACACAATTCGGTCCTGGGTTTGGCAGTTGGAGAAAACTGGTAGCACACTAAGATCAGATACACATAGTCGATGCATATCCATCAGAACGCCAGAAAATGTGCAGCGGATGAGAACAGTAGTTCAACAATCGCCGCAACGTCCTGCTCGGCGACATGCTGTTGCATTGGGAATTTCAGACAGCATTTGAAAAGGATTCTAAAATTCGATTTGAAGCTTATTCTTTCAAATTAATGATTACTGAAGAATTACGCCCAGCAGACTACGCCAAACGTCAAAATCTGTATAACCAAATGCTTACTCAGATCTCTCCGAATGCAGCTCTCTTCAGTAGCGACGAGGCACATTTTCATTTTAGTGGTTGCGTGAACAACAAGACCTTTGCACTAGGCTGAAAATAACCCTCAAATTATTCATGAAAGAGCGCTTATGGTTCCAACAGGATGGAGCTCCTGTTCACACAACTCGAATTTCACTTGACGTTTTGAGAGAAATGTTTCCGGGACGCCTCGTCTCTTTGAGGAGGGATGTCGGGGGACCAGCGTGGTCACCAGATCCGAGCATTTATGACCACTTTCTTTGGGGAATATCTGAAATAAAAAGGTTTCCAAAGCCGCCCTCACACCCTAGCAGAGTCAAAAGAGCGGATTATTGACGAAGTGAATGCCATTCCCCGCGATATGTGTGCAAGACCTGCTCGAAACTTCAGGGATCGTCTACAACAGTATATTGATGCTAACGGTCGCCATCTTCAGGACATTATTTTCAAAACTAAATGAATTTAATATGGTATATTATACTAATTTAAAAAATAAAAACTTTTCTCTATATATCCAGATTTACTTTTTATTCCTTCTTAAAACTTCTTAGTCGGTTCCGCGGCACCTGTAGAAGAATGGGACAGAATGATACGGGTATTTGAACATATAATGAAAATTGGCAATACAAGTATTCCTCAGGCTGCGGGTTTCATAAATAAGTTCAGTAGCTTTGAATTTGCTCTCCTGTTTCTAGTTTTAAATATACTTTTAATATTACTGATATTTTATTCAGTGTATTGCAGAAGAAATCAAATATAAGGTTCTGTGCAAACATAATACACTTGACGTTTTAAACTGAAAGAAAAACAATGAATCTTTCAATCAGTTTACTGAATCAACTTCATTTAAAATAAACGCCCCTTCTAAAATGTTAAATCTGTCCTTAGATCAGTATAAACAAAACTTGAAGTCCTTATTTTATGGAATAGTGGATAACATAATGACCGGAATTAATAAATGATTTGAAGACATTCAAAATTTAAAATTTCTGAAGCTTGCTGACAGTACAAAATTTCAACAGTACTCCAGATTATTCCCCTTCGAAGCTTTGAACAACTTTAAGCTGTGCTACCCAAACTAGTTTTCGGATACAGAAAGACTATAGAATGAAATTACATTAATTTACCAAGATAAGACTAACGAAGGTGTTAATCTTCAAGCATTATTGAAGTCTTTAAAACATAATAATATGGATGATGTACTTACTGATGCATACTAATTGTTTAGCATGGTTCTTATAATACCGTCCACTAGTTGTTCTGCAGAACAAACTTTTTCCTGCTAAAGAGAATGAAAACGTATCTTCGAAACAGTTTAGGCAATAGCAGATTAATATCATTGGCTTCTATTTCCATTCACAAGGACGTACTCCGTGAAATGATGAAAATGTGGAACTTCTACGAAGACATCATACATGCTTTCGCAAGAATGAAAAACAGAAAAATCAACTAGATATATGTATATGCAGTAAGGCGAGTCTTATTTTAATAACTGATAAGTGAAGCAGTAGCAGCTTTCTTTTGCTTTTATTGTGGTATTTTAAATAATTTTAATTGTTTTCTGTTCTCCCTCCCGCTCGAAGTTTATCAGCCACTTCGTCAACTTCAACTCATCGTCCTTATTCTCAATTCGTATGCGACTATTAGCCTACTTTAAGATGGTCCTATTTAATCATATGGCAGTAGTTATGATTTTTGCGAATTTAGGTTAGCCAATTTCCCGAGTCATCTAGTCAATTCGCCCAGAGACGCGCCTCATACAATATGCATTTCATAACATGAAATTACAATGCTCGACTGGTTGCCAGACTGGACCGACGATCTCGTCTGATAATATTCCAATTTTGTATTATAATTTGATACGTTATGGTACTGATATCGTAAATAACAAAATAATACACGATCATAGAGTCAACATGAAAAATTCGGGGCCGGGATTTGAACCACGAATCTCCTGATTTCTGTCCAGTCGCTCTAACCCACTGAACTACCATGGCCAACGTGCCGTCCTGACATTAAATTCTCCATTTGACTCGTACCAGGAAGCCAGGAGATCAGTGGCTCAAATCCCGGCCATAGCATAGCATTTTTCATGTTGGCTCTATCAGAAAACCTTAGCCTATATATGGCTAGTGTGAAGAAATGGTTAATTTCCACCAATTAACTAAAATACGCGATTAAGTATATTACATGTTTCACATTAGTTTTACTGATATCATTGTTTACATTGATTCTAGGGCCGTTTTAATTGCTTCAAACCCTAAAATTTCAAATTTCATGTTTGTTATACAGCTAGCTTTCATACTTGATGAAAATTCTTTATTGGACGAGAGAGGTTTTCCATTCCTCTTAGTGCTAGGGTGGTGCTAGTGGTGCTAGTTGTTGTTGTTGTTAGGTTATTTTTAAGACGCTACTGCCAGCCTATTGAGACGGCTACTGCGTCTGAATATAACGTTGAATCCAGGAAGCTCTGATTTCCGTGGTGTAAATTCATAACGGTAGTGTTATCTTACTACAGCTTCATTTTTGTCCTCGTTGTAAATCGGAATAATGCCTTGCATATTGGCCATGAGTAAGGTATTAGTAGTGATGGGTGAACTCGTGTTATGACATGTAGTAATTTCAAGGTCTTACTGGGCAGGCGAAGAAGAGGTGATTAATATCACCTCTTCTTCCACATTCACATAGGTCGTTATCTCGTCGCCCTATTCTTAGGAGGTACACCGGTGTTAATGCTACTTGAAATAGTATTCTGAAATATATAGGTAACGCCTTCCTTGTTAAATACGGCGTGTTAATAAAAGTACTCAAGGCGTTACTACGCTGTCCGGCTGAGCAGGTTGTATTTGTGTTATTGTGTGTCATATTCCTTGCTATGTATGTTGGTGGTATGAGGTATTCGTTTGATACCGGTTTATTAACAGTGGCTTCTCGCACTGCCTCATCCACTCGTTTCCAAGAATACCTACATGGCTCGGAATCCATATAAGTTCGATCTCTGTCTTCGGCGGTAAAATTTCCAACAGGTTTCGTATAATTATCTCATATATGGGTCGTTTTACCCCCTTCACTGGTCTTTGTAGTGCCGTTAGCAAGCTAAGGGAGTCGGAGTGTATAAATACTTTTGTAGATCCGTGACTTTGCACATATTTCAGTGCCCGGTATATAGCTATGGTTTCTGCCGTATATATCGATGTATCCGTATGCAGTCGCCATGTCATTTTGTGTCCTGAATTCCATACATAGATACCTGCACTTGTACCTGTTGTCGTTTTTGATCCGTCTGTGAATATAACTGGCGATTGTGTACGCCTGGTAGCTAAAACCGGTGATATAAATTACCGCCATGCCTGTTCGTAATCTGTCGCCACTCTCTTAAAATACTGCGTGTCTACTTTAATGTTGGGTGGCAGTTCGTATGGTGGCTTATGTAATAAGTATATGGGCCACGTCGGTGTCCTGTAGATGTATGTATGAGTTTGAAATGCCACCATACAACGTGCCAGTGGACGGTGAAGATGTCCATCCTCTTCCCGTTTCTGTCTCATTAGTTCTGTTAGTCGAATCAGTTTGGGAAGCAGTATGTTCTGCGTGTGTGTAAGCAGATCTGCTGTAAAGCGACATCCGTTTTTCCACGACCTTTCTTGTATGTCGTATGTTGGGAAATGTTTGGCAGTGAGGAGTTTCGCCGGTCGTCCTGGAATACTGAAAACTATATTATACAATTGGTAGAGGAAGGACTCCAGTTGTCGACGCACACCCTCGGTTGGTGCTGGTGCCATTAATAATTCATACTCAAGGCGGGAGTGTATTAAAGGTGGTATTAATTTCAGCATGAGTCGGGGGTGCATGCCCCAATGGTTTGCTGCCATTGCTCGAAATAACAATTTCAACTTCGTCAATTTCGATAGTAATGTCTGATAATCCGTTGTGTATTGCTGGTTCTGTTGTAAGTGCACCCCTAGAAATTTGGTACTTCGCACTGGTCTGATTATATGATCTTGTATTCTCAGTGTGCATTGTGATGCACGCATTGATTTCTGGAAATGTACGCTGTGTGTTTTTTTGAAGTTTATTTCCATACCTATATCACTTAGATACTTGACGACCTTGTTGCAATCTGCCTCAAATTGTTGTACGTCTGTCTGCGACCCCAGTGATATTGGTGTGTATATCACTATGTCGTCTGCAAATTGTAGAATCCTAGCCGTGACCATTGTGGACGAGATAATATCTCCAACATACAACGCGTAAAGCAGTGGACTGGGTGACGATCCTTGGATCAAGCCTCTTGATGTTGACCGACTGTTTGTGTTTCTCATGTACGTTGCCAGGGAAGTTTGTCGATGCCTATATAGGTTTTCTATGAGTCTACCAATAATCCCAGGAATTCCGTATATTGCGAGACGTTCTGTTAAACGTTGTATGCAGACATGATCATATGCTGATGACAAATCCAAGAACAGGGCCAGAATCTGTTTTTTGGTTCTGAACGCTATCTCGATATCCGTGGTCAATACGTACATCGGGAAGGCTGTCCCATGCCCCCTACGGAAACCGAACTGAGTTTTTGGCCATAGCTGGTTTCTTTCCAGATGAAAGGTTAGTCTATCCTGCAAGATTTTTTCAAATAATTTGCGTAGTGTAAGCAGCATCCCTATGGGTTGATAGTCTGTGGGATGTAGACCCTCAACTCCCGGTTTCATGATTGGGTGTATTATGACATGTCTCCACGAGTCTGAGGGGTAACCAGCATGTAATATTTGTGTGTATGCTTTGGCTAAAAGGCGATACCACGCTTCAGGAATAGATTTTAGATGTTTGTATGTGATACCATCTTCGCCCGGCATAGATATGTCCTTGGTTCCTCGCAGGTGGTTGAGGACCTCCTGTGCCACTATGGGACGCAGAAGAAAATCTTCCATATCTACCGGTTCTGGGGTTCCCATTGTATTTCCTATCACGTCGTCCGGTGCGATATGATGTAAGTACTGTACCTGCAACTCCTGTTGTCCCGTTATTGGGTATGGTTTCTGTTGATTTCTCGAATGTTTGAACCATTTAAGCCGCTGCCATATGACGGTCGTCGGTGTGTTCGATGTAATAGATGCGCAGTGTGTTGCCCACGACGCTTTCTTGATCTTTCGCATCTTCAGGTGTACTCGTGCCTCTGTGTTTAGTTCCTTTTAAAGGAAGGATTCGGTGCGTTTCCATTTCCTGAATTGGCAACCCTGGTGTGGGAGCAGTACTTCTAAAAGTATTAATACTTTAATTTTATGTGGCATAGAGATCTGTATATTCTGTGCATGTTTCTGGGGACTTATGCATATGTAAAGTATATGTTCTGTGGTATATCTAGACCAGAGAACTGGAGTTAATACCTGTGTAAACTCATTGTGTTGCTCTCCTGTTAAAAGAAGTCTCATCGGTTAACTATAGGCCATGGTTAACAGGTAAATGAGTATTGGAAACGTCTCCTGAATCTCTTGCACCCAATCTATGGTTTCTGAGAAGTCCACGTAATCCAGCATTGTGTATGAAAAGCCTTTCGGCTGTTTATCTACATTTTCTGGGAATGTACATAGTGTCACATTTTTAATAAAAATTCTAAGAGACTTTCCACTTCAGGGTTGCGCAAGCAAGAGTAAAATTCTCGCTGACTGTATACTATAGCGGCCAAATTTTTCATTTCGTCTGCTAGCGTACGTGTTGACTTTGGTTAAGACGATATTGCCAACCTTGTATACAATCAGCAAAGAGCGAAATATTGCTAGTAGTTGCTGTTATTGCCTCTTTTGCTAGGTGGCGACGGTATTTTCGGCGTTGTTTACGGGTTGATCATTGCAACTACATAGACCACACGTGGTCACACTCTTAATTCCCTTAGCCGCTGTAATTTATTATCTGAAAGATTATTGGAGCTAAAACTCATCCCGGGAACAGAACAAAAATATCTAAACTGATGGCAGGCAGACAGTCCTTAACAATATTTATAATACATTCTTATAGATATTAGGAATTAATTACCGTACATACATTACATATATTTGTATAGTGAAAGCGTGCTTTCGCTGAAAATACCAACAGTACGTAAGCAAACTAGCGATACTGTCATACATAAGGAAACTTTTTGTTTTCCTTTTTCTCCTGAAATTCTTGGGGAAGCGGCGCTTCTAGCTCTTCAGGCACACAATGACCCGCCTTGCGCACGTTTGATAGAGCCTTTTCTTTCTTCTATAGATAAACCTCTATATGAGAGTTTGTTTGAAATGTGGATTTTAGTGGTAGAGAAAACAAAGTCTACATAGCTCACCAAAACCAAGATCCGAGCTCAGATCTTCGCTTATAATTCGGGTATTGAGCACGAATATGTTTTATACAGGGAAAAAAGTCAAATTTGAATACATTTCTTTATGAAATAAATTACTCCTGTATCATATCTACTTTTTTATATTTAAAGCAAACATTATGTAATGGCAAACACTGCATTTCCACTTTGCATTATCTTCTGAAATATTTATATGTAAAACATAGAACACTTGACGGACGTAGTGACTATTATCATCACATCATCATTATGATCATCATTATCATTATTAATCATGATAATGACACAGACACAGAATGGACTTATACACAAACCCAGTGCTAATCTAACTTGATACCAAAAAGGAGTACATTATGAATGTGTCAAAATACTGAATGCCCTCCCAGAAAACTTAACATTACTATCCTCAAGAAAAATAGAAAAATATAAATTTGCTCTTAGAATATATCTATGCAACAAGGCCTATTACTCAGTACAGGAGTTTATGAATGATCACTGAAATATCCTATGCCATAAGGGAAATTTAATGTGTCATTGCATTGAATGTAAATGTAAACAATCTGTATAATTTAAGTTAATTGATGGAAATTATTCATTTCTTCACACTAGCCGTATACAGTATTTATAATCTGTATAATACTCATATTAATGTAATCTCTTAAATTATCTTGCATGATTGTCCGATAGTTGAGTCAATAGGACTTAAAACTCATATTATCTAGCTAGTTTGAACTTAAATACTACTAAAACAAAGGTATTCATGAATATTAGTAATGAGGAATAGTATAATAATATAACTATAGTAGATATATACAAATATAATAATTTGTAACTTAAAGCTTCACTTATCTTATAAGAAATGATGATAATTCTTATAAATTCTCGAGGATCACGATTTCTTGTATATTCATACACATCTTCAGCTAGGAAAACAAAGCTGCTACCATTAGACGTTGATATGTTCTTGTTAGTACTACCAAAATCTGAGAGTAAAACAAATTTAAAAACAGAATCGACTGCTGGTTTTTCAAAATTCATTATGCGATGTTTGTTTTTTAAAATAAATATATTTTCCCAAACCACTAAATCTATCTGACCATTTTATTGTTTTAATAATTTAACTTCTGGATTTATTTTGTGGTTAAATGACAAAAAGTGATCTGCTATGGCCGATTTATCGGTTTGTTTATACTTAATGTTACGAAAATGTTCTTTCGTTCTGATTTCTAAATTACATTTTGTCTTTCCAATAAAAACTTTATCACAATTGAAACAAATAAACTGATAAATACCATATTTTTTATTATTAGGAATTTTATCTTTTATAGAGAAATGCAATAAGTTTTTAATACTATATTTATTTTAAGGAACCAAAGTTATACCAAACTCTTTAAGAATTTTTTGAAAATGTTTATTAACCCCTGGATGGTAATGAAATTTTATAAAATTATAGTCATCTTTTATTATTTGAAGGGTAGAAATATCAACAGTTTTTTTATATTTGAATTTTTCGATTTTTCTATGTATAAAGTATTTATTAAAACCATTAATTAAAGCAGTATTAATAATATGTTTATATTATTTATTAAATTCCTCTTTATTCATTGGTATATTTATTAATCTATAAATCAAACTATGAAAACAGCAAATTTATGTGAAAAGGATTAACACTTTTTTTTATGCAATTATCGATATGAGTAGACTTCCTATAAATACCAAAGTTTAATTTATTATTATTTATTATTATCTTTAGATCTAAAAAAGGAAGAAATCCATTAATTTCAGTTTCTAATGTAAATTTTATAGCTTTATCTTGCAAATTTAGTAATTTTAAAGCATTGTTTATGAGTTTTTCAGGAACAATTGCAAAAATATCATCAATATATCTATACCAAGCTTTAAAAATTAAAGGGAATGCTTTAGTGACTTTAATTTTGAAAAAACTCACAAAAAGATCAGCAAGAAAAGGTGAAAGAGGACTACCCATTGCTAAGCCAGAAGTTTGTTGAAAAAATTCACCATTAAAAATGAAAAAGTTTGATCTAAATAAAATTCAGTAAGTTTAACAAAATCAACTATTAAGTCCTCATGTAAATTTATTGAATTCAACAAATTTTTATAATAAAAGTTTTTTTCCAGGAATACTAGGAAATAAGGTAGTTACATCAAAAGAAACAAGTTTATCAGTTTTAGATAATATAACATTGTCGATCTTTTTAACTAATTCAAAAGAATTTGTAATACTTAAACTCTCAAATTTATCAAAGTTACTAAATTTTTTATGCAACCATGTAACTAAATTATAAGTTGGTGAATTTATACAATTTACAATAGGTTTCATTTTATTTCCAGGTTTATGAATTCTAGGAAGAATGAGTGTGTGATGTTTTAGGGCCCGTCGACAACAAGGTCATTTGAGCATAAATTCTAGGTAAAATAGGGTTACTAACTTTTAGTAAATGTTTTTCTTTATTTGATATAATTTTCACTTCATCAAGCATTTTATTAAACTTTGAAATAAGAGATTTTGAAGGGTCTTTATTCATTTTTACAAAATCTTCACCTTGAAGTAAAAGTTTTACTCTATTAATATAATCGGATTTATCTAAAATTACAATTCTACTACCTTTATCCGCTTTAGTGAAAATTAAATCGTTTTGATTTAATGATTTAATATGTTTATTATTATTATTTCTCTTAGGTTGGTATTTATCTAAATTTTGTAATATTTTGCTACATTTCAATTTAATCAATGATTTATTATTTTCACTTAAATCTTGACTAGCAATTTCTATATCTGCAATATAATCATCTATGTTTTTTTAAAAATCTACACACGTTTTTAAACCTTGATTAAAAAAGTTTAACTCTTTTTCATTAAGGTTACAGTTTGATAAATTAACATTATCTTTATTATTTTTAATAACTGGGTTTAATTTATTTTGTTTCAAATGCAAATTATATAATTTGTTTTTTAATTTAGCAGTTTTATTTTTCATATTTAAATTAAGAATATGAAATAATTTAGATTCTAAATTAAGCCAAATTGAATTATCTAAAATCTTTGTTAATTTTACATGCAAATCATATAATTTAAGTTCAACATTATTTAAGTCTATAAAAAGTAAACTCCTTTCGAGTTGAATTACTTTTTTCTCTGCAGCTTTTTGATGAATACTATCATTATCAAATTTAATAGTTTTTCTAACAAAGATAGGAATCACCTTATGTTTTTAAACAAAGATTTAGAAAACGAATACCTGCAAGAATGGATCTCTTTTTCTTTTGAAGTTTTAAATATAATTTAATTTTGGATTTAGTATCCATAAAATTTAAATTAAATGCATGTATGTTATTATAAGCGAAATTGTCCATATGGCTATAGTAGAATTTGTAATTTATAAGTTTCATATTTAAGGAAAATTCTAGATATTGAATATTTGGTGGTGGGGAAAAAAAAAAAATCAAATGCATGTATTGAAGTTGTGTAATGCTGGTTGTTAAATAGTTGCATGTTGGTTTTCTGTATGATGTGTTCCATGTCCCCGAGCCTGGCTCGAAGATGGGACCAAGCGAAAAAACAATCATCATTAACTTCATCATTATAAAAAATGTGTTGGCAACGTTTCCGTGTATTTGCGTACTAAGCTTACTGCACGGTATTCCCTTTACAGTATTGTTAATTTATAATAAGAAGTTGGAAATGTGTTGGCATATGCAAATGTTTCTCTGCATTTACATATTTCAGAGCTCTGCAGTTGGCACCTGGCAACAACTTGTTTCCATGATGTCATTCCATACCAACATTACTGTACGCCGTTAAAGTTCACCTTTAGCAAAACCTTTTATGTTTCTGCAGCTTTTCAGTTCCAGTGGCAGTGCATTGTGTAAGTTCATAATAAGTGAGGTTAAGCTATTCAGGCCAAAGTAGAAGTGTTCACAGTTGGTTTTATTAAGTATCCTTGATACTTGTATTATATATATGAGGAGCTTACAAATGTTAGATTAGACTTTAAACATTTATTTTTTATTTTATAGAGATATATTATCAGGACAACTCTATCCTTACTTGTAATGGTAAAATGTTAGTTACACGGTATTGTTTTTGTGTTTGTTCTAAAAGGCAGATGGTAGATTGTTTTCAAGGCACAATTTTGGAGTAATTCCAGGTCATTAATTTAGTATTTAGCAGAGTTAACCCATAGGATGTTTAATAGTCAAAATGGGATTGAATTAAAGCATGGTAGATTATGTTGTAAATGATTTATACTGAATCATTTGAATGTCAACCTGTGAATCACAGCTAGTACAGGTAGAATTTTACTTTACATGCAAAATGTGGTCCTTCCATATAAGAGTACTGTCTAGAACAATCTAAGGCATGTGTTTTTGTTATTCCTTTCTTGGAAGTGTTGAAAACAGTGTTGTTATGATAAATTAAATTTAAAGGGAGTCGATTAATGACAGTAAAGTCAAGTAAGTGTTGACACAAAAAGACACAAAAAGTAAGTGTTGTTTAGTGTCATTAATCGACTCCCTTTAAATTTAATTCAATCATTGCATTATCAACATGTACATTCTTATCTAATACTGGTATGCAGTTGCGGCTCATGAGCATTTTTCTTGGTGGGGCCAGATGTTTAGGTGCTTGTAATGTAAGTAATGTGGGGTTATTCTTTTTAAAACAGGTCACATTTAGTTGCATTGCCAAAAACACTGCAATAGCAGAAATATATCAAAACACTGTAATTTGTAAACATCAAGTAACTAATAATTAAAGATAAAATAGAACTCACCAGGTGGCAGTGCTACTTGTACAAGAACTGAGCATGTCTAGGTGGCAAACAAATTGCTCTGTTGTTGAAGTTAGGCATTTCATCAATTTTCTCTTTGTGAGTGGAACAAACAGCCAAAGAATTAAAGCTACCTTGGTCCATGGTTTTCCTAAGGAAAGGCTTAATTCTTTTCAATATTAAAACTTATCTCTGCCTCATTGTTAGAATTGGAGCTGTTAGTGCAATTTGCAGCATTTTGTGTACTTAAGAAAATGCATCCTCAAAGGATTGTTGTATGAAAAAATGAATTCACTAAGTGATGGAATATCTTTGAATGAGTCATTATTATAAATTACTGCTAGTTCAGTTTTTTATTTTTCATAGGGGATCATGGGATTGTAATTTGCACAAATTTCTTCATAAAGCCAGCAGGGACATTTTCTCTGTATGTAATAAATTTCTTTAGGTCAATAATTTCAAAAGTATTAATTATATGAGAGTGTTGGAATCACAGATTAATACAAGATCGTCAACTCTGGTGGGGATTGAAGGTAGCTAGGGTGCTTTTCTTGATGTTTCGGGTGCAACCTGTTGGATCTAACGATTCTGTTGGTAAAGCAGTGAGCTTCTATAATTAAGAAAAATATTAGGTACATAAAAACTGCATCATTCATTTAAAATTGTCCTAAGCTTAACTTTTTCTTTGCAACACAAGAGTACTACAGCCTTGAATTTGTAAATGCTTTAATGACATGATTAAACACAGTAATTAATACTGACAAAGATGATATGCAGTTTTAAAAATAAAATCTAATACATAGTGTATCTTCCTATAGGATAAAAATTCATGTAGTTATCTGACTGTGCAGTATGATTTGTTTAACAAACACAGAAATTGTTTAGGTACTTTAACTTGGTAAGACTAAGTAATATACTTTCTGATCAAGATGGCAATTAGTGCTCTCTGCATAATGTAAACCTCTTAAGGTATCACATACAACTGCCTAAAATAACTTCACTTTTCCTGAAAATTTAGAACATGTTGGTGCAATAGTCCTCAAAGTTGTTAATTTTTCCACTGATATTGATATGAAACTCACAGTAAGAAATATTTGATGATACGCCACAGTAAATTGCTGTATAGGTGAGAAAGAAAGCTTCGCACTACATTAATAATATTCCTGGAGGTCATCATTTGCACACCACCAAAACAAGAAACATACCCAATTTCCACTAAATCTGTACTTTCGATTTCTGCCATCGTGTTACTGATAGCTTGAGATACCCACAAAAACCTTATTGCAGCAATAATTAAGTAATAAGGTTAATGAAACTAATACAAGGTAACTACTTTTTCATATAAAACATCTTAAAATATTATAAAGTTCTACAGTAATTTAAAAAATAAGATTATAAGAAAAGGTACAGCTCAGGTTATGCCATGATTAGGGAGCGGATTTATAGGCACTAAAAATGTGTGAATAGCAGGCAAAAAGGCACCAAAAAGGGGCAGAATAGGCACTTAAAATAGGCACTATAAATTTGCTAAGTAAACATTTGGAAATACACTATTTTAGTAAAATGGCTCTTAAAATGCACTATAACACTATAAATGCACTATGACAATCATTGCAACATATGCTGCAACAGATTCACTAAACCTATACTATTTTGTGGTTCCCTAGGCGAAATAGTTCTACATTTATTCCAAATTTCATAAATGGCTCCACAGAAAGTTAAAATAAGACATTTTCATATAATTAACATGCATATAAATCCACTTCACTAAGTAAGAACCGTAATGTGCAGAAAGGTGATAAGTAATTAACTATGTCAGAAAACAAAAACATGGGTTTGGTGGGGACTTAAAGGTGAAAATTGAAATATCTGAAGCTTTTGTTAGATTTGTTTCAAATTTATACCATTTATTTTTGTGATTGTTCAAGAATGGAGTAATACCAAGTTTCAGCTTTTTAGTTACAATAGTTTCTGAGGCATTAGCAGTTTATGTCTAAATTACAGGCGATTTTTGAAATGTCCTCTATATTGTAATTTTAAAAATTAATGCTTGGGGTTGCATTTGCTCTACCCATTTTAACCTATTAATGACCTGTATCTATGTGAAATATTTGTCTTTCAACGAAAGGAAAAACATAAATTGTACCTATTTAACAATTTTTAACTTTATAAATATTAAAAGCAGAAGCATTATTAACAGTGAAGTATTCTTCATATTTGAGTTTGATTTATGAGTCACCAAACAGCTGAGGATGAGATCGAATGATCTTGAAAACGTTTCAATTATACAACAACAAGTAAGTGAAGTTTGAGTGTAAACATAGTGACTCATAAATCAAACTCAAATTTTTAAGTTCCTAAGCGTTTTCAGTAAGAAGTAAGCATTTTTTTATTTCATTTATTTAAGGCTGCTTTACAACAACTAAGGTTATGCGACCACAGTAGAATTAATACATTATTGAGATAACAATGAAATAAAGTAAGCATTATAATCCTTTTCAATAAAAATTACAAAAACACAACAAATGTAAATGAGTACACCTAAAATGCAGTTGCCCTTACAGGCAGGTTTAGAATTTCATACACATTAACAGAAAACTGAACCCTGTGGAACATTTTGAAGTTAGGAAAATGTACAAAATATGGAATCTGAGAAATCTGAGGTTAAAATTGCGTAATAGCAGCTACGATACAGGTGTAGGGTTATTTAAATAGTCAGGTGATGTTTTCTGTAGTGCCAATAGAAAGAAAAAAAACTTTATATTATTGAAGTAGGTCCATATTAATTTTAAGATAAAAAAAAAACTAAATTTGGGAGTGTTGTAAGTTTTGGGCCAATTTGCACAGATGTCTCCTTAATAGAAATGATTGTTGGAAAGATAAGAAACTCAAAGGTTCATCGCAACAATCTTAATATCACTTAAAATTATGTCACGGTGTGTCAGAAAGATACAAAGCAAAGAACAAAAATTAATTAAAAGCTAAAGCCGCAGAATCTTAGTTTTTGTAATAAAAATCCTAAGTGCCCCATTGTCGACTAAACACAAATAATAAAGCACAGCTTTTTAGTAAGCATTTCCTGTTCATTCAAATAGAATTACAGCAATTACGGCATCATGAAAAGAATTCTCGTACTTACTTTTATAAAGGAATTTCTGTAAAATTTTACACTAACCATTAAGATTTATTGGTCTGCAGTTTCAGTTCCAATATTGGAAACAACACCGGAAGTCTCCAAGCAATCGATTTCATGATTCTTTAAGATACATATAGAAAAATGTAACATGACAAAATCACAATTTTTTCATATATATATATAATCTTAGTCTGTGTAGCCTAGCTAATTAAGCGCTGGCCTTACAAGTTTAAGTTGTAACCTGAACAGAGTCCCTGAGTGGTGATTTTAAGGTTGGGTAAAACAACAGCTTCGTGTCAGTAGATTTACACACATGTGAAAGAAATCTTACGGGTGTAAATTCCTGCCTACCAGCAGTACTGATTGTTATCTGATATGGTTGTTAACAATTGACACCATCAATAATTTAATTAGTAATCCCTCCCCCAAGTATTACTATTAGCACAAAAAATAAGCCTTTACACCATCACAAAAATATCATGCTACTCCACTGAAACTGCCAAAAGATAATACTCGTAAAAAAATTCTGAAACCCAGTACACTGAGTTCGCAAAGCTATACCTATAAGTTTCAAATAAATAATATTCTAATCAAGGTGAAATGCATTGGACAGGCTTGTTAAACGACTCAGACATGTTTTAAGCTAAATCTCAATGTAAAGTCATATAATGTGATGAAGAAAGTTTTCACATTAGGCAAATTTGTGCTTTAGTTTGGACAACTGAAAAGTCAGTTTCTCTTCTTTCTGCTCTCCTCAACATATTAATTTGTCGAGATTTAAATACGACTCATCTAAAAATTAATAAATATTAATTTGTGTTCGGCATAATGTTGCTACAGGGGCTGATCTTTACAAGGTGTTTGAAACTAGGATAATATAGTATTAATACAAACATGAATGATTAAACTCACCTGTTTCATACAAGGCTGACAAAAAATTACTTTCCCGTCTATGCTGAACGATGAATCACCATTTATCTACTGTTTAAGAAATGCATTTCATTTTCTTCTCTCTTTTGACATATTTGCGTAGGAAACTCATCTATGGGTGCACTTGAAACATTGCTTACAGGATGGGCTTTCCATTCCCCACATAAAGAGTGTTCAGTTGTCAATCCATTGAAATACCATTTAGCTGGTCTTTGTGTGAATTCTAAGATTTTTCCATGATGTCATTAGCGCATTGTAATACATCTGTAAGATAGATACCCATCTGCCTCGGTAGCGTAGATGGTAACATGTCTGCCTCACGTTCAAGAGCTCCCGAGTTCGAATCTCGGTCAGGGTGAGTTACCTGGATAAGGTTATTTCCGGGGTTTTCCATTGTCCTTCAAGACGAATGTTGGGTAACTCTAAGCTCCATGGTCCCTGGACTCATTTGAGCATCATTTCACCCAGTTCATTCACCATCCAATATGACTTAACGTTGGAGGACGTAAATCACAAAAGAAAAAAGAAAAGACAGATACCTACCTGGCTAAACCCCTTTTTGTATATCCAATGTGCAGCAGTAAGAAATTTCTCTTCCCCGAAAACTTTACATTGAAACCAACAAATGCAAAAGCTGTTGTCACAAATTACAGGCAGAAGAAATTGGCCAAAAAGGCAGTTTTAGGCACTAATAAGCAGAATAGGCACAAATGTATGAAATAGGCATTTATAGGCACTAATAAAAGTAAGAAATTAGGCTAATAATTGTACGAAACGTGCTTATAATTTAAAAGCCTATGTTTCTGAACACAGGAATAACATAGGCAAATAGGGCAAAATCCGCCCCCTAGTGATGATATTAATTTTCTGTATTTAGCTATGTTAAACATCTTACCAATAGATCTTTGTGAAAATTCATTCCCTTATTTCTTGCTGCTCATATACCCTCGCAGGCCTTACAAATCATGGACATTTTATTCAGGCTTAATTTTGCTTCCCTTCAATATCGTTAAAACTTAAATTACAATTCCAGCTTTAAAATTTCATTTAATTAATATAGTTGACCAACTGTAGTGTCTTATTTACATCGTACATTGAGCTCAAATAAGGTACAAAATAGGCCAATAATATTATGGAAAGGTCTCCATATGCAATAAAATAATGTGATATATTAAATTGGAATTGTCCTTTCATTTGGTTGACCATGTGTTACACACTTCTTTGGCATCTAAATTCAAGTTCATTTCAGAATGGTAATTCTGTCACTTTCTTGAGGGAGGAGCAGAGTTATCATCAACCAAGTATCTTCTCTGTTCTCATGAATATCTGACATAGCTGACTTATAATACTCTAAAGCACAATTTCTTAATAAATGTTACAGAAAGTTGTTTTTTGTCTTCTTGTTATGGAAATGTAAAATTATTCGGTTGATATGCATCTAATTGTTTAATTTCAAGTGTTTCTTCTATCTTTAATGAATGAAAGTGACTTTTTAGTAAATTCACTGTCTTCATTTTAAAACTACACTACTTTATCCACTAATTATTAAGTTATTAGTTATGTTATATTAAAATGACAGCTAGTTGGCCATGGTAGCTCAATGGGTTAGAGCGACTGGATGGAAACTAGGAGATCCATGGTTCGAATCCCGGCGGTGGCATTGAATTTTTCATGTTGACTCTATAACTTCCCTAGTTACATCACTGTCGTGGTGTTAGCTGATTCTTGGTCTTCTACCGCTTGTGCCATTAGGCATCGGGTTGAGGAACTGCTACTCTGGAGCAGATAGAAAAATCCAGGAGGGGTGATCAGCCTGACTGGAATGAGAGTGAGAGAAGTAGTTGAATTAGTTGAGAAGTAGTTGAATGAGGGCGAAGTGGATGAAAGGAAAGATAATAATGGACCAATTGGTGGAATGATGACGGGAAACCGGAGATTCCAGAGAAAACCCGCCCCAGCGTCTGTTATCCACCACAAATTTCATATGCCACGGCACAGCCTGTTATCAGTGTTAAGGTTGTTTTGCATGCCATAAATCTATGACACAGGCCAGTGGCTTTACTTCTATTCTGAAGGGAACTACGCTAAGGATTTTTATGCCCGATAAAAATTCTTCGCCCTTCGCTAAGTTTGAAGTTGCAACCTCGGAACCAAAGGCTAGCATATTACCCCTCGACCACAGAGGATGACTTAAAGTCTTAGAGAAATCTATTTTTAAGCTTTTCAACATGTGAATTCACAGCGTGCATGAAGTTAAAATGGATTTTTGTTCAAAATATTTAAAACAGTAAAAACAGGTTCTAACAGCAATTTAGGTATATTGAGATTTAACTATATTGGAACACCACAGTGAAGCGAAATAATTATTAATTTATAGATGAGTCGTATTTATTACACATCTGCTTCACTTAATGAGTCGCATAAGAGCCGAAGATGCAAATGATGATTTGCGAAACATGTCCTCAAAATAGGTACGTAAGTGAAGCAGATGTGTAATAAATACGACTCATCTATAAATTAATAAGCATTTTAGGTACTTTTTAGGTACAACAAGTTTATCAATTTGGGCCATATAATTACATGAATTGTGTGTACTTTAATTTATTTACATGAACAAAATAGGTAATTTCAGAAAATACAAGTGCTTATGCTATAATCTTTGCCCAGTGATGTATTATCTACTGCATGCCCCCTTCATCCTGGCTCCAAACTCTGTTGCTGCATACTTGGAAGTATCGAGCTCATCCAGGCAGAGTTGGAATAGGCTGGCTTAAAACAGTTCTGGCATTACTTTAATAGATTACTATAATCAAGTATTACTAGCATGGAGTACCTACCATGTAAAAGCATTGCTAGCATACTTTTTAATTTCTTTATACTAAATATTTAAATACAGTTTAAGGTAGGTTAGTTAATTATGTCATACCTGCTATGTTAGAAAAAACTGCAAATCATGCAGTACTGGTCTTCGGTTTTATTAATACAGGTGCAAAGAAACTTAATAATGCATTGTTGCTTTAAATGGTATTACATTGTTTTAAATGGAGCATCACCAGCCATCACAACAAAAGATATTTAAAAAAAAACATAAAAAGGACATTATTTCATCAGTGATGATAATGCTTTGACCCTTATAAACCCAAAATAATTAAAAACCTTTTAAGATCCACCAGTAATGTACGAGATATTACAACTTTTTTATCCGTTTTAAGTAGTCTGAATATGGGAGTCAAATTGAATGCAGCAGAATTACTATGGTTTGATTACAAAACACAATCTTGAATCTTATCTTTTAGCTTACCATTTGTTGAATTAGTATTCGTTAAGATTCTAAGTACTATATTATAATAGATCTAAAGCTTTTTGTTTAGGTGACCATATAGTTTATCCAGTCATTTATTTGAATAATAGTAAAAGATTACCCCAGATTTAAAAATGGGGAACATACTGAAAATTTAATGCCTAAGTCATTGTTTATATACAGTATTACAGAAATCAGTTACACACAGAAAGAAAGATGAATATCTCTCACAAAGTTTTTTTATAAATTTTAACAAAGTGATTGGAGGTTTTTTATATGCTTATTGTATTGGTTCAACAGATGTATAGAAAATATGTGTATCATATGTAATATAATATTATGTGGAACAACAAATCTTAAATATCCCATGTAATTATTCAAAAACAGGCCCTTAATTTTTGTGACTAGACATATGTTGAATTATATAATGTTTGCATCAGGAAAGCCGCTGCTACTTTTTAAAGAGAACACTATACACTTTCTGTATTAATGGCTATCTCATCTGTTGTTTTCAAATGCTAGGCTGTGGCAATGAAGCCATTAGCTCTCTTGCCTTCCAATATTTCTGTGTAGTGGATCCAGCAGGTAGGGCTTCACAGGTTAAAAGATGTTCTTCAGTCATTTCCTCTTCTTTATTGCACAGAGGACAATTTGGACTTGTATAAATTCCTATTCTGTGCAAATGTTTGGCCAAATAATCATGTTCTATAAGTAATCTAAATTTTACTACTGCAGCTTTACATGGGATTTCTGGAACTTGGCTATCTCATCTTGTAGGCCGTTTCTTAAAAAGTGAGACATTATTTCTGGGGGCTTAGGTTCAGACTATTAGAAGCTTCATCAGAGAGGTCAATATAAAGTCACAAACATGCCCTATTATTACTACTACTATTATTATTATTATTATTATTATTATTATTATTATTATTATTATTATTATTATTATTATTATTATTATTATCATCATCATCATCATCATCATCATCATCATCATCATCATCATCATCATCATCATTTATTTAGTATTATGATTATGATTATTGTCCCTTTTAAATGCTGTGTTAAACTAATTAAATGATCACATCAACATCTATCTTTGTAATCTACTGCCTATTAGCAGTGGCATTAATTCATGTACAGTTGTTAATAGATTTGCATGGAATTTATACATTAGGGCCAGTCAAGAGGTTATTGTTGAGATTCTTGAGCACTCTATTTAGCACTGTCTCCTGGTATACTTTGGCTGAAGTTTTGATTCCCCTTTTACTGAAATGAGCTCCATGGTTCCTTTGTAGCTTACACCCCAAAACAGAAAGGATTTCTGGGCCCTTTGATCCTTTTTAGCAGCTTCTAAACAGGATCTGGCATATAAGGTAAACTTGGCTAATTTCGTCATACTATTTGACCTTTCAGAAGCTTTTGAAAATGGAGTGTGTTGTGGAAAATCACTTATATAATTATTTGGTATTACAAAAGTAAAATATATTTGCTACTTGATTTAGTTTTAATTAACCATCAGGCTGAAAGCATTTAAGTCATCAAATTTGAGAGTATAGAACCACTAAGGGTAATTTCGTGGTACACTGGTCTTAAGTTTCTTGCAGTGGTTTCTATTCTGATTTTGAAGTAAAACCAAAGCGTTTAAAGTTACACTTATATGTAGAAAATCCCTACCATTTTTTGTAAAACAACCCACAGCAGAAACCAGCAGAAAAGCAGAAAATAATACACATCAGTTCACACACTGCAGCTTTCTTCTCACCAACAAACCTTTGGAGTTATCGATTTACCTCCGTTGGCACAAGAATTGCATTCAAATACATACTCAGTAAGCCAAAACATGCTTCCATCTGTTGGACACTTCAACAACTTCAATGACCAACAGTCTGATGTCATTGTAGGCCAATGAAACATACCATAAAACTGCCTAAACTAGAGAATTGGCTGAGTTTATCTTGCATATCATTTTTGGGTATTGTCATCAGCAACATTTTTTCATCAGTGAAATGGATTCTGTGACCATCTGTTATGTAATGGTGAAGTAAGTGTTTTAATTTTAAGAGCCTGTGCCATTTAGTTCACTTGTTAGAAGGTATTGTTTCTGCTCTTTGCAGACATTGTGACCTATTTTACTCCTCAGTGTGCAAGACAAGACAATTTCAAAATGGTCATTTCCTAAGCCATTACTGATGATATTTCTACTGAATTTCTTTGAGTATGTGCCACCACTGCTTTTACTAACTGCTTTGCACTCAAGGCATGGTTTTCATTACCTCTGGCATTTACACTGTTCCAGTCTCAAAGAAGTGCTGTATATTCTTTTTAGTTTCTGTAGAATTATTAATAACTCACCTGGAGATTTGCCTACCTTGTTTAAAGCTACCAGAAATACATAATTTTCTTAATTCCTCCAGTCCATCTTAAAGGTTAGCAGCAAGAACTTCCTGCTTCTGCAGCAGAAGTCAGTCTCTCACTGTAATGCAGAAATGTGTAGAGAGTTAAACTGAGGAAAGGGGGGTACAACCATTCCAAAAAATTGTAACAATATTCATGGTTGTATGGGATAGTACCTTAGAGTATTAGAACTTGTATGCCCAAAGGGTGCTATGAGTAATTTATATTTTGACACTTCCCTTAGTTTATGTTCTATATAAGCTGGAAGCAGGTAAATAGTGATATGCAAACAAATGTACAAGACTTTTCCCAATATCAAAATGTTGTATAGTCTCCACACCTGTACTGTTCACTTATGAAGATTGAGTTTCCTCTTTCCTATAGAAGAAACAAATAATTTCAAGGCAAGCTTTCATGGACTGAGATAAATACTTTCTAGGAGAAATAAAGGCAATCTTGTGGGAACATACTGCAAAACTATTATAGCTACTATTCTAGGGAGTGTTAACAATATAAATAAAAGCTCTTAAGATCTACCAATGTATCTTAATGCTGAATGATTAATATCTAGTCCAAGCATATGTCTCTGTCTTTAACATACATGAACATGAAAGTGTTTGATCCATCATTTGTGCATTATTTGTAAATTTTATTTTAACAACAATGCCAGATTATTGATTACAGTTTTCTTTCTCTTTAGGTTTTATAACAACTCTGGGGATACCAGAGTCATACATGAGGATGACTGACATGACAGCAGATTAGAAATTGAAGATGATTTTGGTAGAGAACTCAACTGAAGTTAAATTCAATCAAGAATAGCATATTTGTTTAGAAACTCTATTAAAGATTAGCACATTTTTGTTTTATTGGCATTTAAGGTTTAAGAATTATATTGACATAGATGAAATGGGTACTAAAATATAAGTCAAACAGTTACCTTGTTTACTAAAATGAGCTTCAGCTAAACCACATTGTGAGTCAGAAGTGACTCATGATTCAGTTGCTCATACAGAGAGTAAGTTAAAGGAGAGTTGTTCTAACAAATGTGCAGTTGATCATGAAGTAGATACTGCCTCCAATATACTTGTGGTTTGATTATGAAGTAATCTGACATACATGTGGTCAATCAAAAAGTTGGCACTGGTTCCAGTATACATGTGGTCGATTATGAAGTAAATACTGGCACCAACATGCATCGTGTGGTTCATGAAGTAGATGCAGGCTCCAGCATACTTGGGGTTGATTGTGAAGCTGACAGTGACTCCAACACACATGGGGTTCATCAAGAAGCAGACAGTGACTCCAACATACATGAGGTTGATTATGTAGACACCATCACAAGAATCAAAGAAGAGCCTAGAGGCCTGGAGAAAGTACTAACTGAACAGCAGTTGGGATCACTGGATACTCTTGGTTCAGAAGTTTGGGTAAAGAATAAATTAGCTTCTTTTGTTTCACCTTTTAAAGTGGAGCCAGACTCTGAGATATATGAGGATGATCTTAACAAACAAATTACAAGTGAGATCAAGGAAAAATATGCTTTTCTGGAAAAAACAACTGAAATTATAACCAAGTCAGAAGAGATTGATCTAAAAGATGAGCCATTACACTTGGATACTGAGGTAAGTACTTGCAGTGATGGTGTGGTGATGTAGTGTTATCTTTACTGCAACTGCTTATTTAGATAATTTATTACTTTATCACATTGTATTTAACCCATTTTCAAATTTACAATAATTTGTTTAATGTTGAAACTTTAAAAAGGATGAAGAGCTTAATCTGAATAGATAATAAATGCCAATTTCTGAAAGTTAAAGCTTAATATAAGAAAATTCAGAGGTTATTTCACCAGTATTATATATTGGATGCATTAATAACTTATTTGAAATTTCTTTTATGCTATGTAATATTTGGCAGTGTAGAATATTGAACAAATGCTGGCATGGCTAATTCGTTGGGCTTTTGGTTTAAATTCTGGTGCATTTCTTTTGTATTATTATAAACTTCATTTCTTTTGAATCTTTTGGGAACTGTTCCATATTTAAGTGCTGTCGATGTATCAGTTGCTCCAAAATACATTTTAATAACAAGTTTAAGTTAATAAATGGTTTTAAATATAGATGATAAACAAGTTCTGTGATTCAAAGTATAAAAATTGAAAGAAGCATAGAGACAGTAAAGCACAAGTTGAAATAAAAGTGATTTGAGAAGACATTGACTTTGCTTCACTCACACTGTTTTCCACAGGACATGTTTCAAGAGCTGTTGCTCCCATCATCAGCTGAGTCTTGACTAGTGCAAATTATAGCGTTTTCCTCCTTCTCCGTGTTGTCGATAGATGGCTTGATGTATTTGTCAAAGATGTCCAGTGGTGGAGTTTCGAAATTTATTATTCTGCGATGATTTTTATTAATGAAGATTTTTTGCCATTCTGCAAAGTTTGTAAATTGTTTTGTGTAATTTGATTAAAATGAATAAAGTTAAAAATGAAGTTTGCATAATAAGGCCTGGTATAGATTCCAGAAGCCGGGCTATTAGATATGCAGATTTTATTTTATTTTTAATTTGTATTTTATACGGAAAGATCTATGGGATGATTAACCTGTTTTATTAAAGCTGTCTGCAAGTTAATATCATGTCTGGTATTTAAAAAATGAAAAGCAACTGCTGCAAAAAAAAAAGGCAGTTTCTTTTTATTTTTAAATACAAGACATGATATTAACTTGGAAACAGCTTTAATAAAACAGGTTAATCATCCCATAGATCTTTTCGTATGTAAAAATATCTTCATTAATAAAAATTGTTATAGAATCATGAATTTTGAAACTCCACCACTGGACATCTTTGACAAACACCTCATGCCATCTACCGACGACACGGAGTAGGAGGAAAACACTATAATTTGCACTAGTCAAGACTCAGCTGATGATGGGAGCAAAAGCTCTTGAAACATGTCCTGTGAAAAACAGTGTGAGTAAAGTAAGGTCAATATTTTCTTGATTCACTTTTATTTTAAGTTCTCTGATCTTTTACACATGAGTGGTAACGAATTAAAACAAAAAAGTCCACTTCCAGACAAAATTAATTTGATGTCAAATTCAATAGATATCAGCATGCTCTACAAACCTATGTAGTTTAAACTGTTCAAATAAGAAACTAAGGCTAGAATATGAGTTTATCAAAACATAAATTGTTCAGCACTGAAAATGAAACAAAGTCCAAAAAGTCCACTATTAAATGTTCTTCGTATCTCTCATTTAAATCTATCAATTTGGTAAAATTGTTGGTTTACATTTTGTTGTTGAAAATTTATAATTCATTATTTTAGGCTTTGTCGTACAGTTCAACTGTGGTACTATATGGTAGGCTTTTATGGAAGCAGTATTATTCATTCCTCTTCATTCTTCATTACATGTATCCAGCATCACTGATGTTACGAGTCTATTGCATGACTATATACTACACCATAGAACATAGATTTAAATGGAAATTAATTGTTCTTTAACACTAGCCATGTGTAGGCTAAAGTATGGAAAGATAGACTGAAAAATTAAATGCCATAGCCGGGATTTGAACCACGGATCTTCTGGTTGCCATCCAGCCGCTCTAACCCTTGAGCTACTATGGCCAACTTGCCAACATGACATTAAATTCTCCAACTGACTCGTGTTTTATCTGGTAAACCACTTAGGAGTTCTCATAAACACATGAGATAGCTACCTTAATGGCGACTTACAACATGTAAGTACTTTAAGGCCCGGTCTTTATAGTTAACCACTATTAGGTCAATTAATGGAAATTAATTGTTCTTTCACACTAGCCATGTGTAGGCTAAAGTATGGAAAGATAGAGTCATGTCGGCACGTTGGTCATAGTAACTCAAGGGTTAGAGCGGCTGGACGGCAACCAAAAGATCCGTCCGCTTGGCTCTCACCAAGGCAGCCCGGGTTCGATCCCAGGCGACCGCAAAGTGAGATTTGTGGTGGACAACACGGCACTGGGGCGGGTTTTCTCCAGGATCTCCGGTTTACCCCGCCATCTCATTCCACCAGTGCTCCATCTTCATTTCATGTATCATCAGTGTCATCGCCTGCGGTGTCGTATGTAGTAAAAGTGGGCGTTAAACACTACACACGCACGCACGCACGCACACGCACGCACCCATGTACGCATCCACGCACCCACCCACGCACGCATGCATGCACCCACGAACGCACCCACGCACGCACACGCGCACATGCACGCACACACGCACGCACCCACCCACCCACACACACAAAGATCCGTGGTTCAAATCCCGGCTATGGCATTGAATTTTTCAGTCTGACTCCATCTTTCCATACTTTAACCTACACACGGCTAGTGTGAAAGAACAATTAATTTCCATTAATTGACCTAATAGTGGTTAACTATAAAGCCTGGGCCTTAAAGTACTTACACGTTGTAAGTCTCCATTAAGGTAGCTGTCTCATGTGTTTATGAGAACTCCTAAGTGGTTTACCGGGAAAAACACGAGTCAGTTGGAGAATTTAATGTCATGTCGGCAAGTTGGCCATTGTAGCTCAAGGGTTAGAGCAGCTGGACGGCAACCAAAAGATCTGTGGTTCAAATCCCGGCTATGTCATTGAATTTTTTAGTCTGACTCCAGCTTTCCATACTTTAGCCTACACATGGCTAGTGTGAAAGGACAATTAATTTCCATTAATTGACCTAATAGTGGTTAACTATAAAGTGTGGGCCTTAAAGTACTTACACGTAAGTCGCCATTAAGGTAGCTGTCTCATGTGTTTATGAGAACTCCTAAGTGGTTTCTCTAAAAAGTAAAACCATATTAAAGTTTTAACAATCATGTTCCTCATTTCTTTGTAAGCATTTCAGTACATTCGTGTTATGAAAGATGTTTGATGGATACATCTGTAATTATACCACTTGCTATTCCTAATGCTGTGCAGTACCCGACAGCACCATTTACGTTTTTATAGCCTCCTATCCCAAATAAAAAATAAATGGCACTTTTAATAAATAATAAATGGCACTATCTTTCCTTGTTCCTTTTGGGAACAGAGAACAGACAGGATCTTTTTTTTTTTTTTTTTTTTTTTTTTTTGCAATTTGCGTCCTCCAACGTTAAGTCATATCGGACGGTGAATGAAATTGGTGAAATGATGCTCAACTGAGTTCGGGGTCCATGGAGCTTAGGGTTACCCGACATTCGTCTTGCAGGATAAGGGAAAACCCCTGAAAAAACCTTATTCAGGTAACTCACCCTGACTGAGATTCGAACTCGGGACCTCTTGAACGTGAGGCAGACTTGCTACCATCTACGCTACCGAGGAGGGCAGACAGGATCTATTCTTGACACAAGGGATTTACTGAGTACCGTGAAACTGCAGCCAAGTCTATGTTGTCATAACCAAATGTAATATAAAAACCTGAATTGAAGAACATAAAATTAAATACCAGATAGGATAGTGGAAAAATCAGCAGTAACCAAGCCTGCATTGCTAATGGACCATGACGTAAAGTTTGATGAGATTGAAGTCTAGAAAACCCAGCCTACTAGTATGTATGACTGTATCGAGAAGCCATTGAAATTTGCAAACACAAAAACAATTTTAATAGGAAAGAGGAACTAACAAACATATATAAACTTTGGGTGCTGTTGCTAGATAATGTAAAATCAAAACCTCAAAGAACAACTGGACAAATAGTGCAACAGTTTTCTCACACATCGTGATTGGTCTATGAGTGACCAGTAGGAAAAGAGGTTCTGTTCCTCCCACTCATTTATAGTGTCGGTGTTGCAACAAGTACCACTCTAGTTATAAACCATCCAGTAGTGACCTCTGAAAATACCCATTGAAGTGAAACATCAGACAACTATGTTCTATTGGATTGATGCCAGCCATGAAAGCCTAGGCATTTTTTTTGTTTGTTGTAATTTTACATCCTCCAACGTTAAGTCATAATAGACGGTGAATGAAATGGTTGAAATGATGCTCAAATGTGTCCAGGGTCCATGAAGCTTAAAGCTACCCGACATTCGTCTTTAAGGATAAGGGAAAACCCCGGAAACAACCTTATCCAGGTAGCTCACCCTGATCGAGATTCGAACTCGGGACCTCTTGAACGTGAGGCAGACACGCTACCATCTACGCTACCGAGGTGGGCAAAAACCTAGGCATGATTCTGTTTTTGTTTGTCCCTTATTAATTTTTTATTGATTGTAAGAATTATTTGTTAGGTTTATTATGCATTCTAATTTATTTAATTAATCCGTAATTTCTGTATCAGATATATAAACTAAAACTTCATACAGCAATGTTCATAACTTCAGTTGTATTCTTTATTTGTCCACATATAAAGGTATAGAACATATATAATCATATAAAAGTCAAGGCTCTAGTGATTGCAAAGTTTAATGGACAGCTGCAATTTTTATTGCTATATGCTAGAAACACGCACAAAGAATTGAGCTAAGTTGTTATTATAAATTAATATAAATTATATATTTCTCCTCATAACTTTCTCATTCCTGAGACTTCTTTGCCTAACTCCTTCAAGCTATTAAGTGTGGAGTACTCATTCCTGTAAGATAATGTTAATATTTAACATAGATTATGCAAAATTAGGTAACATTCTGAAATATAATGTACATATACATTATGCATATTATGGTAAATGTATTGATGCAATCCTGTATATATCAAAATCCTAATGTGCCATGAAATTTTGATTCCATAAAATTCACTGTATTTGATAATTCAATAAAAATTCAATCAAAATATCAGAATTCAGTGACTACCTACTCAGTAATTGCTTTAATGGCTAAAGCAGTCAGTAGCGTTTGAAAGATCTAAATTTTGTATTGGTTTTGCAAGGATATGCCTATACTGCATAGAATTGAACCTTAAGGAAAATTTGAAGCATTAAAAGTAGGAGACAAACTGACAGTACACTAGAATTCATTGTTGCAGGATCAGTTATCAGATGGAGATGAGGAATTACTATTACCAGAACCAACAAGGTAAGACTGCTAGAGTCATTGAATTACACTGTGTCTTGATTGATCTTGTGCTTAAAGCTTAAGGTTTAGCTTAAACATTTCTGATATTGACATAAATTAAATTCATATTATTATTTCTCAAGCTTTCTAATTGGACTTAAAAGGCTTTTTCATCATACAGTAATGCAGTTTAAGAATATTTGTTAAATTCATATTGTGACTGTGTACAATTTTAAGTACCACTTGACTAAGTTCTCACTATCACAATGCTAACACAATCTAATTCAGCATTTCACGGTTATTTAAGTTAATCGATGGAAATTAATCATTTCTTCACACTAGCCATATACAGGCTAAGATTTTGGATTGATAGTCAACATGAAAACTTTAATGCAGTGGTTCAAATCTCGGCCTTAGCATTGATTTTTTCATGTCGACTCTATCATAAATTTCACAGTAACTTTACATAGTTTTCACTGTCATATTACTTTCTTCACAGTGTAATTGTCTAATAAAATACCCATGACATAGCCACTTGTTCTGGGCAGTTTATCCTCAGGAGAGTTGAATGCAAGACTTTTCTTGTGGCAGCAGAACTTGCTCATTGAGTAGTACTTTTTATCATACCAGAAACATATTCATTCACTCATGAGAATGTTCACTTATATAGCATTCGGGTCTTTCATAGAATTCCAGAAATTTTTAGAGATGGAGAGAAGGGAAACTTCCAGAAGATTATGGTTATCTCTCTATAGTGCTATACATGGGTGATAGCACTTCTCACCCAGCCAGTGCATCCCTTAGCTGGGATTCACATAGCTTTCTCTCCAGAGCTGGCCATCTACAGGGGGCAAGCAGATCAAGGTGGACTACCATCAGCTTGCTTCAGGATTGTCGCTAATGTGGTAAACCACATTGTTGATATGGGTGATTATCATATACAGACCTTTCCAGGACAATAGTACATACCAGGTCACTATCCTTGAATTTGGCCTATTTGCTTGATGGTCATAGCAATTCACTTACCAGCTTATGGTGCTCCCTGGGAGGCTAATGAGTGTCTTCTAATCTGTGTAGTTCCTCAGTGTAATACATTGCCAGCTGGTTTTAGCATCAGAGGAATGCCAAACGTTGTAGCTCCCATATGAGTGCATGTTAGTAGGTACTACGTGAACTTGCATACAAGTGCTTGGTAAGCAAAGAGGAAAGCTTCTTCAGACAATGCTCCAAATTTGTACTGTTGCATCCAACCCAACTGATAGCCTGAAGCCTGTAACTTGTTGCACAGATGTTGCATTGCTGACATCATTTATCTACATTGCTTCAAAGATGCAATCAATAGAGTAGATGACATAGCTGAATATTTACATCCAGGTACTTTTCAGTAGGGCCAGCATGGATCTCCTCGCCCGCCTTGGTAGCGTGGTGGTAGCATGTCTGCCTCACGTTCAAGAGGTCCTGAGTTCGAATCTCGGTCAGGGTGAGTAAGTAAGTAAGTAAGTTTTATTCACCGTAAGAACATACAATATTCATGGCTTCGTCAAATTTGTGCCCGTAGGAATAATACAATTCTTTTGAGCAATAACATTATGAATACAATAGTAATTAATAATGCACTAGTAATTAAACAATACAATAGTAGTTAAATAATACAATAGTAATTGACAGAATAATAATACAATAGTAATTAAGAATAATGCAACTTAGGTCACACAATTTTTAATGTATTACACTTCCAAAAACTAGACTGTAATAGACATAACTTTTACCAAAAAAAACAATATTTACTTTATTATTCAATTCTACTTCTCAAAAACTCATCTATTGTCTGTGGCATTATTTTTATTAGGATATTTTTTACAGCTTTTCTGAAATTTTTATTATTTAGATTTTTTATCTTAGCTGGGAGTTTATTATATAGAATGATTCCTTTGTGAGAGATGAAATCTAGACTCAGACTGAGACGATGATGATTTAGATGTATATTTTTACTGTTCCTTGTATTGTATGTGTGACAATCTGAATTACTTGTAAATAGTGATCTATTCCTATGTATAAAATAAACTACTTCATAAATATAAATACATTGAACAGGTAAGATGTTAAATTCTTGAAATATTGGCTTGCTTTCTGTTCTTAAGGGAACCTTTTTAATTATTTTTAATATTCTTTTTTGCATCTTATATATACACGAGGACTTGGATGTGGACCCCCACAGAATAATTCCATATGTAATTATAGGTTGTATATATCCAAAATATATTGTTTTTAATACCTCAATGTTTAGTACCTTTGTTAGAATTCGGAATGCGTAGCACAGTCGACTTAGCTTTTCACCTAATTGCTTTATATGATGCTCCCAATTTAGACTGGAATCAATCCATATTCCTAAAAATTTTGTAATCTGAGTTTCTGTTACAAAGGAGCTGTTTATGGGAAACTGGATGGGGTCATACCGAGTTTTTTGACTAAAGTTAATGGAGACAGTTTTATCTGTATTTGCTACTAATTTATTATTTATAAGCCACTGTTGAATTTCTATCATTGTCTCGTTTACCATTGCTTGCAGATCAACAGAACTTTTATTACCAATTACCATATTGATGTCATCTGCGAATAATACTGTGTTTGCGTGTCTTAAATTCAAGGGAAGATCATTTATATAAACTAAAAACAACACTGGGCCCAGAATAGAGCCTTGAGGAACACCTCTGTTTATCTTTTTCCGTGTGGATTTTATATTTCCTATTTCCACCAGTTGCTCCCTTTCCTTCAAGTAGGATTCAAACCAGTTTTCTGCTTGCCCTCTTATCCCATAGTGATGTAATTTTCTTAGTAGAATGTCGTGGTCCACCATATCAAATGCCTTACTAAGATCCAAAAATAAGCCATATGTCTGATTTCGTTCATCTTTTAGTTTCATTATTGCTTCTACAAGTGAGTACAGTGCATCATTTATACATTTTTTCTTTTGAAACCCAAACTGGGCATTATATAGTATTTTGTTAGATTCTAGGAATTGTGTTATTCTATTAAACATTACCCTTTCAATAATTTTTGAAAAAGCCGATAGCAGAGAAACTGGCCTATAATTTCCAATGTTTTCCTTTTCACCTTTCTTATATATTGGATGGATTTTTGCTAATTTAAATATTTTAGGAAATTTCCCCTCCGCTAATGAAGAGTTACATATATCTGTGATAGGGGTTACAATCAAAGATGAGCACCGTTTTACGATCAAATCTGGGATTCCATCTGGACCACACGATAATTTGCTTTTCATTTGCTTTCATGCCTTTAATTATACCATCAACCTCTTTCTCCTTTCTGTATAAGGTTTTTCCCGGGGTTTTCCATTATTCTGAAAGACGAATGTCGGGTAACTCTAAGCTCCATTGACCCCGGACTCATTTGAGCATCATTTCATCCATTCTATTGGTGGACGTAAATTCCAAAAAAAAAAAAAATGCATCTCCTCGAGGACTGCTCTTCAGTATGCAATGCCCGACATCCACAAGCACCAAAGATCTGAAGGGTATATAGACATAGGATAACTTTAAGTCCTGCTCCTGCTAAGGAGGAACTCCAGCTAAGTTTTCTCATTCATGGGCGGGGATTCCATGAGACGGTTTGTACCGCATATCACCTGACCATTGTCAATCTTTATAGTCCCTGCAACTCACCTGGGATGGTGATAGTCATTAAGTCCTCATGTGCACAAGCACAGTCCTGAATTCATCCATAGCTATCAGAACATTCTTTCTATTCCCAGCAGTAGAGTTCAATATGAATCTAAAATAAGATGTTGGTGTTGTCACTATGCTCGTGATAATGCCTGACTTAAGGAGTTTTTCTGATACTTGTGTCGCATATCCTCTTATTCTCATTAAGCTGTCCGGGCTGCCTGCAATTTTAGCATATAGGCCTCATGCCATCAGTTTTATGATGGGTAGATTGTTGTGGTTGTCACTGCTGCTACAGCTCTGAATGACATTGCATGGTTCTTCGAAACATCATCCTTGTTGTTTCTATGCATAGAGCAGCTGTGAAGGTATCAATGTTACAATATTCTGCCAGGAGATGCTGTTATTTCACCTTCCTCTTTCTTATGTTGATGAATGTGTGACTGCTTATGCTTAAAGATGTGGTAATATATGTCAGAATCAGTGTGCCAGTAGCTTCACCTCTGGCAAATTCTTGTAGGTTATTTTCCGATTGTTGCACCCTTGCCTTCAGCTGGTCCCAATACGCAGTGGTATGGTAACATTCTCTATAATGCTGCTCCAACAGATTTATCAGTTTGTTGGCCAAGCCTCCAATGGGAGAGTGTTAAGGGTTTCCACTGGTTCCCCTTGTAGGCCAGCCCAGATCTTAGTCATCTCTGCCACTGTCCATCCATTATGGTTATCAATAGCCTTAAAGTGCTACTTAAACACTGCCCAGGACTAGGCCTTGTTGAATTGACTGTTTTTGCATGGTTGTTTTTGCAATCTCGTAATCATGGGACACCATAGCTTGGATGCATATTGTGACTTTGTGGGTTCGTGAAATTAAAATTCCAGTTGCAAAAACTCAAAATGTTCTTTATTTCCACCGAATTACTGTTGGAACACTTGCCGATTACATAGAATTACGTAGCGCACACAATAACAATTCACCAGTTCGTCTGTCACAGGTCCACTGCACACTCACAATTACGTACAACTCCTCTTTAACATGTATGCAGTCTTCCAGTCCGTTCGCTAGTACAGCGCTCTTCACGGCTGCTCGCCAAGAACTGAACTGACTCGTCCACTGCAGCCCTTATATAAGAAGATCGCTGTTTTTTGGAAGCCTCGCTGCTTGGAACGTCATCCCGATGGTTCCAGACGTCAGAGGGGGGGGGGGGGGGGGGAGAGCCGGCCAGTGATGCTTTTCCAACCATCCCCTCATATATATATAAGGAAGCTCAACTACGGCGGTCATCAGTGCCCTTTAAAAAACTAGTCATGGCAAAAGCCAGATATAAAGCTTTCAAAAAACTATACAAGTGTCACAAAACCTATTAAAAATACACATACATAAAAAACATTAAAACCTACTAAAAATTTCGTTCACTAAATCCTAAACTCTAAACTAGACAAGAATCTAAAAACCTTCTCCACGGATATCCACGCACGGCCTACACGTGGGTGGGCCTGTTGACCGTCTCCCTCAACCACGAAGAGGAGCCCACACGAGGGAGACTGTTGGCTCGGGACCTCGCGTGCGCCAAACCCGTACCTACCGAAGTAGGCCCCTGGGGGGAACCATCCCCTCAGTTAGCGCTACACAGATAAATGGGTAGGCGTGGCTGAATGCTTCCCGTCTGGCCCCTACCTGCCAACTGCTGGTTCCCTCGGGAATTCCGATGTTCGGGTGACACTGCTCTCTCCTCAAAGCTGGTGGTCCCGAACAGCACCATTGTAGCGGGCCAGGCGATCCAGGTGTACCACCAACATCTTTCCTCGGGGAACCTTCTGGATGCGGTAGACCATGTCGTTAATCCTCTTCACCACCCGGTACGGTCCTTGCCATGGCTGCTGAAGCTTGGGGCAGCGTCCCTTGGTCCGGATAGGGCGGTACTACCAGACCAGATCACCTTGCTGGAACCCTTGGCTGTTGGCTTGCCTGTAGTATCGGGTCTTCATGCGGTCGCTCGCCTTCTGGATGTTCTGGCGAGCCATCTCGTGCATGTCGTGGAGGTGGTCCACCAAGTTCTCCACATACTCGGTCGCTGCTGTTTCGCTTCCGGAGGGCTTCCGAAAGTCAGGTCACAAGGGAGGCGCAACTCTCGGCCGAACATTGAGCTGGCTGAGCGTCATCCCCATGGTGTCGTGTGTTGACGAGCGGTAGGCCAGCAAGAACAGTGGCACCTTGACGTCCCAGTCTCGCTGATGGCTGGCCACGAACTTCCTCAGGTGTTCCTCTAAGGTCTTGATGTATCTTTCGAGCATGCCATCCGACTGGGGATGTAGAGGCGTCATGCGGGTCTTGTACACCCCAAGCCTTTCTAGTGCCTCCTTCATCAGGTTGGACTCAAAATTTAAAATTTACCATTAAAAGTGAAAAAACAAAAATTAGTAAGTTTAACAAAATTAACTATTAAGTCCTCATGTAAATTTATTGAATTCAACCACTTTTTTAAATAAATTAAAAGTTTTTCTCTAGGAATACTAGGAAATAAGGTTGTTACATCAAAAGAAACAAGTTTATCAGTTTTAGATAATATATGACTGTCAATCTTTTTAACTAATTCGAAAGTATTTTTAATACTTAAACTCTCAAATTCATCAAAATTACTAAAATTTTTATGTAGCCATGTAGCTAAATAATAAGTTAGTGAATTTATACAATTTACAATAGGCCTCATTTTATTTCCTGTTTTATGAATTTTAGGAAGAGCATAAATTCTAGGTAAAATAGGATTACTAACCTTTACATAAATAAAAATATTTGTTACTTATAATCCACTTATCTTAAGAAGTTGATGTTAATACTTCTTTCTTCTTTTTAAAAAATCGATTTCGAAGGCATCTTGCATTCATCTTCCTCCCTATAAAGATTAATGCAAGATACCTTCGAAATTGATTTTTTAAAAGGAAGAAAGAAGTATTAAGATCAACTTCTTAAGCTAAGTAGATTATAAGTAACAAATATTTTTATTTGTGTAATATTTCTTACTCCACTGTAACGTTTCTGTGTAATTACTAACTTTTACTAAATGTTTTTCTTTATTTGATATAATTTTCACTTAAGCATTTTACTAAAATTTGAAATAAAATATTTTAAAGGGTCTTTATTAATTTTTATGAAATCTTCGCCTTGTAGTAAAAGTTCTACTCTATTAATATAACCAGGTTTATCTAAAATTACAATCCTATTACTGTTATCCGCTTTAGTGAAAATAAATTGTTTTGATTTAATGATTTAATAATATGTTTATTATTATACATATGTTTTTTATTATACGAGTTTATTATTATATTTTTTTATTATTATATGAGTCAGTTGGAGAATTTAATGTCCGGATGACAAGTTGGCCATGGTAGCTCAATGGGTAAGAGCAACTGGATTGAAACCAGAAGATCTGAGGTTTAAATCCTGGCTATGGCATTGAATTTTTCAAGTTGACTATCCAAAACCTTAGCCTATATATGGCTAGTGTGAAGAAATGATTAATTTCCATCAATTAACTTTAATAATAAGAGATAAAATGATGATGCCTGGGACTTAAGTACTTACAATAGTAAGTCACCCCAAATGGTGTACCTCGGATGCGAGAGCCCGTAGTGGTTTACTGGGGAAATATATGAGTCAATTGGAGAATTTAATGTCAGGACGGCAATTTGGCCATGGTAGCTCAGTGGGTAAGAGTGACTGAACGGAAACCAGGAGATCCGTGGTTCAAATCCCGGCTATGGCATTGAATTTTTCAAGTTGACTCTATCTATCCAAAACCTTAGTCTGTATATGGCTAGTGTGAAGAAATGATTAATTTCCATCAATTAACTTAAATAAAATGATGAAGCCTGGGACTTCAGTACTTACAATAGTAAGTCACCACAAGCTGTGTATCTCAGATGTGAGAGCCCCTAGTGGTTTACTGGGAAAATCTATGAGTCAATTGGAGAATTTAATGTCATGATGGCAATTTGGCCATGATAGCTCAATGGTTAAAAGTGACTGGACGGAAACCAGGAGATCAGTGGTTCAAATCCTGGCCATGGCATTGAATTTTTCAAGTTTACTATCTATCCAAAACTTTAGCCTATATATGGCTAGTGTGAAGAAATGATTAATTTCCATCAATCAACTTAAATAATAAGAGTTAAAATGATGAAGTCTGGGATTTAAGTACTTACAATAGTAAGTCACCACAAACTGTGTGTCTCGGGTGCGAGAGCCCCTAGTGGTTTATTGGGGAAATATATGAGCCATTTGGAGAATTTAATGTCAAGATAGCAAGTTGGCCATGGTAGCTCAATGGGTAAGATCGACTAGATAGAAACCAGGAGATCTGTGGTCAAATCCTGGCCATGGCATTGAATTTTTCAAGTTAACTCTATCTATTGTTTACTGGTGCCAATTCACTGAAAATCTTTTGATATGTTCTAGTTGTCCATGGGTGATATGTGAACTACTTACATGTTTTTTGTCCCTAAAGCTGTTAGGGTGATCTCATTCAACTGTGCTTTTTTCTACTGAACCTTTTTATTTTTTTGTCCACCAACTTCTTGCTGAAACCATTTGTTGTCGCCATTTCTATTACTTTGCTATATTTGGTCATGCACTCCTTTTCTTCCATTGGTACATTAATCAGTCTATGAGTTAGGCAATTGATGATTGCATGTTTGAGAGGTCCAGGGTTGAGACTATACGGCTTTTATTCTTTTGTCCACCAACTTTTTGCTGAAACCATTTGTTGTCGCCATTTCTATTACTTTGCTATATTTGGTCATCCTCTTCTTCCATCGGTACCTTAATCAGTCTATGAGTTAGGCTATTGATGACTGCATGTTTGAGAGGTCCAGGGTTGAGACTATTGGCTTTGATTTAGTTGTCTGCATGTGTGTCCATCCTATAAATTCAGAACTTTAACTTGCCATTATCTTTGATTAATTTTAGGTGCAGAAATGAAAGCATAAAAATGAGCAACATTGCTGTTCAAGAAGCATGTGCAGATCTAGAATGTGCATCACTTTTATCAGCGAAGTCAAAGGAAAGGTATGTTGAAGCTTACAAAGTTTTCAGAAAGTGGTGCTTTGATAAAAACGTTAATAGTTATACCAGTGAGACAGTTGTATTAGCATATTTTCAAGAGAAAAGTAAAAAATATGCATCTCCAGCGAGCTTATGGTGCGATTATTCAATGTTGCGATCGACTATATCTTTAAATGATAATGTTGATATTTCCATATATGCAAAATTGAAAGCATTTTTGAAGAGACAAAATGTTGGATATGTGCCCAAAAAAAGTGAAGTGTTTTCAATAATGGAAATTTCTAAATTTTTATGTGAAGCCCCTGATGAAATATTTTTGTTAAAGAAGGTAGTTGCAATTATGGGGATTGCAGGGTCCTGCCGCAAAGATGAATTATGTAAGTTAACAGTAGACAGTATTGTGGATAAAGGAATGGCTATACTTGTCAAGATATCTGATGTCAAGAATCATCAATCAAGAAGTTTTACAATCGTAGATAATGAAAATGGGAACTTCTTATGTTTATCATTAGTTAGGAAATACATTAGTTTGCGACCAAAAAGTGGAACAACAAATAGGTTCTTCCTCAGATATGTAAATGGAAAATGCACAAGGCAACCAGTGGGCAGAAATGTTTTAGCAAAAATTCCATCTGAAATTGCAAAGTTTCTAAATTTGCCAAATTCAGAAAGATATACTGGGCATTCTTTTCGAAGAACATCTGCCATGGTTTTGGTGGATGGCAGTGTTGACATTTTTGCTTTTAAGAGACACAATGGATGGGAATCATCAGCTGTCACAGAAAGTTATGTGGCAGAATCATTATCAAATCAATTACAAATGGCTAACAAGATTTTTCAAGTTCATGAACAAATTGGGGATCCAGCTGATGGAGCATCTACTAGTGTTGTGTCAGACAGGTCTAATAATTTATATAATTCATAAGAAAATCGGATTCCACGTCTAGATGTATTGAAGAAATAAAAATAATTGAATCACTTTTTAATGTTAACATGTCTAATTGCGCATTTAATTATTCAGCCAATAAATAATTCATACGTTTGTTTATTTTGCTAAGGATTTATTAATAACCTATTTTTAGGTTACTTTACTGTTGGGTATTACATCATTTCCTTTTGGTGCATAAGTATAATGCTGTTGAATGTTACATCACTTCCTACTGGTACCATAAGTACTAATGACCAGTAAAACTGAACCATAAGTATTAATGATCTGTTGCCATGGCATTTGACAAATAAATTGTAAATTTAGCTTACACGACCATATATGTGTTAACATTGCTTAACTTACAAATCAAGTATTGCCAAAAATGATATTTTTGTGATCATTTTAATCCTCTTTTTTCTCTATTGAATGACGTGTTCAAAACTCATATTCTGAACATCTGACCCATGTGAAAGCTGGTTTCTTTAGAAAAATGTGGTGTGAATGTCAGTGTGCCCAAAAATGTTGCAGTTGCAGTTTTAAATTTTGAGGTGCAAAATTTGCAATGATCGTATCCTTGTACTTATTTGGAAGCCAAGGATGCTGAGAAAACAAAGCAAGTGTTATCCATGATTGGAGGAATTTAGTAACAGTGACGTCAAAATTAATCGGAAAAACTATTTGTAGTTCTTTTTTTTTTTTTTTTTTTTTACTTTGATTTATGAGTCACTATGTTTACACTCAAACTTCACTTACTTGTTGTTGTATAATTAAAATGTTTTCAAGATCATTCGATCTCATCCTCAGCTGTTTGGTGACTAAATGAACATTCCTCTTCTTCCACTACTACGGTGCTCTGATCCTTCTGCTATCTGGTGTTAGGGGCACTAAGTTTTAATACTTCATTTAATGCCGGGATTTCAAAATTTATAACTTTATCACGGTTTTTGGTTATGAATATTTTTTCCCAAATATCCAATTCTATGGGTGTACTTAAAGATTTTAACAATTTAATGTTATGGCCAATGTTGTGGTTTTCTGCCCCTAACACCAGATGGCAGAGGGACCGGAGCACCATAGTAGTGGAAGAAGGGAAATGCTCATTTAGTCACCAAACAGCTGAGGATGAGATCGAATGATCTTGAAAACGTTTCAGTTATACAACAACAAGTAAGTGAAGTTTGAGTGTAAACATAGTGACTCATAAATCAAACTCAAAAATGAAGAATACTTCACTGTTAGTAATGCTTCTGCTTTTAATATTTATTTGTAGTCTGTTTATTGACACTTCATCACTTACGTTTTTATATTAATGAGGAACTAGTTTCAGAAGCCATTGCCTCCATTTTCAAACTCTCTCCAACTAGCGAGTGCCTGCTGCAAAAGAATTAAGCATATGTCAAACCACTCCACCACCTTTGTTATTTGCTGCCGAGAGGAGCAATAATGGAACACTTCTTCTGTGGCCCATGGGAGTGCAAAAGTTAGCCTGAGTCAGTTGGGTGTTGGCCAAGAGTCATATGTCAGAGAGCAAGCACTTAGCACGCTAAAAGGTTTACACTGCAAGTAGTGAGTGTCAAGAAGTTGCAAGTAATGAGTTTGGTGTGTGCAACACAGGCATAAAAGAACATTAGCATTGAATATAGATAGAATCAAACTGAAAAATTCAATGCCATGGCCAGGATTTAAACCACGCAACTAGCATATACATAGCTAGTGTGAAGGATCAATTAATTTCCCTCAATTAAATTAGCACTGATTTGTTTACCTATGTATTTGTAAAAGTGAAAACAATTTTAAGTTATACTATGCTGTTTTGTTAATAAATATAAAGCAAGTTCAGTACAACTCCGTGTTGTCATTTATCTCACTCTGTCTCCTATGTACACATACTGCTGGAAACTACTTCCATTCATCATCTCATATGCTTGTAAATGAAGTTCCATCGTGCATATGATTTATACTACTACTTGTTACTTTCGTTTCTGATACATTGCCAGCTTGTAATAATGGCAACATTACCCAGAATTGCTGCTTTGTTTTTTGTTGTATTTTCTAACCTATACGTACTTCTATGTGCTACAGTCCACGTAGAGTCTTGGACTCTGTGACAGTTCCAGGCCAGTCTTGAAGATGTTCTGCTTGTTTCCTCCCAACTCCTTATGTCCCCCTCTCCACATTCAACCATCTTTTCTTTGGTCTTCCTCTGTCTCCTGCCACTTGAACTTACTTTGTAGATCTTGGCAGAATTATTTTCAGACATTCTCTCCATGTGGACAGCCACCTCAATCTGTTGTTTTTTATTTTCTTAACTATATTACAAGCTAATATTATGCATCATGTTTCCAAAGTCCTGCTCTATTCACGGCTCCAAAGATCTTTCTTAATATTTTGTTTTCCCATTTTCTCAGATGTTCTAATTCTGCTATTCATTGTCCATAATTCTAATCCTATATAGGGTTGTTCATTTAAAATCTAACAGAGCACACATTTCGCCTTTCCTACGACCTAGCTGGATTCCCCCCATAACCAACTGCTATTGTGCATAGGGACTAGTAGTGTACACTCCACTCAACAGCATTGTACCAGCCACCAATATGAACATGCACTTGACTCTAGAGCAATTCATTGCCATGTGTAGAACTTATTATAAACAGGCATCACCAAGCCGCATTCACATAGAGTATATTCAAATGTTGCCTGCTGAATATCTCCATCCAAATCTACAGTTCACAAGATTGTGAAGAAATTCAAGACCACTGCTACCTTCACCAACCAAATGCACCCCAAAATCAGCACGACAGGGAGCAATTTCATATAGTTGATATAGAGCAACTAAATTATTAAAACTAAAATTTTATAAGGGCACATGTGTCGATGCTTTAAAAAAAGGTGACCCAATATCACGAATGCATTATTGTGAATGGTTTCGTTTTCAGTGAATGACAATCTAATTGTTCTTTTCTGATGAGGCGTGGTTTTACCTTAGTTGTAGTGTCAACCCTTATGCAGTCAGTACTGGACCTCAGAAAATACACATCACATCCAAGAAATCCCTTATTATGAATGGAAAGTTGGAGTTTGGTATTAGTGCTGGACACCTAATCAATCCAATATTTTATGAGCAGAGCAAAGGAGCAAATGAACAAAGGGACCCCGAAATGACATTTTGACACCATTTTATAATGAACTGACAGAAGAAGAGAAATCATGTGGGTGGTTTCAACGAGATTCTACTACTGCCCATACTACTGCTACATACAGCAGAGGAGTCCATGAATAAAATTAGGGAAATGTTTAAGATAAAGTGATTAATGCTGGTGTATGACCCTCTAGCTCCCCCAACCTAACAGTATGTGATTTTAACTTGTTGGGTAACATAAAAAACAAAATTTACGAGACAAATTCTCATACATTGGAATAACTAAAACAGAATATTAAAAATAAAATCAGAAAAATTACAGTGACCCAACTTATTCATGTGAATCAGAATGTGTTCTGCTGATATAATGCTAGTTTAGCCAAGGGTGGACAACATTTCCAGCATCTTCTATAAGGTAAGAATGTTATGCATACTTTGCGCATGGAGTTTATGTAGGAGCAAAGCAGGCTGTGGCATACCATATTGTACACTGGCGAAATGCAAAAATTGTTAAGTTTTAAATGACTAACCAAAAGTGTTATTCTGATATTAGTCATTAAATGAATACCTAAAACCAAAGTTCAGGTGGCTTCACATTCTCACAAGTGGTGAGAAGTGTATATCTAGAGCTACTGTTTGTTGTGATCACAATGATTATTCATGATTCTGTTTGTGATTGTTATCATTACACCGAATGCAGTAGTTTCCAGAGATTCTATTTTAACGTCTTTTCTATTATTTTTCCTGTATCTAATTCACTTTTTCAATGATACGTCTTGATATATTTATTACTTCAATTCAAATTTGAATTTTACACAGCCTTTTCTCTTTATTTGCAGATAAGTGCAACAGTAGCACTTTCTCAGAATAATTGCTGTATTATATATTCAGAATTTTAAATTTTAACTTTGATTTTAACTTTGTTTTTATGCAGCAGATTAAAATGACACTATTGCTTAATCTGTCTGGAGGTTGCCCGCCTCGGTAGTGTGGTGGTAGCATGTCTGCCTCACGTTCAAGAGGTCCCGAGTTCAAATCTCGGTAAGGGCAAGCTACCTGGATAAAGTTTTTTCTGGGGTTTTCCCTCATCCTGATAGACGAATGTCGGGTAACTCTAAGCTCCATGGACCCCAGACTCATTTGAGCATCATTTCACCGATTTCATCCATCGTCCGATATGACTTAACGTTGGAGGACGTAAATTTGAAAAAAATATGTCTGGAGGTTGTGTTCTCATTAACCAAAATGCTTAATCTGTATGTATAACTGCTGATACTGTATAACAATAAGGGACAATCAAAAACTAAAAAAAGAAAACCAAGCTAAACACTTGGATGCTTAGATTTCCATGGCCTGTGCCTTGATGAGTATCCTTAGCTTCTAGTGAATTCAATTCAATTTACTCATCTTTTAAATCCATAGGAGATTGTGGACACGTCAAAACAAAAATATTTACAAAATTTAAATACAGAAATTACAAAAAACATTTATAGGAGTAAATGCCAAAATATAATAATATAACTAACTTTCCAAATACTCTTGAATAGAATAAAAACATGCTTCACTTAAAAATTTGTGTAGTTTCAGTTTAAAAATCTTTTGGTTGTCAATCTGTTTTAAATAAAGAGGTAACTTACTGTACAGTTGGGTACCACAATAAGTGAAGGAATGTTTGTATAACATGGTATTATGACTAATTGCTAGTAGGTTTGAAATTGTTTCTTGTATCATGCATATGTTTTAAAGCAATTTAAACTAGCTTTTACATGTAAAAGAACTTTGTATATGTATAAACATATCAGGTTTATAATTTTCAGTTCCTTAAAATACACTCTACAGCTTACATGTGCAGGTTGGTTCACTATTATTCTTATGGCTCTTTTTTGCATTCGAAAAACCTTTTCCGACATATTTGAATTACCCCAAAAGATGATACCATAATTCATAAGGGAATGAAAATATGCAAAATATGCCATTTGGACTGTCTTTACCTCTGCTATCATTTTTAATGTTTTAATAGCATAGCACTGCTTACTTAACTTTTTAATCAAATCTTCTATATGTGCAATCCAATCCAAATTTTGATTTAACCACAAACCTAAAGTGTTTGTATCTTTTACATATGAAATGTTGATACCATCCGAATTAAGGTCAGGGAATGCTCGCCTCGGTAGCATAGATGGTAGCATATCTGCCTCACGTTCAAGAGGTCCCGAGTTCGAATCTCGGTCAGGGTGAGTTACCTGGATAAGGTTTTTTTAGGGTTTTCCCTTATCCTGTAAGACAAATTTCAGGTAACTCTAAGTTCTATGGACCCTGGGCTCATTTGAGCATCATTTCACCCATTCCATTCATTGTCCGATATGACTTAACGTTGGAGGATGTAAATTACACAAAAAAAAAATGTCACGGAAGGTAACACTTCTATTTACTTTATGCCGCTAACCTATTGCTACTGTTTTATCCTTGTTTAAAATTAGTCTGTTTTGGTCAAGCCATGGCATAATAGTTTCATTAATTTCATTTAAATTTTGAAGTAAATGATCTTTATCATTACCAGTGAGCCCCTCAAAATCCAACCTCTGTGGTCCTCGTCCCGAGGGGTGGGCAACAGGAAGTAGGGGACTGACTGATGGGGTGATGTACGGTGGGGACTTGGTGTACCCCAGGACCGCTACGGCTGCCGAGAAGGCCCATCAGTAACCCCGAAAACTGGCAGAAGAGGCTCTGGTATTTTTCCCCAGTGACCTACTATGGTAGGTACGGGATTGGCGATCCCGGGGTCCCTAGCCATTCACCCTCAATTCATCCCCTTCACCTCCATCAACTGTGCCACGCTCTGCTACTGCTGATCAGTATGCATCACCTTCTTCCCCTTCTAGTTTTTTATTATAATTATTAGCACTTAAGGTCTTAGGTTTATAACTCCTGTCTCACCAGCAGGGATCTCTCCTATCTCCGTGGTTCTGTCCCACGGTTTTCAGCGCGGCTTCCGACATGTGTGCTCTCCGGAGGTCTCAAAAGTGAAGGTTGAGCGGACCCTTCGCACTGCCCCTATGTGTAGCCTTAGGTGCGGAGCCCGTCCTCACCGTCAAGTACACCCACGTAGCTCCTTGAGGGCCCGGTCTGTGTTAATCTCCCGACGGCCGTGTGCCGTTGGGTTAGTATCACGGACCGGACGTGTTACCGCTGACGGAACCCCGGTGTAATCAACCACAAGTCCCCTGAATCCGCGTGTGCCTATTATACGCAGCGCGGCCTAAAGTGGGGAGCCACAGGCGGTTATTCCTGTGGTAGGGGCATAAAGCCGGGATGTGCGTGGTGAACGGTTTACCCATACGGAGAAGCAGTGGATATTGAAGGGTAGCTTTTCTGAGGTACAAATGAGATCGGTCATGGGTGAGGTCCCCATGACGGTACAGACCGTGAAGATTCGGTGTCCTTCTTTGTTTAACCCCCGGATGGCAGGCTGACGCCGACGGTTCCGGATGGGGGTCCATTTCAATATATGTCTCCGCGCAAAACCTCCTTTATTGACCCTTATTTGGTTATGACTTTGGCTTGTGATGGGAAAACTTTTAAAGATATTAGTCCATTTTATATAAAGCGTGAAGTTGACAAAATCAGCGGCCCGGTCAAAAACGCTACGCGTCTCCGAGACGGCACCTTACTATTAGAGAGCACAAGTGCAGACCAGTCTAAGAAACTACAGAAAGCGACTTTGTTGGGCTCCTACCCTATCCGGGTAGCCCCACACAAAACGCTCAACACGTGTAGAGGAGTAGTCACCACCTCCAGCTTAGATGGTCTTGCGAATGAAGAAATAGTAAGTTGCCTCTCTGATCAACTTGTTTGTCAGGCGTACCGGCTAACACGAAAGCAAGATGGCAAGGAGTTCCCATTACGTACGGTATTTCTAACTTTTGCTGGGACGAAGTTACCTGAATACATATTTTGCGGCTATGAACGTGCTAGCGTCCGCCAGTATGTCCCGAACCCCATGCGCTGTTTCCAATGTCAGCGGTTCGGACATACTAAGGTCACATGTACCAATCCTGCTCTTTGTGAGCAATGTGGCCTACCGAAACACGACGACCCTAACTGCAGTCGAACACCTGGTTGCGTGAACTGTGGCGGTAGTCATCCCTCCAGCTCGCGACAATGCCCTAGATTCATGGACGAAAGAAGTATTCAGGAGCTACGTGTAAAGGAACGCCTAACTTTTCCAGAGGCATGACGCCGCTACGAACAGCTAAAGCCTGCTACCACTACTACTGGATATGCATTAGCAGCTCGCCGTACTAATACCACTGTTGCTGTCCAACACGTCCCTGTCGCCCACGCATCCACGCAGACTGACTTTCTAGCCGTTAAACCCACGTCTCAGACTGTTTGTATATCCACCAGCACTACCTCCGTTTCAACCGTACAGACTCCAGACACCAAGCCATCAGCGAGTAACAACAATCCCGTAGTAACTGTGAAAAACCGATCCCGACCACAGCATAGATCGCGAAGTCGCTCGCCCTCTATTAGATCCCGGTCTCGTTCTACGAGCCGTAGGAGTTCTGACTCCCGAACATCAGCGGAGTCACAGGAGGCTAACGATTTTCGAATCGTAGGGCCCAAGTCAGCCAAAGTCAAGAAAAAAGTTAAGACGGCCCGTTGAAAACTCTTTATGGAAATAATCCAGTGGAATGTCAATGGTTTTCGAGCTCGTGCTCAAGACCTACAACATTTAGTTTCTCAACGGTCACCGTCAATTATTTGCCTCCAGGAAACCCACTTACATCCCAATCACTCGTTACACCTTCACTCTTTTTCTGCATTTAGAAGCGATTCTCTTGCAGGTATGCGTGCAAGCGATGGCGTTGCTACCTTAGTGGCGCCTAACATTTCCGCCGCCCACGTTCCTCTCACCACACCATTGCAAGCTGTGGCCGTCCGGATACAGCTGGAGAGCATCAGTTTTACCATCTGTAACATGTACCTGCCGCCTCTCAGTATAGTTCCAGAGCGGGATCTTCTAGCGCTATTGGCTCAGCTCCCCTCACCACTACTCCTTGTGGGAGATTTGAATGCCAAGCACACGCTCTGGGGATCAGACACTGATGACGCCCGTGGATGCCTCCTCGTAGACGTCTTCGATAAGTCTGACCTGCTTCTGCTAAATACTGGTGACCCGACATTCCTATCATCCGCTTATGGTACACATTCCGTACTAGACCTTTCTTTCTGCAGTCCGTCATTAGTACCACTACTTGAGTGGTCAGTACTTTCCGACCTCTTTGGCAGTGATCATTACCCCATTAACATTCATTTTTCTGGCCGCCAATGTATACCTTCTCGACATCCTCGCTGGATTATTTCCAAAGCTAACTGGGGAAAATTCCAATCCCTCATACACCTCATCGACGATGGTTTCGACCATCGATGCAATGGTCGAATATTTTACTTGGTCGATCCTGCTCGCAGCAGAATCCAGCATTCCTCGAGGTTCATCTACACCACGTCGTATCCCTGTACCGTGGTGGTCTGAGGAATGCAGTTTGGCTGTCAAAGCACGCAAACGTGCTTTGCGCGTTTTTCAGCGGCACCCGACGGAAGGGAACTTCGTCGTCTTCAAACGTTCTCGCGCTAGGGCACGCTTTATACTGCGCAACGCAAAGCGTAAATCTTGAGAAGCCTTTGTGTCTTCGCTTTCCCGGCGCAGCTCTACCCAACAACTATGGTCAGCTGTTCGGCGGATGTATGGCAAGTATCGCCGGACGGTAATTCCCGGCCTTGCCATCAACGGTTCCATGTGCACCACCGAGCAGGACATAGCTGAAGCCCTAGCTACCACCTTTGCTGCTACGAGCCATACTGCCCGCTATGACGCTCTCTTCCTGCCTATTAAGGAAAAAGGCGGAGCGGGTACCACTTAATTTCAATAGTGACTGCACCGAGCCGTACAACCAACCTTTTACCGCAGCCGAGCTCGCCCATTCTCTGGCGTTAGCAAAGGATTCTTCTCCAGGTCCCGATGACGTACACCGACAGATGCTGCTACATCTTCCATCTGAGGCGCTATGTTTCCTTTTAAACATCTATAACCGCATTTGGCATGAGCGGGTTTTCCCTTTCTCCTGGCGAGGGGGTATTGTCATCCCCATCCCTCGACCCGGAAAGGACTGCACACTTCCATCTAGCTACCGCCCCATTTGCCTGACGAGTGTCATCTGTAAAACCTTCGAGCGAATGATAAACGCTCGGTTAAATTGGTGGCTAGAAAAACATAACCATATGTCCAACTTGCAATGCGGTTTTCGTCGCCATCGCTCAAGTGTCGATAATCTAACACGCCTTGAGGGGTATATTTCCGATGCCTTTTTACTGAAACAGCACGCCGTGGGCGTGTTCCTCGACCTGGAGAAGGCGTATGACACCACTTGGTGGTACGGCATACTCCGTAACCTACATGGTTACGGTATGCGTGGTCATCTACCCGAATTCCTATGCAATTTTTTAAAACTTCGCCGTTTTCGTGTGCGCATAGGAAACACGGTATCCCGGGAGCGGATACAGGAGAACGGCGTACCTCAAGGGTCGATTTTAAGCGTCGCACTTTTTGCCGTAGCTATCAATGGCATCACTAGTGCCGTTCGAAGCGGAATTCCAACATCACTCTATGTTGACGACTTCGCAGTTTATTATAGATCAGCCAACATAGACCACATTGAGCGCCAACTGCAGCTGACCATCACCCAGCTAGAAGCTTGGGCGCTTCAAACCGGCTTCCGCTTTTCAGCTGCGAAGACACAGTGTATCCACTTTCACCGCCTACGATGTATTCACCCGCCTCCTGATCTTCATTTGAACGGCACACCCCTGCCATTTGTCTCGCACCTGAAGTTCTTGGGCCTCTACTTGGACAGGCAACTCAACTGGGAGCACCATATTCGTCACCTTCGAGCCTCTTGCGATCGTTCTCTTCGGGTGCTGAAGGTATTAGCTTGAGCATCTTGGGGGGGGGGGGTGCGATCGCACGGTAATGTTGAGGCTGTACCGCTCTCTGGTTCGGTCCAAGCTGGACTATGGCAGTTTTATTTATGGCGCAGCGACCGCCTCTAAACTTCGCCTTTTAGACACCGTGCACAATACTGGCATCCGCCTTGCCACAGGAGCTTTCCGCACCAGTCGAGTCGACTGCCTGTATGCAGACTCAGGCGAACCTCCACTCCATATTCGTCGCTCGCTGTTACTCTGCTCATACGTCTCGAAGTTGGCAAGTTATCCCAATCATCCTTGCTTTAAACCAGTTCTCTGTCCAGATTTAGTCCACCGTTATATGCGCCCTGGTTCTCGGACACGCCCCATGGGAATAAGATTTCGGGATCTCCTACATTCCCATGACCTCCGAATGCCTCGCGTGGAGAGGTCGTCCATCTGCCCTTATCCTGCACAGGCAGCTCGATCGTGCGCGGTTCGATCTCGCTCTTTCAAGCAACTCTAGACTCGCTACTCCACATTCGGTGTTCCAACAACTTTTTGCCGAACTATTGGGCCGTTACCCTGACTATGTACCAGTCTTTACAGACGGTTCTCAGTTAGGTAGCACTACGGGTTGCGCAACCTTCATTAACGGTGAGGCTCACAAATTTCGCCTTCTGGACTCCACTTCAGTTTTCTCCGCAGAGCTGTATGCCATCTTCTATTTGCTCCTTTTTATCTGCAAGTTAGCTCCTGGCTCTTTTATTGTCTGCACTGACTCTCTAAGTGCTCTTCAGGCCTTGCAACAGCACACTGCCGCTCACACCCTCGTTTTAAAAATACAGGCCCAGATCTCGCAAATGCTCAGGCGCAGGTACAATTTTGTTTTTACTTGGACCCCAGGCCATGTGGGGATTTCCGGGAACGAGGAGGCGGACGCGGCTGCAAAGTCCGCTTGCCGTTTGCCCCGGAGTTTAACAACTACTGTGCCATACCAGGATGTGCAACGTTTTTTCCGTTGCCAAGTCCTATCTGGTTGGCAGCACTCCTGGACAGCTTTGGAAGGCACACAACTCCGGGCAATAAAGGAGAGCGTAGAACCCTGGCTAACTTCCTGCAGGGATAACCGGCGAGCCGAGGTGATACTCACCCGGCTGAGAATTGGGCACACGCGAGCGACTCATGGTCATTTATTAAGAGGGGAACCGGCCCCAGTGTGTGCTCCGTGTGCCGTACGCCTCACTGTGTGGCATATATTACTCGATTGCCCACAGTACGCCCGCGTTCGCCAGTCTTTGGGCTTGGGAGCTAACTTGATCAGTATTTTAGGGGACGACCCAGTGGCCGTGGATAAGGCACTGCGGTTTTTACCGAAATTGGTTTTAATAAACAAGTGTGACTTGGATTTTATATTTGTTAATTTTAGCGATTTTAAATTTTTAGACTTGGAACGGGTTTTTATGTACTTTTAATAGTTGAGTGCTATTGTATTTTACCTTTTAGCTTAATTTGTGTATCTTTTAGATTTTAGTGTTTACTTCGGGCCCAAATGACCTTGTTGTCCACGGGCCCTAAAACACCACACACTCACTCACTCACTCATTACCAGTGATGAGTATGTTTGAGTCATCTGCAAAAGTAGTAAGTTTAATATTTTCCTTATCTACATTATGGGTTATATCATTAATATAAACTATAAATAAAAGGAGGCCCAAGATGGAACCCTGAGGGACCCCACATTTTATAATTTTCATTTCAGAATGTTCATCATAGTGTCTTTGCATCTAAAAATTGTAATTCTACTGTCTGTTTCCTATCTTTTAAATATGAGGCAAACCAGTTGTTTACGGTCCTTCTGATACCATATGAATTTAATTTGGATAATAATATATCATGAATTGACCAGGTCAAAAGCTTTAGACAAATCTAAACATAGTCCAATACAAAGTTTACTTTTACTATCCATATTGTAGTATACTTCTTCTATAAATTGCATAATAGCAGTGTCAGTCGATCTTCCTTTTCGACAACCATGTTACTGGTCTATTCAAATTGTGTTTATTAAAGAAAGACATTAACCTTCTAATCATTATTTTATCGATAATGTTAGAAAAATTGATAGTAGAGAAATTGGTCTGTAATTTTCTATTACTTTTTGTGATCCTTTTTTAAATAGTGGTTTTATTTTTGAAATTTTTAAGCAGTCTGGAAATATTCCTGTATTAAATGAAAGATTTATTAAATAAGTTAAAGGTTTGCTAATATGCACACCACATTTCTTTATTATAAGACAGGAAAGCTGATCAACCCCACAAGATTTTTTATTTTTAAGGCTTTTTATTACTCAGTTAATTTCATTAATATCCATTGGCAAAAGAAATAAGGAAAAGGGAAAATATGAAGGTTGCATCATCTTGATAAATATTATAAAAACAGGCAGCCAACCGTGAACATAGGGGCGGAGCCATCGAAGAACCGTGGATATATAAGCCAGAACAACAATGCAAAGATCGGACAAAAGCCCAGAAGCTCACAACATGATGAGGAAAACATAGCAAATTTGGCCAAGATGACACGGCCTTCACCAGAAGCTAAGGATGCTCATCAAGTTGAATACGTACTGTAATTAAATGATGTTTGGAGGAATTTAGTAACACTGGCATCCAAATTAATTAATAAAACTATCTGTAGTTGGTTTTTGACACACTACATACATATTAATTTTTGAAGGACTAGTTTTGGGGACTGTTGCTTTCATTTTCAACCTCAAAAGACTGACTTTCATTCAGGGCTATTCTGTAACTTCTGGTTAAGAATATTGCCAATAATTATTGTTATGGCTAACAGCTGAGAGTGAACAAGTATGGCGGGTTTTCATATTCTGTAACCATGCTTGTTATGGTGATGGATCTTCTCAACCATATTGTTAAGCATCTGGAGCAACTCATCACAAATTCATATACTTTGCAGGCATCTTTTGTTTTTCCACCGCTCTCGGCGTGCCAATTCAAGTAATGCAATTGCGATCATTTCAAGACGTCTGTTCTGTACAGAATAAGTTGAAACGTAAGCAAGCTACAAAGATTTCGGAAGAGCAATACAAAATATACACTGATTATTACAGAAGTAATTCAACATAATGATTCATAAATATAAGAAAAAATGCTGTTTTTAGGGTAGTACATAATTTTGAGTAAATAATGTCTTATATGCAATAAGCATTTTAAGCTTTTATGTGTTGGGTATATCAATGATTTGTTGCAAAGCAATACAACAAATAACTTCTTAGTACTTCTTGAATAACTTGCATGATTAAAACTGGATTTCATATTTTCATTGTAATAGTCTCCAACTAGTATTGGAATGAAGTATAAGCTCTAGTGCATCCTAAGTATGAACTTTCTGCTTTATAACTTCATTTAGCTGAAAAAAATATCATTTTACAAACATTTCGATAATTATGTGTCATATAAAACAAATGCAGAACGTAATGCTTCCGTGAATTTAGTGAAAACTGAGTATTCACTAAGAAATTGAGGTGAAAAGCATGTTACGGTATGTCAGGAAAAAAGTGACACGAACAAATAGGAGGTAATAAGAAATACAGTTATAGAGAGATAATAAAACAGGCTGGAAGAGAGCGTGATACGATAGCGTTGCTTCAAAAGGTTATTGAAACAATGAAGAAGGACTTGAATCATGCACTCTGTGAAATTGACAGATTGAAAGAAGAAAACATCAAACTGGAAAGAAGGATAAATAACGGTGATAAACAGCGTGAATTCTACACGAAATGGAGCATTGTACCTGGACAAAAGCGGTGTGTGCCTAGCAGCAAGCACAATACTTATCAACAAGAAGATATCTTCAACAGTTATAGCAGATTCATGCTTTTGGCGGATTCTGAATCCAAAAAAGAGGTTTCGAATGTGTTGCTCAACTCGGCAAATACGGTAAACACAGGTAAGAAACGGATCCAAAATAGTGTATTATTGCTAACGGATAGTCACGGACGAGGACTTGCCGAGAAAATAAATCATATGGGACAAAATACAACGATGGCAAATGCTATCGTGAAACCAGGTGCAAATATTGACGAGGTTTGCAGAAACATGCAGATGAAATGCTCCGATTTTACGAAGAATGACTGTGTAGCACTCATCGCTGGCACAAATGACATAGGCAACGATGAACCTGAGAATGTTATTCCAAAACTAGAACACACGGTAAACGAGTTACAAAACACCAATTTGATCTATCGAGATTTAACTGTATTGGAACACCACAGTGAAGCGAAAAATTATTAATTTTTAGATGAGTCGTATTTATTACACATCTGCTTCACTTTCGTACCTATTTTGAGGACATGTTTCGCAAATCATTGTTTGCATCTACGGCTCTTATGCGATAAAAAAAATTTTGCTTTTTCGGATTTTAACACGGCTTTTTCAGCAGCTAATTGTTCTCTACTGTTGTTAAATTTTACTATTTTTCTTACAAATTTCAGAGAAATGTTTTGTTTTAGGCAATTGTTGATAAATTTTATGTCCGCTGATATTAACCTTCTTTTTGTCTTTAGTTTCAAATATTGTTTTATTTCTTTCTTGTTGCCGAAATGTTCGTTGAAATTTTCAAATGTGAACGTTCTTACCTCCATGTTGTCCGGTTTTTAAAATTGGCTGGATCTAACTTTCGCGTGTTCCTCTTGACTTGACGTCACTTCAATATATCGAGATTTAACTGTATTGGAACACCACAGTGAAGCGAAAAATTATTAATTTTTAGATGAGTCGTATTTATTACACATCTGCTTCACTTTCGTACCTATTTTGAGGACATGTTTCGCAAATCATCGTTTGTATCTACTTATGGAGTCGCATAAGAGCCGTATATGCAAACGATGATTTGCGAAACATGTCCTCAAAATAGGTACGAAAGTGAAGCAGATGTGTAATAAATACGACTCATCTAAAAATTAATAACCAATTTGATCGTTGTCAAACTACCTACAAGATATGACCTACACTCAAATCCCTGGGTAAACAAGAAAATTTGTTCTATAAACTTACACATCACGGAGATGTGTAAAAAATATGACCATGTGAAGCTAATCAACACCAACATAAGGCGGGAACTCCACACAAGACACGGGGTGCATCTGAATAAATTGGGGAAGAGGATGCTCAGTGAAACACTAGTGAAAGTGATTTCGATTTGTGTGAACAACAATCTAAGTGGTGAAATAGAACAATCTGAGGCAAATAGAGTAAATTTATCATGTGGTCCAAAAAACTAGGCATCTTTTCAGCATTAAAGCATGAGGGAATGAGAAGAAATACAAAACACAGTGCAGGTATTCCTTAGCAAACGGGTAAAAAATATCAAAATGGTCAAAAATCTTCTAAAATTCAGTCTACAGAGTTAAAAATATTACATCATAATGTCCAGTCTCTGTCTAATAAAATCAGTGAACTAGAAATTATCCTCAAGGAAAGATCAGATATGCATGTGCTATGTTTTTCAGAACATTGACTGAAAGAAAACCATATTTTAAATACTAAGCTTACCAAGCTCAATCTAGCTGCACATTATTATAGAGAAACATATAATCATGGTGGAAATTTTATATATGTAAGAGATGTCATTAAATTTAGTATGATATGCACATCCGGTCTGTTGCATGAAAAATATATATTGAAATCTCTGCAGTTAAACTCTTTGAATATGACCTTATTGTAACGTGTATATACAGATCTCCTAATGGTAACTTAAATATTTTTCTGAACAGACTAGGAAAGAAATATGAGCTGAATCTTTCCTGGTGGCGTATATGTTCTAGATGATCTCGGGCTTCGAGCCAGGTAAGCAGATGTTGTGACATTGACGTTTCGGGAGCGTGCATCTCTCCCATCATCAACATCCTAATGATGGGAGAGATGCACGCTCCCGAAACATCCATGTCACATCTGCTTACCTGGCTCGAAGCCCAAGAACATCTAGAACAGACTAGGAAAGGTTCTTAATAAATTTAAACATTTAAGCAAAACACTCATTGTCTGTGGAGACTTCAATATTGATTTTGCTAAAATCTCAAAACAAAAGAATGACTTAATTGATTTGGTAGCTACATTTAACTTAAAACCTTTGGTAAATTTCACAACAAGAAATACAAAATTCTGTGCAACCATAGTTGACCAAATTTTTACTAATGCTAGTCAGTCGTACAAATGTCCCACTGAATATGGGTTACAGTGATCATAATGCTCATTATTATTATTACTATTATTATTATTATTATTATTATTATTATTATTATTATTATTATTATTATTATTATTATTATTATTATTATTATTATTATTATTATTATTATTATTATTATTATTATTATTATTATTATTATTATTATTATTATTATTATTATTATTATTATTATTATTATTATTATTATTATTATTATTATTATTATTAATTATTATCATCATCATCATTATTACTATTACTACTATTTACTACCATTACTATTATTACTATTACTATTATTACTACTATTACTACTACTATTACTACTATTATTACCACTATTATTACCACTATTATTACTATTATTATTACCATTAGTATTATTATTATTATCATCATCATCATCATCATTATCATGATCATCACTATTGTGTATGGATTTATTAAAGCAAGTTAGTATTCTATTTATATCACACAACCTGTATAGCTGTGTTCTTAAATTGACTAAGGCTATAATAGTGTGGATTAATTTATTAATAGTCTAGTTAGTACCTCGTTTGTATCATACAATCTGTATAAATTCGTATGACATTGTTCTTTTGTGTATTTAACACTATACTGAACTGAAAATAAATAAATATGGAAAACAGTATAAATCCAAACCTTAAAAAAAACAAAATTTACCAGATAATTCAATGATTCAAATATAGATTATTTCTTGCATCTACTAAAAAGCGAAATGTGGCATTAAGTGTATGATACATCTGATACTAATAAAATATTCGAGACTTTTCAAAACATATTTAGGCATTATTTTGATATAGCGTTCCCACTTGTAAGAAATACAAGAATCATTCTCAGAAAAATCAAATTCGTGGATTACTAAAGGAATTATAATATCTTGCGTGCAAACATGAAATTCTGCAAACAGTGACTGTCACTCCACAATTCAGTGACTATGTTAAGAAATATAAAGCCACATTGAATTAAGTTATAAAACAAGCAAAAAAGATGGCAAATGATAAATTCATCAAAACTGCCCAGAACAAAATGGAAAGTAATACAGAATGAAATAAAGCCTAATAAGAATGTAGATAATTTAGTACTGGCCCGCCTTGGTAGCGTTGATGGTAGCGTGTCTGCCTCACGTTCAAGAGGTCCCAAGTTCGAATCTCAGTCAGGGTGAATTACCTGGATAAGGTTTTTCTGGGGTTTTCCCTTATCCTAAAAGACGAATGTTGGGTAAGTCTAAGCTCCATGGACCCTTGGCCCAGTTGAGCATAATTTCACCATTCAGCCCCAGTTGAGCATAATTTCACCATTCAGCATCCGATATGACTTAAAAAGTTAAAGGATATAAATTACAAAAAAAAAAAAAAAATGATAATAATAATTAATAGTAATACTGCAAAAGCATTCAAAAATAATAACAAACCCAAAGTTAATAGCAGAGACTTTTAACAATCACTTCATAAATCTTGCTGAAAATATTGTTTCACAAAAAAACTCCACAATGGGTACTTCAGTAAAAACAAATAGAGCAAATATATGTGTAACAATGATGTTCTTACGCCCTATTGATTTCAAGGAAATTGTTGCAGTAATATCCAAATTTAAATCCAAGTACTCTTCAGGTATTGATAACGTTGCTGATTTTTTGCAAAAGAAATGTTCTATTCTTATTGCACACCCATTAGCAGACGTATGTAGTAGCTCACTTGAACATGCAGTGTTTCCAGAAGATCTAAAAGCTGCTAAAGTAAAGCCACCATACAAAAAGGGAGGAGAAACCGATTTACTAAATTACAGGCCAATTTCATTCTTATCCAGCTTCTCTAAAGTACTGGAAAAGATATTCTATAAAAGACTTATAGCATTTATAGAGATGAATGATTTAATATCTAAAATTCAGCATGGGTTTTGTAAACAAAAATTAACAGAAACTGCACTTTTTGATTTTGTAAACACTGTAATAAATACTATGGATAACAAAGACAAAATACTAGGCGCATTTTTCGACCTAACTAAAGCATTCGATGTACTAAACCACAATTTTCTATTCCAAAAATTAGAACATATGGGTATTAGAGGGCATGCATTGGAATGGATCCAATCATACACGTAGTATTATGGGTTAAACATTTTTTGAAAGGGAGAACGCAAAAGGTTAAAGTAGGTAAAGAGCTGTCCGATAGTGGAACTGTAAGTTCGGGTGTGCCGCAAGGCTCAGTACTAGGGCCTTTACTGTTTCTCATTTTTGTTAATGACATTGCTGTTAATATTAACTGCCAGATAAGGTTGTTTGCAGACGATTGTATCATTTATAATAAAATTCGGAATACAGTGCATGAAACCGCTCTTCAGGATGATTTAAATGAAATCTGTAATTGGGCTGCGGCTAACAAAATGTCAATTAATGCCAAGAAAAGTAAGTCGATTGTTTTTAGTAGAACTAAGGGCAAAATTATTGTTAACTATCACATGGGAGGGGTGCAAATTCCACAGGTGGACAGCTGCAAATACTTGGGAGTGTACCTGGCAAGTAATGCTGGATGGGACGAACAAGTAAATTCCACAGCTAGGAATGCGTGGAAGGCATTACATTTCGTAATGAGAATATTGAAAAAGGGGAGCGCTAGGTCCAGGGAAATTGCCTACAAGGCCTTAGTGCGGCCGGTTATGGAATATGGAGTAGCATGCTGGGACCCGTATAGAGCTAACCAAATCGATCCATTAGAAAAAATACAGAAGAGGGCAATAAAATTCATAAAAAGAGGCAAGTATTTTGGGCCTATAAAAGGAGATGAGACTAGATGGGAGGAATTAAGAATTAGGCGTAAAAAACATAGGTTGGTAGCGTTATTTAAAGCTAATGCTGGTGTAAAGGCATGGGTGGACGTTAGTGTAAGGTTAGATAATCCGGATTATTATGGACGAAACGATCATAGGTATAAAATTAAGGGTAGAAGATACAGAACTGACGTAGGAAAATTTTCTTTTGTTAATAGAACCATTGAAGAATGGAATGAATTGCCTGTAGCAGCCTTTCAGGGCTGTCCCCTGTCGCTGAAGAAATTTAGAAAAAATCTAGATGGTTTATAGTTTAACTTTTGAATTATAATGGTATATAATATGTAAATAGAGAAGTAATTAGATAAGTTTTAAGTGACTAAAGTAAAATAATATCATGTTTGTATTGTTTACTGTATTATTGTTGTAAATCTAGTACCTGTAATTTGATCTATATTCTTAACTCTGCCACCGGGTAGTACCCAATTGCAGTCAATAAATACATACATACATACATACATACATACATACATACATACATACATACATACATACATACATACATACATACATACATACATACATACATACATACATACATACATACATACATACATGGAGGAGGCCGTGATATTCGTGGAGGAAGAACGCGAGTGTGTGTGCTCTTGATTATTCGGTGTTAGTGGCGTGACTTTCAAGTACTTGTTTGTGTTCGGCATTTCATAATGTTTTTTGTGAGGCTGTTTCTTTGTGGGCGTGTTAGTTGAACCGGGCATTGCTGAGTTACAGAGTTTTAAGGGAATTGACGGACCCAGGCATTGTTCATGGATTGAGAAGCATAGAAACTAGTATTCAGGAGGCCGTGAACCGCACGACTAAATCGAGAAATACAAAGTTATATCTTAATTGGAATGTTTCGTTTGAGTTAACAAGGAATAATAAACAAGAGATTTCAAAATGGTGGATGAAGTTAGTGAGGGTATTGAGAGTGCCTTTAGAATGCTCTTAAATGTTACGGAGGCTAGTAAAAACTTGCGTCAAGATTTGAAGCAGGATATTGTGAAGTCGGTAAGTAGTTTACGTAAATATTTTACAAAAATGAAAGACATCGTGAATCAGAAGGAAAATGAAACCGAAAGTTTACAAATGGCAGTGCAGAACTATCAGGAACAGTTGAGTGTTGGCAAGAGAGCGAGAATAGCATCACAAGTGACACCTGGGGTGATATCTTCCCAACGGGTTGTGGAGCAATTTGGGGTAGAAAGGAGTTATGCTTCGGTGTTGACTGGCGCTGCACGTACAGGGGACTCTAAGTGCTTTAAACTGCTTGTTCGGAGCAAGAATAATCAAAGTGTGGAATATATAAAGACACTGGTGAAAACTAAGGTTAATCCTGTAGAGATGAAGGTTGGTGTTCAGTCTGTAAAGGCATTGAGGAACGGACAAGTTCTAATACAATCGAACAATAAAGCTGAAGTAGATACTATTTGCAACAATATTAATAATAAGTGTGGAGAGGAGCTTGAGGCTACCGTCTCGAAGAAAAGAAATCCAAGAATAATTATTTTCAATATACCAGATGAGATAACAACGGAGAATGCTGTGGAGGTTTTAACAGCACAAAATACAGAGCTGGAGAATTTCAGCACAGAGATTCAGCCTAAATTTTCCTTTCATGATAGGAAAAAGAATTTGAATTTGGTTGTTGAAGTCACTTCAACTGTACGGAGGGAAATACTTGGCAAAAGATTAAAAATAGGATGGAATATGTGTAACTGGGATGATTATGTCAAGGCTGGGCGTTGCTTCAATTGCTGTAAATATAATCATCGTGCGCAGGACTGTAAAGGACAGCAAACAAGTCCAAATTGCGCAGAGAAGCATGCTCTAAAGGAATGTACTGCTAACAGAGCTGCATATAAATGCATTAATTGTGTAACGTATAATAAATATAACAGAGACAACAAAGTGTCAGAAAATCATTCTGCACTGGATACGAATTGCTCCTGTTATCAAGCAACAATTAGGCGGCTAAAAGACAATACCGACTATTAAAATGGATAGATACAGATTAACATGTTTTCAGGTTAACTTGAAACATTCAAGGATTGCGACTGCTAATTTGGTACAGCTTGTGAATGAAAAAGCTATAGATATAGCATTTATTCAGGACCCTACTTGATTAACAATAAACCAGCAGGTGTACCATTACATTTTAGAATATATACAGTTGGTACTACGGGTAAACGAGCAGCAATATTTATAAACAACAAAAATATTGACGTAACTACCATTGGTCAGCTTTCCGATAGTGATTGTGTCGTTATACAGGTTGTATATAATAAGAAAACATTTTTTGCAGCTTGTATGTACTTTGATGGGCACTTGAATATAGAAGATGACATTAACAAGATTGAAAATATTCTCCAGCATATTAAAGGAAAGGGTCTGATAATACTAGCAGATAGTAACGCCAGAAACAAACTTTGGCATGATATAATAACTAATCAGCGTGGTAGAATATTTGAAGAATTCATTACAGCAACAAATTTACATATCATGAATGAAAACAACGGCTTGCCAACTTTTGAATCCCAAACTGGAAGGAGTTGGGTCGATTTGACTATCGTTAATGACAAACTCCTTAGAGATGTAAGGGAATGGACCGTTGGAGAGCAAGAAAGCTGCTCTGATCATAAGATAATATCGTTCATAACAGGAAATGCAATCAAAACCCAAACTAGTACATTAAAGGGAATTAAATATATAACTAGACCAGAAAATTATAAGACATTTGAGGAAACGTTGCCACGAAAGCTGACCAAAAATGTTAATTGTCTGGGCAATGGACAGAGTGTGGATAAACAGCTCGCCCATAAAGTAAAAGAAAATAACGTTGAATATACAATTGAAATGTTCTACAATAGTATGGAAGCTGCATGCAGGGAAGCATTTAGAGTAAGCAGGGGTAAGAAGCAGGCAATTAGAGGCAAATCAGTTCCCTGGTGGACCATTGAACTAACCATATTGAGGAAAAAGGTAAATGCATTAAGACGACGATATCAACGAACTATTAATAATGAGCAGTTAAGAGAAGAAAGAAGGAATCAGTACTTGAAAGGTAATCGGCAATACCAAAGGAAAATAAATGACGAAAAGTTTAAATCCTGGAGGGAATTTTGTAATGTAACTGATGGGACTAATCCTTGGACTGTAGTCTATAAGATCGCAGCCAGTAAAATAAGATATCAGAATTCACTTACTACATTGCAAAGAGAAGATGGAACCTACACTGAAGATATACCAAGCACATTAAAGTATATGCTGGAGAACTTCATTCCGGAGGATAGGGTACAAGATGATACTGAACGACAAAAAGACCTAAGGAGGCTTGCAGAGGAAGTAATTAGTACCCCAGATGACAAGGAATTTACACCTAATGAAATTTGGGTTGTATTAAAAAATTTCAATCCAAAAAAGTCACCGGGAGAAGATGGAATATCTAGTGATATTCTGTTAAATGCTTTTAAAATGTTCCCATGTTTCTTTACAGCAATATATAATCAATGTCTTATGGAAGGAATTTTTCCAGAAAGATGGAAGCGTTCATCTATAGTTCCTATAGTAAAGCCAGGCAAAGAAGATAGTGTAACGATAACAAAATATCGACCAATCAGCTTGTTGAACATATGCGGTAAAGTTTTAGAAAAGTTAATGATAAATAGGATTGAATATCATATTAACACGAGAAACCTTTACAGTACAAGACAATTTGGATTTAAAGCTCAGAAAAGCACGACAGATGCAGCAATGGCGCTGAAGGTATTCATTGAAGATGAGCTAAAATCTTTTGGTTATGTTGTTTTGGTGAGTTTGGACGTGAAAGGAGCTTTTGATGCATGTTGGTGGCCTAGTGTCTTAAATAACTTAAGAGAGATGCAGTGCCCAAGAAATTTGTACCAACTTACAAAGGATTATTTTAAAAATAGCAAAGCAACTCTCTCTACGAATGAATTCAGGACTGAAGTATGGGTCCAGCGAGGCTGTCCGCAAGGATCTTGTTGTGGGCCTGGACTTTGGAATATACTATATAACTCTTTGCTAAAATTGGAATTTACAACGCGGACAGAGGTAATAGCATTTGCTGATGATTTACTTGTCATGACAAAAGGAAAAAGTATATTAGATGCTGAAAATTTTTCAAATCAGGACATAAAGAAAATTGAGTTATGGGCTAAAGAAAATAAAATCCAGTTTAACGACTCAAAATCAAAAGTTTTGGTAATATCAAAGAAGAAAACTAATCATAATGAAGCAATCAGCATATATCTGAACAATAAAACTCTGGAACAAGTGGATGTTATTAAATATCTTGGTATTTACATTGATAGGAAGTTTAGCTTTGATCACCACATAGATCAAGTGCATGACAAAGCGCTACGACTTCTGCATAATCTTTCCAAGAGCGCAAAACTCACTTGGGGACTGGGAAATAAGGCGCTAGAAACTATTTATAAAGGCGCAATAGAACCTATTTTAACTTATGGTGCTCCTGTGTGGGGATTTGCCCTAGAAAAGCAGAAGAACATTAAAAAATTCCAGAGGATTCAGAGATTGTTCAATATAAAAATGACGAAGGCATATAGGACAATTTCTTATGATGCATCTTGTGTTATTGCTGGCATCCAGCCAATTGGTATAACAATACAAGGCAAAATAAAACTGTATAATGATATACACAGTGAACGTGACTATGATGCACCCCTACCACCAAGCGTCTGGAACCATCCAGCAGAACGACCTCATATAAAAGCAGTTGAGGATGATGGGGCATACGTCTTTCAAATTTTTACGGATGGGAGTAAATCAGATGAAAAAGTCGGGGCTGCTGTAGTTCTGTACAAGCACAATACTGTAATTCGACAACTGCAATTCAGGCTGGATGGAAGGTGTTCAAACAATCAGGCCGAACAACTGGCTATTTTGAAAGCACTTGAAGAGCTACAAAACATGGCAAATACGCTGAACAAAGAGAAGACTGTAGCCATATTTACAGATAGTCAAGTGGCACTATCCACCTTACAAAACAACAATAAACACAATTATATTCCTGAGGAGACACTTAATAGACTAGGAACTTTAGAAAGAAATCAGTGGACAATACACTTTAGTTGGGTGAAAGCACATGCAGGAGTTACTGGTAACGAGCTAGCAGACATATTAGCAAAATCAGCTGCTGAAGACATCGAAATAAAGACTATTTACAACAAGGTACCAAAATCTTCTTTGAAAACTGAAATAGAGAGGGCAGGACATCTACAGTGGCAACAGAGATGGAGCAGTACAAGTAAAGGAGCCCTTACCAAATCATTCTTCCCTTTGATAAAGGATCGTCTTAAGACAAAACTACCATTAACAGCGACATCCACCGCAATGGTATCAGGACATGGAAAAACTAAAGCTTACTTGTATAGATTTCATATCATAGATGATCCCCAATGCACCTGCAATAGTCCACAGCAGACCGCAAACCACCTCATTTATGAATGTAGAGACACAAAACATCAGAGGGACAAGTTGATTGAAGAAGTACACAAGAATGGAGGAAATTGGCCAGTGTCAAACCAAAACCTTATAAATAAACATTTGAAAGCTTTTTGTATATATGTTAATTCAATTGACTTGTAAACAATTTTTATTTTAAAACAATACGTGAATTGAACATTTAAATTCTAATATTTAAAAAATTATTGTAAAATAATATCAAAATGTGATTACTATTTATAATGTATCTATGTAATTAAATGCATGTAATGTTACTCCGTAACGGGGCATGCTGTTAAAGTTCAATAAATTAAAAAAAAAAAAAAAATACATACATGCATACATACATACATACATACATACATACATACATACATACATACATACATACATACATACATACATACATACATACATACATACATACATACATACATACATACATACATACATACATACATACATACATACATACATACATACATACATACATACATACATACATACATACATACATACATACATACATACATACATACATACATACATACATACATACATACATACATACATACATACATACATACATACATACATACATACATACATACATACATACATACATACATACATACATACATACATACATACATACATACATACATACATACATACATACATACATACATACATACATACATACATACATACATACATACATACATACATACATACATACATACATACATACATACATACATACATACATACATACATACATACATACATACATACATACATACATACATACATACATACATACATACATACATACATACATACATACATACATACATACATACATACATACATACATACATACATACATACATACATACATACATACATACATACATACATACATACATACATATCTAAAGGACAGGAAGCAAATCGTAGAAATTTCACATAGAGAAAAACATTGTATTAAAGAATACCAATCAGACACAAAATATATTAAGTTTGGTGTACCACAAGGTTCTATTTTGGGTCCTATTCTTTTCGTATTGTTTGTAAAAATATTACAGCTAAAACAATAGTTAATAATGCTGATGACACAAATACATTAACTGAAAGCAATGCACTTGAAGAGCTACAAATCTTATCGAGCAGAATGTTCAGTAATATTTCTAAATGGTTCAGCAATAATTTAATTGTAAACTTGGATAAGACACATGTAATTCATGTTCAGTTTTCTAAGAATAAGTCTTCTGTACAATCACAATTAATATGTAATAATAAAATAATTGAAGTATGTAAATACTACAAAATTTCTTGGTCTTTTGATACAGAGTAACCTAAAATGAGAGACACATGTTGATCATCTAATTAAAAACCTGAGTCCAATTTGTTATAATTTCAGACAACTGGTACACATAGTTAACATAAAAACTCTCAGAAGCATGTATTTTGCTTGTGCTCACTCCATTTTAAAATATGGCATAACATTATGGAGTAACTCACCACATTGTAAATTACTTGGAGGAGTTAAATCAACATCCACGTGCAGACAACTATTTAAAAAATTTAAAATGTTACCTCTCCCATGTATTTTCATTTTTGAAATTTTAAAATTCACAAAGACAAATTTAATGACAGGAAACGGTCACTGTACCTTTAATGACACAGTTCATAATTATAATACTAGACAGAGAATGGATATTCATGTGAATAGAAGTAACACAAGAGCTCATCAAAACAGTGTAATAAACCTAGGAATCCCTTTTTTTAATAAACTGCCTATAGCCAATAAAACCACTTGCAATTTTTCAGCATTTAAAAAGTCAGTTTTGGCATACTTGTAGACCACTGTTTTTATTCTGTTAGTGAATTTATGGAAAGTTTATAATATTGTTACATTTCTGAATTGTGTATATTATAAAATTCTTGAGATATCTTTATAAATCATTATTTTGTGCAAACACTGAGTTTTCCTTATTGGATGTGACTTGTTAATTTAAAGTATTGTCGCGGTGCTGGGCATAAACGTTTCGGCACAAATAGATAATAGACGGCGGATAATGTTTCACGAGCTTGCATAAGCAGTCAGTGATAACGCGGTGAGTGATCACAAAGCCAGCAAATGTTATCTGAGGCAAAGGCCTCGCCGGTGTAGATTAAGTTCTGTTTCTCGAAGGTGATAGAATGTTCGAATTATGTAATTAGATGCCTTGTTTTCATGAAACCTCTAGTGATTGACAGAACAGTCTGGTAATCATGAATGGAGATATAAAAGGGATTGTGACATGCCAGCAGGACAGTTGTGGTTGTAAAACAGTTGTGTAACAAGAGTGTTGTTATGAAGTACAAAGTAAAGTACAAAGTGAAGTACAAAATAAATCCAATCTTATACTTGAAAAAATTAGTAGTGAGTTAGGAAAACTAGGCATGGTAATAAATACAAGCAAAACTGAATGGATGCAAATCACCTTAAACAAAGAAACACAATCACATATGCAACTAACATTAGATAATAAAAAATACTCGAAGTAACAAAAACTAACTTCCTTGGACTAATAATAGATAACAAACTAAATTGGAAACAACACATTGAAAAAATAGTAAAGAAAATAAATATGAGACTATATATTTTAAAACAGGCAGCACAACAAATGGATAGAGAAACTCTAATACAAATTAACTACGCAGTCATACACTCTCATTTATGCTATGGGGTGGTATTATGGGGAAATGTACAGAAAAAAGCAATGGTAAGAATATTAAGACTCCAGAAATATGCCATCAGAATAATTTGTAGATTAAAAAGGAAGGATTCGTGTAGAAATGTCTATAAAACATTAAATGTATTAACATTTACAGCATTGTATATATATGAGTGCATTAAATACGTAACAAAAAATTCTAGCAACCAAAATAAAAACATGTACATACATACACATAACACAAGAACAAAACAAAATTATTTCTTAAACAGATTAAGAGGAACATTAAGTAACAAAAATATAGAAAATAAATCTAAAGAATTGTACAATCATTTACCGAATCAAATAAAACAGATAACAGAAGAAAAATTTAAACTTAAAGCAATTAAAAAGTACCTCGTAGAAAACCCAGTCTACTCTATAGATGAGTATAAAAGGTTAAATAAAGCTTAAATAGTAAAGGTACCCTCTGCATATTTTATTATATTTTATTATTTTAATATTGTTATGTACAGATTGTATTTGTTAAACCTGTTGACGTATCCTATGTATTTGGATCATATGGATGAAATAAAATGAAATGATTTGTTATTATAATCGACCTTGGTAGACTGATGGTGTATGTAACGTAATGCTGCTGTAATCTATAAGAGTATTTCTACGATAATAAAGGAGATTTTTAATTTCTGCAACTCGGCCTTTTAATTCTACGAACCCACATAGTCACAAATGGTGTCAGGAAGCGGGACGACAACATCACTGAACATTACAGCCATGGACGCGGCATTGGAAAAGATTTTGGAGAAGATGATGGAAATGAACGCCGAACTGGCCTCGGAAATGAAAGCAGCAAATGACAACCTCGCTGCGAAAACATAAGCGGCAAATAATAGCCTGGCCGCGGAACTAACAGCGAAGACGTAGGCGGCAAATAACAACCTGGCCGCAGAGCTGAAACAAATGAAGAGGGCTAACAACATCACCGAGAAGATGGAAGAAATGAAGGCCGAATTAACCACAGAAATGAGAGCAGCGAGCGACAGTCTGGCCACGGAAATGAAGGTGGCGAGGGAAGCTCTCGCTGCCAAATTTGAGGAACAGTTGACCGGCGTGAGGGATGACGTGACGGAGCTGGGCAAGCGGATGGGCCAAGTGGACGAGCGCGTCGAAGATCTGGCGAGCCGCGTTGACGAGCTGGAGGGAAAGGCTGACAGCAACGCAAAGTCCCTGAACGCCATGGTGGAGGACGTCGTCAGCGTTAGGTTAAAGGATTTAAAGGTCGACGCGTCGGGACGTGACACAACATCTGCGCGCGTCAAACCTCCTAAATACGACGGTGCGACAACTTTCGAAGTCTTCCGCCGTCAATTCGACACGGTGGCCAAACACAACAAGTGGTCACCGAGGAAGAGGCTGCACAGCTAATAGCTAGTCTCCAGGGACAGGCCGTGAAAGTCCTGAACGCGGTACAGACAACGGCGGTGCCCAAGGACATCTGGGAGGCCCTGGAGAATCGTTTTGGAAACCACCGCTTAGCCGCAGCATACCGCAGCCAGCTAAAGGCAAGGTCACAGCAGCCAGGGGAGACGCTGCAGGAGTTCGCCCTGGCAGTCGAGCAACTGGCTAGCAAGGCCCTAGTCGACCTCCCACTAGAGTTCGTATCCCGGGAAGCTGCCTACACATTCGTTGACGGGGTACAAGACACGGAGATTCGTCAGCGCCTAATGCTCGGCGATATTAAAACCATCCACGAGGCGCTAACGGCAACATTTAGGACGGAGGCGGCCAAGGTGACAGCTATCCCGACGTCGAGAACGAGGAGCGTCCGCTACACCGGAGACACAAGACCAGCCGAGGGACGCCGGCGAAGACCTAGTGGCCTGTGTTGGGGATGTGGACAGCCGGGACACCTGGAGAGAGACTGCCCACACCAGGAAGAGCAGCCGGAAAACGAGTAAGGGCCGTCGTGGAGAGGGGCACGTCGGCTCCATCACTACCATCCCCTCGACACTGCGCGCCGTCAGCCGGCGTTTGGATGACAGCCTCATCGCAGACGGTTGGGTGGAGAGTAAATGGTGCCGCGTGCTCGTAGACACCAGGGCGGCCGTGACCATCAGACCTGACGTGGCCAAGGGTTTGCTAACGAGGAAGCCGAGCCGACCATACCAGCTTGTGACGGCATCGGGTGACACCTTGCCTGTGGAGAAGGAGGCCCTGCTAAAGTTGACCTTGGGAAGGAGTGCCGTACGTCTGTGGGTGTTCGTTGCGAAGGTGGCTGAGGAGGTGATACTGGGATTGGATGTCCTCAGGAGCCACGAGGCGACGGTCGACATCGGCAGGAAGGTCCTGTGGCTCAATGGAGAAGAGGTGATACCCCGGCAACCCGATGAGCGCCTTGGAATCTGCAGGGTCGTCTTGAAGGAAGACGTGGTGGTCCCCGCGAGAAGTGAGGTGGTGGTGACGGTGCGATTGGAAGGTCAGCGGACGAAGAACATGATGCTGGACCAGATGACGCCAGTGCACGGACTCTGTGTAGTCAGGACATTATTGCCGTGTCGAGAGCAGGTGCCAGTGTGGCTGCTCAACCTGGCAGATACCGACCACGACGTCCAGGCCGGAACGGAGCTGGGAACGTGCGAGCCCGTGGTCATTGTGACAGCTATCGACAAGACACAGGAGCCGGTGCCGACGCAACACCTGGGGCCCAGGCTGAAAGACTTATTGGAGAGAGCGGCCGACCACCTGACCGCTGAACAGCTGGAGAAAGTTCGACAACTACTGAGGCGATACCAGCGCGTCTTCAGCTAAGGCGACAGTGACTACGGCCGCACGGATAAAGTGCTTCACCGCATCGACACCGGAGACGCCCGACCTATTCGGCAACCATCTAGGCACGTTCCGTTGGCGAAACAAGCGGCGGTACGGGATATGGTAGACGACATGAAATCCAGGGGAGTGATTGAAGAGTCTGACAGCCCTTGGTATTCCCTGTGGTTCTGGTGACGAAGAACGGCGAGCTACGCTTCTACGTGGACTACAGGAGGCTGAACACTGTCACCCGGAAGGACTGTTTCCCCTTACCCCAGATTAACGACACCCTGGACACACTAGCTGGTGCACAATGGTTCTCGACCCTGGACCTGAAGTCGGGTTACTGGCAGGTGGCTCTAGACCCGAGAGACAAGGAGAAGACTGCATTCTCGACAGGCCAAGGGCTTTGGCAGTTCACAGATATGCCCTTTGGCCTCTGCACTGCACCAGCCACATTTCAACGCTTCATGGAATCAGTAATGAGAAGATTTACATATGACACATGCCTGCTATACTTGGACGACATCATCATCGTCGGCAAGAGGTTCAAAGACAATCTCAACAACCTGAGCAAGGTGTTACAGAGACTGCAGGCAACCAACAACTGATTATGTGGAGAACCTGGTGGACCATCTCCACGATATGCATGAGATGGCTCATCAGAACATTCAGAAGGCGAGCGACCGCATGAAGACCCGATACGACAGGCAAGCCAACAGCCAAGGGTTCCAGCAGGGTGACCTAGTCTTATTGTACCGCCCTACCCAGACCAAGGGATGCTGCCCGAAGCTCCAGCAACCATGGCAAGGACTGTACTTGGTGGTGAAGAGGATTAACGACATGGTCTACCGCATCCAGAAGGTGCCCCGAGGGAAGATGTCGGTGGTACACCTGGATCATCTGGCCCGCTACGATGGTGCTGTTCGGGACGATCAACTTTGAGAAGGGAGCAGTGTTGCGGCGGTGAGCATAAACGTTTCGGCACAAATAGATAATAGACGGCGGATAATGTTTCACGAGCTTGCATAAGCAGTCAACGATAACGCGGCAAGTGATCACAAAGCCGGCAAATAATGTTATCTGAGGCAAAGGCCTCGCCAGTGCAGATTAAGTTATGTTTCTCGAAGGTGATAGAATGTTCGAATTATGTAATTAGATATCCTGTTTTCCAGAAACCTCTAGTGATTGACAAAACAGTCTGGTAATCATGAATGGAGATATAAAAGGGATTGTGACACGCCAGCAGGACAGTTGTGGTTGTGAAACAGTTGTTGTTGTGTAACAAGAGTGTTGTTGTTATGAAAGCTAATGTAATCAGCTGTCAGGTTTGTTATTGTCATCGACCTTGGTAGACTGATGGTGTATGTAACGTAATGCTGCTGTAATGTATAAGAGTATTTCTACGAAAATAAAGGAAATTTTTAATTTCTGCAACTCGGCCTTTTAATTATACGAACCCACATAGTCACAGTATAATTAATTGCACTGTGAATTCACAATTTGACGTATCTTATATCTAGTATTCATGGACAATGTATGATTTATAAGATGAATAAGTTATCTATCTATAAAAGATGTATTTCTCCATTAGGAATTAACATAATTCGTCAGGGATAATGTTAGGAAATTCATTTGCTCAAGCTTACAGTGATAGGGCATTATATTCACACTTAGCACATACACATATGGTTTCACTTTACCAGGATTAATGTTTAAGCAATTGTCACAAAGTAATTCAAAGTAACAGTTTAATATTTGAAATGCTTTCCTTTTAATAGCACTGTCCTGCGACATTTTCCCAGTTTCGATGAACCAAATAATAGAGAACCGCAACCATGGTATGCTTTCAAAGAGGTATATAGAATCTGAAAGACGTAGTCAATAAGTTTCTTATAAACTATTTGCGATACGAAAAAATTATGAGAAATATACTACAAAAGTTGTGAGCTTCAGGATGAAATAGGAGTTTAAAGCTTCATTACTTGTACTCTCAGCTAAACTATGTTCTTGATAATTTTGGATCCCTCAGAGATGAACAAGGTGAATGATTTCAGCAAGAAGTCTAGGAGATGAACAGGAGATGTCAGGGTGTCTGAAACATTGCGAGTGTGCTACAGTTAGTCCTTGAAAACAGAAATTCCTTAATGACGACTTAAACGTAAATCAGTTCAGCAGACTTTCCAGCCAAAGAAAATGTAACTTCATGCCTTATTTTATGATACACAAGTATTTCTGTATATTTATTACTCAGAAATTTTTCTTTTTGTATTCATTTTGTAACCACAACTTTTACATAAAAACACTGCTTTCAAATTATTTGTAATTTTTGAGAAAACTTTACGTGATAGAGAAAAAAGGACAGCATGATTCAATCTAGCAAATGCATTAGTTGACATCACCTCTGAGATCACAAACCAGCGAACAAAAGTTATATTTTGCAGGACAGTGTAATTTCTTATAATCTATAATCAATACTGAAATGAAATGAGTTCTGGTGATTTTGTAACATGCATGTTCTATCTTCTAGCACTTAATTGGAAAGAAACTGCTTTAATTTTGTATATTTATTTACTTTGGCATCGTCTGCTAAAGGAGTGTGGAAGTTATAGTTTGTATGACTTCTTGGCCCATACTAGAATTTCAAAGGTTGCTGTGTAGAAAATTAGATGTAAATGCTTGATTACAAGATAATTCTGACGGAGAAATGAATCTTAGAGCAGACATTTCTTCGAGATGTTTTTTACTATTGTGTAAATGACAAAGAGTTCAAAAGTTAGGTTAGGATACTCTTTAGGTATATCTCATGTAAGTGTAAGAACCTCTTGCTGGTAGTTTACCACACTGACTGGGTGGAAGGTGTCGAGCCATTCTGGTCTTCTCCATAACAGAGGTAGTGGGGTGAGTACCAGCACTCTTTTTTCAACAAATTTCTTCCTCTTTAGATGTGAGACAGCTAAAACCAAACAAGGAATACAGTGAATAAAATTTATTTTGCCCGCTAGTCAATGAGGCATTCCCTTGTCATGTGGTTTTGCTTAAACAGTTACAAACCTTAAGTAAAACCTCATCTTTAGAGCACCTTAAATATCACCTGGAACAAATTAATCTAAATGTATTTTTGAAATAATACTAATTTTAGTCAGTTTTTAACACTCTGTCACTTACATTTTTGCTTTTTGAGAGACTGATTTCGGAAGCTGTATTTTTATTTAGTTTAGCCTTGCAGTCAAGCTCGGATTTAATACACATCACCAATTTCAGTCAAGCTCTGGTACCAACTTAATGATCTTGTGTTAAAATCTATGGAAATACCTTGTTTAACCTTTTATTACCTTCTGTGTCTCAGTACTGTATACATTTATTACTTTTCTTATTTCAGATTGGATACAGGGTCTGTGTGGATCTTTGAATCTGGCTTTGTTACTGCAGACTTAGATAAAAATATGGTAAAAAATAGCAGCCCTTGCCATGTCAGCACAAGTGCAACTCTCACAGGTGGTAACGGAGACAATGTAAATCACAGAACATTACACAGGTGTGAATTCTGTGACATGTGCTTTAGTACATCATCATCTTTACAAATTCACATTGCCCTTCATAAAAACAAAAGGAAACACATGTGTAACATTTGTGGCAAGGGCTTTCTTCATTTATCATCTTTGAAATCTCATAATTTAATTCATGAGGGCAAAAGACCATACAAATGTGACATTTGTAATAAAAACTTTTCTCAAGCATCACATTTGAAAACTCATAATTTAATTCATGAAGCTAAATGGCCTTATAATTGTAGCATTTGTGATAAGGGCTTCTTTACAAAATCATATTTGAGAAGGCATATTTTAAATCATCAGGGAATACGATTTCAATGTGAAAAGTGTGATAAGAGCTTTAAAACATCAGCAGGTTTGAAAACACATAGTTTAATTCATGAGGGAATACGGTTTAAATGTGAGAAATGTGATAAGAGTTTTGGTACATCATCAAAGTTGAAAATGCATACTTTAATTCATGAGGGAATACGGTTTAAATGTGACAAATGTGATAAGAGCTTTACTACATCATCAAGTTTGAGAACACATAGCTTAATACATGAGGGAATACAGTTTAAATGTGAGAAGTGTGACAAGAGTTTTAATACCTCAACAGCATTGAATAACCATACTTTAATTCATGAGGGAGTACAGTTTAAATGTGAAAAGTGTGATAAGAGCTTTACTACAGCATCTAGTTTGAGAACACACAGTTTAATTCATGAGGGAATACGGTTTAAATGTGAGAGGTGTGATAAGAGCTTCCACACTCGAGCAAAATTGAAAATGCATGGTTTAGTTATTCATGAGGGAGTACGGTTTAAATGTGAGAAATGTGATAAGAGGTTTAAAACATTAAAACAGTTTAAAACCCATACTTTAATTCATAAGGGAATATGGCTTCAATGTGAGCAGTGTGACAAGAGCTTTAATACCTTGTCACAGTTGCAAAGGCATACGTCAGTTGTTCATGAAGGAATGCGGTTTAAATGTGAGAAGTGTGATAAGAGCTATAATTCATCATCAAGTTTGAAAGTTCATAGTTTAATTCATGAGGGAATATCCTTCCAGTGTCAAAAGTGTAATAAAAGCTTTACTACTACATCAAGTTTGAAAGTACATAGTTTGATTCATGAGGGAAAACGATTTGAATGTGGGAAGTGTGATAAGAGTTTTAGTTCATCATCAGGTTTGAAAACACATAATTTAATTCATGAAGGAATACGGTTTGAGTGTGAGAAGTGTGGTAAGAGTTTCTCTGGACCATCAAAATTGAAAATGCATAGTTTAATTCATGATGGAATAAGGTATAATTGTGAAAAGTGTGATAAGAGCTATAACACATCATCAGATTTGAAAGTACATAGTTTAATTCATGAGGGAATACGGTTTGAATGTAAAAAGTGTGGTAAGAGCTTCACTACAAGATCAAGTTTAAAAAAGCATAATTTACTTCATGAAGGATTACACTTCAATTGTGAGAAGTGTGATAAAAGCTTTACTACATCATCAAGTTTGAAAAGACATAGCTTAATTCATGATGGTATACAGTTTAAATGTGAGAAGTGTGAAAAGATCTATAATACATTATCAGGTTTGAAAAAACATAGTTTTGTTCATGAGGAAAATCAATTATAAGCATGAAGGTTTTGTGCCAAGAGTTAAAGTTGTACTTTTGGAAGCTTATAATTGAGTTCATAATGGAAAGACCATTAGAATTACCAGTGTGATGTGAAGCCTGGATAGAAAAAGTGGCAACGCTGTTTTATCCTCTGCAGGGATTTTGTTGAGCTGCTGTTGGTAACAGTGTGCAGGAAAACCGTTTTCAGGAAAGTTTGGGGAAATCAAAACAAAAAATGTGCATGGAAATGTTTTCATTGATCGAAACGAACTAAGGAGTGAAATGAAGTGCACTAACTGATCCGGTTCTTTCAAAGTAATTATTCACACAGTTCGTATGTGGCTTATGCTGCATATTAAGTTGTTAATCTAGTTAACTGTGGTGAGATGCATGAGTACCACAGTACAGTATAGTGTTGTATCACAAAATAAGTGTCTCTAATAATAATTTTTAAACATGGAAACTTCAAGAAAAGTACCTTGGAGGGTTGTTAACTTCCAAAGTAGAAAGATTATTGAGAACGATTCAGAATGTTTTCCAGTTCTGCATGTAAGAAAAGCAGAACGTCTTGTTTTTCCTTTGCAGAACACAATGGCTAGAATGACTATGGCAATAGAAAAAGTGAAGCCACAATAAAAATAATGTTGAACAATTTAAAAAAGCTAGTGTTTCAGATATACGAGCTACTATTCCGGGAAAACAATGTAATAAGTAAAATAAGTTTCAAATGGACGTTTTCGATAAGTGCGTCATTTGTAGAACTTGTTTTACAGTATTATGAGTGCGTAAAGAAATTCCAACAGTTGAGAAGTTATTCTATGCAGTAAATGAGAAAATTAAAACAGAACAAAAGACATTCTGGTGAATATTAAAGGAAATGGGATTTAGTTTTAAAAAATGTAACAATATGCAGCACATTTTAGAGGAACACCACTATATAGATTGCCGCCTTATCACAGCAATTTGAATCTCATTGAACTGATATGGAATATCATGAAGCAAAAATTAGCAGCATAATGGTGTTCCCTTTTTTTTTTTTTTTTTTTTTTTTTTTGTGTACTTTACATCCTCCAACGTTAAATCATATCAAATGATGAATGAAAAGGGTGAAATGATGCTCGAATGAGCCCAGGGTCCATAGAGCTTACAGTTACTCGACATTCGTCTTTCAGGATAAGGGAAAACCCCGGAAAAAAACTTTATCCAGGTAACTCACCCTGACCGAGATTCGAACTCGGGACCTCTTGAATGTGAGGCAGACTCGCTACCACCACGCTACCGAGGCAGTGTTGTATGACTTAAATGAACTTAATGGACCAACCAGACAATGTTTAGATGACATCACTGAAGAGGATTGAAAAAATGTGAGCATCATTAAGTCCATAGAATAAGAATACTGGCTTCAAAATACCTTGATGGAAGAAGAAATAGAAAGAATAGTAATCAATGGAGTTGAGATAGCAGTGATGAAGAGGAAGAGGAAGCAAATACCTTAGTCGGTTTTATAGATTCCAGAGATGACAATCGCAATTTTCAGACATAACAGCTGATACCCATTCTTTAGACAATATTGCCATAGATGGAAGTTCTACAGATACAACAAGTGAAACGGATGTGCAGGAATTGGAACCATCACATCAGAATTAAATACGTCAATTTTGTTCTGCTCCTTAGCATAGTACATTTTCTGTTTTCAATAATGAACATATTTTTGTGACATGCTGTTTAACTCTCCTCCTCTCTAATAACCAGCCGTGCGGTGTAAACAGATAACAGCACATCCACTCAGAAGTATCTTCATAAATGCCCCGGGTGTACAATTGTTAAATTTAGATAAAGTAATGTTAAACATTCATCCAAAATATAGGTTATCTATGTTAACTTTCACAATATATTTAAAAAGCATAAAGTGGATAATCATGTGTACTTTTATTTCTTGTTTTACGCCACTAATAGGTGACATCGTGAAGGTGGGAAGAAATTTGTGTGTGTACAAGCTCACTTATATGGATGTTTTTAACTATTTAAATGTATTCTTGCATATACATGCCAATGTATAAGATTATAATACCTTATATTGAACTTATTATTTTAAGAGCTCATATAATGCCTTTATAGACCCGGTTGGGAGGTCCGATTATTTCTCTGAAATAGCATAAATTTCACACATGTAATATAGTTTCTTCAATTAAATTTCATATGACAGGAAAAATTATATTTAATTATTTTTTATTTACTCATCCTCTGATCATTATACATGATATGATGCAATATAATGATTAAAAGAATATAATCCTTGCAGAAAAATAGAGGAAGCTACAGAAGTTCAATCTTATGTCAATCAAGGAATACAATTATTTGATAGTTAAAATAGTAGTAGTGAAAGAATATAATAAACTCTATATAAACAGTAGTTATCTAGCTTTATAATTATAGTGCCTCCATAAACTTGTTTGTACTGTAAAAGCTATCTCTCAGTAACATTTGTTTCAAAGACATCTTGAAATGTCACATGGATTTTAAGCTTTTCAAACCATTTGGCAACTTATTGACAGAACAGCTGTAGCATATCTAACCCCTTTAAGAGTATAGTTGTATGCAACACTGTTCTTAAGTTTGTTTTGTTCCTGGTGTCTTGATTGTGTATTTGGTAATTTGTAGTGAAATTTCTATAAATTTGTTTTATGTGACACAAACACTACATGTACAGACTTAGTAAAGTTAAGATCTTTAGTTTTGTAATGTGTCTTGCAGTCTTTTTTTGAATTTTAAGAACTAAGTGACTATCAGCTGCCTCCCCAGAATATTATACCACACCTCATTAGATTTTCTTATATGGAAACTATGAGGTTCTAATGTCATTGTTGTTTAACTCATGTTTTATTGTTCTTAGTGAAACATAGAATTTATTCAACTTTACTAATAATTTTTGAATGTGGGTTCTCCAATCTAAATGTTGATCTGCCAGATTCCCTGAGTGTTAAATAGTTCAACATTAAGTACCCAAGGACTTTTTTATTTTGCTTGTGACAAAATTAAATTGCTGCTGATTTGTTTGCGTTTATAAGTAAGTAATTTGTTTCCAGTAAACCAATTTTCAATTTCACTAGTTACAGGTCTTCCTTCTCCTTCCCCTTTACAGCTTTGTTATACATATATAAACATGGTAACATGGGTTGGTTTTAGATAGTTTGAAAAGTTGTGATGAATACTCAAAATACGACTGATCCCAGTATGGAACCCTAAGGAACTCCACAATTAATTATTGTGTATTCGAGTAATGGCTAGTCATGATGTTTTGTTCATTAGTATTTGTGATTTCTATCGTTTGTTTGCAATTATTTAGGTAAGATTGGAACCCTTTCCATGAAATACCTCTTATCCCATATGAGTCCAACTTTTGAAGTTTTGTGTTGTGTCATATCAATGGCCTTCAGAATAATAATAATAATAATAATAATAATAATAATAATAATAATAATAATAATAATAATAATAATAATAATAATAATAATAATAATAATAATAATAATAATAATAATAATAATAATAATAATAATAATAATAATAATAATAATAATAATAATAATAATAATAATAATAATAATAATAATAATAATAATAATAATAATAATAATAATAATAATAATATTTTCATCCATAATAACACTTACATGTTGTCGGATACGTCAAAATAAACAGTTATATACATTTAATTACAATTCGTCCAGTCTATACAAGCATTTTTGTATTAGAAACTTGTTTAGTTCATTTTTAAATAATTTACCTTTTATTGTTTTTAGTGAATTTGGTAGTTTATTAAATAATAATTTTCCCATTATTAAGGGATCTTTATCTGTTGACTTCTTATTTAAAGTTATTCTGTGGTAATTATTTTGTGTCCTTGTTTCATGTTTGTGACAATGTTTATTTAAGTTACCCATTTCATCCTTGCTAATTACAAACATTATTACTTTAAAAACGTATAGAGATACTACTGTTAGGATTTTGTTTTCTACAAAAACATTTCTACATGATTCTCTTTTATTTACCTTATATATACATCTTATACATTTCTTCTGCAAAACTAGCAATCTGTTCATGTTAGTCATACAAGTGCTTCCCCATATCTCAACTGCATATTGTAGACGTGAATGTATTATTCCATAATAAGTTAGTTTCAGATATTCAGAATTTAGGTATTTTGCTAGGTTCCTTAATAAATATAGATTTGTACTTATCTTTTTACATATATAGTCGATATGGTGTCTGAATGTTAGGTTTTCATCAATAATCACTCCTAAGAATTTTATCTTATCTAATTGCTCGATTTGTTCACCATTTATATTTATATTAATAGGATTACTACTATACCTGTTATTGCGGTGTTGGAACATGACTGTTTTTGTTTTTTGAAGATTTACTTTCAAGCTATTGTTTGTAAGATAATTATAGATAATTTGTGTTTCTGTAGTTATTATTTTCTCCATTCCATTTACTTCCTTAGTACCAAATATCAATGAGGTGTCATCGGCATACGTCACTGTTTTTGAGTGTGTAGTTATAGGAAGATCATTCACGTAGATCAAAAAAAGTATTGGTCCCAGGACAGATCCTTGAGGAACTCCTGCTATGATGTTTTCATAATTGGATGTGATTGATTCTATTGTATTTCTACTCTTGGTTCTAACTACTGTACATTGTTTTCTGTTTACTAAATAGGATTTTAATATTGTGTGAAATTTCCCCCTTATGCCATACTTCTGCAATTTGTTCAGCAGCATTTCATGTGATACACTGTCAAATGCTTTAGATAGGTCAAGGAATATCCCTGTGATCTTTTCTTCATTTTCAAGCCCTTGGAGTATATTGTGATATAGCTCTGCTATCGCTGTGGTTGTGGAGTGATTTTTCCTGAATCCATGTTGAGATTTACTTAGTATATTGAATTTATTTAGAAAGCTTATTAATCTATTATTTAACACTTTTTCAAATACCTTAGCAAAAACAGAAGTTAAGGTAATAGGTCTATAGTTTTCTGCTTTTGTTTTATTGCCTTTTTTAAATATTGGTCGAACTATGTTTATTTTTAAACAATCAGGAAAAGAATCCTCCATTATTGATGCATTTATCAGGTGCTCAAGTATATCTAGTAGGGCATATTTACAATGTTTCAGTGTTTTTGTAGATATTTCATCCCACCCCGTCGATGTGTTATTATTTAGTTCATTTATTATTTTTTCTAGTTCCTCTTTAGTGGTTCCTTTTATATAAATGGTTGATAATATTTCATTTGTCCCTTGTGTTGTATCCCTAATCTGACTGATTTTATTGATTCCCATTTTTAAGAAATAATTATTGAAGATTTGACAAATTTCTTTAGGATTTTTAACTAGCTGCGCATTTTCTTCTAAAGTTATGTTTTCAAATGTCTTATTGTTCACATGATGTTCTTTTACAATTCCCCATATCGTCTTTGCCTTATTATTTGATTTTATTATTTTGTCACTAAATTGTTGTCTCTTTAGATTAATTAGTTCTTGAGCATACTTCTTTTTAAAAGCTTTATATTTATCCCTAAAAATGTCTAAGTTTGTTGATTTATAGAATGTATGGTAATCCTTCATTTTATCTCTAATCTTTGTTACTTCATATGGAATTTTAATACATTGATTATTAGGTTTGGTAACTCTCTTGTTTTTGATTGGGCAGTGTGTCTCAAGGTGCTGTTTTATAATGTCAAAGAAGCAGTCCCATTTTTTATTACTATCCTGCAATGTATAAACTGCGCCCCATCTCTGTGATGATGATGATGAGTATAAGGGCGCTCAACTACAGAGGTCATCAGCGCCCTTTTTAAATGAAACTGGTCATGGCAAAAGCCAGATATAAATTATTCTAAAAACAGTATATGTTAAAAAAGACAAAAAATACATACGCCTTGAAAAAAAAAAAAAAAAAATAAAATAAAATAAAAATGTCATCCAAAAACTTTAAATTCTATTTGCTAAATCCTAAAATCTAATCTCGAAAAAGAACCTAAAAACCTTCTTCACTACTGCGTTATCGTCCGCTAATATTTCTGCAAAGCTGACCGGCAGCTGCAGAGACGTCCTAAGGTCTGCTAGGTGAAAACACTCTAGCAGCACGTGTCGTACAGACAACGCTTCATTACAAAACGGACATAGTGGAGAAGGCTCCTTTTTAAAAAGAAAACTATGAGTAAAAATGCAGTGCCCAATTCGTAACCGAGCCAAACTCACCTCCTCGCGACGAGATGACCGACAGGAGGTAACCCAGGGAATCGGAAGTTCTTTGACAGATCTAAGTTTATTATTGCGGAGAGCAGACCACTCTTCCTGCCAGCAGGTTTGCACAGCTCTCCGCAATTCGGCCCTAAAGTCTTCCGATGTCACAGATGGTATTCGAACCCTGGGCTTCATGATAGCCGTCTTGGCTGCTGAATCCGCCATTTCATTCCCCCGCAAGCCTACGTGACCAGGGATCCATGCACACACCACGTTAACGCCAGAAGCGTGTAAAACGTGGAGGGCATCCTGTATACGCTGCACAATAGGGTGGTAGTTGTACAGCTGCCGTAGGCTTTGAAGAGCACTGAGGGAATCACTCAGGATTAAGCAGTCCCCCAACTTTCGTCGGCGTACGTGTAAAATGGCCCGGTATATTGCATAAAGCTCTGCAGTAAAAATGGAAGTGCTAGTGTGGAATCCGAATGTATAGGGTTCGGTTCCACACACGTAAGCACAACCAACGCCATTTGAGTTCTTGGAGCCATCAGTATAAATTACAAAATGGTCCTCATATCGCGATAAAAATTCTAAAAAACATGTGCGGATACTAGACATAGACATGGTAGATTTATCATATTTAGTCATGCCCAGATCAACCGGGGACGCTCTGCACAACCAAGGAGGGTATGTCCTCTCCCCCCTAGGATACATCTTGGGCATGTCAGTATCAAGATGTCTAAGGAGCTCCCGGAAACGAAAACCAGGTGGCTTTGGTTTAATAGTAGTGTTCCTATAACGCACGTCCATGAAGGTATTAAAGAACGGCGTAAACGATGGATGTGTGGGCATGCAATTAAGTCCACAGCCATAATTGGCTAATAACATGTTGCGCCTGTAGTGCAAAGGAGGTTCTGCAGACTCAGCATACAGGCTTATAACTCGGCTCGTTGGAAATGCCCCAACAGCTATACGTATGCCACAGTTATGGACTGTGTCTAATCTCTTCAGCACAGATGGTCGTGCTGAGCCATAAACGATACTACCATAGTCTAATTTGGAACGGATGAGTGCCCGATAAAGTCGCAATAACACTGCACGATCCGCTCCCCACGATTTTCCACTTAGTACCCGCAAGATATTCAAAGATCGGTCACATCGTGCTTTCAGTTGTGCTATATGCGACGACCAACTAAGTTTTCTATCAAATATCAATCCAAGGAACCTCGTCTCATCTGCAAAAGGTAGTAGATCAGCGCCTAGCCGGAGCCTTGGAGGTAGTCGACTCTGCTGACGCCAGAAGTTTACACAGATGGTTTTCTCAGCGGAAAAACGGAAGCCGTTTTTTAAACTCCAACTCTTAAGGTTGTCCAAGGTGGTCTGAAGACGGCGCTCTAAAAACGGAGTGCGCTGAGATGTACAGTAGACGGCAAAGTCGTCTACAAATAGGCATGACGAGACACCTGGAGGTACACATTTCGAGATAGAATTAATCGCAATAGCAAACAACGTAACACTTAGTACCGACCCCTGTGGTACACCGTTCTCCTGAACAAAAAGGTTCGAAAAAACCGAGCCAACCCTTACTCGGAATACGCGGTCTTTCAGGAATTCCTGAAGGAAGAGTGGTAGGCGTCCACGTATATTCCAGGTGTGCAGAGTACGTAGCAACCCTGCCCGCCAACACGTATCATAAGCCTTTTCGAGGTCAAAAAATATTCCGACTGTTTGACAGTTCTTAAGAAATCCGTTCATAATCTGTGTCGACATGGACACAAGATGATCCACTGTTGAACGGCGTCGTCGGAAACCGCACTGGATGTTATTCAGTAGGTTGTGCGTTTCCAGCCACCATACCAACCGCCCATTTATCATGCGTTCCATCACCTTGCATACGCAACTGGTGAGGGAAATAGGGCGGTAGCTAGAAGGGAGGTGACGGTCCTTGCCAGCTTTCAAGATAGGTATAATGGTAGCTTCTCGCCACTTTTCAGGAAACGTGGCATCAACCCAAACACGGTTATACACCTCGAGCAGGAATGCCTTACCTTCAGGTGAGAGCTGTTGTAACATTTGAACGTGGATTCCGTCCGGTCCTGGTGCTGTCAGTCGTGATGACGAAAGAGCATGTTCTAGCTCTGCCAAGATGAAGAGGCGGTTATAGTCTTCAAGGTTTCTGGAACTAAACACGAAACCTTGAGATTCTACCTGAGTCTTAATTGAGATAAACTCAGGAGCATAATTGCATGAGCTAGACACCTGAGCGAAAGCACAGCCGAAGGTGTTAGCCACAACAAACGGATCAACAACAACTCCTGCAGCTGTTTTCAGACCAGCGATTGGCAAGTGGGTTGATTTTCCGGCCACGCGCCTTAATTTATCCCATACAACAGATGAGGGTGTACATCTGTTAAAAGATGATACAAATTTGTTCCATGAGGTCTTTTTGCTATCCTTAATTATTTGCCTAGATTTTGCGCGCGCTTTCTTGTACTCAATTAGATTACTTAGCGTAGGGTGTCGTTGGAATACCCTTAGAGCACGTCTACGAGCACGAATAGCATTCCGGCAGTCGTTGGTCCACCATGGGACAGGAAATCGACCGGGTTGGGTAGCCGAACGTGGAATAGTCTGTTCTGCAGCGGAAAGAATTTTCTCTGTGAGATGATCGACTAAATCATTCACAGAATCGTGCTCGTTGTATTCAAAGACAGCCAACTGGGTGTAAAGATTCCAGTTGGCACGATCAAAGCGCCATCTAGGGATACGTGAGGGAGACACATCTTGTGCTAAGAGACTAAGAAGACATGGAAAGTGGTCGCTGGAATGTAAATCAGAGATGACATTCCACTGTACTGAAACAGCTAACTGGGATGAACACACTGCCAAATCGATGTGCGAATAGGTGTTAAACGCGTCTGAGAGGAATGTGGGCTCTCCGGTGTTCAGGAGAACCAAGTTATTGCTCTCCAGGAATTTTGCAATGAGGTTGCCTCTCGAACATGCCCGATTTGAGCCCCAAAGTGGGTGATGGGCATTAAAGTCTCCAACTATTAGAAATGGTGTTGAAAGTTGGGAAACCAGATCTTCAAGGTCAACTAACGAGAGGTCATCTGATGGCGGGAGATATACAGTGCAAATGCAAAATTCTATTGATGGCAGCTTAATCCTTACAGCTACAGATTGTAAATCAGACTGTAGCTGTAACGGATCTACAAATATGTCATCCCTGAGGAGCATCATAGTACCCCCGTGTGCAGGAATGCCCTCTTCTGTTTCAACATCACACCTCAGTGGTGTGTAGCGTCTGATTTTAAAGTTGTCTTGTGGTCGTAGCTTAGTCTCTTGTAAGCATACCACTAAGGGGTGATGCTTACTGAGCAAAAGTTCCAATTCTGGTCGATGCGCTCTTAATCCTCGTATGTTCCATTGTAGGATAGCCATTGGAACTATGGGATATAAGATGTAACGGTAGTCTACATTAAGACGACTTCATGGGTGGCCGAATCAATTTGCCCTTTTTCTTTGGTGTAGGGCTAGTTTCGGCAGGTTTATCCTGCCTCTTCTTTGCTGCAGATTTAGCAGCGTGGTCAGCTGTTTCATGCTCCATATCCTCTATGGAAGAGGACGGTTTTCCTTCTAGAACCTTCGATTCGAGGGGCTCGAAGCGATTGGAAATTCCGACCGACGTAGATGACGGTCGCCGGTCGTAGTCCTCCCCAGAAGATGACTCCGACGATGATCTCGGAGACGCTCTAGGGCTACGTTTCTTGGACTTTTCTGGAGCAGACTTTGTGCTTTCTTTCAGGAAGGCAGTTCTATCATACTGCGTCTTGAACTTGATCTCTGGTGCTTGGTATACAATGGGCAATTTCGTCCTGTTGTTAGACGTGGATGCTTTGTCAGGCGACTTCACTGACTTGTTATTTTCAGTAGTCTGTGTTCTCGGAGTTTTAGATGGTGTTACTGATGCTCTTGGTTGCGATCTAGGCACTAGAACTTTCTCGGATATTGTTGCCCCATTTATATCAGATGTTTGGGTACCAGCCTCCCGTTTCGGTGACGGAGTAGCCGCCACAGAGCTATAGGTACGGGAGGTGGTTGAAGAGGGCTTGAGGATACATAGAAGTTTCCGGGCTTCCGAAAAGGAAACCTTTTCCTTAACCCGGATCTCCTGAATAGCTCGCTCTTCAATATAACGGGGACATTCTCGTGAACTTGATGGATGTTCACCGCTACAATTTACGCATGCTGGAGGTGATGTACATGCATTTTCATGCATGCCGGCTCCGCAGCTGACACATGTAGGTGCGCCTTTACAGAATGCACTAGTGTGACCGAACCGCTGACATTGGTAGCATCTCAGAGGGTTAGGTATGTATGGTCTAACCTCAATCACTTCATATCCTGCCCTGATTCTTTGAGGGAGATCTACCCGATCAAAGGTCAGGAACAGGGTACGAGTGGGAACCATATCCCCTCGTTCTCTCCTTTGGACACGATAGACCGCAGTTACGCCTTGTTCCTGGAGGTTCTCCTGAATATCCTCGTTGGACATTCCATCCAACGCGCTAGTGTTTACAACACCGCGCGAGGTATTCAGGGTCCTATGCATCTCCACTTTGACTGGATAACTGCCCAGCATGTTGGCTTTCAGTATCTTTGCTGCTTGGGATGCTGTAGTTGCTTCCACCAGCAGCGTGCCATTTCTGGATTTTGTACATGATTTAACAGCACCAGCTATTTTGTCAAGACCTTTCTGTATAATAAACGGATTAACCGTAGAAAACGTTCTACCTTCCTCCGTTCGTTTAATAACTAAGTAGCGAGGACCACACTCAACTACTTGCTTAACACTGTTTTCAACTAAATCCTTTCCACGTTTATTGTGTTTTGGGGGGTGTTGTTTAGCCATAAATGTTGGTCTAAATTTCATCCCCCAGTGCTCCCCACCCACCACGGAGTCCAACAAGGGGTCACCCCACTGGGATGACAGGGCTACACAGGGGATATAGCGAGCTCGCCGTCCCACTCACCCTGGAGGTCGGTACAATACCTAGTCCTGGCCGATTGATTAGGGGTGGGTTAGTCCCTAACCTCCCGTTTAGGCGAAGCAGAAGCCAAAGTAGTGTATTAGAAATGCGCACCCTCCCCGAATTCAGAAAAAACTGTTACGAGCTCAGATACGCATCCCTCAACCACCAGGACAAACCTTTCCACCGACACGGGTCTCCACGCACGGCCTACACGTGGGTGGGCCTGTTGACCATCTCCCTCAACCACGAAGAGGAGCCCACTCGAGGGAGACTGTTGGCTCGGGACCCCGGGTTCGCCAAACCCGTACCTACCGAAGTAGGCCCCTGGGGGGCCCCATCTCTCTTTTGTTAAACTAACTAGGAGCTGGTTCAGATTGTTAGTAGTCATTTGTCTTAACTTCATGAATTCTGTTATTTCAAGTTCTTCCCCTATATAACTGATATCCATAATTTGGGAACTATGGTCAGAAATACAATAATCTACAATTTCTGTTGAGTAATTATTCTTTTCAATATTGGTTATAATATGATCTATTGATGTAGCTGAGGTGGGTGTGATTCTAGTTGGTTCTTTAATAATGTCTTTTAAATTATAACTTGAAATTATGTCAAGTAGGTTTTTATAATCTGTATTATTTGTGCTAGTATTTATGTTTAGATCCCCTATCAAAATTATTTTGCTATTTATACCTATTTTTGTTTTATTTAGCATGTCGTCTAGATAGCAAAGAAAATCACTAACTTTGGTACTTGGCGATCTGTACAAACCCACTATTTGCAAGTTTAGTTTTCCTGTTTGTATTTTTGTTGTGGCTACCTCAAATATTTTTTCTACACTGTAAACTTTATCCCAGTTTGATATAGACAAATTAGCTCCAGATTTTAAAAATATAGCTACCCCACCCCCTTTATGATTTTGTCTGGAAAAGTGTGATATCAATTTATAATTTTGTATTTGAAGGCTTTTAATTTGCATATTGTCCAGTCCATGTTGTGTCAACACTGCAATATCAGGTTTACATGTGTTTAATACTATTTCTATTTCTTCAATTTTGTTGGATATATATTGTACATTTTGATGAAATAACCTTATTGTTTTACTATTAACAACGTTTATATTTACTACAGGAGTGTTTGGTTTAGTTTGAGTGAAAACTGTTTCTGTTACTGAGTCAATACCATTTGCTTTAACATCCACCACCTTACTAATTAGTTTCCCCTTAATACTGAACAGATTGCCCTATTCAACAGGTTTCCAAATTTGAAGGATCCCCTTCTATTTAAATGAACTCCGTCTCTAGCAAAGTCTCTATCTTCTAACCAATAATTTGCATCAACCAGTAAACAGTCCTTCTCACATAGCCAGTTAATTTCTTCATTTATTTTCATAATTCTCCTAATATTTACATCCCACCTACGAAGTACCCCACTTATTATGATTTTTGTTTCTTTTGATTTCGATCTAATGTTGTTTACAAGATCCATAATGTCCCCCATTATCTCTTCTGCCATTACTCCATGTTGAATATTGTTCGTACCTGCATGTATCAGCATTACGTCCGGTTTTTGCTGCTGAAGGTTCATCTTCTCCACTTTTTCTTGCAGCTCGCCTACCTTGATTCCAGGGAAACAACGTACTTCAAAACCTTTTTCCCGACACAGGTTTCCCGAACTCAAACTCAAACCTTGCTGATATAGCGGATTTCTCTTTGCAGAATCCATTCATGCAGGATGAGTTATATTGTGTTTCCCAAAATACCAGCCTAATCATTTTAGCTTTGCCTTTTCTATAATTTTGTACCGATCTGGTAGAAATAAATACTGACCTATAATTTTCTATTCTCTATGATTCTTTTTAAAAATTGAGTTTACTTTGTCAGTTTTTAATATTTCAGGAAACAGTCCTGTTTCAAATATTTATTATCAAATAACAAAGTGGTTTACATAGAACAGTACTACAATGTTTAAGTAATGTTATTGGTATCTGGTCATGCCCAACTGCTGCTTTTTTTTTTTTTTTTTTTTTTGTGAGTTCAAAATTGATTTTATTTCTGTCTCTGACACTGGTATTAAAATATAGATCTTACTATAATACTTGTTAGTTCCTTGCTTGTATTGTATTCTTCTCCAGCCAGCTGCTTAATCATTTCATTATAATATTTTTGAAATGCACTTGTAATAACTTGAGGTTCTTGATACTGAACCATTTGACAACCTAATAGAAAAGTTTATGGGTTCATTATTTTGATGTAAATAGTGTTTTGTTATACTCTGCATTGCTTTTTGTTTATTTTCAGCATTATTGATGAATTCTCTATTGCCTAGCTTATTTATCTACCTTAATCACGTTATTATATATTCCCCTATATTTCTCATAATATTGTTCTAAATCCTAATTAGATCTCCTTTTTTCTCAGTGACCTTTCCCCAGATTTTTAATACCCTATATAATGCCTTTGTCAGAGAATGTTATCTGATTAATTAGGAAATATTGGTGAAAAGCCTTCAGGAGGAGAGCACTGTGACTTTAGAGGTTCGTAGAATTAAGAGTCCAATTTGCAGAAATTAAAATATTCTTTAATTCCGTAGAAATACACTCATTAATTTTCACGTAACAGCATTGCAAAACATACACACAGTCTACCAAGGTCGATGACTAAACAGCGTTCTGATTACATCACTTTACAACATCAGCCCTCGTTACAACAGCACTCTGCAGCTGCTTACTCCTCTCTGTTTATGACTGACCCTTGGCGACTCGTCGCTCCCTTAAATACTGCATTGATAATTCTAGATATTTCCGGAATAAACAAGAAATGGAATGTTCTATACAACAATCAAGATATCACTAGAATGTTCCATTTACCTCATTTAACTGTGTCGGTGAGTCTTTAATCTCCGGCACTATGTTTATCTGCTTATGCAAGCTCTTTATCTCCATGAAACACTATCCGTCTGTTATCTATTTGTGCCGAAACTTTTATGACCCTTTGCCGTGACACTGCTCCCTCCTAAAGGCTGGTCGTCCCGAACAGCACCATCGTAGCGCGCCAGACGCTCCAGGTGTACCACCAACATCTTCCCTCGGGGCACCTTCTGCATGCGGTAGACCACGTCGTTTATGCTAATCACCAACCGGTACGGTCCTTGCCAGGGCTGTTGAAGTTTCGGGCAGCGTCCCTTGGTCCGGGTAGGGCGGTACAACCAGACTAGGTCACCCTGCTGGAACCCTTGTCTGTTGGCTTGCCTGTCGTATCGGGTCTTCCTGCGGTCGCTCGCCTTCTGGATGTTCTGGCGAACCATCTCATGCATGTCGTGGAGATGGTCCACCAGGTTCTCCACATACTTGGTTGCTGACTGTTTTGCTTCCGGGGGCTCCCAAAGGCCAGGTCAAAAGGGAAGCGTAGCTCCCGGCCGAATATTATGCTTGCCGGCGTCATCCCAGTTGTGTCGTGTGTTGGCGAGCGGTAAGCCAGCAAGAACAGTGGCACCTTGACGTCCCAGTCTCGCTGATGACTGGCCACGACCTTCCTCAGGTATTCTTCTAAGGTCTAGATGTACCTTTCGATCATGCCATCCGACTGGAGATGTAGAGGTATTATGCGGGACTTGTTAACCCCAGTCTTTCTAGTGCCTCCTTCATTAGGTTGGACTCAAAATTGGTGCTCTGGTCGCTGTGGAGCTCTAACGGTACCCCAAATTCGCAGAACAGGTGCTCCACGAGGCAGTCTGTGATTGTCTTTGCCTCCTGGTTCGGGATGGCATACACCTCCGGCCACTTGGTGAAGTAGTCCACGAACACCATCAGGTACTTGTTGCTTCGGTCGGGCACTGGAAGTGGTCCAGCTATGTCGACGGCGCTCCGACGTTGTACCGCTGAATGCGACCCCGGCTCCTAGTCTGGGGTCCGCGACTCCCGCGCACATGTGACATTGACGGCACCATCTCTCAGCATCTGCTCGGAGCCTCAGCCAGTAGTAGCGTTGCCGGAGTTTGTCAATCGTTCGGTTTGCTCCCAGGTGTCCTCCTGAAGTACAGTCGTGTACTTCCTCCAAGACCTCCGGGACCTTACTTCGGAGAAGTACCAACTGTTCTCTCTGCGTCTTCCCATCGGGCGATTCCCATACCCGGAACAGCACGCCCTCTCTTGTCTTCAGTGAGTCCCATTGGGCCCAGTACGACTTGTAGGTGGCGCTCCTCGGTGCGATGTCCTCCCAGGCTGGTCTTGTCCCTGCCTCCACTTCCCTCAAGAGTGGCTCCAAGTCGGCATCCGCCAGCTACTCCCTCCTCAGGCCTGCGCTATCCCAGCCATCCGCAGTCACTGCCGTGACCACTCAGACTGCTGCGGCACGCTCCTTCTCTTCCACTCTTGTGCACTGGCCGCACTCGTCTGGGCAGGGTTTTCGGGACATGGCATCTGTGTTACCGTGGCTCTTCCCTCTACGATGTTCAGAGGTGAAGTCGTATTCCTGCAGCCTCTGTACCCAACGGGCTGTTTGGCCTTCAAGGTTCCTAAAGCTCAATAGCCAGGTGAGGGCGGAGTGGTCAGTCCTCAGGTGGAATGGCTGACTGTACAAGTACTTGTGGAAGTGCTCCAATGCCTTTACTACCGTCATTAACTCTCTCCGGGTGACGCAGTAGTTTTCTGCCTTGGAAAGCGTCTTGCTGTAGTAGGCTGTCAATCGCTCATGGCCGTCCTGGACTTGGGATAGGACGCCTCAAACGCAATGGTCGCTGGCGTCGGTGTCCACAATGAAGGCGCCACCTGGTTGTGGAAGTCCCAAAATAGGAGCACTACATAGTGTCTTCTTCAGTCGCTGGAAAGCGTCTTCGGCATCATCCGTCCACACGTAAGATCGGTGTTCCTCTGTTAGGCGGGTGAGGGGTTTGGCGATGTTGAAGAATCCCTTTATGAAACGGTGGTAATAACTGCACAGACCTAGGAAACTGCGCAACTCTCGAGTACCCTTTGAGCAAGGCCAACCACAGCCTGGGTTTTCTCCGGGTCTGTGGCCACTCCGGTTGCTGAGACTATGTGGCCCAAGTAGTTAACTTCCTTGCAGAAGAGCTGGCAGTTCTTTGCGTTTAGCTTCAAATTGGTCGCCTGCAGTCTCTGTAGCACCTTACTCAGATTCTCCAGATGGTCTTCGAAGGTCTTAGTGATGATGATATCGTCCAGGTATAGCAGGCAGACGTCATAAGTCAATCCTCCCATTACTGACTCCCATTAGGCGTTAGAACGAAGCTGGCGCGTTGCAGAGGCCAAAGGGCATAACTGTGAACTGCCAAAGCCCTTGGCCTGTCGAGAATGCGGTTTTCTCCTTGTCTCTCGGGTCCAGAGCTACCTGCCAGTAACCCGACTTCAGGTCTAGGGTCGAGAACCACTGCGCACTAGCAAGCGTGTCCAGAGTGTCGTCAATACGGTGTAGGGGGAACAAATCCTTTCGGGTGACAGCGTTCAAGTTCCTGTAGTCCACGCAGAAGCGTAGCTCGTCGTTCTTCGTCACTAGAACTACAGGGGAACACCAAAGGCTGTCAGACTCTTCAATCATCCCCTGGATTTCATGTCATCTACAATATCCCGTACCGCCGCTTGTTTTGCCAGCGGAACGCGTCTAGGTTGTTGCCGAATAGGCTGGGCGTCTCCGGTGTCGATGCGGTGGAGCACTCGGTTCGTGCGGCCGTAGTCTGTGTCGTCTTGGCTGAAGACGCGCTGGTATCATCATAGCAGTTGCCGAACTTTCTCCAGCTGTTCTGCGGTCAGGTGGTCGGCCGCCCTCTCCAGTAAGCCTTCCAGCCGGGTCCCCAGGTGTTGCGTCGGCACCGGCTCCTGTGTTTTGTCGATTGCGGTTACGCTGACCACGAGATTGCACGTCCCCATCTCCGTTCCGGCCTGGACGTCGTGATCGGTGTCCGCTAGGTTAAGCAGCCTCGCACGGCAGCAATGTCCTGGCTACAAATATCCGTGCACCTGAGTCTTCTGGTCCAGCATCATGTTATTTGTCCGATGGCCTTCCAGTTGCGCCGTCACCACCACCTCGCTTCTTGCGGGGACAACCACGTCTTCCTTTAAGATGACCCTGCAGATTCCAAGGCGCTCTTCGGGTTGCCGGAGTATGACCTCTTCTCCATTGAGCCGCAGTACCTTCCTACCGACGTCTACCGTCGCCTCGTGGTTTCTGAGGGCATCCAATCCCAGTATCACTTCAGCCACCTTCGCGACGAACACCCACAGACGTACGGCACTGCTTCCCAAGGTCAACTTCAGCAGGGCCTCCTCCACAGGCAAAGTGTCACCCGATGCCGTCACAAGCTGGTATGGATGGCTCGGCTTTCTCGTCGGCAAACCCTTGGCCACGTCAGGTCTGATGATGGTCACGGCCACCCCGGTGTCCACCAGCACACGGTACGGCTTCCCCCTCACCCAACCGTTCACGATGAGTCTGCCATCCATACGCCGGCTGACGGCGCGCAGTGTCACTCCAGAAGATGGTGTAGACGGCGCCGACGTGCTCCTCGACACGTCGGGCCTTACTCGTTATTCCGACTGCTCTTCCTGGTGTCGGTCACCTTCGCGGTCATCATCGCGGCCAAGTTGCTATTTGCAGCTTCCGTCTTCGTTGTTAATTCGGCCTTCATTTCTTCCATCTTCTCGGTGATGTGGTTATCCCACTTCTAACACCAGTTGTGACTTTGTGGGTTCGTAGAATTAAGAGTCCAATTTGCAGAAATTCAATATTCTTTATTTCCGTAGAAATCTACTCTTCAATTCTCACGTAACAGCATTAAGACACATACACACAGTCTACCAAGGTCGATGACCAAACAGCGTTCTGATTACGTCACTTTACAACATCGGCTCTCGTTACAACACACTACAGCTGTTGACTTCTCTCTGTGTACCACTGACCGTTGGCGAGTCGTCGCTCCCTTCAATACCTCATTGATAATCCTAGATATTGCCGGAATTGACAAATCGAATGTTCTGTACCACAATCAAGATATCACTAGAATGTTCCATCCACCGGGTGCCTCATTTATCCAGAAGCCACTTGTAACCGCAAGGGTAACAGTCATAGCCCTCAGCGAGCACTCGCTTGTTCACCAGCATGCGGAAGGTCTTGACGCCGGGTTCCGGGTTCGGTCACGATCGTCCACGAGAGTTTCCTGGATATCTGTGTCCCCGCCAGCGTCACCGTCCTGCCAGGGTCCCTCAGCACCATGTCCCGAATCACTTCGGCGTTCACCAGCTCCAAGTTCCCCGAATTAAGGGTGACTAAGCTACGACCGCAAGACAAGTTTAAAATCCGACGCTACACACCACTGCGGTGCGATATTCAAACAGAAGAGGGCATTCCTGCTCACGGGGGCACTATGATGCTCCTGAGGGATGACATATTTGTAGATCCGGAACAGCTACAATCTGATATACAATCTGTAGCTGTAAGGATTAAGCTGCCATCAATCGAATTTTGCATTTTCAATGTATATGTACCGCCATCACATGACATCTCGTTAGTTGACCTTGAAGATCTGGTTTCCCAAATTTCAACACCATTTCTAATAGCTGGAGACTTTAATGCCCATCACCCACTTTGGGGCTCAAATCGGGCATGTTCGAGAGGCAACCTCATTGCAAAATTCTTGGAGAGCAATAACTTGGTTCTCCTGAATACCGGAGAGCCAATGTTCCTTTCAGACGCCTTTAAAACCTATTCGCACATCGATTTGGCAGTGTTTTCATCCCAGTTAGCAGTCTCATTGCAGTGGAATGTCATCTCTGATTTACATTCCAGCGACCACTTCCCATGCCTTCTTAGTCTCTTAGCACAAGATGTGTCTCCCTCACGTATCCCTAGATGGCGCTTTGATCGTGCCAACTGGAACCTTTACACCCAGTTGGCTGCCTTTGATTACAACGAGCACGATTCTGTGAATGATTCAGTCGATCATCTCACAGAGAAAATTCTTTCCGCTGCAGAATAGTCTATTCCACGGTGGGCTACCCAACCCGGTCGAATTCCTGTCCCATGGTGGACCAACGACTGTCGGAATGCTATTCGTGCTCGTAGATGTGCTCTGAGCGTATTCCAACGACACCCTACCCTAAGTAATCAAATTGAGTACAAGAAAGCGCGGGCAAAGTCTAGGCAAATAAGGATAGCAAAAAGATCTCATGGAACAACTTTGTGTCATCTTTTAACAGATGTACACCTTCATCTGTTGTATGGGATAGGTTACGACGCGTGGCCGGAAAATCAACCCACTTGCCAATCGCTGGTCTACAAACACCTGCAGGAGTTGTTGATCCGTTTGTCGTGGCTAACACCTTCGGCTGTGCTTTCGCTCAGGTGTCTAGCTCCAGTAATTATGCTCCTGAGTTTATCTCAATTAAGGCTCAGGTAGAATTTCAGGGTTTCGTGTTTAGTTCCAGAAACCTTTAAGATTATAACCGCCTCTTCACCTTGGCAGAGTTAGAACACGCTATTTCATCATCGCGACTGGCTGTACCAGGACCAGAGGGAATCCACGTTCAAATGTTACAACATCTCTCACCTGAAGGTAAGGCATTCCTGCTTGAGGTCTATAAACGTGTTTGGGTTGATGCCACGTTTCCGGACAAGTGGCGAGAAGCCACCATTATACCTATCTCGAAAGCTGGCAAGGACCGTCACCTCTCTTCTAGCTACCGTCCTATTTCCCTCACCAGTTGCGTATGCAAGGTGATAGAACGCATGACAAATGGGCGGTTGGTATTCTGGCTGGAAATGCACAACCTACTGAATAACATCCAGTGCGGTTTTCGACGACGCCGTTCAACAGTGGATCATCTTGTGTCCATGTCGACACAGATTATGAACGGTTTTCTTAAAAACTGTCAAACAGTCGGAATATTTTTTTACCTCGAAAAGGCTTATGATACGTGTTGGCGGACAGGGTTGCTACGTACTCTGCACACCTGGAATATACGTGGACGCCTACCACTCTTCCTCCAGGAATTCTTGAAAGACCGCGTATTCCGAGTAAGGGTTGGCTCGGTTTTTTCGAATCTTTTTGTTCAAGAGTACGATGTACCGCAGGAATCGGTACTAAGTGTTACGTTGTTTGCTATTGCGATTAATTCTATCTCGAAATGTGTACCTCCGGGGGTCTCGTCATGCCTATTTGTAGACGACATTGCCGTATACTGTACATCTCAGCGCACACCGCTTTTAGAGCGCCGTCTACAACCCCCCTTGGACAATCTTAAATGTTGGAGTTTAAAGAACGGCTTCCGATTCTCCGCTGAGAAAACCATCTGTTTAACTTTTGGCTTCAGCAAAGTTGACTACCTCCAAGGCTCCGGCTAGGCGCTGAGCTACTACCTTTTTCAGATGAGACGAGGTTCCTTGGATTGATATTTGATAGAAAACTTGGTTGGTCGTCGCACATTGCACAACTGAATGCACGATGTGATCGATCTTTAAATACCTTGCGGGTGCTAAGTGGAAAATCGTGGGGAGCGGATCGTACAGTGTTATTATGACTTTATCGCCCATCATCCGTTCCAAATTAGATTATGATAGTATCGTTTATGACTCAGCACGACCATCTCTGCTGAAGAGATTAGACACAGTCCATAATTGTGGCATACATATAGCAGTTGGGGCATTCCCAATGAGCCGAGTTAGAAGCCTGTATGCTGAGTCTGCAGAACCTCCTTTGCAGTACAGGCGCAACATGTTAGCCAATAATGGCTGTGGACTTAATTGCCTGCCCACACATCCATCGTTTCCGCCGTTATTTAACACCTTAATGGGCGCGCGTTATAGGAACACCTCTTTTAAACCAAAGCCATCTGGTTTTCATTTCCGGTAGCTCCTTAGACATCTTGATACTGAAATGCCCAAGATGTATCCTAGGGGGGAGAGGACATACCCTCCTTGGTTGTGCAGAGCGTCTCACGTTGATCTGGGCATGACTAAATACGATAAATCTACCATGTCTATGTCTAGTATCCGCACATGGTTTTTAGAATTTTTATCGCGATATGAGGACCATTTTATAAGTTATACTGATGGCTCCGAGAACTCAAATGGTGTTGGTTGTGCTTACGTGTGTGGAACCGAACCGTATACATTCGGATTCCACACTAGCACTCCATTTTTACTACAGAGCTTTATGCAATATACCGGGCCATTTTACACGTACGCCGACGAAAGTTGGGGGACTGTTTAATCCTGAGTGATTCGCTCAGTGCACTTCAAAGCCTACGGTAGCTGTACAACTACCACTCTATTGTGCAGCGAATCCAGGATGCCCTCCACGTTTTACACGCTTCTGGCGTTAGCGTGGTGTGTGCATGGATCCCTGGTCACGTAGGCTTGCGGGGGAATGAAATGGCGGATTCGGCAGCCAAGACGGCTACCATGACGCCCAGGTTTCAAGTACCATGCGTGACATCGGAAGATTTTAGGGCCGAATTACGGAGAGCTGTGCTAACCTGCTGGCAGGAAGAGTGGTCCACTCTCCGCAATAATAAACTTAGATCTGTAAAAGAACTTCTGACTCCCTGGGTTACCTCCTGCCGTTCATCTCGTCGCGAGGAGGTGCGTTTGGCTCGGTTGCGTATTGGGCACTGGTTTTTACTTATAGTTTTCTCTTTAAAAAGGAGCCTGCCCCACTGTGTCCGTCTTGCAATGATGCGTTATCTGTGCGACACGTGCTGCTAGAGTGTTTTCACCTAGCAGACCTTAGGACGTCTCTGCAGCTGCCGGCCAGCTTTGCAGAAATGCTAGCGGACGATGACACAGTGGTGCAGAAGGATTTTAGATTCTTTTCTAGTTTAGGCTTTAGGGTTTAGTGTTTGAAATATTTATTAAGTTTTCATTGCTATTTCTTTTTACCTCTTTTTTATATAATGTACGTTTAGCTTTAATAGGTTTATTTACAGTTTTATAGTTTTTTTTTTAGAAAGTTTATATATGGCATTTGCCATGACAAGTTTTTTTAAAGGGCGCTGGTGACCGCCGTAGTTGAACGCCCTTATACACACCATCATCATACCTCTAACTTCTGAACCTTATTTTCTAGCTTTTCTTCTGTCTTGTTTAAACTTTGATTATTATTATCTATCTGTTTACTTAAACTTGCGAACATTTTTCTAATCTCCTCTAACATATTTCTACTCATTCCTACATTATTTGGTACAGTTCTAACGCACTCTGCTACTTCAACTTCCTGCCTACTGCTATTATCATCAACCCCCTGAACGTCCATGTTTTCTACAGAATTTTGACTCAACATTTTTCCACTCCTAAATACATTCGCAATAGCCTATAAGATAATTTAACACTCTGTACCTTTGATTTTCTTTACTGGATGATGTCACTGATGATGCCGGCCTTCTTTCTTCTTTCCAGTCGGACTGTTGTCGAACTCCTTGTTCGGCCGAACGTCCTCGTGTCGAATCTCCTTCTCGGGTTGAACTTCCTTCTCGGGTTGAATCTGCTTCTCGTGTCAAGTCTCCTTCTCGTATCGAACCCCGCGTTGGCGCGCCAGTTGGAAGCAAATAAGAAGATGGTAGCGCACAGGTCCACGTTGACGCTACAGTTTGAAGCAATAGTGGTTAGCGCAGGGTAAAGCAATGAGGTTTCTCTCAGGGTATGCGTGGGTATGTATGAGTAAGGATGGTTCTAATGAAACTGGAATGCCCATTTCAAACTGGTTTAATGGCTGCTTCGTTTTATCATTACATCAAACTTGAAGTTGCCGACCAAGGGTGACCAATATATCACTGTTCAGAGTGACTAAAGGTGGAATTCTTATTACTCGATAAACTTAATTCGTTCTTCACGTTTATATGAACCGACAAATATCTTCTCTCATCGCTTCTGGTCTCCTTTGACCAAGAGAGAAGAAGAGGACTGCTGTAATCAGCTTCACGCCGCGGACTGTCTGTCCTCACACTATACACAGCTATGTGTGGGTGTAACTTTCACTTCTGGAAGCCCTCTTTTCACACAAAGAATCCCTTTGTGACTATTTCGTCCATTGTGATTATTAGTCTCGGTCATGCCATTATTAAGGGTCCGAAGAATATCTCTTCAAACAAAGTCAAGCGCTATCCTTTAAGATTGTTAAGAAAACTGTTTCTTACGTTTCTTTTGTTGAAACAACTATTCAACGCGATGCACCTGCAGGCGTTTCACAAAGATACAAAATTCCTTTGAAATCCATCACTATTCTTTATGCATTGCATCCCTTAATTTCGGTATCAAATGATAGGTCTGAATGAATGTTGTCATTAGGAATGTACCATTCGGCAGCTGTTGCTACTCGAAGGTATCGGTTCGCAAATATTTGAGGTTTGTAGAGGTGAGTTTTCGCAGCTGCTCCCCAGACCTGACAGGCATAGGTGAAGGTGCGTCTTATTACCTTTTTGTATAGAAAGAGCTTATTCCTTAGAGCCATAGGTGATGTTTTGTTGCACAATGGATAGAGCCTCGCTATACACTTGGATACTCTGGAAGCTAGTGATGTAATATGTTCCTTCCAGGTAAGGCACATATCTTGAAGAATTCCAAGATATTGTGCTTCTCTTTGCTCCATCTTACTTCTGATCCAGCTAAGTGCAGTTTAGGTACATACATCCCTTAAGTGGCGACGAGTAAATGTGACCGCCTGGGACTTGTTGGCGTTAATCTTGAGGCGCCAAGTTTTAAATATGTTCTGTCATATTAAACACTAGGTGTCACGAAGGAGCAATTCTAAAGTTTAATCTTTGCTGCGCTTAGTATTCCGAGCCCAGAAAGTATTACAGCCTTTGTTCCTTACCTATACTTATGCTTACTTTTTGTCCAAATAATTTTGAATAGAAAATTCGGTAATACTATGACTACATTCATAAGTTTTACATTTTGTGCTTCATGAAATGAAACTTTATTTTTGTTACCTGTATGTGTAACTGTACAATCTGGAGTGGGCAAAATTTAATAAAATAGGTTTGTTGTTAATCTTCTGTTCTATACTTGTCAAAAAAATTCTGACACATGCCCGTTCCGGTGCACACGGGCCGTTGCACCCAAACCTGCAACCATTGAGGAGAAACTAGCTATCTCACTTCTACCCCCAACTTAATTTACAACCGACATCATGCAACCACCACATTCCATCAATACATGTTTAAGCCCTACTCCACCTACATGTCTGACCCCACTACAGGCTGTTCCTCAGCCCACTTAAAAAAATTCTGATAGTCACTGTATACACGGACCGACGCTACAAACCCACCACCACGAGCAACTTGGTCAGACACAAATCACGGGGCCTCATATAGGATCGGCCCTCAGTCCTCTACTATACGCATTATGTGTCGGTGACGTAATATCGTTAACGTCAGTTACAGCTCCAATACTACAATTCGCAGACGATATAATTATATACCTTCCAATCGAACCGAGATCACAGACAGACCTTCGCATTTTTGAAAACGACTGTAACAAGATTATCCACTACCTGACTGATATCGGTATGGACATCAATTTGAATAAAACTAAATGCCTACACATCCAGAAATCGATGCGCGCATCGACCTTCCACGTGTAAATTCAAGGTCACGAAATAAGGACAACAAAAGCTGTTAAATTTCTCGGCATTCAACTGCAACAGGATCTCAGATTCACAACCCACTACGGTACAGTAAATTCGGACTTGAACAATTTGAAACCATTATTTCGTGCAATGGCTGCACACCACTGGGATATGAACCCCAGGATCCAATTAAGGTTACTCCCCCCTCTGATATACTCCCGGCTAGAGTACGAGCTCTTAATGACACTGACATTACTGGCTGGAGTAAAACGGAAACTGAATCTTTTTTTCTGTCAGGTATACAACATTGTATTCAGCATATCGGGACGACTATGAAAGAGCTCACATGGCGTTACTTCCAAAAATACAACATCGAACATCGTTAATGGCAGAAAGGCATAAGCTTTGCTGCCCAACTATATATGCATACCCAAAAACATCCTCCTACCTTGACTAGACTGTGCCAACTACTGAGGCAGACACTAGAGGTGAATTCCACCCTTACCCCTATTAAGATGCCTAGTCACCTTTCAAAATCACACCCACATATATAACATCCCGACACGACCAGCTTACTTATTAAATCACTCATCTCACGAACTACCAGCCAACGTCCGAGTTGACACTCACTAATTTAAGATAATACATATCGATTATCGAAAGCTTGGTGGGATCATATATCACCAGAGTTACCCCCAGAAACATCGCAACAGCCCACAATCATTTTCACAGACGTGCACAGACGGTTCGAAGACCAAGGCCGGCGCAAGCGCAGGTGTTTACATGTGGCTGTGCATCTGGTTCTCGCGAGAAATACGAACTTGGCGGCTCCATGACGTCACCTCCATATACACCGCAGAGACCGTTGCACTTTATTGTGCTCTAAAACATGTCCAACCAACGGAGCTGAGAATCTGATATTAATCTGTGGGTCTATATAAAGAACCTCCTGACTAGATAAGACACGAGAAAATATTTGGTGAATTAATGCTGTGTAGCTGATATTTTTTTTTTTTTTGTTTACGTGGCTCTTCAGTTGAAACTAATTTCAGGGTTATTAACTTAGGCCATGATTAACAGGTACCTGAATATAATTTTGTATAAATATATTGTGACTATTTATCTATGTCTTCGGCGGGCCCAAATGACCTTGTTGTTGACGGGCCCTAGAACACCACACACTGACTCACTCTGTCTTCGGCCTATTGCACATAACCTCGCTTTTTGCATAACATTCCTAAGAGACTTTCTGCTCTAAACGCTGTTGATTATTCTGTATTATAGAGGCCAAGAGTTAACCTTAAGAGTATGTATGCTTCACCTTTGAAATCCGCAAAGAGCGATATACTGCTAACCCATATATCTACTTAATTTATTGGTTAAAGTGCACAGTAGCGGCGTAGTAATATGGCGGGCATGACGTAATGGCTCCAGCGTTGCCAACACATAAAGCATTTCGGGAAAATACCAACTCTACGTAAGCAAACTAGCGATACGTAAGGAAACTTGCAGTTCATTGTTTACCCACACTCGATAAGCCAGCTTCACGATAATGATAAAAAAATATTAATTTTGGTAAATTATTATCATTTTCATCATCAATCATTATTATTATTATTATTATTATTATTATTATTATTATTATTATTATTATTATTATTATTATTATTATCATCATCATCATCATCATCATCATCATCATCATCATCATCATCATCATCATCATCATCACTTTCCATACCAACCAAATTGTCACCACTGCCACACTGTAGGTATTATGCACGGTTATGTTTGTGTAATTGGCAAAACTACAGCCTTCTGGACCACATTCTGGCCGTAATAATGCAGGATAAAACCATAGTTTCTGCTATTGTTCTATCTGGATACTTAATTTAAATGGTTTAGATATTACTTAAGGGTAGAAGTCAGATGCTAATTGAACTTCAGTTCCAGCACAGACCTTTTTATAAGGAAATGCCATAAAAATGGTTTGGGGAAAAAGTTATTACAGGCTGTATAGATGAAAACATGTAGTCCAAATAACACTCCCTTGCTAATTACATCATTTTCTCACTTTTTTAGCAACAGGAAATTGAAATTGATTTTTATTTATGGATGTTCCTCAACTGCTGTAGTTCTTAGCATCTCATTTCATGTTGGGTGTGAAAGACTGCTTAATTTTGCTCAGAGGCCTTTCTATCAGACTTGAGGTTCTTTTTATACCATGGGACCACTGTCTTTACTTCCTTCCAAAGGGTTTAAAACCCATCACTCTTTGCCAGTTATCAACCTGCGACCTTGGGAACCAGAGGCTTACATGTTACATCTAGTCCATGAAGGACTATTAATAACAGGTGTTCCTAGCTGTCCCGTTACTACCAGCAACGATAAAAGCCACCACCATCTCCATTATTTAAAATAACAAATTTAGATCAGTAAACTGTAAATTTACTTTCCATCACCTGTTATACTAATAAAAGAATGGAAATTGTGGGAAAATGTAAACCACCATTATTACTAAGTAAATTTTCCAACATATATTATTCTACGTAACAATAAAACATAAGTATAAATCACTATCATATACATTCTATCCTTTGTGCTCATTAATTACCTACAGAATACATAATGTATTAAAAATACTAAATGTTTTGATATTTCAAATTATTTATTATTAATATAATATGTCAAATGCTGACACATTACATGTAAATGCTATATAAATTACCACTATTTAAAGAGATTGGCAGACAAGAAATGGGAAAGCACTACAGAAAGTTTAAACAATTTTAACAAGATGTACCAGGTGAGTAACCTGCCCCTATTTATTTTTGAGTTCATGCCACTTGCTAAGTGACATGTGACTTATGCCTTTCTTGGTTGCCTTTTAATGGATGATTTGCAGAACAGTTTATAGACGAGCGGTAGAAAATTCAGTGCATAAGTGTTGTATGGCACAAAAAGCAATCACTATGTATGTCAATTCCAAAACATACTCAGACAGCTGCAGTAGCAATTTCAGACGAGTTTGGTAACTTTTATTCATTAAGGTACCTTCACACACACACCTTTAAACATGCCCCTGGAGGAACAATTTTAGACGAGTTTGCTAACTTTTATTCATTAAGGTACTTTCACACACACCTTTAAACATGCCCCTGGAGGAACAACCTATCACATGATCAGTTGACAATAACATAGGAACACAAAATGGCTGATCTACCCAGTGGGACCAATTGGATTTATATCTTCAGCCAACATGTGTTTTCGTTGGACAGCCATGTCAAAAAATGCTAAGAATTAGGTATATTGTTTTAACTTCTTTCACAAATTACAGCAGTTCTTAGTTCATAGAATAATTGTAATAGTGGATGCAGTTTTCTTATTTGTGTTAAAACTACAAAACGAGTTCAGAACTCTGTATGAACCTGTAAACAGCCTGTAAAGATCTGAAGTGGGGTTTGAAAATATGTCATCTGTTTTCTTGTACCACGTCCAGGTTTTTTAAAAAAGTGAAAAAAAAAAAATAATTTTTATATTAATTTTGACGTCACTGTTACTAAATTCCTCCAAACACACATTAAAAAAAAATTATATTCATCTATTAGCACTCTATATTTATACACTTCTACATGATCACTATTATGCTCAAGAACATGGTGTGTATAAAGTATGTAATTATGTCATTTTAAACACAATGTATGCACATGTTACAAGAATCATTAACTTTAGATAGAGAAACAACAGTGACCTAACTAGGAAGAAATTTTCTTCTTTTTGCATGTCTTCCATGCGTTTCAAGATTGCGTTACCTTTTCAGAGACCAACAATAGTCTGCCATGGTAACACTCCATTCACCATGGTACCTTCTTTCTAAGTCTTTCAAGTCCTGTTGGAAACGTTCACCGTGATCTTCACTGTAAAATCCAAGATAGCAAACTGGAAAATATTCAATGTGAGCATGAAGGAAGTGCAGTTTCAAAGTCGTGTTACAACCAAGTTTCTCAAGTTTTCCAACATGCTGTTTACTTTAGTTTTGTAATCTTGACTCCTTGTGTTTCCTAAGAAGTTGTTTACAACATCTTTGTAGCTCTGCCAGGCACGCTTTTCTGTTTGTTTGGTTCATTTTATTTTCAAAATTGAAATCACACATTAATTTTCTGATCTGTGGTCCAGTAAAAATACCTGCTTTTAGCTTATCTAGGATGTTATAAATACTACATATGTATATGTGTTTGGAGGAATTTAGTAAAAGTGACGTCAAAATTAATCTCAGAAACTATTTGTAGTTGGTTTATTAATACTCGTCACTTACTTGTTTATATTTATGAGAGACTAGTTTCAAAGACATTCGCCTCCATTTTCAATCTCTTTCCCAACAGATGCCAGTTGGAAAGAGATTGAAAATGGAGGCAAATGTCTTTGAAACTAGTCTCTCATAAATATAAACAAGTAAGTGACGAGTATTAATAAACCAACTACAAATAGTTTCTGAAACTACATATGTGCTTAAACACTCACTGTCCTTGTCTAGGGCATGTACAAACTGGCTCATGATGCCCAATTTAATATGAAGTAGTGGGAGAAGAACTTTAGTGGGTTCCACAAGGGGAATATGCATCACATTTTTTGATCCAGGTGTCAAGGGTCCGCTGGATGGCCAATGCCTCCTTTTCCAATGATTTTGTCTGTCTCGAATATCCCATTCACAGAGGAAGCAAGGCATTTTTGTATATCACATTTTTAGTTCTTGATTACCTTGAAGTTACCACATAAAACCCATCTATGCTTGGAGTACTTTACACACTCCAATAGAAATTGCGAACTTCCATATGATTCTTATCTAGGATCAGTTATAAATACTACATATGTGCTTAAACACTCACTGTCCTTGTCTAGGGCATGTACAAACTGGCTCATGATGCTCAATTTAATATGAAGTAGTGGGAGAAGAACTTTAGTGGGTTCCGCAAGGGGAATATGCATCACATTTTTTGATCCAGGTGTCAAGGGTCCTCTGGATGGCCAATGCCTCCTTTTCCAATGATTTTGTCTGTCTCGAATATCCCATTCACAGATGAAACAAGGCATTTTTGTATATCATATTTGTAGTCCTTGATTACCTTGAAGTTACCACATAAAACCCATCTATGCTTGGAGTACTTTACACACTCCAATAGAAAATGCAAACTTCCGTTTGATTCTTTCAAAGTAATAGAATAAGCAAAGGTACAGATCCAAGAACATTACCATTGTGGAGTAAAACTCCTTTCAGGCTGGTTGCAGATTAGTCTGTGAAAAGTCTCCATTCAGATTTTATATTACCCAAGCCATGTTATAAGTTTTGGTATATCATTGCAAAAAAATCATATACCTTTCTTCTGATAGAGAAGCTATTTCTTGTTCTCGGGATCTATAGTATGAAGTTTTAGTACCAGGTAACAATAACTGTCTGTCTTTCAGTACAGAAGCTGCTTGACACTTTCCTTTGGTAAAGTAAGTCACGTACCAAGTCATTCAGTGTGATCTGACTAAATAATTGTGGGGTATTGTCACTTTGCTGGGTACAAGTTCGTCTGTATCTGATCCACTGATGTCGGTCTGGTTTACAACTTTTTTTTTTTTTTTTGAGGTGATGTCCAAGTTGAAGATGGACGACAAGAATAGGTAGGCTTTCATCATATTCGATTGATATGGCCAATTGCAAATGTGGGTACACTATGTCGCATTTGTTCTTGACACTGAAACCTTGCACTTTTACGTGACAAAGTAACAGTCATCGGTATGGTTTAGTTGTTCCCTTATTACCGTCGGAAGAGCAAAATAAAATTTCTCTCTTTTTTCCATTCATCCACAGCCTCAATCCTTCCACACATGTCTTACATACTTTAGGGTACCCATGGCTTATTTTCATCACCTAGCACAAGTCCAAAATATGCAGGGTGGGCTTTTTTGAAAAATATTAAGTCTTTGTTTGCACAACATGTACTTCCCACATATGTAACAAAACGTGTTCAGGTCATTTTTGCAGCCATGGGAAGACATTGTTATTTATGTAAAACATACTATACATTCATCCTTGTCAGTGCCACTGTAGAAAACTAAATAAAATAAATAAATAAATAGTCCAATAATTTACTCTTGCCAGACCACATACAATGGTGTTATACTTTAACAGTAGAAACTTTCCATGCCCTACTCTGAAATTTTATGAAATATGAATTCTGTATTTTCTCAAAAACCTGACATGATAGAAAAATGGATTGCACCATTGAGCTCAGGGTAAAAATTCCATTTAGGAATACACAATCATTGGAAAACATAATTTTTTCTGCAGAGCAGTGTTATAGGTGTTTACAAAATACAATAATCACCATGTTTTCCATTGACAGATAGCTATAAATTTATAGTTTGTAGTAGATATTTGATAGTCAGTATTGTGCTTGACCCATCCAACCAGGTTTCAAGCATTTCACAAATGCAAAGTGAAACATATTTAAGCAGGAAACAAAAACTATTAGATTTAATGTCGTCGACATACTCCTAAAAATGAAAGCTAACTGCGTAACATGATGTACAACACCAGATATGGTGCAGGTTATAAGGTTCACAAAGTTAAACATGATCCCTAATTAAAGATAAAGTTAGCCCGTAGTTTCCCTTTAAAGGGCAAAGGCCTCTCCTACCTGCCTATAGGGTGAGCTTGGTGCAACATATATGGTGAGCTAATTCCAGTAGATCCGTAATTATCGGATTGTAATTCTTGTGTCTTTGGTTCACAAGAGAACCAATAGCAACACTAAATAAATTAGTAACTGAATGCAGACAGTAAAGACCAGGAGAAAGAAAAAAACCAAGGCAATGTGACTCCGTTTAGGACCTAGCTCTTTCATTACCATATTTCAGCAGCTAAACATCTCGGCCATTTGTGATGTGTTCTCTGTTGCTCTTTGTCAAAGCATTTGTTTTTCACCTTGCTAGTATTATATGAGTGAAAAGAAGTCTTAAGCTTTTCGCAGCTTCTTGGTCCTCATTCAGGGCTGTAAGTATTAATGCTGGAAGCATATAATACCGAATAGAAGACAGAGTTGCAATAACTGCTTTTGTGCTAAAACCAACAGCAACAGTAGGATTGTTCATCAAGACAATGCGAGCACAGACACATCTTGTCTAACAACAGAGCATTTAAAGGCTCAAAACATCATGTCATCCGCCATACAGTTCAGGTTTTCACTTTAGACTGTAAACTGCAGGTTGCATAGATCAGAATAAACAGGGGCATCTGACTCACCTGGTATATTAAACACTTAAATATTAATAACAGGAAATATAAAAAACTTAAGATTCTACAAAATTCTTTGTCTAATAACTGCAGCTGTCAAAACTACCTCGGTACTTGCTCTACAAATTTTAACAAATAATCCAAGACTTGATCTTGACATTGAAAAAGCAGCTATCTTACAATATGTAAAATCAGTTAGACTAGCTTATAATGATTGGGGAAAAAGGAAAATCTCAAGCAAACTTAAAAACCCTTACTAAAGTCAAATAAATAAAACAAAAATTAAAACTTGCAAACAATTTCAACCCTTTAGAACTAGGTGCGTAAGTTACAAATCTGAAACCTCTTCATGTGTCCTGAAACAAATGACACTAGAAATAATAAATTTAAGATATCCTATCAATGAATGGCTACGTGTTTACCCTGATGGATCCAGCTTACCAAATAATGGTGGTGCGTGTGCAGTGTGCCCACTCTTCTCTTTCTACAAAAAATAATTTAAGTTTAAATGCTACAAATATTGGTGGAGAAATTTCGGCAATCCTTCAGAGCTTACAGAATCTTCTATATCATATAAATAAATAAATTTGAAAAAGGTGTATTATTTTCTGACTAAAGCATCTGTAATATCCATAACATCTGATCTAACACCTAAAAGCCTAAATATTGCAGAATGCCTTAAAATCATAAAACAATTAATTTAAATAAAAGTTTAATACTTCATTGGATATCAGCACATTGGGAAATATATTTTAATGAAACTGCAGACTTTCCAGCAAAAAAAAAAAAAAAAAAAAAAATAACGTAAAATTAGTTCAAACTCATTTAAGTCACTAAGTTATCCTAAGTTATCACTATAAAAAGAATAATTATATCAGCATACAATAAAAAAATTAAAGAAGGTAATATATTAAAAACAATAGGAAACTATAGGAAAATTCATTTAACAGCAGGACTAGAATCAATACACTACCAAGAAAGTCCTCTGTAGCAACATTTAGACTTCTTACAGGCTTTGACTGTCTCAATGAACATTTATTCAGGATTGATATAGTGAAACCACCTCTATTTCATTTCTGTACATTTAAAGAAGATATGGATGGAAACCACCTATTTCACTGCCCAACCTTTAGTCAATGTACCAACATAACATTAAAATACTGGAGTACAAGAGAGCGAAATGGCTTCATTGCCAACTACTTAACGTTAGATACCTACCAACAATATTTTATGTACTTTCCAAGATATATAACTGTATGACAGCAATAAACCATACATGTAAATCACTATCATATTGTCACCAATCGCGTTGTTTCGCTAGAGCTACGACAAGCCAGTGCCGGTCATGCGTGGGCAGGAAAGAAAGAGACAGATAGTGGTGTGCACGCTGGGTGCTTGCCGAGAGAGAGAAAGAAACAGAGGGACAAAGAGACAGAGAGATGTCTGGATAGTTCTTTCTTTCTCTTGTCACTGTGAAAGAAAGGCCTTGAAATGTCAGTGGCTTTCTAGAACAATGATTGGAGGTATAAAAGCCTGCAAGTGTTAGAGCGCAGTCAGCCACTAGTTAGTTGCAGCTGTGCACTGTGAGAGTTGTGTGAGGGTTGTTGAACTGTACCGCAGTGAAATCTTTTATTTGTTTACATGTGGCGGGAGAAAAGAGATGACGTTAAAGGCGGCTTTTGTGTATGACACGTCATTTTGCTGCTGTAAGGGGTGCACAAAGTTATTGTTTACTGCAGTAAAGAGCATTTTAAATTTCTGTAAACAAGACTTTTAATTCTACAAACCCACAAAATCACAATATGTAATCTATCCTAGGTATTCAGTACTTACCTATGTGTTGCACTACATATTAAAAATTATTAAATATTTTGATATTTCAAATGTACATACATGTGATACTAATATAATACATAAAATGTTGACACATTATATGTAAATCCTTATATAAATTGTTTACTTAATAAACTGGACTAAAATGTTTTTGCTGTCACCCAAAAAAAGTTTAATGATGATGGGAAAGTGTTGAAAACAGCTAAATTAGAGATTTAAGAGAAGTCAGTATGCCATCCTTGTCACTTTTTAAGACCATTTCTTTTGCAAACAAAACATTGTAGATTGTTAACAAAAGCACTCAATTGTTTTACTACTGTGCATGTACAGAAGCTACCAAGACAAGTGCATAAGGTAATCCACAAGAAACAGTTATTTGAAACCCTTTTATGCACCCACATTATTGTAAACTGTATTTTGTTGTTGGAGTCTGTCAGCACACACACACACACACACACACACACACACACACACGCACACGCACACGCACACTCGCGCGCGCTCGCATGCGTATTATAACCTAATATGTAACATCATAATATCGGAATTCCCCTACATGTTCTTGAATTAGGTATAGTAAATTGGAGATGTATGTAAATAAGTCAAAATTTGGAACTTGCATATTGCTCCTAATTTTTTAAATTACGATCCCCGGCAATAAGGTACAAACATGTGTTTCAAATTCTCAAATATAAAACTTCTTCTGTTCTCGTGTAATATAGCTTTGTACTGACTGAATGATCGTTCAACTTCACATGAAGTAATGGCTGCATATTTAAACATGCACAAGTCTTCTGCTGTGTACTGCTGCGTTTGCCCGATCGTTTGTTAATTTAGTGGCAACCTTAGGAAATTTGCACTTTTTTGTGGTTGATTCATTAGTGCTGGGATTCTTCTTAGGTTGTGTCCATGGCTGCTCATCTGCTATAGTTTAAGTAGAGCATGTTGGGTATGGAGATCTCAGGTAGTGTGACGAGAGACAATAACAATAAATGGTAGACTAATCACTGTTTATTCGAATTTACACCAGTTATTATAGTGTCTCCGATAAAATGTTTTCACTACTGATGCACCATGAATTTCCTTATACGTTCGCACACCTTGCACTTCACACTGATACTGACCACCGCATTGTTTCCCAGTTTCCTTTTACCTGCTTACATCTCTTTGTAAGGGGTATAGTGCATTGAACTACCCTAAGCCTTCGGTCCAGTTATGCACTGTTAGGATTGTTTTTTGAAAAGCCTAAAGAGCATTCTTGCAGTTAGTGAAAACATTTGCATGGTGGAACTTTTATCAATTCATATGTTACAATTCACATTTTACATTTATATATAGCTATCCCTCTCGTCTTTCTAAATTATTATTTATATTACACTTATCTTAATGAGGTATTTATAAATAATGCCTCAGTACTCAACTTCCAAGTCTTTGGCACTACCTTGACTTAGAACTCTGTTAATAGCACTGATTGTCTTGAATCCTGGGTTTTTCTTCAAACTGGATGAGAGTTTATCCTTCACTGCAGCTCCAACCGGCCCTTGTATTCTTTCCAGAGAAGTGACCACAGAATGAACAACATCGAGGCTCTCGGAGAGTTTAGATGATGATGCCTCCAACGATTTAATGGCAATGCATAATGGGAAAAATTGCATTGAATGTAGGCAATATCATTTTTAATTTTCACATCACTGAATGATTCCTTGGCTGATTCAACAGAAACTGCATCTTGGGAATCAAAATGCTGGAGAACTTGTTTCACAGAATCAAAATTCTTTGCATAGTAGCCTACAGCATCAATCCAGCTTCTCCACCTCATTAACATTGGCTGAGGAGGGAGTGGAAGCTCAGGAAACAGTTCTTTGAATTTATCAACTCTGTTGTAAGCCTTTAAAAACACTTTCTTTATATTCAAAATGAGTGTGTCAACATTAGAACATTTAGAATGAACCAGTTCTGCTATGCAATGGAATGCATGGACAAAACATGTGAGATGTAACATTTTAGGATATAAAACTTGCAAAGCTGTGGCAACTTTGCACACATATATGGTGCTGCATCTGTCACAAGTATGTTTCACCCCATCAGACCACAAAAGTCCCATTGCATCATTAATTAATTTAGCAGTACTTTGATGATTGCATTTTGGTAACACCTCACAAGTTAACAACACAGGCTTACTTGCTTCATTATCTTTCAGGACACCCACTATAACATTTCCAATATCTCTTCTCTGTACATCAGTTGTCTCGTCAATTGAGACCCAAATGGGATCATCAGCACCAATTTCCAAACGAATAGAGTTTATTGTTTGTGTATATAAGTCAGGAACATAGTTCTTTCTGATTGAAGATGCATCTGGCACAGTTTCATGTGTGTATTTCTCAAGAAATTCATGTAGTACTGGATTTTTAATTTCCAGATAGATATATCAGCACAAACCATAGCATGGCAAAGATCACTTGCAAACTCAGATTTCTGAGATCCTGCACATTTCTGAGCTTGAGGATCAGTGAGTAACAACTGCTTTTGAGAAGTGGTCTTTGAAGCACTGGCTTGATGACATGACGTGGATAAATGTTGCAACAACTGAAAACATTGGGAACAGGGAACATTCTACTCGCAGACCAGGCAAAAAAGGAGCTTCCCGTCTATTGAAAAATTGCTAACTACGTTTGTGTAATGCGTTAACTTTACACAGAGTGGGGTTTTCTCCTTTGGCATCTTTTACTACAGTGCAAAGTTCAATGTACACACGCCTGCCAACTGCAGCTGACTTACTATTTTTCGTGTGATGGCTTGACTTGGACACGTGGTGCTAAGGTGTGCATCACGTGAATGACGGACACGCAGTGGTAAGGTGCTAATCACAAGATGAACGCCACAGACCAGACAGACCGACTGTCTACTGCTAGCTATAGCTATACCTCCAGTATAAACACGCATGTTAAAACGAATAAAATTGCAACAAAGCTTGGAAATATTGATAAATATGTAAAAATAAGTACTGAAAAGTAAAATATATGAGAATATGTACTTAAGGGCAAAATATGTAAATATATGTACTTTCATGTATTTACATAACTATCTGGGCCCTAATCATAACTAATCTCGGTCTTCCTTGCAGCCTATACACACACACATGCGCGCGCGCATTCATACACGTCCACTGACATGAATACAGACTAATCAGATCCGATAGATTAAGTTTTTTGATAAAATGCAACACCTCTTTATTCATTGGATTGCTCATGTCATGAAAATATCTGTACATAATGTTGAATTGGGAATTAATCACACTATATTCATCCAAACCTGGATTGTTTTTGAAGGTGTTCGTTATCATTACCAGCAGTTAGGGGGGGGGGTGGGGTTTTAGGGCCCGTCGACAGCAAGGTCATTTGGAGCAGTTAGGTGACTGAAGCTTGCTGCTACTTCTTCTCTTGCTCTGTATCATGGAAGAGTGACAAAGCAGTAAAATGCTATTCTGCAGGATTTAAACATTTATGACACTTATATTCTTGACACTGATTATTTTTGGCCAAAGTTCTAAGGATGAAAAAACTGGTTTTAAGAGTATTATATTGGTAGTTTAACCAATGTTACAGTTCTCAGACCAAAAATGGTGTGACACAACAACTTTGTCGGTTTGTTTCAGTTTTATAGATCTGTGGTTTTCTTTTAATCTGATGCTCAAATTTCATTTGATTTTTCCTACGTACAACTTATTTTAATCTTTGCAGTTCAACTGATCATTTTCTGATTGCATCTAACAGAAGTTACATGAAGCTGTATCTAACTCTTAAGTTTTTGAGTGAGAACTGTTCAGGGTTGTATCATTTTGTGGAGCTTATCAGAATGCAAAATTATTGAAGATATTTTCATATTCAAGATGAAAGTTGAATTTCTTATATTTCCAGTTTGCATAACTAATTGACTCAAGAGTAGTTGATTGGGCTATTTGTTTAGATCTACCCTCTGTTTAAACAACTTAAATATTGAACCTGGGTTGAAGCTATTTTATCATTGTTATGTTCAACACATTTGTCTGTTAGAATGACATTCTCTAATGAGACCTGAAAACTGCAAGCTGGTTTAAAATTTGATTGCAACTTTTTTTATATACATACATTTGTTAGTTTTTGTATGAGGGGCACTATTTATATTATGAGCCTAATAATTAAAACAAAGTAACTTCTGATTGAAAATTGCTTTATTGTTTTTCAAAATATTCTCCTTTGTGATCAATATACTCTTGCATCCACTTGAACCATTTGTCAAAGCATGTATCTTCTTGAGACACCTCCAAAACCTGTTTCTGGAAGACAGCAATGGCTTCTTTGGCCAGCAACAATTGTTATCCACACAATTTATTCTTGATGTTCAGGAACAAAAAGAAGTAATTGGGTGCCAAATCAAGGCTGTATGGCAGATGACCCATCAATTTGATTTTTTTGAGCCTTCAAATACTCTGTTGTTAGAAGAGATGTGTCAGTGCTCGCATTGTCTTGATGAACAATCCTACGGTTCTTGTTGGTTTTTCTAACTTTACTAAAGACTTTTGGCAAACAAATGGTTGTGCACCATTCGGCATTGAGCGTTTTACATTCCTCTATAGGCATTGTTACCACATGGCCAGTTTTGCTGAAAAAACTGGTAACCATTTGCTTTGAGTGCGAACTTCTGTTGGATTTGCTTCATCTTGAAACATCCAAACAGTTGACTGCTGTTTACGTTCCATCTCATACGCATAGATCCATGATTCATCTACATGTTACAATCTTATACATGTATTTTGAGGCATTGTTGTATTTGTATTTCTTGAGCATTTTTGTACAACAATTGACACGAGCATCTTTCTGAGATTGCTTCAAATTATGTGGGATCCAACGAGAGCAAACCTTTCACACAACTAAATAATCATGCAATATTCTATATATGCTGGTGGAACTAATACCTAGGGTTCCTCAATCTCACAATATGTCACATGAGAATCTTGCATTATTAGTTTTTACACAGCATCAGTGTTTTCTGACACAACTGATTTTGGACCTTTACAAACTACATCACTGAGCAAATTTCGGCCACAATTAAATTCATTATAACAGCATTTCACAGTCAGCTTTATTGTTGTTGTTGTAATTTACGTCCTCCAATGTTAAGTCATATCGGACGGTGAATGAATTGGATGAAATGATGCTCAAATGATTCCAGGGTCCATGGAACTTAGAGTTACCCGACATTCGTCATGAAGGATAAGGGAAACCCCGGAAAAAACCTTATCCAGATAACTCACCCTGACCGAGATTCGAACTCAGGACCTCTTGAACGTGAGGCAGACATGCTACCATCTACGCTACCGAGGCGGTCAGAGCTTCATTACCAAATGTGGAAGTTAGTTGCTCGATGCACTCTTGTCTTGATAATCCACGTCAGAAGTCGTAATAAATCATTGCACGAACATTTTCAGAGGTAATTCCATGCTTTTGTTGAGACAATTTTCAAGTTAATGTAAACAAAACAAATGATGCTCTATGGTCAACAATATCAAACTTTCCATTGGAAACGTCAGATGGCACCTCCAACATTCAGAGTTGCCAAGGCTCAAATATAAATAGTGCCCCTTGTATATTACAATGTAAATTTCCCCTGTTTTTTTTTTTATTATTATTATTATTATTTATGGTCCAAAAAGTATATGGTGTTACATTAATTGGGAGTCGATTAATTTAATTTATACAACAACACTGTTTTCAACACTTCCATGAAAGGATTTATATGGTGTTACTTTCTTCCATAGTAAATTTTATACAAACATCCTATATATTCAGTAATTTCAGATTTCTTTTGATCTTCTTTATTATGATCACAAAGATGTATTTAAAGGTGTTATTCCCTAGCAGCCTGTCGTTATTGTGGGTTGATGTGTAATGTCTGGAGCATGCACAGAAGAGTTTACATACTCATGCCACTAGCTGCTGTGACTTTTTGTCTTGATTGGCCTAGATACCAGAACAGACATCTAGCGTTGGCATTCATATGAGGCAAAATGTAATTTATTACTGCAGAAGACAGCCTCCTAATTGAGCTAGTCAGGCAACATACTTTGTCTTTTAGACTAAATTGTGAGAATTACAAAAATCACTTTGAGAGAAAGCTTGGGCTGAAATATTGGTGCTAATAGCAAAACCATGTAATAAATTGTGTTTATATAATCATTGTAATTGTTTATCAAACTGCTTGCAATGCACATTATTTGTGCTAATGCAAAATGGGTTTAGCTTGTGAACAAGAGCTCACATTATTGAACAAAGTATATAATCATAGGGTACACACGTTACAAATGTTCACTACACAACCTCTCTTTTAATATAATTTTGAGTCAAACTAATACTCAGTGCTCCACTTATTGCCAGTATTTACCTAGAACGCGTTTCATTAGGATCTTCCTAACATCATCAGCTGTTGTCGACTAATGACGTCGGTTTGGTGAACTCCTCGGAGGTGATAGGTGCATCTCTGTCGGTATCTTGATGAACTTAAAATTTGGGTTTTCTTCAAAGGTAGTGTCGAAATTAAACAATTTTCTTTCATGTTTCTTTATGAAGACTTTTTCTCACGTGGTTTTTTCAGCCGGACCTTGGACACTTTTTAATAAGTGAATTTCTCGTTCTATATCATGATTCTCCTTCCAAAAATGGTATGCTACCGCCGATTTATCTATGTCTTTGTTCCTGATGTTTCTAAAATGCTCTTTAAGCCTAATCAGAAACAAATAAATAGATAAATCGGCGATAGCGTACCATTTTTGGAAGGAGAATCATGATATAGAACGAGAAATTCACTTATTAAAAAGTGTCCAAGGTCCAGCTGCAATAACCACGTGGGAAAAAATCTTCAGAAAATGAAGGAAAATTGTTTAATTTCGACACTACCTTTGAAGAAAACCCAAATTTTAAGTTCATCAAGATATCGACAGATGCACCTATCACCTCCAAGGAGTTCACCGAACCGACGTCCATTAGTCGACAACAGCTGATGATGTTAGGAAGATCCTAACGAAATGCGTTATAGGTAAATACTGGCAATAAGTGGAGCATTGAGTGTTAGTTCGACTCAAAATTATATTAATTTTGTGCTTCATTATATCATAGTCCGTACACAATGGAACCTCTCTTTTGTTTATTTTGCACTAAATGATAGTTTATCTAACTTGTTTGAGCTGTCAGCAAATAAACTGTGGTGGTTAAAATATTTTTTAAAAGAATGTATACCATAAAACATCTCAAGGTTGATTGAGGAAATTAGTTGTTCTTCCACACTAGCAATGTGTTGGCTAAGGTTTGGATAGATAAAGTCAGACTGAAAAATTGAATGCCATAGCAGGGATTTGAACCACAGATCTCCCGATCTTCGTCTGGTTGCTCTAAACCATTCAATTACCATGGAAGCATGCCAGCATGACATTAAATTCTCCAGCTGACTTGTATTTTTCCCGGTAAACCACGAGGGGTTGTCATATACAATACTATGAAGCCTGGGTCTTACAGCATAGTAAGTTGCCACAAACAGTGCATATCTCATTGTGTTTGCATTGGCACTTTACCTTTACTCTTCCTCTTATTCAGCTTGACTTTATAAGAGAAACAAAAAAATTTAAGGCAAAGTTCTGTAGACTGAGATAAATAGATGATAGGAGAAATAAAGGCAATCTTTTGGGAACATATTGAAAAATTAGAATAATTGGTGCTCTAGGTAATGATACTAAAAAATAAAAAGTTCTTAGTATGCACATCTTATTGCTGAATGATTAAGATACATGCATCCATGGCCTTTTGAACCAGTAATGGGTTGTTATTGAAGTAGAATTTAAAGGTGGATTTAATTGTAATTTTATAAAGATTGTTAGAATGATACATCATTTTGGTGTTTCTGTGCACATTTTACGTTAACAATCCTGGGTTATTGATTACAGTTTTCTTTCTCTCCAGGTTTTGCAACAACTCTAGATACCAGAGTCATACATGGCAATGACTGACAGGTCATCAGATTAGAAATTTAAGAAGAGTTTTGCAGATAACTCAACTGAAATTAAATTCAGTCAAGAATGGCATATTTCCTTTCTACTGGAATTATTTAATAAGTTTAAGAATTACATTGACATAGATGAAATGGACACCACAGTAGAAATCAAACAGGAGCCTTGTTTATTGGAAAGAACATCAACTGAACCACATTATGAAGCAGAAGTGACTCATGATTCAGATGCTCATACAGAGAGTGACTTAGTTCCTTTTGCTTCAGTTTTTATAAAGGAGAGTTGTTCTGACGTATATGGGATTGATTATGTAGGAGACACTGAAACCAGCATACATTTTGTAGATGCAGACACTAATATAAATGTGGTTGATCAAGAAGTAGATACTGGCACTGACATACATTGTGGTGATTATGAAGCAGATACTGGCTCAAACACACATGATGTTGATCGTAGAGTAGACACTGGTTTCAACGTGCCTTGTGATTATGAAGTAGATACTGGCTCTGATATGCACTTGGATACTGAAGTAAGTATTCGTTGCTGTGAAGGTGGCAGTAGTGGTATTTGTTTAATATTGAAAATTTGAAAAAATGAAAGTCTTAATCTGAATTAATATTAAGTGCTAAAATTTTAAAGATAAAGGGTAATTTGTGGAAATTCAGAGATTATTATTTTACCAATTCTCTATACTGGAAGCATTAATAACTAACTTGTAATTTCTTTTTATCGAGATTTAACTGTATTGGAACACCACAGTGAAGCGAAATAATTATTAATTTTTAGATGAGTTGTATTTATTACACTGTGTAATAAATACGACTCATCTAAAAATTAATAATTGTAATTTCTTGATTGTAGTGTAATATTTGCCAGTTAAGATATTGAACAAATGCTAGCGTGTCTAATTCTTTGGGCTTTTGGTTCTAAGTTCTGATGTATTTCTTTTCTGTGGTTTGAATTTTTTGAGTACTGTTCCATATTTAACTGCTGTGTATGTGTTGATTGTTACAAAACACATTCTAATTAACTAGATTAATAAATGGTTTTAAATATAGCTGGTGAATAAGTTCTCTGATCATAAAAGCTATCTGTAGTTGGTTTATTGACACTCGTCAATAATATAAAAAGTAAGTGACGAGTGTCAGTAAACCAACTAAAAATAGTTTTTACGATAATTTTGACGTCGCTGTTACTAAATTCCTCCAAACACACATAAAATTCTCTGATCTTTTGCATATGAGGACCAGCTAATCAACATACAAAAAGTCCACTTCCAAACAAAATTATGTTTGATATAAAATCCAGTAGGTATCAGCATGCTTTGAATGTGTAATTTAACTGTTAAAGTATAAAACGTCCTCTTGAAAAAGAGGTTTGAATTGAGAGAGTTCATCAAAACATAAATTGTTAAACACTGAAGACAAAACAAAATTCACAAAGTCCACTATTAAATGTTCTCAGTATTCCTTCATTTAAATTATTGTTGGTTTACAATGTGTCATTGAAAATTTATAGTTCATCATTGTAGGCTTTATCATACAGTTTAACAATCTGTTTTAAGTGCAAAAATGGATGCAAGTGACAGTGGCATAATTGTTGATGAAAACTTACAAGGAAGAGGTTCAGGAAGAAGAATGAAAACTAAAAGGGAAAAGGAATATGAAGCCAGGTAAATTATTGCACTGTTAAATCCTTTCATGGAAGTTTTGAAAACAGTGTTGTTGTATAAATTAAATTAATTAGGAGTCGATTAATGACACAAAACAGCACTTACTTTTAATTTTCCCGGAACCAGTTTCTGAGGCCTTCCCTCTATCTTCAGCCGGACATCGACTTGTCTGGCTGAAGATAGAGGGAAGGCCTCAGAAACTGGTTCCGGGAAAACTTAAAAGTCGACTCCTAATTAATTTGAATTATTGCACTGTTATTTTAGTGCAAACCTATTTTGTGCTATAACTTTGTGAGGTTAGGTAGTAGTATGCAAAGTAAAGCAGTGGAATGTTATGAAGAGTTCTATCTTCTATTTACAGTTACAGAGATAGAGATCCCTATTTAATACCGTTTGAACCCCATATGAATATCATGAAGGGAAATATCCATGCTGCATTATTCAGATTAATGTCCTCATAGACTAAAATGAGCCATTTTAGCAAAACCTAATAAATGTGAGTGAGATAAGGGGCTCTTTTATTTCATGATAGTAAAAACTCCAAATCAATATACATGGAGATATTCCAGTATGTAAACCTAATTCAATAAATGTGCAGTGCTTTTTGTGTACAGGAGAGTTTTTCCTGCAAGTGCTCAATTCTTAAAAAAATTAATTACTGTGTCAGTAGAAAATGTGTAAATGTGCATGTTAGTAAATATGAAGAACGGGCCATAAAGCTTTTTAAATTTATTACTGAAAGAAAATCTGTTTTTTATCAATATTGTCGCGGTGCTGGGCATAAACTTTTCGGCACAAATCGATAATAGACGGCGGATAATGTTTCACGAGCTTGCATGAGCAGTTAATGATAACGCGGTGAAGTAATCACAAAAGCAGCAATGTTATCTCAGATAAAGGACTCGCCGCCACGGGTAGCGTTTCATGTTTGGAAATTTCTAGAGATATCTCGATTGACGGAGAATAGTCGTTTTTCTTGTTTGTTCGTGTATGTTCTCGACTTATGAATGGACATATAAAAAGGATGGTGACACACCAGCAGAGTTAGTTGTGAACAGTTGTGAAACGAGACAGCTGGAAGTGTTATTGTAACGAGAGCTAATAATGTAATCAGCTGCATATATTCTATATAACAGCTGCAAGTGTTTGTTATTGTCCTCGACCGTGGAAGATTGTGTGATGTAATGTTGTTACGTGAGAATTGGACAGTGTATTGCTACGAAAATAAAGGAGATTTTTAATTTCTGCAACTTGGCCGTTTAATTCTACGAACCCACAAAGTTACAATATTTAGAGCTACTGAAAACCATTACTGCAGAACTAAAATTAAGTGCTATATCTTTCTACAAATCTAAGCATTCATAAAATCTGCAAAATCTGTAGCAGTTCCACAGGATGTAACTTGAAAGTGAGAAAATAATTTTTCAGTAAAATCTTTTCAGCTATAATTTAATCTTAGTTTTGGCAGTCCAGCCACAAATGAATGTAGATTTTGCCTAAGGATGTGAGATGTGCAGTCTTCAAATGAAGCAAACAAAACTGTGGCCATAGCACAACTAGAAGCTAATAAAATGAAAGCCAAAACATTCCATAAAGTAATAAAGGAAGAACCACATGTGAGCAAAATGTTTGTTTTCGATCTGCAGCAAGTATAACCTCTCCAAAACTAAAGATGATAGGAGAAACTTAGTCTCACCAGACTTGTATGTGACGGATGTAAATGCTAAAGCGCTTAAGTTTTTAGTATGGAGTGAAAAAGGTGCTGGAAAATTGGCTGAAGAAGTCAGTTCAGCTGCTAAAGGATTTTTAATATATCAAATTGTAATAGCTCCACCACTGAAGTAGGGTTCTTTGTAGATATTTTGGTATAAAATGTGCATGCTTAATACATGCTTTGTTCTATTTGTTAAAGCATTCACTGCCACATATAAGAGAATTTTTTTAATTATACATCCTCCAACGTTAAGTCATATTGGATGATGAATGGAATAGGTGAAATGATGCTCAAATGAGCCCAAGGTCCATAAAGCTTATAGTTACCCAATATTCATCTTTCAGCATAAGGGAAAACCCTGGAAAGAACCTTATCCAGGTAACACACCCTGACCGAGATCAAACTCGGGACTTCTTGAACGTGATTCAGACATGCTACCATCTGCGCTACCGAGGAGCAGGCTTATAAAAGAGAAATTGTGGAAACGTAGAGTCAGAATGAAAAATTCCATGCCATAGCCGGTATTTGAACCACGGATCTTCTGGTTTCTGTCCAGCCGCACTACCATTGTGCTACTATAGTGTGAAAAAACCGACTACAAATATTTTATGAATTAATTTGGACATCACTACTAAATTCTTCCTAATATTGCATAATTGTTTATCCAATTTGTGGTCACTCATTCCTGCCTGGAGATAGGAATTTTAGATGAGATGAAAAAAAAATCAACTTCCAGAAATCCTTAGGCTTGATGAATATGTAAAACTATACAGAGAAATGGGAGATGTATAAGTTTCGGACAGGATCGGATGGTTAAGTTCAGGAACTTATAGGAGCTTTGAAAAAACTTGACGGTATTAAGGACATGAAGGTACAGAGAAAACATTGATATTAAAATGAAAAGAGAAACCACTTGCTGTTGTGACGATCCTTCAAAGAAATTTATATCAGAGGTTAAAAGGGTAAAATATTCAGAGAGATTTTAAGCCTTTAGTCAGCCAGATGAAAGGAGAGGAAGAAAGATGTGAGGATGTCTAAGTGATTCAAATTGCTATGGAGCAAATGTGTGAAAATATATTCTGCAATTGTCTGCAAGAAGAATGGGCAATTGAAAATTCACTTCAGTTATGTGAATGTGCAGCTGCTAGGATCTGAAAAGTTCATATGTTATTTTGTGGGACTCATTTAGGAATTTTTGTTTGTGAAATTTTTATTATGAATTTATTTATAGGATACAAAACCAGTGTGTACATTCCTCTTTCCTTTAATATAAAATTTATCCTCATGTAAAAGAAGAAAACAACATTATTTGACACAATTCCTTAATGATACAGAGTGATTTACAGTTGCAGCTTAAATCTGCTATTTCCTGAATATTCTTTACTGTCACGTCAAAATGTTCATAAAGTTGTATCAGAAGGTAAAATGTCCAATAAAAGTATTATAATATTTTGTAATCCATTTTATTGATAAGCAGATATTAATCCAACTACTAACTGCATAAAATGACACGACCTAGGTAGATTGGAATTTGGAATTTATATCCCAAATGGTTCAGAAGTTAAGCATTCATTATTTGCATTTCCTGAACATTTGCTTTTGTGACATTTTGCATCTGTATTAGTTACTCCCAACAGGTATGTGGTGAATAATTCATCAGCATGCATTTAAAGATTTAAACATACAGTGATACCTCTCCAGATGATACTTAAATTGGACCGAATTTAATACATATGCTTATGTAAACAAAGAAAGTACTATATGCACATAATAATTTGAGTGCTCGGGCTCCAAGTCCTCATTCGGTGGGTTTCATCTAACTCCTTAAATACAGATGACAACTTTGAATAATGAAATGTGCTATACACTCCGACATCTAGTGGCTATTACGCTAAGCTTTCACATGTGCGCCATATTTTGTTTTGAGCAATTTCAAGGTCAATTAGCTAACCAACAAACGTATATTGTGGATTATATACAAAATGAAGCTAGATACAGTGAAACAACAAATACTACACAAATATAATTATTTGTAACATAAACTTCACTTATGTTTAAAGAAAATTATGTAAATGTTCTTATTAATTGAAAATTTAATTAATAAGAACATTTACATAATTTTCTTTAAAGATAAGTGAAGCTTCTATTCCAAATAATTATATTTGTGTAGTACATTGTGGATGTTACGGCTCTCGAAAGGGGACACACTATAATCCATCTACCTGTGTATAACTGTGACCTGAATGCAGTTAAACTGGCGTGGGCAAAAATAAAGAATGTTTCTAGAGGATACAACATTACTAGTGATATGTCGGCCCAAATCTGCGAAAACTTGCTATAGAAGCATTCTCTATTGTAAGCGCGCTGGATTGGGAAGAATACTGCAAGGAGGTCCAAGAGTTGGAAATGAAATATTGGGGAAACGATGGTTTCTGCAGAAACAGAAAATGCAGTTGATGAAATTATCAACACATTACAGGATACTAGCGATGAAAGTGATGTATCGGACTCAGAAATCGAAGAATCACAAAACGAATGAGTGAGTATTTATAGCTTTCATAATACTTTTTCTATTTCTATGTGTTTCATAAATAGTAAGTATATAAACATACAGCTTATCGGATTGAGTTCAATTTATTATTTGTAAAAAATATGTCACACTTGCAGTGTGTATCTTCATTTATCTTACAAGCTATTTTGCTGAACTGTGTTTTTCTATGTTGACTACTGTGCAGAAACAAAAGAGAATTAGCTCTCGCTTCTTCACCCCTTCCACACCACACCGTAAAACTAGCGCTCAAGAAAACATGGGCATATAGTAAATGAAAATATTTCATGCTTAACTTTCCTGTGTCTTGACTGAAATAAATATAAATTATTCTCCTTTGAGTTTTGTTATCTATTTCCTTTATAGCAGATTTGGGTCCATTGCCTGCATGCAGAATATTGTTTTTCTAATTACATACAAAAATACTGGAGAAGTTAAAATTATAATCATACATAGATTGAGTCAACATGAAAAATTCAATGCCATGGCCAGGATTTGAACCATGAATCTCCTGGTTTCCGTCCAGTCACTCTAACCCATTGAGCTACCATGGCCAGCATGCCGTCCTGACAAATTCTCCATTCGACTCCTATATTTCCCTGATAAACCACTAGGGGCTCTCGCATTCGAGATACACCATTTGTGGCGACTTCCTATCGTAATTACTTGAGTCCCAGGCTTCATCATTTAACTCTAATTATTTTAGTTAATTGATGGAAATTAATAATTTCTTCATACTAGCCGTACATAGGCTAAGGTTTTTGACAGATTGAGTCAACATGAAAAATTCAATTCCCGGCCATGGCATTGAATTTTTCATGTTTACTCAATCTATCAAAAACCTTAGCCTATGTACGGCTAGTATGAAGAAATTATTAATTTCCATCAATTAACTAAAATAATAAGAGTTAAATGATGAAGCCTGGGACTCAAGCACTTACGATAGTAAGTCGCCACAAATTATGTATCTCGAATGCGAGAGCCCCTACTGGTTTACCAGGGAAATGTACGAGTCAAATGTAGAATTTAATGTCAGGACAGCACATTGGCCATGGTAGCTCAATGGGTTAGAGTGACTGGATGGAAATCAGGAGATCTGTGGTTCAAATCCCGGCCATGGCATTGAATTTTTCATGTTGACTCAATCTATCAAAAACCTTAGCCTATGTACGGCTAGTATGAAGAAATTATTAATTTCTATCAATTAACTATAATCATACAATTTAAGCTCAAGAATGGAAATATATTAGGGATGACATAAATAGTTATTTATCTTGTTACTGTGAAACAGTAGCTCTGGAACAAGAAAATCATAACAAGCTACTATCCTGTTGAAGAATTAAAGTAATGAAGAAAAGGTCTCCCACAACATAAATTCCAGAAACAAGTGTGCTTTCAAGTGTAAGAAATATTTTTTTTTTTTTTTTGGTCCACATTGGTGAGCCATTTGAAAGAAATTTTAGTTTGCAGCATGTTAGTGCGCCATTTGAAAGAAGGATTTTATTCTTGGTCCACATTGGAAACCCCATTTAAAATATAAATGTTGTTATTCTGCGCCCTTTTTTAGAGAATATTTTTATGTTATGTTGTTTCTTGGAATAATAATATTTTAAAGATGATGCCTATAGATTTGATGTGGGAATTTACAGAAATATGATGAATTTATCTTGAACTAGACTTTGATGTCCCATCCAGCACATGAAAATTGTATCTCAGGTCATTGTCGCGGATCGATGTCTTTCTCTTTTTATGTTGATTTTCGGAAATAAAAAATTACATATTTTATTTTTTTATATATGAATTTAAATATTCATCATTTAACACAAAATGATGCAACACAAGTTATAATTCTCCTAATACATTTACTTTCTCAATTTACTCTTGTCTTTGCACAGGTGACTGTCTTCTCTTATGATCAAGCTTTTTCTGGTAGCTTCTCTCTTTGAAGATTATTGAATTTTTTTTTTTCTGTCTATAGTAATCACTTGTTTTCAAATACTCCTTAAGCATTACATAATAACATTTTAAAATATTCTTTAAGTACTTTTAAAGTCTAAATAACATTACCAAATATATATTGGTTTTTCAGAGCCAAATTAAAACAGCTGTTACAAATGTCTCTCATCAGTATTTATGGAAAGATTTATTTTTTTAATTATAATATTAACAATAGTTAATAGTTAACAATAGTTTTCCATATGTTTTGATGATTGCCTCTGTGATAAGACATCATCCTCTTAAATTCTAAACAGTGAACAAATCAAACATAATTCTACAACAATATAAAAAGTCTTTTTGCTAACACAACAATTTTTTAATATATATGATTAAACATTTCTTTTTAACTGGTTTTAACCATATATACAAACTATTTACAGGAGACTTTCTGGTATGTGATTTATGTTGGATGATTTGTACAAAGAACTATTTTTTGAAGTTAAACAATATCAAATGCTCCATTGTTACATTTCATTCTTGTGAATCTTGAGCTCTTAGCATGATAATTTTCACTCTGTTGGCTAACCTGAGTGTTGCAAGTATTCAGATCTCGGTAAACTCGTGTTTTGTAATAAGTTTGATCTCCTGAATCTGTTGCTTGGATTTTGTGCCTCATTCCTAAATTTTTTCAGCAGAAATACTAAAATATTTTTGCTACTTACATTGTGTTAATGAATTCAGTCTGTGAATTCGTCCTCTTTTTGTGTATGTATCATTATTAGGGGTGGTAATTTTTTGAAAATGCAATATAACGCAATAAAGTGTGAAATTGACTCAAAATGCTATATAAATGCAAAATCAAGATCTTCCCAAGTAATCATTTTTTCCCAATGCTCTTTCTTCTGGAAACTTTAACTGAAGAGTCTGTAGAACCTTTGCATGTTTAGAAAGATACAAAGTAAATGACCACTCTTCTGGAATGTGGAAAGCAACCCTTCCCGCTAAATTAGTCTATTGTTCCATCATTGCCCATATTAGGTATGTTTGGCCTACTGAAGCGAGTTCAGTTGTTTCACAAAAGAGACCCTTCTTACCATGCCTAATGACTTGTCATAAATCTATCTTCACAACTCAGTTAACGGAAAATTTCAATCCTTGTCTTAGAAAACCTATAGCAATCCTAATTTTAAGGAAGTGATAAACACATGTTAATTCCAGTTGGAGCTCTTAGTTGCTAAAGTTTTGATTTTCATTGCTGTGTTTGGTTTTACGTGCAGCTTTAATTCATTCTATGCTTAGGTCACGTCAATGTGAATATGGTGAGAGCGAAAATATCAAACAGCGGGCAGAGGCTTAAAATGTGACAAATATTGCACAAATATAAATATTTGTGTAATATTTATTGCTTCACTGTAACTAGCTTCATTTTCTACGTAATGTGACGAGTGTCTTTCTCCAAGACATTGGTAAGCTTTTTAATCCTGTCTCTGTTGGCAGAGTAACTTAAACAAATTATACAATTTTAAGTGAAAGTAAAAGTAAGATCCCATTTTTTCGTGATGTTAAAATGCATAGTTTTGTTGAGGGATGTGAATATTTTCATTCACAACCAATACAAACAATGCAGAATAATTAAGATGTAGACTGCCTGCAAATGCTGTTGGCTGTTAAGTTTGCGAGAGTTTTCCCGAGCAGCTCTGCAATGTATTTAGGACCCCACCAACAGCATAGATGCTGAAAGATATTTCAGTAAATATAATTTGATTGTGAGTGACAGGAGGACTCAAATGGCAGAACAGAATGTTGAAATATGTTCAATGCTTTCATTCAGTAGGATTACTGAATCATAAACTAGGATAATTTAGTGCATTTTCCTTTTATTGTGTTAGTTTTTCTGAGTATGGATTTATCTTTTTTTGTGTTATGCAGTATGCTTTAGTTTGTGTCAGATTGTTCTATATTTCTGTGTATTGCTTTAACCTATATTAATGTGAAATAAAGTAACACGTTATGCATTTTTAACTCACCGTCATTATTTAAAAAAATTAACTCAAACTTTCTTCAAAATGCTATAAAATGCTAAATTGCAAATGTATAAATGCTACAAAATGCTAAATGTAAAAATCAAAATGCTAAATATCACTTAGTACTAATCATTATCATGATACTGTTTTGAGGTCAGGTATGTGTTGTGATCATTTCCTAGTCGGGAATTAAGTAAAGTTATTAGTTGTAGTGCATGATTTGTGTGGCCAATATGATTTTGATCATTCCAGTGTGCTGGTGAGGATGCATTCTATGTATACTTGTTACAATTTACATCAATATGTGGATTAATGGAATCAAAAACCTCCCTTCTCTGTTAAATATCAGCATTATAAACATTGTTTGGTAAGTCAACTCTGTTTCATTCTTATATCTAATTACATTTTGTGTTTCACTCCCTCTACTTGCCTGCAATGTAATCTCATCATGAATTAATTTCCCTACACTTTTTCCTAAATTCTCTGATACTTTGTTTGTGATACTACTTCATCATTAATCTTATTTCTATTCTACACTACACCTTCTTTCTTACAACTCTCTGGTACTGTATTTATTTGTGATACTATTTTATTTCATCATTATTCTCATTTCTATTCTGTAATAATTCTTGTCTCCACTTTATTATAAACTGCATTAACTTTTCCATTGTTATCTCATTGTTTTTACCCCCTCCACTTTTCTACTTTCTTCTGCTGCTCCTATTTCATTTTCACTTTTATCACTCATTTGCTTATTACTCTCCATCTTTGTCACTATCTTTTTGTTTCTTAACTACATAAGCTATTTTATTTTAGCAACATGTGTATGTATATATTTATTTATGTAAAGTTGTTGTTTTCAAATGCTAGGCTTTGGCAATGAAGCCTCTTGATCTCCAATATTTCTGTGTAGTGGGTCGGGCAGGTAAGGCTTCACAGGTTAAAAGATGTTCTTCAGTCATTTCCTCCTCTTTGTTGCATAGAGGACAATTTGGACTTGTATAAATTCCTATTCTGTGTAGGTGTTTGGCCAAATAATCATGTTCCATAAGTAATCTAAAATTTGCTACTGCAGCTTTATGTGGGATTTCTGGAATAATTTCTGGATTTTTAATTAAAATGTTCCAGTTTTTTTTTTATCTTTGGCTTTGTTAGATATTGATTGGTTTTGTTTGTTTTTATATTTGTTTTTGATTAATCTTTTTATGGATTTAAAGGGTAAGGTTTTACTTTTATTCTGAATTAAATTTGCACCTTTTTGGCAAGAAAATTAGCTGATTCATTTCCAGCAATTCCACAATGTGCAGGTATCCACTGTAGTATAATTCTTTTCTGTAGTTTTTGAAGTTGTTGGATCATTTTGTGACATTCTTTAATTTGGATTGACCTCATTTTATATGAACTTATTGCACATAACGCTGCTTTAGAATCAGAAATTATGACAGCATTTTTTAATTTATCTATTCTGTATAGAAGGTATTGGAGTGAAATATGAATAGCCGTTACTTCTGCATCAAAATTTGTTGTGTGGTATCCTGCTGGTTGATAGAATGAGAACAGTGCACACTTAATTCCTGCTCCTGAGTTGTTGTCCAAGTTAGATCCATCTGTGTAGATATGTAACCATTCTTCAGGTGGGTATCTATTGTTCACATTAAAACATTGAAACATATTTATGGAAAGTTCTTACCTGTTATCATTCATTTCTTCTTTCTTGATTTTCTCTCCTACCTTCATTTGTCCTTTCTTTAAACTTAATGGACCTTCCTTCACTCTGGACCATTCACATCATCTTCCCCCTTCTGTTTTCGTTTCTGTTCGGCATACATTCTGGGTGCCTTGTGGATTATCCTGTTGTCTCAATTCTTTTCCAGCGAGTTCTTCCTTTCATGGTCAATTATTTTATAAACTCTATCCGTAACCCACGTTGGGTGCCATTTGTAAGAAATATTTTATTCTGGTCTATGTTGGTCTGCCATTTGAAGGAAATTTTAGTTTGCAGCATGTTGGTATGCCATTTGAAAGAAGGATTTTATTCTTGGTTGCAAAAGCTATTTGAAATATAAATCTTACTATTCTGTACCCTTTGTAAGAGAATATTTTTATGTTGTGTTGTTTCTTGGAATAATGTTATTTTAAAGATGCTGCATATAGATTTGATGTGAGAATTTACAAAAATGTGATGAATTTATCTTGTACTAGACTTTGATGTCCCAGCCAGTACATGAAAATTCTATCTCAGGTCGTTGTATCGGATTGATGTCTTTCTCTTTTTATGCTGATTTTCGAGAAAAAAATTATTACATTTTTTTTCTATTTAGTAAATCTAAATATCGATCATTTAATTAAATTTAAAGGGAGTCAATTAATGACACTAAACAACACTTACTTTTAAATTTTCCCGGAACATGTTTCAGAGACTTTGCCTCCATCGTCAACCAGACATCAACTGGAGGCAAAGTCTCTGAAACATGTTCCGGGAAAATTTAAAAGTAAGGTTGTTTAGTGTCATTAATCGACTCCCTTTAAATTTAATTTATTACAACAACACTTTCCAAGAAAGGAATCGATCATTTAACACAAAATGATGTAAGTTATATATATTATAATTCTCCTAATACTATTTTCTCAATTTACTCTCATCTTTGCACACGTGACTGTCTTCTCTTATGACCCAGCTTCTTCTGATAGCATCTTTCTCTGAAGATTATTGATTTTTTTTTTTTTCTGTCTCATAGCTATCACACATTTCCTCATACTGTTAAAACATTCAGTGCCTCCCATATAAACATCTTTTTTCTTTTTTTTTTTTTTTTTTTTACACTTTCATTTTCACAAACATTATGAACATAATACAATTTTTAAACATTCTTTAAATATTTTTAAACTCTAAATAACATTCTCAAATAAATAATCTTGATTTTTTGGGGCCAAATTTAATCAATGTTACATAAGCAGTGAGTGTTGTTCTTGATGAGACAAAGTGCTGATTAGTCGGTTTGTTCTATAAGCAAAAAGTCACACTCATGCAGACTGGGATTTAGAAATACTTCTATAAATGAAGTATGTAAATTGGAATGGAGCAGAAAGGAACTGAATAAAATTGATAAAAGTTGAATTGTGGAGGAATAGAGAATGAAATGGGGAAAATGAAGTCCAGACTTGGCCACAACATTGGGAATAAAATGGAGAAAATTGTGATGGATAAGAAATCTGTAATGGAGAAGATGGGAAGTGAAATTAAAGGTATGAAAATGGAAATAAAGACCAAAATGGAGAAAATAAATCTAAAATTAGGTTTGATGTAAAAACCAAGATAAATTCTTTGGTTACATACTTTAAAGAAGACATTGCAAGGCATTTAGAAGAAATTAAATATGATAGGAATATCAAATCACTGCAATAGAAGACCATTAAGGTGAGCAGGAATACAGTTAGACCAGCGAATGAAAGAAAAGAAGAAAAGCATGGATGTCATAATGGCAGAGCTGCACCACTGCCTAGAAACCACAAGTGTCAAGGTTATTGAGAGTCTCACTGCTTACAAGATTGGCTGATATAAAAACAGTGGAGCCATCAAAATTCTTGTTGTTCTTTAACTGCCCATTTATACAACTACATGGTATCAGGATATTCTTGTTCCGCTTAACGCTTATGTGGGTTGAGGAACAGAATCTCTGAATCAGTGAGAGAGAGAATCCAGGATGCGTGATCAGCCCGATGCCTGGTATGTGAGGGAAGTGGATGGCAGAATGAGGGGAGATGAAATGATAGGAAAGATGGAACAATTGGTTGCATGCTGGAGTGGGAAAAACTACCCCAGCGCCATGTGGTCCACCAAAAGTCTCACTTTGCAGTCGCCTGGAATTGAACCCGGGTCAACTTGGTGAGAGCTAAGCTCTAACCACTCAGTGCCTTCAAAATTCAATGGTATTAATGGTACTTATTTCTTTGGGCACATATTGCTAAGAATGAGCAAAGCATTTTAAATATACCAAATATTGCTCCCTCACTCAGAGAGCACCTGCAACTTTAAATATATATGCCGCAGTATTGTGGAGCATTACTACTGTTTTTTTCTTCTTGACCTTAACTGGACTTTTATGTCTTTAAACCATTGTTAACAAACTAGAGTGTCATCCAATGGTTTGTGACTTCCAGGGTTTGGAAGCAATCAGGAATGGTTTGGTTGGAATTTAAGGATCTAATTTCTTCACAAGATATTTTTATACAGTTTCCCATTACATCTAGTCTTTACTTTTCTGCTTTGTTCTTTATTCTTTCCATTGTTTCTTCATAGCAATTGCTAAGGTAGTTGTTACTAAGTGTACTTGTGTGGAATTGGTTACTGATAGTATGTCTTTAACAAAAGCGATATCCTGTTCTTGGAGTTTGTGCCACGATACATTGTGACTTATTAAAATTACCAATGTCCATAAAAAAAGCATTTTTGGGGTTGTTGAGCTTACATTGTAGTGGTTTTGCAAATACTATTCCACTTGGGATTTATTGGGATATTTTATTTTACTTTCACATACTTGGCATTCCATGATTTTAGCATTTATTGTAAGCCTTTTATTTAATGCAACCCATGCCTTTAATTTTTCAGAGAGTGAGGAGATTTTTGATGGAATTCTGTAATCACTTCCACTTCCAAAGATTTCTTGGTAGCAATGACTTTTCAGAGAAAACAAAGTGGAATTAATTTCACACAATACATGTAGTTTAGAGTTTGAGTTTGTTTATAGTTGAGACATCAATCAGTTGGATTAATGCTGGCCTTGAAAACCTAAGCATTTATATTAATATTTATTCCAAACTTTATAGGTTATGTTTGTATTACATTGAGCAATTGTTTGGAATGTGCGAGCTGTAAATTGTTAATATTCATCTGTTTTTAACATTAATTGTTATTATTTATTCTCATTTTTAAAGGAAAATGATATAGGTGGGCATAGAAATAAAGAAAATAACAAATGAGCAGAGAAACTGCTAAATATTTATTTTCATGCATGATTGTACAAAATGTTTGATGTAGCTGAAAAATGTAAAGATATGCAAAATTTTATTTTGCAAGGCAATGTTCATACTTCGGTGATAGGTGTTCTGTTTTCATGCGTCCTCATATAAAGGATTATTGTGTGTTTTAAATGAGATGATGTTTGTCCTTGAGCACTACTAGGTGAGCAACCAATGAGAGTCCTGCAGTGTTGTTGTATTGCATTCCCCCTATGTGGTGTGTGATGAGCGCCAAACTAATCAATCTGTAATAAATACTATTCGCGCTAAGACAAAAATTCAGATTCTGCAGAAACTGATCCATGAGGAAGGAGAGAGTAATGTATTTAACATAACCGTAAAAACCCCCTATTTTTAGCTCAAATAGTTTTCCTAATACAAATAAATAAATTAGATACCATTATATTATAACAATGCATTGCGACGTAAGCACTGTAATGAATATCATTATTGGTTGGCATGTACGCATGAATATATATTTGAAATTACTCAGAACTGAAACGCAAACATTTGACGTGAGTAATATAAGGAATATGTACTTTGAGTAAGCCAAGGTGTTTGTTAAATTTGAAGAGAGGAAACGATACACTTCCTGCTGGTCTGGCAGAACGTGTCTGGTTACATTATATCTTTGTTTATGAATGGTTTGTAATATCTATTTACTCTGTGCTGTAGACAGTTCAAAGCAGTATTATTCAGTTACTCTTCCATGAAAAAGTGTATCAGCTGGATCAATGAGACATGATCCACCTTTCCCCTTACTACTGCCAAAACAATCCAATTGAGTTAATGTGGGCTCAAATTATGTTGCAAGCAGAAATAATATTTTTAAACTGACTGACATTGAACTACTTATTCACAAAGAAATTAACAAGAAACACAACAAGACTGGGAAAACTGTGTAAGACATCAGATAAACTACAAGAAGGCGACTTTTAGAAAGAAATAGCACGAAACAAGATTTTGGAACCTATCATAAATTTGCAGTACTCAGACGATGAAGACAATGACAATGACGAATTATCTCTTAATGTAAGTAACATTCACAGCTATACGGATGCACCGCTGTTATTTTCGATGGATTAGAAAAATAAGTAATTCATAAACTATAATTAATTGTAAACTAAATATTTAAACCGTTTGCATAATATACAAAAACTGCATTTTTATAAAACTTTGGAAAATTCAGTTTGCATTCCCTTACATCTAGCGCCAAAAAGACTCGCAAGTGTGCGAGAGAGAGGGAAATATAAAAAGAGTGGGGATAACGAGGTGGCAGTGCTGAAGGTTCTAATGCATCTGATTCGCTATAAGTGAGAACCCTTCCCATTTGAAACACATAATAGAATATAAGAATTCAAGCTCTAGTAATAAACTGAATGCAAGGCCTAATTGACAGCTGCAATTTTTATTGCTATATGCCAGAAAAATGCACAAAGGACTAAGCTATGCTGTTATTATAAACTAATATACATAAATTTTATGTTTTTTCTCATAACTTTCACACTCTGTAACTTCTTCTTTCCCTAACATCCTGTTATTGTTCAGTTTGCAATGCTCATTCCTGTAACATAAGATTAAATTTTAACATATATGTAAAAGAAAGTAACATTCTGAAATAGGAAGTATACACTGTTCATGTTATTCTTTGGCAGATTTTCTATAGACCGAGTCGTGTATGAGTGAAAATCTTAATTTTACAGGAAATTTCCTGACTTTGTAATATTCAATATATTTCATAAGATCTTGTGGATAATGCAGTCAATAGCTGTGTAAGGTGTAAAAGTTGTATAATGGTTTTGCATGGATATGTGTACACTGTTGTTAGCTTCTGTTTTGTATGTATTAAATTTTAAGCATTTTTCTTTAAGTGGCAAAGAGAAATATAATACAATGTATTTTATTATTGCAGGATCAGCCATCAGATGGAGATCAGAAGTTAATAATACCAGAATCAACAAGGTATGACTACTAGACTCTATATACTACATTGCACTGTGCCTTGATTCACTGCTTAGATGCAAAGTTTTAGTTTCAACTTTCCTCTATTGATTTAGCATAAGTTTAATTGTATGTAAACTTTTTATAGATTAATCTTATTATTTCTCAAGCTAACTGGTTGTAAATTTTATATGCGTTGGTGTGATTCAAGAATATTTTCTAAATTAGTACTGGACTATTTTTAGTTTTTAAATGCCACTTCGTATGTTCATTGTCAGATCACTAATGAGATCTAGTTCAACATTTCACGTCACTTCATATAGTTTTCACTGTCATGTTGCTTTCTTCACAATGTAATTGTTTAATAAAATACCCATGACACAGCTACTACTTTGGGGATGGAGAGAAGGGAAACTTCCAGAAGGTTGTGGTTACCTCTCTATAGTGTTTTTAGTGTTTGGGCAATAGCACATATCACCCAGCCTGTTGCTTCTTTGGCACCTTTTACTGATAACTGAATTCTTTAGCTTTCATATTTCTATCCAGGTGCTTTTTAGTAGTGCCAGGATGGGTCTCCTTGAAGACCTGCATCACCTTGTTCCTCACTATGGGTTGTCCAATGTCCACCTTGTCATTGAAGATATGAAGGACATTCAGACTTATATAACTTTATAACCTGCTCCTGCCAAAGGTCAACTCCAGGTAAGCTGGATGGATGGAGGTTCAGCAAAGGCAATTTGTATCTCATATTGCCTGACTTGTCATTTTTATATTTCTAGCTGGGATGGTGGTAATCAAATGAGACCCGTACGTGCAGCAGCACTCTTCAAAGGCTTCAGATCATTCTCAGCAACAGTGTTCAATGATGCCAATGACATGTTCATACTCATGCTGGACATCAGTAGTTTTCCTGATCCATGTGTGGCATATGCTTACAGTTTTCCCTGAGCCGCTCAGACTAGCACATAGCCCTCCTTCTTTAGTTAGGTTGTTGTGGTTCTCACTATAGCTGCCACAGGTCTGAATGGCATCAGGTAGTTGTTCTGACACCATCATCTTTGCTTCTTCCATGCAGAGGGCAGCTGTAAAGGCTGTTATTTCATCCCCTAGTCTGATCCTGCAGATGAATGTGTGGGCTGCCCATCCTGAATTTTGTGGTGATACATCCATCAGAGCAGTGTATGCAGCTTAACTTCTGGCAAATTCTTGTGATGTATATTTTGGTTATTGCCTACCTTCTACTCCTACCTTCAACTGGTCTTGATAAGCAGCAACATGGCAATATTTACCATAGTTTCACTCCAACAGGTTAATTAAATTTTTGATCAAGTCTCCAATGTAAAAGTGTGAAGGGTTTCCACTGCTTGCCCTTGTAGGGCAGCCTAGAGCTTAGTCATTTTCTCTGCCAGGGTCCATCCATTATGGGTAGCAATAGCTTCAAACTACTGTGTAAACATTGCCTAAGACTAAGTACTGTCAAATTTTGGTGGCTTCACTGTTTTTGCATTAGGCAATTTTGTACTCCTGGGACTCCACATCTTGGGCACATATCTTGGCCTCCATCGTGCTACAGCTCTTCCACTCTGGCATCTACTATCATTTCTTCTTTTCCTACATCTGTTGGACTAACTTTTTTTATGCTGATCTTCACACCGATTAACAGCAGCTTCCATCATCTTGTTTTCATTTGTCTTCTGGTGTAAGTGTTTTCTACCACATTAATTTTACTTTCCACAAACTCCTTTTTTAATATCATCTTCAACTGTTTCACTTTTACATTCAACAGCTGATTTAGAATTACTTATGGGGGTCCTCGCCAACAAATTGTTACAATATATCGAGATTTAACTGTATTGGAACACCACAGTGAAGCGAAAAATTATTAATTTTTAGATGAGTTGTATTTATTACACATCTGCTTCACTTTCGTACCTATTTTGAGGACATGTTTTGCAAATCATCGTTTGCATCTACGGCTCTTATGCGACTAAAGCTTGATCCAACGGTGTGGGTAATTCTGGGGTTGCTGCTGCCATCTGTTGATTTAGTGATGAACTTAAATGTGGGATTCTCTTCTGGCGGGATTTCAAAGTTCATTAATTGGTTTTTATGTTTTTCTATGTATATCCTCTCCCATATGACGAGTTCACTATGTTTTTGTACGTATTTTAGTAATTCTGTGCTATCTTCAATTTCATGATTTTCAGACCAGAAATGAGCTGCTATTGCGGACTTATCAATATTTTTGTATCTTAAGTGCCTGAAGTGTTCTTTCTTTCTAGTGCCTATGTTTCTTTTTGTCCTCCCTATGTGAAAAAGTTCACAGAATTACTAAAATACGTACAAAAACATAGTGAACTCGTCATATGTTAGTTAGTTAGTTTTTATTCATCCTTTTGATCATATTACATGATATAGGACACGTCAAGTACTTATAACTAAAAATTATACAATATACATATATACAACACAAGTTTGGAATGAAAATTCAACTGTATGTACAGTATAATGATAATGATGATAGTAATAATAATAATAATAATAATAATAATAATAATAATAATAATAACAACAACAACAGTTCACTTGTATCGAGATTTAACTGTATTGGAACACCATAGTGAAGCGAAAAATTATTAAATTTTAGATGAGTCGTATTTCTTACACATCTGCTTCACTTTCGTACCTATTTTGAGGACATGTTTCGCAAATCTTCGTTTGCATCTACGGCTCTTGTGCGACTGACGCTAGATCCAGCGGTGTGGGTAATTCTGGGGTTGTTGCTGCCATCTGTTGATTTAGTGATGAACTGAAATGTGGGATTCTCTTCTAGCAGGATTTCAAAGTTCATTAGTTGGTTTTTATGTTTTTCTATGTATATCCTCTCCCATATGACGAGTTCACTATGTTTTTGTACGTATTTTAGTAATTCTGTGCTATCTTCAATTTCATGATTTTCAGACCAGAAATGAGCTGCTATTGCGGACTTATCAATATTTTTGTATCTTAAGTGCCTGAAGTGTTCTTTCTTTCTAGTGCCTATGTTTCTTTTTGTCCTCCCTATGTAAATTTTTTCACAGTCTTTACACTTAATTTTGTAAATGCCTGACTTTTCCTCTGGTTTTATCTTATCAGTATTATTACTGTGAAGTAGGTTTTTAATGTTGTAATTGTTTTTTGGTGCCAATGTTATATTGTATTTCTTGAATATTTTTTGGAACTTTTTTGTGGCCCAGGGGTGGTAAGTAAATTTAGCAAATCTAGTTTCTTGTTTTATTGGTGTGAGAGCTGTGATCTGTTTTAATTTCTTTTGAAGTTTGAATAATTTTAGTTTTTTATCTACAAGGTTTTTTCCATATCCATTTTTAATTGCAGTTTTTAAGATTTGATGGTATTCGTTTTGATATTCTTGCTGGCTGAGAGGTAGATTTACTAATCTGTGTGTCAGACTGTTGATGGTTGCATGTTTGTGTGGAATTGGGTTGAAACTATTTGCTTTGATGTAATTATCTGTGTGTGTTGCTTTTCTATGAATGCCAAATTCTAGTTTTTCATTGCCTTTTTTGATTTTAAGGTCTAAAAAAGGTAGAGTACAGTCCTCTTCAGTTTCTACTGTGAATTGTATGCTGGGTTCTTGCAGGTTGAGTAGTTTCAAAGCATCATCTATTAGTTTGTAGGGCACTATTGCAAAGATGTCGTCTACGTATCTGTACCATGTTTTAAACATATGAGGGAAGGCTTTAGTAATAAGTGTTTCGAAAAAGCTCATGTATAGATTGGCCAAAAATGGTGATAGCGGGCTTCCCATAGCTAGTCCTGAAATTTGTTTATAATATTTTCCATCGAAGACAAAATAATTTTGATGTATACATAATTCAGTCATTGCCAAATATTCTTCTATTGCATTGGCATCCAGGTTTATAGAATTTAGCCATTTTTTCAGTTGAATCAAAAGTTTGTCTAATGGAATGCTAGGGAAGAGGGAGCGGACATCAAAGGATACTAAAGTGTCATGAGGTTTTAGTTTAAGATTTTGAATTTTTTCTACCAGGTCTAAAGAGTTTTTTATACTCAGAGTATGGAATTGTGGAAAGGACTGAAATTTTTTGGTTAGCCATTTTGCCAGAAGGTAAGTAGGAGTGTTTATATTATTTACAATGGGTCTCATGGGTATGTTGGGTTTGTGTATTTTAGGCAAACCATATATTCTTGCAAGGGTAGGGTTGTCTGGTTTGATAGTTTTTTGTTCTGTAGTTGTTAAAATTTTACTATTAATGATGGTTTTTTGTACATCTTTTATGCATCGGTTGAGTGGATTAGAATCTATTTCCTGGAATTCTTTTTGTTGTAGTAGCTCTAACATTTTTTCTTTGTGTGTAGCTGTATCTAAGATTACTATTTTGTTCCCTTTATCAGCCCTTGAGAAGATTACATCCTTTTTCCTTAAAGATTTAACTATCTGAATTTGTTTCAAATGTTTTATTGGCTTTTTATTTATTAAGTTTTCCAATATAGGAGCTGATTTTTTCCTAATTATATTTTTGTCCATGGTTTCCAAGCCTTGTACTGCTAATTCTATGTCTGCAATGAATTCATCCGGGTTGCTGGAGTATGTTATACATGTTTTTAGGCCTTGGTTAAGGACATCTATTTCTTCATTGTTAAAATTTTGCTTTGAGAGATTAATTACATTGTCTAGGGATGTGTTCTTTGCTGAAATTTTGTTATGTTTTGGTTGCCAATGATTATGATTACGTTTTAGTTTCTTATTTTGACGATAAACTTTCTCTTTGACTTTATAATTTATATGTTCAAATGATTTGGCTTCTAAGTGGTCCCATGCTGTGTTTCCTAGTAATTTTACAAGTTTCAGATGTAGGTTGTACAAAGAGAGGTCTATATTAGTTATTTAATATAGACCTCTCTTTGTACAACCTACATCTGAAACTTGTAAAATTACTAGGAAACACAGCATGGGACCACTTAGAAGCCAAATCATTTGAACATATAAATTATAAAGTCAAAGAGAAAGTTTATCGTCAAAATAAGAAACTAAAACGTAATCATAATCATTGGCAACCAAAACATAACAAAATTTCAGCAAAGAACACATCCCTAGACAATGTAATTAATCTCTCAAAGCAAAATTTTAACAATGAAGAAATAGATGTCCTTAACCAAGGCCTAAAAACATGTATAACATACTCCAGCAACCCGGATGAATTCATTGCAGACATAGAATTAGCAGTACAAGGCTTGGAAACCATGGACAAAAATATAATTAGGAAAAAATCAGCTCCTATATTGGAAAACTTAATAAATAAAAAGCCAATAAAACATTTGAAACAAATTCAGATAGTTAAATCTTTAAGGAAAAAGGATGTAATCTTCTCAAGGGCTGATAAAGGGAACAAAATAGTAATCTTAGATACAGCTACACACAAAGAAAAAATGTTAGAGCTACTACAACAAAAAGAATTCCAGGAAATAGATTCTAATCCACTCAACCGATGCATAAAAGATGTACAAAAAACCATCATTAATAGTAAAATTTTAACAACTACAGAACAAAAAACTATCAAACCAGACAACCCTACCCTTGCAAGAATATATGGTTTGCCTAAAATACACAAACCCAACATACCCATGAGACCCATTGTAAATAATATAAACACTCCTACTTACCTTCTGGCAAAATGGCTAACCAAAAAATTTCAGTCCTTTCCACAATTCCATACTCTGAGTATAAAAAACTCTTTAGACCTGGTAGAAAAAATTCAAAATCTTAAACTAAAACCTCATGACACTTTAGTATCCTTTGATGTCCGCTCCCTCTTCCCTAGCATTCCATTAGACAAACTTTTGATTCAACTGAAAAAATGGCTAAATTCTATAAACCTGGATGCCAATGCAATAGAAGAATATTTGGCAATGACTGAATTATGTATACATCAAAATTATTTTGTCTTCGATGGAAAATATTATAAACAAATTTCAGGACTAGCTATGGGAAGCCCGCTATCACCATTTTTGGCCAATCTATACATGAGCTTTTTCGAAACACTTATTACTAAAGCCTTCCCTCATATGTTTAAAACATGGTACAGATACGTAGACGACATCTTTGCAATAGTGCCCTACAAACTAATAGATGATGCTTTGAAACTACTCAACCTGCAAGAACCCAGCATACAATTCACAGTAGAAACTGAAGAGGACTGTACTCTACCTTTTTTAGACCTTAAAATCAAAAAAGGCAATGAAAAACTAGAATTTGGCATTCATAGAAAAGCAACACACACAGATAATTACATCAAAGCAAATAGTTTCAACCCAATTCCACACAAACATGCAACCATCAACAGTCTGACACACAGATTAGTAAATCTACCTCTCAGCCAGCAAGAATATCAAAACGAATACCATCAAATCTTAAAAACTGCAATTAAAAATGGATATGGAAAAAACCTTGTAGATAAAAAACTAAAATTATTCAAACTTCAAAAGAAATTAAAACAGATCACAGCTCTCACACCAATAAAACAAGAAACTAGATTTGCTAAATTTACTTACCACCCCTGGGCCACAAAAAAGTTCCAAAAAATATTCAAGAAATACAATATAACATTGGCACCAAAAAACAATTACAACATTAAAAACCTACTTCACAGTAATAATACTGATAAGATAAAACCAGAGGAAAAGTCAGGCATTTACAAAATTAAGTGTAAAGACTGTGAAAAAATTTACATAGGGAGGACAAAAAGAAACATAGGCACTAGAAAGAAAGAACACTTCAGGCACTTAAGATACAAAAATATTGATAAGTCCGCAATAGCAGCTCATTTCTGGTCTGAAAATCATGAAATTGAAGATAGCACAGAATTACTACTACTACTACTATTACTACTACTGGGTCACAAAAAAGTTCCAAAAAATATTCAAGAAATACAATATAACATTGGCACCAAAAAACAATTACAACATTAAAAACCTACTTCACAGTAATAATACTGATAAGATAAAACCAGAGGAAAAGTCAGGCATTTACAAAATTAAGTGTAAAGACTGTGAAAAAATTTACTTAGGGAGGACAAAAAGAAACATAGGCACTAGAAAGAAAGAACACTTCAGGCACTTAAGATACAAAAATATTGATAAGTCCGCAATAGCAGCTCATTTCTGGTCTGAAAATCATGAAATTGAAGATAGCACAGAATTACTAAAATACGTACAAAAACATAGTGAACTCGTCATATGGGAGAGGATATACATAGAAAAACATAAAAACCAACTAATGAACTTTGAAATCCCGCTAGAAGAGAATCCCACATTTCAGTTCATCACTAAATCAACAGATGGCAGCAACAACCCCAGAATTACCCACACCGCTGGATCTAGCGTCAGTCGCACAAGAGCCGTAGATGCAAACGAAGATTTGCGAAACATGTCCTCAAAATAGGTACGAAAGTGAAGCAGATGTGTAAGAAATACGACTCATCTAAAATTTAATAGTTCAGTTGTAGTTAAAATATTCAAACAATTCACCTATACTATAAAACATTAACATCATTAACATTAACAAAATCAATTGTCAAAGTAATCATGGGAGAGGATATACATAGAAAAACATAAAAACCAACTAATGAACTTTGAAATCCCGCCAGAAGAGAATCCCACATTTAAGTTCATCACTAAATCAACAGATGGCAGCAGCAACCCCAGAATTACCCACACCGCTGGATCAAGCTTTAGTCGCATAAGAGCCGTAGATGCAAACGATGATTTGCAAAACATGTCCTCAAAATAGGTACGAAAGTGAAGCAGATGTGTAATAAATACGACTCATCTAAAAATTAATAAATTGTTACAAGTTTAGCTTAGAAAATTTAGATTTTTTTAGGGTTTGAAGAAATCTGAAAAATCATATCCTAAAGGTAGCAAAATAAATTATATTATATGTCATATTATTAATACTTATCACTTTTGAGCTACTAAATGAAAAGTATTACATTTGGAAAATATGCTAACTAGTTGTGAATAAGTAATGTATTAGTAAAACAATCCTAGTACTTTAAATTTAAAGTTATAAAATCAACTTGACTACTGCAAAAATCAAGTACACATGCAAAGGGTGAAAAGAAAAAGTAAAAGTAAAATCATTTAAGTGATCTTTAACCATTCTTGTTCCCCTCCCATCTTCAAATGCCTGTATGAAAATAGTAGTGTGAAGGAGCTTTAAAAGCAGAAAACATTTGTAACAAACACAATCTTAAAGATTCCGGATACCTATATACTAGTCGGCCAAGATGAATGCACTTGAAGGAGGGCACCACTGTTTTGTTTATTACATGAAGCTGAGGGAACTGCGCGGAGTAAGGGGTAGCAAGGGTAAAGGCGATACTAGGAATGTACAGTGACACAATTAAAACAGTACACGCCTGCTGGTGCCTTCATGTTAGTTCTCGGAAGCAGCAAATCCAGGAATGTTTGATTCAGGTCCTTCATCTGCTATATCCGTGTCATTGCGTCCTTTTGCTTCAGTATTCATATTCTCAAAATAATATTCATCACGATTGCAATCTTCATGTCATCATCGTTGCTCTCTAGACCCACGTTCATAATTATATCTTCACTTGTTTCCTCCATTAACCTATCTCTGAGCTTAAAATCTTGCTCAATCTTTTCACGTGTCTGCATACTTCTATCCAATCATTTTGTGGAATTTGAGCTAAGCAGGTTTTTGTCATAGCCTTCAGATTACTCAAAGTAATCGATGATACATCTTTTATTTAATTAAATTCTAGATAATTCTATAGGGTTAAGGTCACAGTCTTACAGAGGAAAACGTAAGACTGTAAAGCCCCTTTGTTCCATTATTCCATCAAGCCAATAAACAGGCTTTTCTAAAATTAATTTTCACTATCTCTAGCTCATTTTTTGTCATTTGCGGATCATGTTTAATTTTCTTTTGTGTTAGCCAATGAATAACCTGTGCTTTTCGAGATGAAGTGCTAGGGGATTTATTTTCCTGTACAGTATGGCACAATGCTTTCAGGTGGAATATTTTATATTAATTTCTCTTCTACCCACTTTTTATAATTTTGACTGTTCATTGCATCATGGTAATTCGTTGATTTGGATTTTAAATCAGAAATCAATTCGACTCCGTCAATAAATCCCATGGATCGCCCCGCATGTGCAACAATTGCTCTTTGACCAGCAAAAACAACTTCTTGCCGGTTTAGTGAGTATGGACCCAAGTCTCATCTGTATAAACTACTGGTTTACTTGTGCCTTTTACATTTTCACTAATAGCCCTTAAATACTCTGCAATATTTGCAATAACTTGTAGTTTCCCCATTAGCACAGATCAATTGTTTTTGCATTTCTTACATTGAAATCACATTTTTCTTAAAATTTTTCTAAATGTTTCTTTGCCACCCTGGATAGCAAAGTTCAGGAGTTTCCTCAAAGTATGAATTTCCTTTTCCTGTTCATAGTACTCCAAAAAATTTTCTACGCACAATGCACTTATCAAACTCATCAAGAGATATGATTGTGCCTGATTTTCGATTTTTCCTCGAAGTTCTAACCTTAACCCCAGTTGTTGAAGCATTTTCTGTTCATGATGGCTCTCCCAAACTTTCCCACTAATTTTGCTGCCCTAACTGTTGCTTTCTCAAGGAGGAGTAACCTTTTCTCTTTTATTTCTTGTCTACAGAACTGCATGTATATATATATGCTTTTAATCAGAATGAGATACTTTTCTTGTTTTTAACTTCGTAGGTGCCTCCGTAATTAAACTCTTCACAAGCACACGCCAATTTTGTCAGAACAAGCACTGCAACTGCTACTATACCATCAGAATTTTAACTGCACAAGAAAAGATTCAAAGGAACACTGTGTTGAACTGCATGACATCTGCGCGTCATATTGGAAGCATCTCAGTATTGTTGATATTTGCGTTATCCGCACTGTACCCGAGGTACAGTGACGTAACTATTTAGTAACGCTTCCAGCCGAGTGCATTCATATCATGGCCGACTAGTAACTTTGTGCAGCTTTTAACTGTCACTTCACTGCTTGAAGTTTTTTCACTAGTGTGATCTAATTCAACTTCACCTTTCCTGTTTGATAGCAATGTAATGAAATATGTACACAGTAAGCACTACTTCTGAATGGCTCACCCACTGTGGAGTTGAATGTAAAACCTCTCTTATCTGTAGCAGTACTTTTAGCATGTTACAGCAGATACACAAAGTCGAAAAGCACTTTTTTTCACCAGAAACTTACTCAGCCACTTAGGAGAATGTTTGTTAATATAACTGTCAGTGTCTTCAGAGTTCCAGAATGTCCTAAAGACAGAGAGAAGTGAAACTTTCAGAAGTCCCTCTTAGTAATATGTTGGTCTTGTATACCCAGAAACTCAAATTCCATCCATTTTGCAAAGGAATTTCAATCTTGATGCAACAGTGTCACTCCTTTCCAGAGAAATTCATGTTTGTTATTGGTTTTTCCATAGTTGAAGCTTAATTTTTTTCAATGTACTTAAGTTGGAAGAAGTGGCACCTTTTTAAGATATAAAGCTGTTATTTGTTTGCCATTAGGACATTTGTGATAGTTATAACATTCCAAGACTTCTACAAACTATCTGTTTCTCAACATCATATTATATTTTTGAGTTTGATTTTTGAGTCACTAAGTTTACACTCAACTTCACTTACTATGTTGTATAACAGAAACGTTTTCAAGATCATTCGATCTCATCCTCAGCTAGAGTCACCAAAAAGCTGAGGATGAGATCGAATGATCTTGAAAACGTTTCTGTTATACATCGTAAGTGAAGTTGAGTGTAAACATAGTGACTCATTAATCAAACTCAAAAATGAAGAATACTTCACTGTTAATAATGCTTCTGCTTTTAATATTTATCATATTATATGTTTCATTCTTTCTGGTGTGATAATGGTCTTCTAGGTGAAGGAAAAATGATAATGGAACCTGATTCAAATCCATTTTCTTCTGAGCAGATCTGAGAAACATTGGATTGATTCACTTTGCATGCTAAGCAATTAATTCTTAACTTCTTTTTTTTCTTTAATTTCCCTAGTTTTACCACTACCATGGTGTTAGGAGATTCTTTTTCCTCTATCCCTTTTACCCTTAGGTGGTGGGATGAGGAACAGAAACTCTGGATCAGTTAGAGAACCTAGGATGGGTGATCAGCCCAATGCCTGGTATGAAAGTGAAAGAAGTAGATGGCAAAATGAGGTTGGAAATGGATGAAGGGAAAGATGATAATGGAGCAATTGGTGGAATGAAAGGGAGGAAAATGGATATCCCAGAGAAAACCTGCCCCTGCACCATGTTGTCCACCGCAATCGCACATGTGGTTGCCTGGGATCGAATCTGGACTGCCTTGGTGAGAGTCAGGCAGTCCAAGTGCTCTGCCTCACACAGCCTTAATTCTTAACACTTTTTAAAATCAAATTTGGACCATTGTTTGTCATTTGAGTTCCTAGTATAAAACTGATATGTCCTGTAAACAAATTGTTGTGCTTGACACTGTGAAACACTAAATCTTTTTTCTTCTTCTATCGCTGACACAATCACTTGCTTTACTTAGCAGCATGTTGCAAGGTTTTAAAAATTCATAGAAATGCACATTAACTACCTGTTCTATCCTCTGTCAGAATGTATAGGAATACTTTAAAATAAAGGCAAATGCATAGTAGTGCACTTATTTGCAAAGGTTAGGTAATCACACTACTGTTGTACAGCTCAAGGTCTGCTTCATTTCTGACAAAATACATGTAAAGTATAATTCGATATAAATTCTGAATGGTTGAAGCTAAAGTTACACTCTTTTTGTATACATGCCTCATCCGTCATTCTTATTTCTGATATAAGTTTAACATAAATGTTTTACATAAGTAAATTATTAATATCTGAGTGTTAATCTAGCAATTACTAAACAAAATAAAGGTAATTTTGACAGGCAGTGCTATGTGCCAAGTGATTCCTTACGACCTGTAAGCCTCTAAGTCATATACGGAAGGTTTGGTGCAAATAATAACAGGGATAGGTAGATTCAGATTGAAAAATTCAATGCCATAGCCGGGATTTGAACCTCAGATCTCCCGGTCTACGCCTGTTAATTTCCATCAATTTACCTAATACTGGTAACTATGAAGCCTGGTGAGAAACCAAAAGAGAGACCAAAAGCTTATTTTCAAGGTCTATTTGAGGTTTTATCATATTCTTTATTGCAGTCCAGTAAATGTAAATATATATATGCACCTACTTAATTCTAGGTAATTATTGCAAAAATTTATTTTGAACAAATATAATTAGTTCCTTTCTCCTCTCAATGATAGGCTTAACACTGTTTTAATGTGTTTATTTACTTAAAAATATAGTTTTTATTACAATACTAGCTGACCTGGTGTACTTCGTACCACCATTAAAAGATGTCTGAACTTATCTATACAAATAAAACAAATTTGGATTTGTTAGTTATTTATTCTGCAATTGGGGGTGGTGAAGTTTAAATACAACATAGTTACAATTAAGCTAGTAAATTTAAAGCTTTCTTATAAAAAATATTTTTGTCTTCTTTTTTTTTTTTTGTGTTGTTAAATATATAAAGATGAATGTTTTCTGAGACACAAACACTCGATGTATAATTGTCCATGAGAGAAACAGGGAAACTCCAAGTTGACTTCTAATGACTGTCCTTGCGATTTATTTATGGTCATCGCAAAGGCCAAACACACGGGAAATTGTAGACACTTAAAATCAAAAGGTAAATCGTTTGGAATCATCGGAATATGCAGGATCAAGATATCCTCACTTTTGTACTTTCCCTTGATGATTACCTTGGTGACATTACTCATTAGCTTTTTCAGTTAGTATTGTTCCATTGCACAGTTGTGGTTGGTTAATGTTATGCAGCTGATCACAACTGATCCTACTTTTAATTTTAAATTGTGAGGTGGGAGTCCAGGCAATTCTAATGAATTTAAAAACTCTGTGGAATACTTGACTATGTCACCCTGATTTATAACTGTGTCAACTGATTTGTATGAAAACGACTCCCCTGGAAGTAACAGACACTCTAGAATTCAATTCTGACACCAATGCAACTATTAGCATTATCTGCATTTTGCTGCTCAAGCACATGACGTAGCTTGTATATTTGACTGACTTCTATGACCTAAGTCGGGTCATCTTTAGCATAATGAAAAAGTTTCCACAAACTTCACAAAGTCACAAAGGAATTCAGTTAATTTTGTGTCAGTTTAATTCACATTCACGAATTCACAAACACAAATTATAAAGAAGTTATCCAAGAATTCACCAATATTTGGCAATAATTGTCTGTGGTCAAATATTTATAGTGTTCAGAAATTAATTTTGTGTCTAATTTTCGAAAAGTATATCAAGCTGAATAAATAAATTTCAGTCTTGATAACAAATGATGAATGTTATTTAATAAAATATACTAAGTAAAGTAGCTGTGAAGACTTTGGCAAGAAGTAGAATATCTTTCTATTTTGTAGTCTTAGTTTGTCGAAAATAAAGGAAGCTGTATGTGTTCAATAACAGTTTGTGTGTATACTTTTATATTTAATTAATAATCCAGTCCATGAATGCTTTTTTTTTTCCCTCACCTTTTAAACCTTCCTTGTACTTATGCAAATATTTCAAAACCAAATTGGTTCAGCCATTATCGAGTTTTTGTGAGACTAACAAACATCAATTCATTTATATATATATATAAATATATATATATATATATATATATATTTATTCAGCATCTTGAATAACATAGCTACAATATTCATACTATATAACAACACAAAATTAAAAAGCAAGTGTTTAGTGTCATTAATCGACTCCCTTTAAATTTAATTTATCACTGTTTTAAACACTTCCAAGAAAGGAATTAAAAAGCACATTAACATTTATAGTGCATTTAGAAATTTTGGAGAAGTAATTTGCAAATTGCGGTTACCTGATTCATTCAACTGTACCTAAAGAATGTTGTATGAAATCTTTGGACTCTGCAATAGATCTTCATAACATTTTTATGCATCATCCCCCATGTACATATTTCAGCAGCTCTTGTATGGCCTCTATTTTCTTTTTCTGAATGGCCACTTTGAGCTGTAAGCTGGCTCCAAGTCATTGTGAAAATTTGAACATGTTTTCAATAAACAGACCATATGTGTCAGACAGCTATTGATAAATGGATGTGTTCATATTATTTTCAGGCTTAGCATTCTCATAAATAAATTCCTTATACTGGGAAATTGCAAAGAATTCTTTCTTATTTCTTGGAAAATCCTTACTTGCCGTTTCTATAGAAATCACATTCTTTTTGTAAAATTGTGGCCACCTCTTGTCAAAATTGATAAATGCTTTCTATCTGCACCAGTGTCACAGTTATTCTTGTAATACTATTAGCTATCAGCTCCACATATTCTTTGGAAGCATTGTGACTTTGTGGGTTCGTAGAATTAAAAGGCAGAGTTGCAGAAATCAAAAATCTCCTTTATTTTCGTAGAAATACTCTTATAGATTACAGCAGCATTACGTTACATATACCATCAGTCTACCAAGGTCGATGACAATAACAAACCGTGACAGCTGATTACATTAGCTTTCATAACAACACTCTTGTTACACTGTTTTATAACCACAACTGTCCTGCTAGCGTGTCACAATCCCTTTTATATCTTCATTCATGATTACCAGGCTGTTCTGTCAATCACTAGAAGCTTCTTGAAAACAAGGCATCTAGTTACATAATTCGAACATTCTATCACCTTCGAGAAACGTAACTTAATCTACCCGGCAAGGCCTTTGCCTCAGTTATCTTGCCTGCCGGCACTATCTGTTTACACAAGTTCGTTATCTACGTGAAACTTATCCATCTTTATCTATTTGCGCCGAAACTTCAATGCCCCTTACCGCGACACTGCTCTCTCCTCAAGGCTGGTCGTCCTGAACAACGCCATCGTAGTGGGCTAGACGATCCAGGTGTACCACCAGCATCTTCCCTCGGGCCACCTTCTGGATGCGGTAGACCACGTCGTTAATCCTCTTCACCACCCGGTACGGTCCTTGCCATGGTTGCTGGAGCTTCGGGCAGCGTCCCTTGGTAGGGCGGTACAACCAGACTAGGTCACCCTGTTGGAACCATTGGCTATTGACTTGCCTGTCGTATCGGGTCTTCATGCGGTCGCTCGCCTTCTGGATGTTCTGACGAGCCATCTCATGCACGTCATGGAGATGGTCCACTAGCTTCTCCACATACTCGGTTGCTGGCTGTTTTGCGTCCCGGGGGCTTCCAAAAGCCAGAGCACGGGAGGCATAACTCTCGGCCGAACATTAAACTGACTGGCGTCATCCCAGTGGTATCATGTGTTGACGAGCGGTAGGCCAGTAACAACAGTGGCACCTTAATGTCCCAGTCTCGCTGATGGCTGGCCACGACCTTCCTCAGGTGTTCCTCAAAGGTCTTGATGTATCTCTCGACTATGCCGTCTGACTGTGGATGTAGGGGTGCGGTGCGGATCTTGTTTACCCCAAGCCTCTCTAGTGCCTCCTTCATCAGGTTGGATTAAAAATTAGTGCCCTGGTCGCTGTGGAGCTCAAACGGCACCCCAAATCGGCAGAACACTTGCTCCACAAGGCAGTCCGTGATTGTCTTCGCCTCCTGGTTCGGAATGACATACACCTCCGGCCACTTGGTGAAGTAGTCCACGACCACCATCAGGTACTTGTTGCCTCGGTTGGACATGGGAAATGGTCCAGCTATGTCGACGGCGATCCTTTCGAATGGCGTTCCGACGTTGTACTGCTGCATGCGACCCCGGCTCCTAGTCTTGGGGGCGCAACTCGCTGCGCACGCGTGACATTGATGGCACAATCTCTCACTATCTGCTCGGAGCCTCAGCCAGTAGTAGCGCTGTCGGAGTTTGTTGATCGTCCCATTTGCTCCCAGGTGTCCTCCTGAAGTACCGGCGTGCACTTCCTCCAAGACTTCCGGGACCTTACTTCGGGGAAGTACCAACTGTTCTATCTGCGTCTTCCCATCAGGCGATTCCCGTACCTGGAACAGCACGCCCTCTCTTGTCTTCAATGAATCCCATTGGGCCCAGTACGACTTGTAGGTGGCGCTCCTCGGTGCGATGTCCTCCCAGGTTGGTCTTGTCCCTGCCTCCACTTCTCTCAAGAGTGGCCCCGTCTGCGTCCGCCAGCTGCTCCCTCCTCAGGCCTGCGCTATCCCAGCCATCCGCAGGCACTGCTGTGACTACTCGGACTGCTGCGGCACGCTCGTTTTCTTTCACTCTTGTGCATTGGCCGCACTCCTCTGGGCAGGGTCTTTGAGACATGGCGTCTGTGTTACCATGGCTCTTCCCTCTACGATGTTCAGAGGTGAAGTCGTACTCCTGCAGCCTCTGGACCCAACGTGCTGTCTGGCCTTCCAGGTTCTTAAAGCTTTAGGGCCGAATGCTCAGTCCTGTGGTGGAATGGCTGACCGTACAAGTACTTGTGGAAGTGCTCCAAGGTCTTTACTACCGCCAGTATCTCTCGCCGGGTGACGCAGTTGTTCTTTTCTGCCTTTGATAGCGTCTTGCTGTAGTAGGTTATCACCCGCTCGTGGCCGTCCTGAACTTGCGATAGGACGCCTCCAATGCAATGATCGCTGGCGTCTGTGTCCACAATGAAAGCGCCGCCTGGTTGTGGAAATCCCAAAATAGGAGCACTGCACAGTGTCTTCTTCAGGTGCTGGAAAGCGTGTTCAGCGTCCTCCGTCCACCCATAGGATCGTTGTTCCTCTGTCAGGCGGGTAAGGGTTTTGGCGATGTTGGAGAACCCCTTTATGAAACGGCAGTAATAACTGCACAGCCCCAGGAAACTGCGCAACTCTCGCTTATCCTTTGGCCGAGGACAATCTCTCACAGCTTGGGCTTTCTCCGGGTCTGTGGCCACTACGGTTGGTGAGACTATGTGGCCCAAGTAGTTAACTTCTTTGCAGAAGAGCTGGCACTTCTTTGCGTTCAGCTTCAAGTTGGTTGCCTGCAGTCTGTGTAACACCTTGCTCAGGTTGTCTAGATGGTCTTCGAACGTCTTGCCGACGATGATGTCGTCCAGGTATAGCAGGCATGTGTCATATGTCAATCTTCTCATTACTAATTCCATGAGGCGTTGAAAATGGCTGGTGCATTGCAGAGGCCAAAGGGCATAACTGTGAACTCCAACGCCCTTGGCCTCTCGAGAATGCAGTCTTCTCCTTTTCTCTCGGGTCTAGAGTTACCTGCCAGTAACCCGACTTCAGGTCCAGGGTCGAGAATCATTGTGCACCAGCTAGCGTGTCCAGGGTGTAGTCAATCCGGGGTAAGGTGAAACAGTCCTTCCGGGTGACAGCGTTCAGCCTCCTGTAGTCCACGCAGAAGCGTAGCTCGCCGTTCTTCGTCAGCAAAACTACAGGGGAACACCAAGGGCTGTCAGACTCTTCAATCACTCCCCTGGATTTCATGTCGTCTACCATATCCCGTTCCGGCGCTTGTTTCGCCAACGGAACGCGTCTAAGTGGTTGCCGAATAGGCCGGGCGTCTCCGGTGTCGATGCGGTGAAGCACTTTATCCGTGCGGCCGTAGTCACTGTCGCCTTGGCTGAAGACGCGCTGGTATCGCCTCAGTAGTTGTCGAACTTTCTCCAGCTGTTCTGCGGTCAGGTGGTCGGCCGCTCTCTCCAATAAGCCTTCCAGCCGGGGCCCCAGGTGTTGCGTTGGCACAGGCTCCTGTGTCTTGTCGATAGCTGTCACGCTGACCACGGGCTCGCACGTCCGCAGCTCCGTTCCGGCCTGGACGTCATGATCGGTGTCTGCCAGGTTGAGCAGCCTAACTGGCACCTCCTCTCGGCACGGCACTAATGTCCTGGCTACACAGAGTCTGTGCACAACCGTCATCTGGTCCAGCATCATGTTCTTCGTCCGCTGACCTTCTAGTTGCGCCGTCACCACCACCTCACTTCTCGTGGAGACCATCTCGTCTTCCTTCAAGATGACCCTGCAGATTCCAAGGTGCTCTTCGGGTTGCCGGAGTATCACCTCTTCTCCATTGAGCCGCAGGACCTTCCTGCCAACGTTAACCGTCGCATCGTGGCTCCTGAGGGCATCCAATCCTAGTATCACCTCCTCAGCCACCTTCGCGACGAACACCCACAGACGTACGGCACTCCTTCCCAAGGTCAACTTTAGCAGGGCCTCCTTCTCCACAGGCAAGGTGTCATCTGATGCCGTCACAAGCTGGTATGGTTGGCTCGGCTTCCTTGTCGGCAAACCCTTCACCACGTCAGGTCTGATGATGGTCACGGCTGCCCCGGTGTGCACCAGCACGCGGCATGGCTTCCCTTTCACCCAACCATCCGCGATGAGGCTGTCATCCATACGCTGGCTGACGGCGCACAGTGTCACTCGAGGGGATGGTGGTGATGGCGCCGATGTTCTCCTCGCCACGCCGGTCCTTAGTCGTTCCTCCGGCAGCTCTTCCTGGATCTCCATTCATGATTACCAGACCGTTCTGTAAATCACTTGAAGTTTCTGGAAAACAAGGCATCTAGTTACATAATTCGAACATTCTATCACCTTCGAGAAACTTAACTTAATCTACCCGACGAGGCTTTGCCTCAGTTATCTTGCCTGCCGGCACTGTCTGTTTACACAAGTTCGTTATCTACGTGAAATCTATCCATCTATTATCCATTTGCGCCAAAACTTCAACGCCCGTTACCGCGACGGTATAAACTCTCTCACATTTTGAGCTTTTTCTTTTAAGTGCACTAAACACTCCATTACATGGAAGGAAGGAATGAATGAATGACCCCTCTCTAGAAATCTATGAATATTCATTTATTTTTCTCAGCTGTGTCAATGCTAGGGCACATTCGGATTAGGGTGTGATTTTTGTTTTGTCCCGGTGCTGCATCAGAGAAGAAGTATAATTTTGTAATATTTTCTGACTGAGTAGTCTTGATATAATCATATAAAAAGAAACATTCACTAGCCGTTTTCTTTCCCTCAACTTCATGATACATATGCTCAATACAATTCCTGGATTTGATATTATAAATGCAAAAATGTTTACCCATAACTAAGGTAAAGTGTTTCTGGCACAGGAATGTTTCCTAAAGCAAATTCTGCATAAAGTCAAATGTCAATCCAACAACATGATCATCTTTATTTTCTTCCATTTGCTTTAAGGCAGTATAAAATCTCTTACTTGTGCATTTGTGTGTATCAGGATCAATTTGCACCGCCCTCTTGCTGCTGCCAGTAATATGAGGGCTCTGTATTTTGTGGTTTAGTTACCCACATTGGGTGCAAACATCTATTTGTTGGTGACCGAAAGCATAATTTGCACTTTCAAAGAAGTACTTTCTGTAAAAATTATACCTAACATCGAACTCTAGATATTTCTGCCAGAAGACTATGAATACATTTCATAATCAAAACGTGCATCCAGGTATTTTATTTCTTTGCCAGCATAGTGGATTGTCGTAAGGGAAAACGAATGGTTATGATCATGTATTGCATTCAATATGTTTTCTGTAGTGTTAATGGTGCACTTATTTCACCTTGTTTATCCCTTGGAATTTGTCCTTTAATAAAAGATTTTATATGCCAGACACTTGCTTCTGTAATACTGCATGAAGGTAAAGAAATGCTTGCTTGCAAATACCTATGCATCTACCTTCTATAACAACAAAATAATCAAAAGAATGTTGTATCTGGTCCACAGCAGGTGGGATGCCAGTTATGTTGGCCTGCCGTGGGAGTTTCTAAGTGTTAATTAATAAGTACCCTGTGCTCTACTGTCATGACTCCTTGGGTCGGCTGCCCCTGTCATATCTCGTCTCATCCTTCCTCCCAGGGATGCCCCGTTTGGGGCTTAGCTACAATAAACTACAGGTTTTAGTGCTGAATCCTGTCCTGGAATAATACAATCCAATGCTGTCTCTTGTTATCTGCAGGTTCATATTGCTGTTTCCTTGGTTGCTTTTGTTTCAGCTCTTTAACAACAATTAGCCCATGTAGATGTGTATCTTGGGAATTTTTATCTTCTGCGTCAGGAAAATCTGACAGAATTTTCAGGTGTTGTGTATCATTAATACGGTGGAAGCATACCATTCAACACCTGAAAACAGTATTGAATTACAATAGCATCAGTAATAAAGCTCTCTGTAAAATATAAAAGTAATGCATTGCACATTTCATGTTGCAATAGTTACTGTCTTATTTACTTGTAATGTACTCATGTTTTTCCCAGGTACAGAATTGCTCTAATAGTTCAAGCAGAATAGTCCATGGCCTATCTAATTTTTTTTTTTTTCTTTTGTGCTGCACCTTATTTCTCTTTCATTTTGGTGACATGATTCCTTCACAGCAAGCTTCTAAATAAAAAGATGTATCTCAATAAATGCAGAGAAACAAGAATGATTACAAGACATATGCCAACCATTGTTGGGTGAGGCACATTCTTGCTCTTTATTCAAAAACCAGACTATACACTGCACCTGCACATAGTTTCTTGGCTATAACGTTTCATTTAGTTTCAGGTAAATTTGAAGAACAAATTTTGTTTCATAAACTAAAATTTTAAAGCAACAGGCTTTTCAAATTTCTCTGCACAAGAGTAACCACAAATTGTTATTATTTGAACTGAATTGTTTTATGTAGACCAATAGATGACATGCTTAACTGGTAAAATGTATGTGCCATTGGCATTTTAGTTTTATTTAAACAGCTATGCAGATGAAAACACTTGAAATCATTTTAAGTATGACTTGAACTAGATTAATGTAAATCATTGTGTTTTTACTTAGACTAGTCTTGCAGCCAAACTTGGATTATATACACATCACCAATTTATTCCAGGTTTGACACCACCATAATGATCTTGTATTAAATTCTATTCATATACTGCTTAACCTTTTAATACCCTCTAGGTCTTAAGTACTGCATTCATTTGCTACTTTTCCTATTTCAGATTGGATATCATGCCTGTGTTGAACTATGATTCGGGCATTATTACTGCAGATTTAGGTAAAAACTACTTGAATGAGGTAGACAATAACAGTCCATGTCATGTCAACAACAGTGCAGCTGTTGCAGTTGGTAATGGAGATATAGTGAATTACAGAGCAGTACACAAATGTAAATTCTGTGGCATGTGTTTTAGTGTGGAATCTTCCTTACAAATTCACCTATCAATTCATGAAGACAAAAGGAAATACAAGTGTAATATTTGTAATAAAATTTTTCATCATTCATCATCTTTGAAACAGCATAGTTTAACTCATGAGGGTAAACAATACAAATGTAACATTTGTAAAAAGAACTTTTCTAAAGCATCACATTTGAAAAGTCATATTTTAATCCATGAAGCTAAATGGCCTTACAAATGTGCCATATGTGATAAGGGCTTTTCCACAAAATCATATTTGAGAACACATACTTTAAATCATGAAGGAATACGATTTCAGTGTGAGAAGTGTGATAAGAGCTTCACTAAATCAGCAAATTTGAAAATACACAGTTTAATTCATGAGGGTATACGGTTTAAATGTGAGAAGTGTGATAAGAGCTTCACTACATCAACAAATTTGAAAACACATAGTTTAATTCATGAGGGAATACGGTTTAAATGTGAGAAATGTGATAAAAGCTTTAGTAGATCATCAAGTTTGAAAACTCATAGTTCAATTCATGAGGGAATACAATATAAATGTGAGAAATGTAATAAGAGCTTTAATACCTCAATAGAATTGAAAAGGCACACATTAATTCATGAGGGTATACAGTATAAATGTGAAAAGTGTGATAGGAACTTTACTACTTCATATAATTTGAGAACACATAGCTTAATACATGAGGGAATACAGTTCAAATGTGAAAAGTGCGACAAGAGCTTTAACACTTCAACGGAACTGAAAAGGCATACATTAATTCATGAGGGAGTACAGTTTAAATGTGGAAAATGTGATAAGAGCTTTACTACGTCATCAAGTTTGAAAACACATAGTTCAATTCATGAGGGAATACAGTTCAAGTGTGAGAAGTGTGATAAGAGCTTTGGTACGTCATCAAGTTTGAAAATACATAGTTTAATTCATGAGGGAATACGATTTAAATGTGAGATATGTGATAAGAACTTTACCACTTCATATAATTTGAGAACACATAATTTAGTACATGAGGGAATATGTTTTAAATGTGAAAAGTGTGACAAGAGCTTTAATACCCCAACAGAATTGAAAAGGCATACTTTACTTCATGAGGGAGTACAGTTTAAATGTGAAAAGTGTGATAAGAACTTTTCTACATCTTCTAATTTGAGAACACATAGTCTACTTCATGAGGGAATAAGATTTAAATGTGAGAAGTGTGATAAGAGCTTTACTACTTCATATGATTTGAGAATACATAGTTTGATACATGAGGGAATACTATTTAAATGTGAAAAGTGTGACAAGAGCTTTAATAGACCATCAGAATTGAAAAGGCATGCCTTAATTCATGAGGGAGTGGAGTTTAAATGTGAAAAGTGTGATAAGAGCTTTACTACATCATATTATTTGAGAACACACAGTTTAATTCATAAGGGAATATGGTTTAAATGTGAGAAGTGTGATAAGAGCTTTAAAACATCATCACAATTAAAAGCTCATGTTGTAATCCATGATGGAGTATGGTTTCAATGTGAAAAGTGTGACAAGAGCTTTACTACCTTGAAACAGTTGAAACACCATACTTCAGTTATTCATGAAGGAATACGATTTAAATGTGACAAATGTGATAAAAGCTATAATACAGCATCAGGTCTGAAAGTTCATAGTTTAATTCATGAGGGAATATCCTTCCAATGTGACAAGTGTGATAAGAGCTTTACTACATCATCAAATTTGAAAGTACATAGTTCAATTCATGAGGGAAAACGATTTGTATGTGAGAAGTGTGATAAGAGATTTGCCACATCCTCAGGTTTGAAAAAACACAATTTAATTCATGAAGGAATATGATTTGAATGTGCGAAGTGTGGTAAGTTTTTCTGCCCCATCAAAATTGAAAATGCATAGTTTAGTTCATTAGAGAACACAGTTTAATGTGAGAAGTGTCATAAGAGGTTTACTATATCCTCAAAATAGAGAATAAATAGTTTAACTCAATACTGTTTAAATATGAGAGCATTTTTGCATAGTTAAGTTTGAAAACATAGTTTAATTCTTGAGAGTATATGGTTTAAATGTGAGAAGTGTAATTAACAGTTCGCTCAGTGATGAAGTTTGAACGCACATACTTTTAACTTTTTGAGGGTAAAAGTATTACATGCAATAAAAGTGATAAGAGCTTTATTAAGTCATCACATTTGAAAAAACAAACAATTTTGATTAATGATGGAATACAATTTAAATGTAAGATGTGTGATAACAAGCTATAAAACTTCAAGTATGAAAAAAACAGCTTAATTCTTGAATAAATGAAGGATTTGTGCAAAAAGTTTCCTCTACCTTTACATTTGTAAGTTCATAATTTAATTCATAATGAAATAAGACCATTAAATGTTTTGTGTGATTAGGGGTCTATTTATATATAAAATTTTGAAATAGTATGTACTTCACAACAATAAAAGGCAGCATCATTGTAACTTACAGGTTACATTTGAGAGAACATAATGTAATTAACAAAGGGAAAGATCCATTTAAATGAGGTGTGAGGCTATTAGGAAAGCTACTTTATATGAACATTGGCTGTCATTTTGAACAAGTCAAAACTTTTTCAAATATGTCTTTATGTTTAACTTAAATTTTACCTGACAATAGCCATTTATGATATGTTATATGTATCATAGGCATTTGTCATAAATATATTAGTGCCACCAAATTTGACACATCCCCACTTATTCCAGTCCCTTCACAACAGACACTCTAGCTTCCTGTCAGCGCTCTTATTCTTCTTCTGCTTGTAAACAAGATGCAAAGGTTTTCCGATGGATGAGAGGTTGGAGAGGAAAGGGGAAGAGAAGTCTATGCTTGGTTAGTTTAGCCTGGTGGCAGGAAAGGTCAGGTTTACTTGCTAATCAACACTCATATCGTTCCCTCCACCAGCCACAGGAGGCAGGTGATGAACATAATACATACAATCCTGCCTTGAAGCATTCTACCCAATAATAATAATAATAATAATATAATTTTTCTATTTTCATTTCCGTAAAACTATTCAAAATCGAATTATCTGTTTCTCATGTATTTATCTATACATATATTGCACATTAATTGGTATAACTAATAGTGTTCAGTATCTATTTCAAATAAATAATTCACTGAAGAAACTTGATTCACAAAATACATATCTCGTTCTAAAGCTTTTCTGTAAGTAATAATAATAATAATAATAATAAGAAGAAGAAGAAGAAGAAGAAGAAGAAGAAGAAGAAGAAGAAGAAGAAGAAGAATTCAACAATGTTTTATGCATTATAATTATTGAGACAAAATACAGGATAATTTTCCTTTAAAATAATATATAGATAAAACTGAAATCAATATCTAAATTGTTTTATTTAAATATTTAATGTGCATATGAAGAAAGGAAAGGATGGAAATATTAGCTTAAACATGGATGGCATAATATGGGATAGGGGATACCGCCTGCGGTGCCGTATGTAGTAAAAGCGGGTGTTAAACACTACTCATTTCATTGGGATAGGGGAGAAACAACTAATGGCTTAATAACCGGTCTACCAACCATTTACATCTAAAAGAGAATTGAGCTTCTTCGGAAGAGAAGCGATGAGTGATTCACAAATATAAGGTCATCTGCGCATGCTTTCCATACTTCCTGAATGTGATCCTCAGGACTTTCAGGAGTTGTTTTCTGCCCTGCAATTCCATTTGTTAACCATAATAGCCCAAATGTGTGCAATGTGATTCAGATCCGGTGATTTGGCTGGCGAAGGGAGAGCAGAAACTTCAGGATGTTCCTGTTTTCACTGCAAAATATTTTTATATACTTAAATTGTTTTTGTTCTTTGAACATAACATATACAGGATGCGCATATATTTTTTTAAAGCTTCATTTACTAACAGGAAAGAAGTACTTTGATGACATTACGCTTAACGCAAGAATATTGCTGCGAAATGTTTTCTATACTTAAATTGTACTTTGAGCATAACATGTAAGTTGATTTAATACAGGAAATATGCAATACACTTAATATTACCAGAACTTCTTTTTTCACTGCGTTCACAACTTATTCTGTTTTTGTTTGTTTTTTTCACTCACTTTGAGCACAAAAATGATTTTGAAGATTGTGGTGACGGATAGATGATCGTTGTCGCTGTCGATGTGGAACACCATGTGATCCTGGATGGGTTTTGTGATGCAAGAGAATAAGATGGCTAAAGTTGGCGCTGGCATCAGTGGTGGTTACGATGACGACGAACTCGTTATTGAAACTGGTGCCAAAGCACCCGTCTGATGTGAAGTTGATGTGAAGGTTAGTGTTTGTTGTGGCACATACACTTCGAGCTGAGCCTCGGACCCATGTTGGTCATCTTTGGAAGGCACGCACTTGACATGAATGGCATGGGCATCGTTGGTAGCAAGTTTGATGGTAACTTCCTTCTGGCCGCCAAAGAAGGTAGTTTTGGAGGAGAGTAGTGAGACTTCGGAATGCTTTCCATGAGCAGAAAGTTGTAGAAGAAGCAGGAGTTTTAGGAGTAAGTTGTTTCCAATGTGGACGGGATCGGTTTGCCAGTTCATTTTGGGATGGTAGCGAAGGACACGTCGTATCGTTTGAAACCGCTTTTGAGTTCTTCGCCTTTGTAGGTTTAGATGAACTTTGCAGAGTTGAGTTCTTTGAGTAGTTCTGGAGAGGCGTTGCCGAACCGTGCTGCCAGAAATACGTATGTGTCGTTGATTTTGACGGCGGTTCTGGGTCCGTGCGTGGTGGAAAGTGTTCTGACGCCTTGTACGATGTAGGCTACGTTGTCTTGTAGGGCAGAAACGCTGAGAATGTCGGTGCTGTTGGAGAGTTCATGCAGTTGAGGAATGGCGTACTCGGACATGCTTAGCTTTGGCAGTGAAAACAGTTCTTAACGAACGGAACTGGACCCTCGACGTGAGTTGTTGAGGTGGGAAGGTTATGGTGGCCTACGCACCTGCTGTAAGGAGCACAAACCTGCTGAGCCTGAATGGGCAGCTGGTCCCACACTACGTCGACGTCGGATGGAGGGTAACGTTTTCCAGCAGCACTTGGCGTTCACGATTTAGCAGAACCTGGATGCGCTGCGAGTTTTCATTGTATCTAAGCAGGACCGAGAAGCAGTCGCAGGTCATGAAAGGCGTCTGGTGTTCTTGCGCAGAAAATCTTAGATGTGTTGATTGGGTTTGGAGATATCTTCGTAGAATCCAAGTTGGCACTCGGTGCACAAGGGTAGGAGACGACTGAGAACTTCGCAGCTACAGCACCGATGAAAACAGAAAGAGCAGTGGTACGCCTTACATGACTCGACCGGCATTCCACGACGACGACAGCACTGATACTGAGTAGGGGAAAGAAATTTGAGTGTATATAGATTAGAAGAAAATACGGTTGGACAGCAAAAAGTTGATGCGGTGGGAAAGAAATCGTTACAGGAAGAACAACTTTCGGAGATTTGAACCGTGGGAATGTTTCCTTGCAGGCAGTTGCGCAATATGGTTACTGGAAAAAGAAACCGTTACAGCCAGAACATCTGGAGATTTGAACCGTGGGAATGTTTCCTTACGGGCAGTTGCGCAATATGATTACTGGAATAAACAACCCGTTACAGGAAGAACAAGAGAAGACAGAGATTGGATTGGTAAAAATAAAAGCGTTTCTGATTGGTTGGAAAAAGCTGTAGCAAAGAAATTCGAAGGACCGAAGAAATCAGAGAGAGAGACGAGAGATGTAGGCGCCGAACTTTTCGAGTCCCCACGGAAGGCCTCCAACCTCCTCGGCCCGAGACTTAGGCCCACGGACGGCGTCCAACCTCCGCGTACGCGGGTCGCGATGTGCCCGAAAAGCTTATCGTTCCCTCAGTATTGACGTTCTTAAACTCGCGGCAGTAACTATTTGGTCCCCGGAGACGTCGGCGGGACGGCCTTCGGGTCCCGATGACGGAGTCCGTGTCGAACCACTCGGGCGCCCCAGTTTCCTGAGATAAGTGTACAACAGGAGCCGTTGTTCGAGGTGGAGGTTCAGCCTCCCCACCCGAACACCACGGACGTCGTCGGGATCCAAGGACGGAATCCAACCTCCGGGTACACGGGTCGCAATGTGCCCGAAAGCACCACGGACTTATCGTTGGCCCCTCGGCATTGACGTGTTTGACCTCGCGGCAGTAACTCTTCGGCCCCTGGGAGACGTTGGCGGGACGGCCTCCAGGGGCAGTAATTCCTCGGCTCCCGGGAGACGTCGGCGGGACGGCCTCCGGGTCCCGGCGACGGAGTCCGCGTCAAAATACTAGGGCGCCCAGCTTCCTGAGATACGAGTACAATACGCGCCGACGTTCGAGGTGGGATTCACCCGAACTCCACGGACGTCGCCGAGACCCAAGAACGGTGGCCAACCTACGGGTAAACGGGTTGCGAAGTGCCCGTAAAGCTTATCATCTCGTCGGCATTGACGTGCTTGCTGTCGCGACAGGAACTCTTCGGCCCCCGTGAGACGTCGGTGGGACGGCCTCCGTGTCGAACCATTCCGACGCCCAGTTTCCTGAGATAGGAGTACAACACGAGCCGACATTCGAGGTGGTGGTTCACCCTCCCCACCCGAACTCCACGAACGTCGCCGGGGCCCAAGGACGACGTCCAACCTCCAGGTATACGGGTCGCGGTGTGCCCGAAAGCCCCACGGACTTGTCTCCTTGGCATTGACGTGCTTGACCTTGCGGCACTGTAGTTTCAATATATTTTTTTGTGAATTAAACAACTTCTCAATAAAACAAGGAACGTTTAACTCTTTTCTAATCCAAAATTCCACAATGTCTGTTCCAAAGCCTTGTATTACAGATACTTTCAGCAGTTCCATTTCGTCTCCAGAACAAACGAATAACACTTTTAACGACGAAGCTTGATTTAACATACTTGGAAATACGACGATCGAATAAATAATTTAATAACCAAAAACCTATAGAAGGTGAAATAGACTAGTTTAATTTGCAGTGCGCATATCTCATAAATGAGTTATTTCAGTAACACAGATAAATATATCAATTATATTCTGTAAGTTTGATTCGGTGATCTGAAGGGAAATCTTCAGAATACATAAAGGTTTTTTAATTTAGTACTAATAAATGTCACTGATTACTTATTGTTTATCTAAACGGTTGCATTTTAATTTCAATAGGGAAAAGTATAAAAGTTCACATGATCGATAAATAGTATAAATTCCATAGAACGATTGTCAGGTCTAGAAATGGGAGTTGTCTTTTTTCAGTTTCTGTTGGAAATTTGTTTTGTTTTGTATGTTATTCATTTCATCATGCAAAGAAAGCAGAATTTCAAACCATCACGTAGCAAACAGATTTTTTAATTGAACTATCACGCAGGGGCGGTTCCTCCATAAGGTTGCAGGTTTGCGCTACACCCACTGATTTTGAATGTACAACAGGTGCATTTTGCACATTAAAGCTGTACTTGTTTGCATTGTTTATATACAAACAAGTTTCAATTACGCTTATCGTGTGTAGCTGTCCATGACCACAGAAATCGAAATAAACAGAAGTTAGCTGTAGGAGCCGCCACGTTTGCAGCGAAGTGTTAACCTGAGATTTCGCCCAAATGAGGGCTCTCTGAGGGGTTGAGGGAAGTTGAAGAGATGGGAGTGGCTTCTTATGCATTGCTTAAATGGAGGTTTATAAACCTAACTCCTCCTACTCTTAGCAATGGCTATAGCGTGACATTCAGGCTTAGCTTCTGTGTGTCTGCTTGTTCTGTAGAGTGGTTTCGTGCAAGCAGAGCTTTGAGAAACCTTTGTTTAAGGTTAAACTGAGTATTCTAACATTTTATTTATTGTGAGGTGTTGTTTTTGTACGTTTTCAAAATTCTGATAGAATAAATACCGTGCAAACTTTACTGGAAAAGCCGTTTTCGCAACGGAGTGCTGAAGAAAAATCTGAAGTGAAACGAATGGGTAGGCCCACGCCAAACATTTCTATAATTCAAACGATTAAGTCAAAAGCGAGAACATTCAATAGGAAGTTCAACCCTGACATGTACAAGAAGCACGACTGGTTATGTGGATGTGAAGTTAATAACTCTTTATACTGTTTCCCAAGCCTGCTCTTTGGAGGAGATGATTCCTGGATGAAGCAAGGAATGAAAGACATCCAACACATGCACGAACGTGTTAAAAGCATGAGTCCTCTTCGTCTTATATAAAAAATGTATTAAGTTTAGCAATGTATGGCAATATTAATATTGCTGCACAAATGCACAGTGCATACAGAAAGGAACATACAGCTGCATAACGATAAAGTTACGCAGAATAGATATGTCCTAAATATCATAATAAACTATACGGTTTTACGTCTCATTTGAGCTGGCTTTGAGAGGTCATGATGAATCTGATATATCACAAAACCCTGGTATCTTTCGAGGCCTAATAGATTTCAGTGCTGTTCTCCATAGTGCCCTGAAGGGCCATCTGGAAAAAGCAACTGTTTTTAAGGGCACTTCAAAAACTATACAAAACGAAATTCCTCGGTGTATGTTAGAGGTGTGCCAAGAGGAAATAATGAAGGAGATTAAGGATGCAGAATTCCTTGCTGCCATAGCAGCTGAAACCACTGATGTTTCCTCAGTGTATCATATGGTTATTATCTACAGATATCTTGTGAATGACAAACCCGTAGAACGATTTTGGAGTTTTGTTCGACCTGCTAGTCATGATGCAGACTCTCTTGCCACAGTCAATAAATCTGAACTTGATCTACAACTGTTAGGATGCCCGAATAAACTTATAGCACAGACTTATGATGGTGCATCCGTCATGGGAGGTAGGAAACACGGTGTTCAGGCAATTGTGAAAGAGAAGTATCCTTGTGCCTCTTATATATACTGCCATGCACATAAACTTAATTTAATAATGCTGAATGCAGCCTCAGTAAACACCAGTGTGAGGATATTTTTTTGCCAATTTACAAGAAATATGACCATTTTTTTTCTTCAAATTCTCCTCAAAGAACAGCTGTGCTTGATGAAGTTGTGCACAAACGATTGCCACGTTCTGTTCCGACATGATGGAATTTTCATTCACGGACCGTCAATACCATTTTCGAACACGGAGAATTTAATTAAATGCATGGAGGTCATTCAGAAGAGAGCTCCGTTAAACAACACCACACTTGTTCAGGCTTCTGGGTTTATGGCCACTTTGAAAAATGGTAATTTTGTATTCTGGCTGTCTTTCTTCCACAAGATCATGCCCATGTGGACATTTTGTACAATCAGCTGCAGAAACGAGACGGCAATGCAATATTTGCCCTCGCCCAGCTAAACGCCTTTGAAAGGGAAGTGCAAAAGGTAGGAAATAGCGTGGATATTGAGGAACACGAAGAAACTGCAATTAAGAGAAGGATAGATCATGATGTGAAAAGAAGAGAAGCTCTTGAAGTCTGTGACATTATTCTTAGAGAAGCAAAGGACAGATTTAGCTTCACGGGGCATCTGGTAGCCTCGACTTTGTTTCATCAAGAAAATTTATCCGACTATGATAAGACATTTCTAGAGGATTCCCTTAGAGAAACAATAAGGTTCTATCCTTTTATCATTGGAGCAAACATTCGTAGATACCTGACTGTAATTTACAGTCGAGAGCAATTTCTTGGAATATCCGGCGCTTTGTGCTTGATCGACTTCATTAAGGAAAGCAATTTATGTGCTACATTCAGCGAATGTGTCAAACTCCTGCGAGTGTTGTTAACTGTGCCAATGTCTACCGCTGAAGCAGAACGCTGTTTCTCAACTTTAAAAATAGTAAAAACTTTCCTTAGGAACACAATGTCACAGGACATATTGTCAGCATTAGGAATGCTTTCAATTGAGAGGGTGTTTGTTATGAAGATGAGCGACTTCAACTCAAAAGTTATCGATAGATTCGCCAGGTCTAAGGAGAGGAGAGCAGAGTTTCTGTACAAATAGGTGAATCACTACTACTCTGTATTTTATTTTTCATTTGTGCACCACCAATAATTTAATCCACCAGCCCCCATTGCTATCACGTAGGCGTGCTGTATTCAACTTTCATAGGGAAGCCTGGAAGGGAAAACGTCAGCATGATTGGATTCTCGAGGAAGTGGCTACTGGGCATTTAAAACACGGTTCAAAATAATGCTGCCTTCGCGGACGTGGGACGTACAAGACAGAATGAATGAACGTACATATGGATGATAATTGTCGGTTAAAAACCGACACAGAAAAAATGCCACACATCATTTCTTTGGTAGGAAATTAGATGGACGCCCGAGCTCATGAACGGTAACAGGATATACAAGATGACGTTTGGCAACGAAAGTTCCTATCTCAGGCATTTATCACTTCCATGTGAACCTTCCAGAACTTTGCAGGGGCTATATTGTGATGCAACTTCCATTCTCAGACTTATTTTCACTCGCCAACATCAAGCATCAGCAGTCATCTAATGTGAGCGTTGTTACCAGACAAACTTTTTTTCGCCGTTTGGGCGTGTAGTTATTGATCACTTTGTGCAACGTACGGAGTTACATTCTTCGACAACCTATATGTATTCGGCAAATTCTCTTCCGCCGTTCCAACAAGCTTTAGGCTCTACACCTCCAAGTAAATTTCTATCTGAAAACGAGCAAGTGTGTGACGAACCTCCGGCTCCCAATTATCACATCTCGGCGTTTTCATCTTTGCAGTTGGAAGCTGATTCCATTGCCACCGACAGTGAAGCGGTGGTTGACTTAAGTGGACAAAGCACAAGCTCCTTACACCTTCTCCAGAAAGTGGAGCAGTGTTTAACTTAAGTGGACAAATCACACTCCACCTTACGCCTTCTCCATCAAGTGCGACATCTGCAGCAACCAGCAACTTGAATTCTTCACCATGCAGTGACGCTGAACCGTCAGCTTCGACTGATTCTACGCCTGTTTCACCTAACGCTTCTGCATCTCCTGCACAATCTGCGACCATCGTGCTCTCGTCGTCGCCAGGGAGTGACGTCGCTGCGTCCCCTGCGTCTTCGCCTACTGCTGGGTCTCCTGAATCTCAGGCTGCGTCCTCGCCACTTCCATCGAGCGATGCTAGGTCATCATCCTCGCAAACTGTAGTCCTCAGTTCGCTGCCAACATCTGTCGTCAGTCCTCCAGCTCAAGCTGTGTGCTACTCTCCATCTTCCCCTTTCATTTCGTCTTCTGAGTCATTTTTCTCTCACGTCAAGACTTACACTCCCCTTTAAGAATTCACCTATCTTCTCCCTCCACCTTTTCCACTTCCAGCTCTTCTTTTCTGTCATTCTACAAAGTTCATACTCCCAGCCCAATTTCCCTTTTTGAAACTCACCTACAGGATCTCTCTGCATCTCCAGCGCCTCGTCAGCTGTTTACTCCAATAAGCAACCAACAGCTGCCTCCCTCCCCTCCCCTCCCCTCCCCTCCCAAAGCCCAGCACATTTCTGCCATTCCACACTCAGTACAGTCTCTAGTGTCCCTTCTGTCCTGTCACTCTTCCAGCTTCAACTGGCACGGCACAAAAAGAAATCTGTTGACGTCGTTCAACAGCATATTGCCCCCATATTTTATCTCACAATATAGCAGACTATAGAGAATGATACGACGCACAGTTTTTGAGTATCGATGTGGACCAAGACCTAGTGAGTAATCTTGCAATTCCGTTGCTACTGCCGATCTCGCCATCGAAAAGACTGCGCCTTCATACAAAAAGATCCGTTACTGGCATAGCGCGGCTGGTGCCCCTGTCTCCCCCGCCGAAACAGCGATACGCACATGTCAAGAAACTTTTATCTTAAAAGTGCTGTTTGTGTGTTGGTCCTCCCAGAAAAATCAGTAAACTTTTCAATATCCTATGTTTTTCCGTTTCTTTACATGCATTTTTTCTATATTTTCCAGCTGTCTGTTAGTGCAGTTCTTAACAACTTTTGTGTTGTACATTTTCAGCAGTTTTTGCAGTATAACGTTTAATGCCATTATACTATTTTATGCACACACTATATGTTTCGGTTTCAAAAAATTTCTTCTTCGTTATTTGATAAGTACAACAATTACTTTGAAAGGTATTACATTTTAACTCGGGCGCCTTTTATGGCCAATGAACCCAATTAAATGACTTTTTGCACTGCGGAGTAGATAAAAGTGTTACTGGTATATTTGGTCTTCCCGATGCATTATTTCAAGCAAGATGTTTATTTTGCCAAGCATATAAGGTATGCGGTATTCGAAAAATAAAATTCCCTAAAAGCATTTACATACCTTTGTATGTGCATGCAGACCACGTGAAGTTCAACATTACTTGTGTTAGGAATATATTTCATGTCGGCTTGCGTTTGTCAAAAGTGTGAATATTTCACATACTCAGAACAGCACTGTGTTCTTTGCATTCAAAAATATTACACTGTTATGTATATCTCCTCACAGGCATTTATGCTCTGATGCGGGAATCGGTGGGTACAATCCTGGTTCTGGAAAGGGCGTTTAGCGTCGTTGGGACGGGGAGAGGTGCTCGAGGTAAGGATGCACGGAAAAGCAGATTATGTTCCGGACTAGCGAGTTCTTCTCCGTTGTAGGTAAGGGTGAGCAGAAGTATGCCCTGTCTTAGGGTTCAGCGTTTGAGTTGAAGTACACAATGCTTCCTTGTTGGCTTCTCTCGCTAGTTTATTGATGTGGCATTTATAGTATAAGATCGCTCCCTATCTCACTTGCTCGCCATTACATTAGTGTCACGCTGTTCAAGATACCCCCGTTCCACTTTCCCGCACCTACTTGTAAGTTTTTCTCTACAAAGTCCCGTCACTTTACGCATTCACCCGCCAAGGAGGCCGAAATGCCCCAAGATGAAGTGCCGCAACTTCCCTCGTCTTTTCGTGCCCTCGCCGTACGCGGGCTTATCTATCTCCGCCACTTTTATAGTTCATGACTTTCGCCCGTATCACGTGATGTATAGGAATTTTGATTGGAGATTTGTTTTTCTTATATTTAACCTGATTGATCTTTCACCCCCTCATATCTATGCAGGAGCTCAGTTTAGCCCCACCGGGGTTGGACCCTTGGGGTCATGGCGGGATACGTTATTTTTCTCACTCACGCGTTTAGCGTTCCTTTGCTTGCGTGACGCATTCCTCTTTTTTTTTTAATGATTTATATAGTTTTATTTCCCCTCACTTGCTTATGGCATCGGAAACCTACGGTTTCTGCTTCAGCTGTTCTCGATGTTTACAGTACCAAGCTGTGCAAGCGTGTGTAGTAAATAGTTTACCAAATCCATTCAATCACATTCACAGACAATATGTGTCATTAGACCACTGCAAGCACTGCTCGTAATTATTAAGTTAAATAATTTTATGCGCTGCACAAAATAACTGTTTGACCATTTATAATTGGTCATCAATTCAGTTTAATCAGTAATTACTTTTCAATATGCTCTTTTAATATGTATGAACTTTTAATGGCTTTCATTATTTAAATGTAGCAATATACTTCTTTAATTCTTTCCTCGTAATTATAGCGTTAAATAATTTTATGCGCTGCACAAAATAACTTTCACTATTTAGATTTGATCATTAAATCAGTTTTATCATGTCATTGCTTTTTCAATATGCGCTTTTAATATGTATTAACCTTAATGCTTTCATTATTTAAACATATCAGCATACTACTTTAATTCTGTCATGTGTGTTTTTCATATCCCCTTTTGGTCATTTAGGTACCTAATTAGGGTTCCTTCCCCACTCCTCACATTATCCATACCAGTCGCATATATTTAACTAAAAAAATATTCTTGTTTTACCAAAGTGGGAATCCTCTCCTATTCCACATATTTTAATATCATTCATAAGAAGGAACAAAAAATGTACTTCAAACTACCACAATTGTCGTAATAAGTTATATTACGCTTTGTTTATAATATTTCATGTATTTGTTTTCAGCTACCTTCTTCTGTGGTACCTGCACAGTAACATACATGGTAGCATCAGACCAGCAGAAGAATCGGGTCACTCAGGTTTACCTGAGTGGGGTGTTTTCGCCACAGCACCTAGCCGCTTAGTTCGGCTTTATCTGGGTGATATAGAAGTTTGTCTCAAGCGTTTGTGTCACGGCATAGGTTTCTCTTATCTGTAGGGTTTAAGCCGCTCAGGCTGCCGCCTGCGGTATGTATTCCCAAGGCCGCCTTCACCTGGTCTCCCCGCTTGAAGGAGGTCAGAGTGCAGGCAGCACGATCAGAACGGTAGGAAACTGTGTGAGGGTAGTGATTCTAGACCCATTTCTGGTTCTGAGATTTATGGTTAGATGGAGAGAACCACTCATAGACTAATAGCCCATGGAGTCCTTGGGGAGTTTGTATCTCCTGCGAGGAGCTCTGTGGTCATACTGACCCAGAGAGCTGACCAGCTGGTTGGGATGGGCAGACACTTTGTGATGGAGGGTTCGAGATATCTTCCTTACCATATCCACTATGTAAGGGATTTAGGAATATTCATGTAGTATATGAGTAGGGAATCTGCGCCCAGTATCCTAAATCATTCTTAATGCCTGGTTCTGCACGATCTGTAGTCTGCGGATGGTGGTCGGAGCCTCCAATCTCCAGATCTCGCACCCGTACAGAATCATGGGAGGAATAATCGCTCGATATAGACGCAGTTTGAGATGAGTGGGCATCTTGGATTTGAAGATGGGGAATAACTGCCTGAGTGCAACATGGCCTAGTCCGGCCTTGGCCGTGACCTGGGGAGTGAAGCTTAGCCCGCGATCAAGCAGGACACCCAGGTATTTGGCTGAGGTAACCCAAGGGATTTGCCTCTGCCTCAGCCTCAGTGATGCCGGCGGTCGCCAGCGTCGGACCTTAGCCAGTAGAAGAGCAGGACTCTTCTCTGGACTAATTGCCGTCCTCCACTTCACTCCAGCGGCCGATCGCTCGGAGCTGTCGTTGCAGTTGCAGGCAGCAGAACTTGACGTTTTTATTACGTGCCATTATGAGAACATCGTCCGCATACTGGCACGTAACTGTCTGTTGTTCTGTGGGAAAGTCGGACATATAGGCCGCGAAGAGCAACGGTGATAGAACACTATCCTCCGGGACTCCCGCGGCCATGGGTCTGAAGCTGGAAAGCTTTTCTTCCACTCTCACCCTGAAGGTGCGATCCCTAAGGAAACTGCTGATCAGCGCGGCATAAGGAGGAGGGGTGATAACTTAAGTTTGTACAGTAGACCCTGATGCCAAGTGGTCGCAACAGGACTGCGATGGTTTTGAGGTTTTCCTGAAACCCCAGGGTTACTCTCTCAACCACTCGAAGCAGCTTCAAGGTCGTGGAGTGCCCCCGCCGAAAACCAAACTGATGATTCGGGAGGAGTTGCCTGTCCTCAAAAAGAGGTGTCAGGCGGGCTAGGAGCAGCCGCTCGAAAATTTTCGAGACTGGGAGAATGCTGGTGGATCGGTAGTTACAAGGAAAGGCCGGATCCTTGGCGGGTTTCAAGAAGCACACCACCCTCGCCTCCTTCCAGAAAGTCGGGAAATGGCGCAGGTGCAAGCAAGCATTGAATATCCTCGTCAAATGGGTGACGGCCCTCTTGGGAAGGTGCTGGAGCATGATCGTGGTGACGCCATCATGTCCAGGGGATTCATTTGTTTTGAGATTTTTGATTTTGGAAGCCACCACTTTAGGGGTGACTCTAGGGATATGGATCTCCGCGTGTCTCGGTGGTGGGTCCTCATAGAGGAAGTCCACCTCCGCTTTCACACGGTCAGTAAAGTCCTCATCTTGGAGGTTCTCTCTAGGTTCGAATTGACTCCAGATAGTCTGCAGACACTGGCTTTCTCGTGGGCCTCAAAGGCGAGCCTCCCACGAGTGCCATGCAGGGGATGCTGGTACTGAGTTTTGTCTTTACGTAGAGATTTTATTATTCGCCATGGTTTCTTTTATTGCAGATTGATGTTCAGCATAGTGTTTTACCAGGTAGTAGCTCTGTGAGCTCGGAGCAGTCTTCTTGCCAAGGACTTTAACCACTGGTAGCTACGCCTATCCTGGGATGGCGGAATCGTTGCCACAGCTTCCGTACGGTAGCTTTGGTTTTTAAAAGCTGCCGAATCTTATTGGGGATGATTCTAAGATTAGGCTTGTTGGTCGGGATACGGTACGTGTTTGCTCTTACGATCTCTCAGTTTTGTTGGGAGAAACTGTCCCCGCCACCTCCATCGCCCCAATGTCATTCATGCGTGGACTTGGGTCGAACGTTTTGTTAAGGGTTTGGATAGCAGCATCCCAGTCGACTTCAAATACCCAATCAGGGAATATCAGTGCAGGTGCACTGATATCAGTGTCGACTATGGCGGGGTCATGGTCGGAGTCCAACTCGTTGACTACTGAGAGGTCCAGTTGGAATGGAATGTTTTTGGTGATCATGATGTCTATGATATCCGGTCTGCCGCGAGCCGGATGACATGTTGGGCCTCTCGGTTCGTGCGCGATCAGACTTGTGTGTTTTACAGACCATTAGAATGTCAATTCCGTACAAACTCAAGCACGCCAAGATCCTGTGCCCCTATCCCGTTCGCATTCCAGAATACGACTCGTAATGGTCTCCAGACAAGTCTGGGGGGCATTACAGTTCCGTACTTGGAACCAGCTCCTCGAATGTTTTGAGGAAGATAGCAAATTTTTACAGGGAGTTGTAGTGTGGGTCATTCATTACCCGCTTGCACTCAAAGTGTGGGGAGAATCCTTTGGAGGAGATTGCCGAACCACAGAGATAGGTCTCTGAATTCATCGACGTCTCTCTCAGATATAGCTGTCGCTGCAGTTAGAAGCGGTGAGAGAGGTACTGTGACTTTAGCTGGCGCTGGATTGGCTACTGGAGTTGCAGTCTCGGCCTCTTAGGGCGGGGCTTGTTGCTGCTTCTTCTGAGGGGCCACATTTGGCTTTGTTGCCTGCTGCTGTGGAGCAACATTTGGTTTTGCTGCCTTCTTCTTGGGCCTCTGAGGCTTGGGCTGTTTAGTCTCTGTGAGTGAAGGAGCAGTAGCTGTCTGCGTTTCCTTCATTGGGGTGGTATTAGGTTGTTCTGCCCGCTCTACAGTTTGTTCCGCCCTAGCTAAGGCTGCCGCAAAAGACACGCCAGGTCGGACAGTTGCCTTCCCGACGTCTGTTTTTCGACGGCTCTCAGTTATACTCTGCCTCGCCATGCAGCCCTTGTAGGCGCTTACGTGGTCCTGCTGGCAGTTGGCGCATCTCTTCTCTTCCGGGGCTTTATCACAGTCCCTCAGAAGATGGAGTCCAGCACAACTCAGGCATACTTGCTTTCGCTTGCACGCCGCGCTGGAGTGGTGAAACCCCATGCATCTGTGGCACTGGACTGGTTCACTCTGGCCGTAGAATCTCTCAATCCTAACGACCGTATGGAATAGCTTCCGGACGGAGTCGATAGGTTGCTCCGACTCTGCAGCGACCTCGTCCACATTTACCGAGAAGAGAGGCATGGGAATTTCCACAGGCCCTTCTTCTGTAGGTATTGTCTTCTTCAGTTATGCAACTGAATTCACGTTGATTCCATACTCAAGCAGAGCGGCCTTCACATCTTCAGGTTTGCACTCGGAGTCAAGACCCCTTATGACCCTCCTTTCAACGTTAAGACTCTGATGCCCGATTTCACCAACAGATGTTAAAATCGACGTTAACAAATGTAATTTAACAATTGTCACAGCGCTAAAACTAATGTTAAATTTCTTGCATTTCACCAACCTGTTTTCTTAAAATGTTAACAAACCTGTGTTAACGCCAGAAACTTGTAAATATCACAGCTATAGAATGCTATGGATGATTTTCTGAACGTACTCCGATGTGTTTTTGTTTTCATTTTCGTCTGCACAAATGGCGGATGAACAAAATCATAAATAAAGCCGTGAGACAAATTTCTTGTCGACGGAGAAAGAATTGTTAATTGAAATGATGACGAAGTGTAAGGATATCGTGGAAAATAAGACGGATGTGGTGAATGTAAAAGAGAAAGATGTCGCGGGGAAAATGTTGGAAACAAATTTAATTCAAATGCATGTGTAACTACTACAAGCACCAAACAACTTGTCAGTATTACGTAAATTTAAAACGAGGTGCGAAGAAGAAGTGCCTTAAACTTTTCAAGACGGGAGGTGAACAATGTATTATCCATATAATTCAGTGAATTATGAAATCGCAAAGTTATTAATACTTGAAGCAAAGACGAGATCGGCATATTCCTTTCGATGTATATTATAACTCATTATTACGTAAATTTAAAACGAGGTGCGAAGGACAAGTGACTTGAACGTTTCAAGACGGCAGGTGGACAGTGAGTTATAAAATCGCAAGGTTACTAATACTTGGAGCTAAGGCGAAATAGTCATATTCCTTTCGATGCATGTTCTAACTCAGTATTACGTAAATTTAAAACGAGGAGGGAAGAAGGGAAAGTGACTTGAACGTTTCAAGACGGGAGGTGGACAATGTATTATCCACATAATTCAGTGAATTATAAAATCACAAAGTTTAAAATCACAATACTTTAAGCAAAGGCGAGATCGCCAAATTGCTTTCGATGCATGTTCTAACCTCTCTTGTACTTCCGCAGTAAGCTTCACAGCAACATGTTTCGACAGTCTATACCTCCGTAAAACAGTTTTCTTCGGATAGTTCCTCAAAATCATTTCTCCTCATAGGCCGTACTCTATTATGAATGTCATTTAGACGGTCTTAAATATAGCAAATCGACATCAACAGCTGAGTTCATGCTCGCCATCTTGACTATTTACAATTGTTAAGGACTTAACATTAGAAATTCGGCGTGTTAGTTTAACATGAGATTTAACACTTGTGTTACGCTAGCACTTGTTGGTGAAATGCAATTTTTGTTTTAACTATTGCTAAACTCGTGTTAAGTCTTAACACTTGTTGGTGAAATCGGATATGAGGAGAGTAAGAATAGAAAGCGATCTCCAGTCCCCTTAGCATTTCTTTGGATGCCTCGAAGTCGGCAAGGCTGTATGTCTGGTCGTGAACTTTTCGAGGTTTCGTCTTTACCTCGAAATCTTTCACTTGAGAGGCAAGCTTGCCCATAACTGCGACGTGGTTTCTAAAGATGTCCGCCATTATTGGCGGCATCTTGGGCCCCTTTTTTGGGTAGGGGTTGCTTCTCCCCAAGTACAGGCGGTTGTGGTTGTCCCGTGTTTTTGGGACCGGAGTTGGTTCTCTTTCGCCCCTCAACGACAGTGAAGTCGTCAAGGTTGGACTCTCCCTCCGACTCAGGCAGAGGTGGGTAGGACGAAGGGCCCATGGAAGCTGGTGGCGTTGGTATTGTGGTTTTTTTAGGAGCCGCAGCATTCCTCTTTAGGCTTTTTGCCTTAGTAGTGGTTCCCTTAGGGAGGAGATAGGTACTAGTTGAGGGTTGTTGCCCGTCTTGGTTAGTTAAGGTCGGCGCAGTTGTCCTCCGGCTGTCTGCAGCGGACCGGACCTCCCTAGGGTAGGCGCCCGAACGAGTCATGTCGACTCTGGGTTCAGAACTAGGATTCTGACGCTTGGCTGTGGTCTTGCGGCCTGCTGTCTCGTGGTCAGTTTGTCAATATCCTGAGTCAGGAAAGACAGATATAGTAGGAGAGTAGAAAGAAACTATACCTGTGTCTTCTACTGGTATCGGCACGTACTCTCAAGGCCGAGCGGAAGCTTGAGGAGGGTACACTGCCCACTGCTTTCCGCTATTGTGCTGCCAAGAAGAAGCTGGTGCCCGATTGCACGATGGAGCTGTATTTGCGCTACGTTGCGGGGTAGAAAGGCTGTCCAGATGTCACCTGTCAAGATGTGGCAGACAAAAAGCCACATACATGGTACTTATCTGACTAATAGTTTTTGAATTGAACTATTTACACCATACACATGGACGGGTGTAGGTAAAGATAACAAGTAGAGATGGGTCGATACCAGTTTTTCTCGATACTCGATAGCGATACGCAATATTTTCCACAATACTCGATATCGTCATTTCTACTTCTAGTCTCAATACAAAATAGAATGTTGAAAGAACTGTGAAATCCAATAAAACTAATTATGTGCACTTTCTTAGTGAGCCAATGTTTAAAACCAACAATGTTCTTTTTTTAACAAAACTCTACATTAGACATTTAAAACTAAAACAGTCCACTTCTATAAGTTTTTCTTTAAAAAAAGGATACAATCATTTTCCTCTTTTGGGGTCAAGTCTACTTTTTCTGTCACACATGAGTCCTGCAGAAAACTGTGTTTGCAAAAATGAACTTCGTTTTCACGTATGAACCTGGCTGTAAGAATGCTACTGTCAGCAATTCACTTTGTGATGTGAATCTCACTCTGCTAACCTTCGCCTGATAGTGTGCCGATCCAGCATGCAGAGTGATAACGTTAATCTGTAATAATATTGGTGGTGTTATAATTATGTATATTATAATTATTTATTTTGACATTGAGTTCCCCAAAGTAGAAATTATGTCGTGTTCAATTCTAAGTGATAAAAACATGGGATTGGTAGCAGATAATAACCATATCATCCTGTGGAGAAACTGTCGAAAGATTAAGGTATGTAAAAGTGTGCTAGTTATTATTTCGAATTAAAATTTCCTGAGCGCCGAAACATAGCGTCTTTTATTCCAAAAATGCTTACTGAGTTAAAATAATCTCATATTATTCCAGTCACATTTATAAATATTGTGTTTCAATAAACCATTACTTTAACTAAGCTTCGTAGCTGGTGAAGAAGTCCATATGGAAATGCATTGAAATATTAAGCTGCAGCTATCAAATATCATTATTAGTTATTGAGACCAAAATTAACAAATATTTAACATTGCAGTGCTAATTAATTGACGCTATTTCAAACAAATCAGGGCGCATCTCGGGTTGTACAGTTTTCCTTTGTTTATTATTTTCTGCATTTTACTTTCAATAATGATTAGTAAAAACGTTAATAGTGACCAGGATCTTGTGACAATATTTTCAAATACTAAGCGTCAGCAATGGTAACTTAATGCAGTTTTCTAAGTTGTAAAAATTACAGCAGTTCTACAAACAATTTGTTCTATGGAATTTATACTATTTATCGATCATGTGAAAGTTTATGCTCTTTCCAATCGCAATTAAGATGCAACCGTATAGATAAACAATAATTAATCAGTGACATTGATCAGTACCATTCACATTCCGATATGACTTACTGTTGGAGGACGAAAATTACAAAACTAAAAAATGAAAACCTTTATGTATTCAGAAGATCAGCGAAACAAACTTAAGAAAATTATGCGTGTGAGTGAGAGAGAGACTGAAATATCTCAATTATGAGATAGGTGCACTGCAAATTGAACTACTGGTAGACCACAAACTGCGGTCGGTGTGCGCATGTATGTGCGAGGAGAGCCTTCTCCCCTTCTCGCCATCCAAGCATCACGTGACTCCCACCCCTCTCTTCCTGCTTGCGACAGAGCGCAAACCACACGAAACGAGTGTATTTTAATACTGTTTTGATGTTGAAAGTGAACACAAAATAGTTACCTCAGACATGACCTCATAGTCGATCAACAAATAGAATCTTAGTTTCTCTAAACCCTGAAGCACAATGCAGTGATTTGGCAGAAAATGCAAAGAGTGGATGTAACAGTGAATTAAACATGACCAGTGCAGCCCACGCGATGGAGGAGGGACAATCTAAAATGACGGTAGAGGGGGGAAAGTTAGAGGACTCCAGTGTTGGTAAGCCACGCCTCCAAGAGCATTTTGTTCGCGGTCTAGTTATATTCTATTTCACCTTCTATAGATTTTTTGTTATTAAATTATTCATTCGATCGTCGTATTTCCAAATATGTTAAATCAAGCTTCATCGTTAACATTGTTATTTATTTGTTCTGGAGACGAAATGGAACAGCTGAAAGCATCTGTAATACAAGGCTTTGTAATAGACGTGGAATTTTGGATGAGAAAAGAGTTTAACGTTCCTTGTTTTATTGAGAAGCTGTTTAATTCACAAAAAGTATATTGAAACTATAGTGAAAGTATCTGTTTTGAAATTCTCTAAGCCTAAAGAGAAGCACTTTTAAATAGGCCTGCGTGTGTGATTTATATAACGTCCTCCAACGATAAGTCATATCGGACTATGAATGAAACATTTGCCAGCTAAATCACCTTGGCCGAAATTAGTACTCAGGATCTCTTGAATGTGAGGCTCATACGTTACCATCTACGCAACACAGACTGGCGGAAATGTACTGCAAATTGATAGATATTTAAAAGCACAACCCAATAAGAACATAGATCTCATAAAATATCTATTTACCGGATTTTTTAAAAATACTGTTGATTTTTTTCTCTTGGTTCAGAGTACCGCAAAATTATATTTCAACCCAAATTTCGCCAGCGAATATTTGGTTGCTTGTTTAAGTAGATGCAAGGTAATAATTCTATAAATATTACAAAGCGATTTGATAAATATAAAATTACTATTTTTTTTTCGCACAAGAACGTTATAACAGGTTGTGAAATAAGAGAATGTCTAAGGACACGTACACGTTTCATTCAGAGAGAGAGAGAGAGAGAGTCGATTATAAACATCGTTGCGAGGTTCCTCGGCCTCAAACGGAGCCTAACATCTTTCAGGATTACTTGAATGACTTTTAAAGAAAACACGCACGTTTAATAGTGTAAACTGAAAATTTTGGAAAAAAAGTAAGAGGTTATTGTGGTATTAGAAGGAAACAAAGCTTAAAATAAATCAAAATGGTGTACATAAATGTGCAAAACTTGATACTCGCTATTGATGTGTACACTCAAATGACTTTTGTACTCTTGTTCAAATACTTATTGCTCTATCGACTTCAAGATAAACAGTTTTTTTTTTTCTTTTGTAGTGACAAGGGAATACAGTAGACATTAAGTGATAGTCAAATGTTTTGGTCGTAATGTGATGCATACATAGCTTTCTCTACTCTTGTACACTTCTCGTCCTGCATTGTGGCTGAGATTGCAGGTTCAATTCAGCCATCCGAGAAGAAGAGGATGAAGCCACGGGTACGTTTTCTCGATCCGAGTCTTCTACTCAGACCTGACACTCAGATGTAGCGATGCCTCCAGACGATCTCCGGCGCTGCTCCAGTCGGTGCATGAGAACTCCGTTAACTCGGGCTTGTTCTGAAACGAGGGAATTAACTTTTATCTTCTGAAAAAATAATTCGTATTTTTAAATTAATATAATTTAATTATTTTAATTCGGATTAATAAATTTACATAACAAATCACGTAGATGTACAATGAGCTAGAACAATGTAATTGAACTGTATTTACGCAGAAATCGTAAATAAAGTTTATAATCTCTTTACAGTATAGGATATAATTTGCATCCTTCCTACACAACGTTCTGACACAATTGTATGTTCGTCCACTTCAATAATTGCAAATGCGAAAAATGTTTGTTCACTTCGCGGTCACCATCGAAAGACGCTTTTTTTCGTAGATCTTTCTCCACAGGATTATAGACTTTTTCTTCACTCGTTACCATCACTACCACTCAAACTCAATTCTCATTGGTCCACGTCACACATTACGCAATCTCATTCTTAAAACTACTAATCAAAAGAATTAACATAGTTTCATTTACATGCAGCGTCATCTCTTGACCTACTGAATTGTAACAATTTTTCTTGCTTATTCTAACTTTCCATACTGATTCCTGAGCCACATATTTAAACATATTTTAACATTTTTCAATTCTTGGGGCCCGAACCAGAAACAACAGTTACAAATGCCCCTCTTCGAAATATATGGAAAATAACGTGTTTCCATATAATTTGAAGAACAACAATATTTCACAGCAACGAACAATAACATAAATATGTAAAACATAACAATAAAGAAACATTTAACAATTTATTTTACTCTATTATAACACATTTTTAAAACATATTTTTCTGTTTTCATGTGGGGTGTGTCCCGCCCCAAATTTGAATAAAAGTATCACAATTAATTTTTTTAAACTAATCACAATGAACAAAACATATAACAATATAAAGAATATTTTGTACCAAGATAGTTTGTAAACGAGTATACAATTAAACATTTTTTGAAATGGATTTAACCAATTTTAAAATATATAAAAGAACTCTCTGTTTTGTGGTTTTTTTTTTTTTTTTGAAAAATATATCTATGTATATATAGATATATATTTTTTCTGTCTTTTCTTATTTAACCGATTTTTCATTATTTCCGTTTATTTTCTTATCTGTTTTCCTAGTTTCACAAATATTCACTATACACATAAACAGCCGCCCGCCTCGGTAGCGTAGACGGTAGCATGTCTGCCTCACGTTCAAGAGGTCCCGAGTTCGAATCTCGGTCAAGGTAAGTTACCTAGATAAGGTTTTTCCGGGGTTTTCCCTTATCCTTCAAGACGAATGTCGGTAACTCTAAGCTCCACGGACCCTGGACTCATTTGAGCATCATTTCACCCAATCATTCACCGTCCGATATAACTTAAAGTTGGGGCGGACGTTAGAAAAAGCAACATAAACACCCATGCCCAAGGCGGGACTCGAACCCACAACCCTCTACGCGGCGGAGCACTAGAGACATACGCTTTAGCGATCATGGCTACGAGGGCCGGCCCATGTTGGGTGATTCGCCTACATGATTAATTCTTCAAGTTGTGTATCAATGGTCAGGTTTGTTACAATTTTATGGTTCGTACTTGTGACTTTTGAACAGTTAGTGTGCTAAATTTTACTCTGTTGGCTAACCTGAGCGTTGCAAGCATCCAGAACTTGGTAAATTCTTCTTCTTGTATGTGTATTCTCACTTTGTTTTAAGGTTAGGTTTGTGTTGTGGTTCATTTCCTGGTTCCAAATTTAGCAAACTTATTTCGTGTGGTGTAAGATGTGTGCTCAATGTGACCTTGATCATTTACGTGTGTTTGTGAGAACATTTCGTGTTACTGTTCACATCAAAATACTGATTGTTTGAATCTGCAACATACATCTTCTGATAACCATCTGTATTATTACATTCATTGTTTTATAAGCCAGCATCTGTTTCATTTTTATATTTAACTACATTTAGAGTTTCATTTACATTATTTGTGATACTATTTCACCAGTTACTTCTCCTACGTTATATTCCTGAAAATCTTGATTCTTTATTTGCCTTATATTCATCTTTATTCTGACCTACACTTTGTACTTAAGTTTCTTTACCTCCCTTACATACTTTATCACTTGATTCTGATTTTTTGTATCATATTCTTATTATCAAAATTCTCACTTAATTTCTGAGATACACTAGCATAACAATTTCTTATACTTTTTGTTAAATTCTGCGTAATATTGACCTCCATATAATCTACCCTCTTACTAAATTTTGATTCTAAATCGTTTGCACTTTCTGCGAATTCCTGTCTTATATCCTGTCTCAAATGATGTGAATTTTGTTCTAAAGTCTGTGTTAATCTAGCCTCCAAATTACTTATTGTAGTATTCATATTACCCATATCTTGTTTGTTTTGTGCTGATTCTGAATTTACATCACCTATATCTTGTCTTAAACTAGCTTCCATATTATTCGTATCTTGTTTGAACTCTGCCATAAGTTGTAGATCTGATCCATTTTGGAATTATTGTCTCTACTCTTTTCTACATCCCTACTCTGTTTATCTACTTATTCCCTCACATTTTTACTATTATTTCCTATATCTTTTCTACCTTCCATTTTGGTAACTTTTTCTATTGCTCAATAAGATAAGCTCTTCTACATTACGCAAACCTCGGTAGCGTGGTGGTAGAGTGTCTGTCTCACGTTCAAGAGGTCCCGAGTTCGAATCTCGGTCACGGTGAGCTACCTGGATCAGGTTTTTCCGGGGATTTTCCTTGTCCTGAAAGATGAATGTCGGGTAACTCTTAAGCTCTATGGACCCAGGGATCATTTGAGCATCATTTCACTCATTCCATTCATCGTCCGATATCACTTAACGTAAAATTACAAGGAAAAAAAACTTCTACATTACACTTTAAAACTTTTCTTATTTATTTTGTTAGTTTGTACTCACTCATCTTCTCTCTTCTTTCTTCTGTCCAAACTCAGTTCTCTCCCTGCACGACGCGGTGTCAACCCTTTCGCTCTTATTCGTGTCCGGCTTTGGATGCCATGTGTTGCGGGATTTTTAATGATGAAGGTGTGGAACGGGATTATCCTCGCCTGCACTCGTCCCGCGTTGTGACTGAGGTTGCAGGCTCAATTCAGTCCTCTGAGAAGAAGATGATGAAGCCACGGGTTGCTACGGTTTCTCGATCCGAGTCTTCTGATCAGATCTGGCACTCAGATGTAGCGATGCCCCTAGACGATCTCCGGCGCTGCTTCAGTCGGTGCATGAGAACTTCGTTAACTCATGCGTGGTCTCGAACGGGGGAATTAACTTTTTATCTTCTGAAGAAATAATTCTATTTTTTAAATTAATATGATTTAATTCTTTTAATTCCGAATGATAAATTTACGTAACACGACATCACGTAGATATACAATGAGCTTGATCAATGTAATTGAATTGTATTTACGCAGAAATTGTAAATAAAGTTTATAATCTCTTTAGATTATGGAATATAATTTACATCTTTCCTACCGATGTTCTGATACAATTGTACGTCCATTCACTTCAATATAATTACAAATACGGAACACGTTTGTTCTCTTCGCAATTACCATCGAACGACGCTTTTATTCGTAGATCTTTCTCCCCAAGATTATATATACATTTTAGTCCAAAAAATATCCCCACCATTAATTTTCACTAAATTTACTGGTTTCAATTAAAATGTATTAAGATATTTTTCATCTCTTTACATTTAAACTAAGTCTATGAGACATATAAAGATATTGTAATGCAAATATAATACTAATTTTAGCATTAGATCCATCTGTGGGCATTTAATATAATATATTCAATATAATGGTTATGCAAATAGTCAATAAAGGTATGGCATATTTAGCTACAACATCAATTTTAAAGCCAGTTTAACCATCACGGCTGGACCTTCGGTCTCAAGCAAAATCAGGGCTAGGCCCTCTACTGGCAATGAAGTGTTTTGTAACGTTACACAAAGGAATACTTGGATTAAATGCGAGCATGCGTGCCACATGCACTAGTTATGGGACACTCGTTATGTTCGCGGGTATGCAATATCGTTCCAACATGATAGGTGCATCACAGACAATCTGTCCTGCGGTTTAACAACCATTAGGTATAGGAGCTTTTTGCGTAAGGAGGATGGAATTAGTTTCTAGAACTAAAATATAAAGCAATGATAGATTGTTAAATTATATTCAATGCATATTCAAGTTCTACAGCTGTAACTATGAGTGTTGGTGGCCCTGCTT
>CM060952.1:87979422-88126922 GCA_030765055.1 Mantis religiosa
AAAACAGTTGCTTTTTCCAGATGGACCTTCAGGACACTGAAATCTATTAGACCTCGAAAGATACCAGGGTTTTGTGATGTATCAGATTCATCATGACCTCTAAAAGCCAGCTCAAATGAGCCGCAACACCGTAGGTATACCGTTTATTATGATATTTAGGACATATCTATTCTGCATAACTTTATCGTTATGAAGCTGTATATTCCTTCTGTATGCACTATTCATTTGTGCAGCAATATTAGTATTGCCATACATTGCTAAACCTAATGGAGACGAAGAGGACTCATGGTTTTTAACACGGTCGTGCATGTGGTGTATATCTTTCATTCCTTGCTTCATCCAGGAATCATCTCCTCCAAAGAGCAGGGATGGAATACAGTATAGAGTTATTAACTTCACATCCACATAACCAGTCGTGCTTCTTATACATGTCAGGGTTGAACTTCCTATTGAATGTTCTAGCTTTTGTCTTAATCGTTTGAGTTATGGAAATGTTTGGCGTGGGCCTACCCATTCGTTTCACTTCAGATTTTTCTTCAGCACTCCGTTGCGAAAAGAGCTTTTCCGGTAAAGATTGCACGGTATTCATTCTATCAGCCTTTTTAAAACGTACAAAAACAACACCTCACGATAAGCACTATAAATAAAATGTTAAAATACTCAGTTTAACCTTAAACCAATCTTTCTCAATGCTCTGCGAGCACGAAACCACACTACAGAACAAGCAGACACACAGAAGCTAAGCCTGAAGGTCACGCTATAGCCGTTGCTAAGAGTAGGAGGAACTAGGTTTATAAACCTCCATTTAAGCAATGTATAAGAAGCCACTGCCATCTCTTCACCTTCCCGCATCCCCTCAGAGAGCCAACATTTCGGCGAAATCTTAGCTTAACACTTCGCTGCAAACCTGGCGGCTCCTACAGCTAATCACTGTTTATTTCGATTTCTGCGGTCATGGGTGGCTACAAACGATAAGCGTATTTGAAACATGTTTGTATATAAAACAATGCAAACAAGCACAGCTTTAATTTACAGAATGCACCTGTTGTATATTCAGAATCAGTGGGTGTAGCGCAAACCTGCAACCTTATGGAGGAACCGCCCCTGCCTGTACGTTGTCTCACAAGGAAGTTGTAAACAAGACGGACATCAGTGGATCAGATACAGACGGCTTTGCATTTAGCGCAAGTGACAACACCTCACAATTATTTAGTTAGACCGCACTGAATGACTTACGTGAACTTGCGTTACCAAAAGAAATTGCTGAACTGTTAGCTTCTGTACTGAAAGACAGACAGTTATTGTTACCTGGCACTAAAATTTCATGCTACAGATCTCGAGAACAATATATAGTTTTTCTATTTTCAGAAGAAACGTCTATGATCTTTCGCAATGATATGGTAAAGCTTTGAAAGCCCTTTTTTCTGGAACGAAACTTGAGGTAACCAATTATAGAGCAAATAATAAACTTCACTAAGGTGCAAAGAATTAAATTTATCAATGTTTATCTTAGTTCTACATAAATTAGCAATTATGCTTTTGTGGTTTTCACTTTTTTTTGCTTTACTCTTTGCTCTCATTATATGAACATCTTAGTGTTGCTTTGGTACTCATTAAGGCATTTAAGAACATTACAATGCAGTTAAATCACGTTAATTGAATACATGGCTTAGTGTGAAGTATGTAAACTCTGAATGGAGACCCATCTGTAAGCAGCCTGAAAGGAGTTTTACTCCACAATGTAGTCTTCTTGGATCTCTATCTACTGCTTAGTCTATTAATTTGAAATAATCATATGAAAATTACACAAATATAACTATTTGTAACAAAAACTTCACTTATCTTAAGAAAAATGATGTCAGTTTTTTCTTATTAATGAAGATCGATTTCACAAACAAATCATTTGTATCGTTAGTCCAAAACACTTCGTTGCCAAGGACACCGGTTACCATGCATGTTATTCTGTTTTTTTTATGTTTTTTTTTTTCAGTATTACCAAGGTCTGTAAACGAAACAAATCTAAAAACATAATCAACTGCTCGTATTTCAAAATTCATTGCGCGATATTTATTTTTAAAATAAATATATTTTCCCATACCATTAAATCTATCGGATAATTTAATTGTTTTAATAACTTAACTTCAGGATTTATTTCATGATTAAATGACATAAATGATCTGCTACGGCCGATTGATCAGTTTGTTTATACCTAATGTTACGAAAATGTTCTTTCGTTCTGGTTTCCAAATTACGTTTCGTCTTTCTGATATAAACCATATTACAATCTAAACAATTAAATTGTTAAATACCAGATTTTTTTATTATTAGGAATTTTATCTTTTTTAGAGAAATGTAGGTAGTAAATTGTTAATTCTATATTTAGTTTTAGGAACTAAAGTTATTCCAAACTATTTAAAAATCTTTTGAAAATTTTTATTAACCCTAGGATGGTAAGTAATTTTTCTTAAAATTATAATCGTCTTTTATTTTTAAGGATATAAATGTCATTAGCAGTGTTTTTGACATTTAAATTTTACAATCTTTGTCATAAAGTCGTTATTAAAACAATTAAAGCAGTATTAATAATATGTGTATATTCTTTATTAAATTCCTCTTTATTCAGAGGCATATTTATTAATCTATAAATCATACTATTAAAACAGCAAATTTATGTGAAAATGGGTTCTTATTATCTTCAAATCTAGAAAAGGAAGAAATCTATTAATTTCAGTTTCTAATGTGAATTTTATAGCTTTATCTTGCAAATTTAGTAATTTTAAAGCATCATTGATTTTGTTTTTCAGGAAGAATAGCAACAATATCATCAAAATATCTATATCAGGTTTTAAAAATTAAAGGTAATGCTTTAGTGACTTGCATTTCCAAAAAGCTCATAAAAAGATCAGCAAGAAAAGGGATAGAGGATTACCCATTGGTAAGCCAGAAGTTTGTTGAAAAAATTCACCATTAAAAGTGGAAAAAATTTGATCCAAACAAAAATAAGCGAGTTTAGTAAAATCAACTATGAAGTCCTTATAAAAATTTATTGAATTCAACTACTTTTTAAAATAAATTAACAGTTTTCCCTAAGAATACTAAGAAATAAGGCAGTTACATTAAAAGAAATAAGTTTATCAGTTTTAGATAATACGACACTGTCGTATTAACTCTATATTTGTTTTCACTCTTTTGAAAAACCTGTTAAAAATTTACCACATTTCTCTAAAAAAGAGTTTGGCGTAAGTTAGTAATTCCTAATAATAATAAAATATCTGGTATTTAGCATTCTAATGGTTTAGATTGTGATCGGGTTTATACTGGAAATACGAAAGGTAATTTGGAAACTAGAACGAAAGAACATTTTCGTAATATTAAGTAAAAGCAAATTGATCAATCGGCCGTAGCAGATCATTTTTCATTTTACCATGAAATAAATCCTGAAGTTAAATTATTAAAACAATTAAATGGTCCGATAGACTTAATGGTTTGGGAAAATATATTTATTTTAAAAAATAAACATCGCGTAATGAATTTTGAAACATCAGCAATTGATTCTGTTGTTAGGTTTGTTTCGTTTTCAGATTTTGGTAATACTAAAAAGACATAATAACTTGGCAATCGGTATCCTTGACGACGAAGTGTTTTGGACTATCGATACAAGTGATTAGTTTGTGAAATCGATCTCCATTTATAAGAAAAATTTCACATCATTTTTCTTAAAGTAAGTGAAGTTTTTGTTCCAAATATTGTTTGTGTAATATTCATTGCTTCACTGTAGCTAGCTTCATTTTCTACATGATCATATGAAAGCTTGCATTTTCTGCTGCAGTGTGTAAAGTACTCCGAGCATGGATGGGTTTTATGTGGTGACTTCAAGGTAATCTATCTTTTACTTGGACTACAAATTGCACACACAAAAATGCCTTACTTCCTGCGTGAAGGGGATAGTCGAGACAGACAAATCACTGGAAAAGGAGGGACTGGTCATCCAGAGATCCCTTGACTCTTGGATCAAAAGGTGTGCATGTTGCCCTAGTGGAACCCACTAAAATTCTTCTCCCGCCACTTGATATTAAATTGGGTATCATGATTCAGTTTGTACGTGATCTAGATAAGAATAGTGAGTGTTTTAGGTACACCTGTGGTGTTTATAACAAAAGGACCCTACCTAAGCTGAAAGCAGTTGTTTTTACTGCACCACAGATCAGAAAATTAATATGTGAGCCCAATTTTGAAAATAAGATGGACCAAACAGAAAACCTCTGGCAGAGGTGCAAAGATGTTTTAAGCAACTTCTTAGTAGACACAAGGAGTCAAGATTATAAAACTAATTAAACATCATGTTGGAGAACTTGAGAATCTTGAGAACTTGGTTGTAACAAGAGTTTGAAGTTTCACTTCCTACATGTTCACATTGACTTTTCCAGATTGCTGTCTTGGATTTTACAGTGAAGAACAGGGTGAACGTTTCCTTCAGGACTGAAGACAGAAAGAAGAAACCATAGTGGATGGAGTGTTAACATGATGGCAGACTATTGTTGGTCTCTGAAAAGGGAACGTACTCTTGATTAGTATGTAATATTTGCTAAATGGAGAAAATTTCTTCATAGTTAGGTCGCTGTTTTTATTCAAACTTGATAATACTTGTAAAATTTTCATGCATTGTGTTTAAAATGACATAATTACGTGCCTCTTTATACACACCATGTTCTTGAGCGTACTAGTGATTTTGTAGAAGTGCATAAATATATAGCGCTAATATGTGAATATAAAATTTTTGTTTTCACTCTTTTGAAAAACCTGGACGTGGTACAAGAAAGCAGATGAAATGTTGTCACATGTATGGCTGAGGAATACTTATGAAAATATCAAATTCTAGAATATTAGGACCCAATGCTCACTTCTGTGACTTCTCTTATTCTCATGTTTAGGAGTTCTTAAATCTGCTGAGTAATTGGATCAGCAGCTGTCAGATTGCACACGTGTTTTCCCATACCGACTGCGGACAGATGGTACACGTACGTATTCTGAGAACTATGACATACGGTCATGTAAGTGCCGGACCGCAAGTATGATTTGGCTTAATTTGATTGGGGAATTGCTACGTAACTTTCTAATTTGGGAAAACAAGGTAACGCTGAATTGGCTTAATAACGCCACGTTGTTCGAACCCGTACTTAAGCACCTCTTAAACAAGCAGTGGGTGCGCAGTTCAGCTCAGGTCATTTGGGTCAACAATTCTACATTCCGGATCTTAGAATCAGGCACGTTATATCGCCCTCTAGTAACGGCGAAACTACACGGATCAACCATACAAGATAAAGCATCCTCAAGGTAAGCCCGTATGGGTCTGAAATATACAAATGTAATTGTTAACACCATTTCACTCCAAGTGTCTTCAAGACTTCGGAAGTGTCTTGTCTAGAGACCCAATCACAGGCTATAGTAAATTGTTATTTTATAGAACCCTGTGTTGTCTATATTTATCTCTGTCTCTAATCTAGCTCCTACCTTTCTCTACCATTTAGTTCTACCATCTCATTCCCTATCCTTCCAGCTACGCTCCCAATTGCAGAGTAGATTGTAAACCCTTAAGATGAAACCCCCTTTATACACAATGCTATCCGCAACGTATAGTGTAGTCTTCCGGCTCCAACATGTGGTGGAGCGCCGGTCTCTGAAGTTTTGGTTACTGGCAGACATATGGTTTCGATCTTTCTACATCCAGTCCTGTAACTTCTTAATTCGATATCCAACATATGGTAATGGCGCCGGTCTCCCTTATTCATGTTTGCAGAGATCTGTTTCAATACCCTAACTTTAATTTTGCTTTAATTCTACTTAATGTAACAATCAGGAGTCTCGCCAAAATTTTATTTCCAAATTTAATCATGTAGTCTTGTGACTCCAGACTCTTTGCGGCATTTTGTTTAGCAGAGGGACCGTGGTTAACTCTTCCAACCCACCATCACTGTTTTACAACTTTTCTGAAGGTGTAGATAATCTTTATTCTAAGTAGATATTGTAATGTCATTTCCAAATATATTTTTAGGTTTCCGTGAACTAACAATTTTTGGCCAGCATTTGGCATATGTACTTTTAGGAGGTCTCTGAAATTTTGTAATTTTACTGTCTAACTTTTGTGGTGATGTTCCCCTTAATCCTACCTTCCGATTTATTTGTAATTTTTCAATGTTTTAAAGGTGATGATTATTTTACATAGTACCCAAGATAAATCATTCTAATCAATCAAACGAAATCTCTATCATCATTTTCTCATCAGTCTACCTCATAGACTACCAAAGTTAAGGGAGCAGAAATTGTGCTTGTGGCTTTTCTAGCAGAACAACATTTCTTTCAATGTCACGGAACATATGCCTTCTCTAGTTAAATCCATTTGCCCTGATTCTGAAATTGCAAAGATAATGACTTGTTCCCAATCGAAAGCAATAACAATTCTAAACAATATTTTGGGCCTTGAAAGTAAATAAATGCAAATGCAACACTGAGAGAAAATAAATGTTCTCTAATTGGGGACGAATCGATAGTAATCAGTTGGTCTAAACATTTGTATTTAGTTAGGTTTCAGTCAGATACTGGTAAGATTAAGATTTCAGATTCATTTTTCGATTTGTTATCTGTTAGCAATGCTAATGCAATTAACTGCTACCAAAGTGTGGTAAACTCTTTCTTCTTGCAATATTCCTTACAAAGACAACCTCATTGGATTAGTTGCAGATGAAGCTAGTATTATAATGGTAAACGGCGTTCGTTATCGGTTCTCCTAAAGAATGATATACCGCAATTGTTTATAATGACCTGTGTTTGTCATTCATTGAATTTATGTCCATCATATACTTACATAAACCTTCCACGAGAACCAGAAGACCCGGTTCGGGAAATCTTAAATTATTTTAATGCAAGTGCAAAACGTGTAGAAGCTCTCAAATTGTTTCATGCTTTTCTTAACGTTGTCGCACAAATTACTACAACCAAACCAAACAAGATGGTTGTCCCTTGAGTTAGTTGTTTCTCGTGTATTAGAACAGTATGACGCTCTTATTCTGTACTTCACTCATGCTTCTTTCAAAGATAAACTAAGAGTAGCAGAAGCAGTCCTTAACAAGCTGAAACCGCAATACAAGCTGTATATGGAATTACTTCAGTTTATTTTACCTATTTTAATCGCCGTAACAAGCAAGTACAAAGTGAAGAACCTCAGATTCATTATCTGAAGGTAGTTGTATTTCTATCCTTGATGTTTACATAAAATTAGGACATCATAACCACCAATGTCATAAGCAAAATTGAATATGGGGATCCAAGATTCTTTCTTCCTGTGGAAAACATGTACTTTGGAGCTTAAACTCAAATATCTCTTACAAAATTATCCCTACCAGACAATCATCTGCAAATTTTCAAATTATGCTTTGTTGACTTTTACATTGAGTCAATTAGGCACTTAGCCGTTTCTCTTTAAATGATCCCCTTCTCATATCATTATAAGTATTCGAACCAGCTAACATTCAGACGGTGCAGTCAGCCGCACCACTTGCTTCCCATTTTCCGAATTTAGGGAAGCCAGAAGAAATCTAGCAACTAGACAGTGAGTGGAGGCTACTGCATAATATCGACACTGCACGTGGTAGTAGCGCTTCAGTGCAAGAATTTTTGAACCAAGAAAAGAAAATTATATATGCCGATTCAATACCCGTGTTTCCTGTTTTGTCTAAATCTATATGGTGCCTTCTGAACCTTCCACATTCTAGTGCTACAGTGAAACGGTTGTCCTCAACTGTAAATATGATGAAAACAAAAGTAATCAGTTGTCAACAGAAACAATGGTTTGATTGTTACATCCAATGAGATTTATGTCAGATTGTGAGTATCATTCTTTCGAAATTCGAAGCTCAATATTGAAGAAACTAAAAAAACGATATGCATGATAGTGACTGACGGCTATACAACAGGATACTCAACTGCTTCTATGCATCAGAGAAGATAGACAAATTGGTAAGTGCTATTCAGTGCTATTTCAACATTCGTTTAAATAAAATACATTATAAATTATTAAACTTCAATAACGAAGTTAGGTATTCAAAAGGCTTCCGCCGCCCCACCACCACCAGTAGTAGTAGTGGTAGTAGTGGTAGTAGTGGTAGTAGTGGTGGTAGTGGTGGTAGTGGTGGTAGTGGTGGTAGTGGTGGTAGTGGTGGTAGTGGTGGTAGTGGTGGTAGTGGTGGTAGTGGTAGTAGTGGTAGTAGTAGTAGTAGTAGTAGTAGTAGTAGTAGTAGTAGTAGTAGTAGTAGTGATGATGATGGTGGTGGTGGTGATGGCGGTGGCGGCGGCGGTGATAGTCCACCTCAGTAGCGTAGATGGTAGCGTGTCTACCTCACGCTCAAGAGGACCCGAGTTCGAATCTCATTCTGGGAAAGTTACCTGGATAAGGTTTTTCCCGGGTTTTCCCTTATCCTAATAGACGAATGTCGGGTAACTCTAAGCTCCATGGACCCCGGACTCATTTGAGTATCATTTCACCCATTTCACTCATCGTCCGATATGACTTAAAGTTGGAGGACGTAAATTGCAAAAACAAAATAATAATAATGATGCTTTACAATTAGCATTTATATACATGAAGAAAATTTGAATGCTTTCTCGTGCTTTTAAAACATCTTCCTGTTTTTTTCTCGTTTTTTTATTTTGTTAACCTGGCAACACTGCGTTAGGGAGCGTGATATTGTTTGGTGTTCCGTGAAAACAAAAAACGGTCAAGAACTGGAAAGAAATTGACGTTTGTTTAATGTAAATGGTAGTCATTAAAAGAAACATGAGTTACTAGTTTAAGACCATCAATAAGAGGTAACTGAATGTTGGAAACGATTCTTGAATTTCTTGCAACTATTCTATATTTTATGGGAATTGCAAATAAACCCGCTTTTTACGTAAAAATTGCGCACCTATTTGTTTCCTGGAAATTGTGTATAAATCACTATAAATACCTATTCTAAAAGGCTGTGATCGCGGCAAATTAAGATTCAGCTGAAGTATTCAAAATTGGGAATTTAAGCAAATGTAACAAATGAACATTTTTGTATCAGTTTGTAGTATATTTCTGTCTGGATACATAATTTACATGCTTCAAGTATCCTTTTAAGAGTTGAACTCAGATAATGATGGAACTTTTGTTTCCAGTGTAGAACATTCTTTTCCTTATAAAACATGGCCTTATAAGGGGAGGGACTCTGCAACTGAACATATCTATTGCGTGAGATATTTCCTACACTTCCAAGGTAATTTCCTATTACCAATAATTACCTCTTTATTTTTTTTTTAATTATTTAGAATAACAATACTTTAAACCACTAACATTTAAATTTACTTACCATCCACATGTGTAAAAGTATCACCATCCTTTAGAGAGTCAAGTACCCAAAATACATTACTGTAAGACAATAAAGTAGCCTGCCTCTTCAGCGTGTCTGCGTCACATTCAAGAGGTCCCAAGTTTGAATCTCGGTCAGTTATGGATGCTCTTTTCTACTTTGGTTCTCAGCGTCCCATTCTATATTGGATGAGGAAACTTAATTTTGCTCAGATGCCTCTTCATCAGGCTTGAGGTTCTTTTATATGTCGCAAATCTACCACGTGGAACCAACAGCTTTAGTTCCTTTACGAGGGAAGACATGCTAAGGATTTTTATGCCCTATTAAAACCTATCGCCCTTCACCGTCTTTGAACCCATGACCTGAGAAACAAGAGATTAGTATGGTACCCCCAGACCACAGAAGACTAATCTCGGTCTGGGTGAGTTGCCTGGATAAGATAATTTTCCGTACCCTGAAAGATGAATGTCGGATAACTCTAAGCTCTATGGACACTGGACTCATTTGAATATCATTTCATTCATCGTCCATTATGACATAATGCTGGTGGTTTTCCCTTATCCTGAAAGATGAATGTCCTATGTACCATGGAAACATTTGAACATCATTTCATTCATCGTCCAATATGACTTAATGTTGGAGTGTAACCCTGTACACATTTGAGCATCATTTCATTCATTGTCTGATATGACTTAACATTGGAGGTTTTCCCGTATCCTGGAAAACGAATGTTTGATAATTCAAAGTTGTATGGACTCTGGGTTCATTTGAGCATCATTTCATCCATCGTCCGATATGACTTAATGTTGGAGGTTTTCCCATATCCTGGAAGAGGAACTGTACGCTCTGTGGACGCTGGACTCATTTGCACATCATTTCATTGATTGTACAATACAATGTTGGAAGTTTTCCCTTGTATTGAAAGATAAAAGTCTGGTAACTCCAAGCTCTATGGACCTCGACTTATTTGAACATCATTTCATTTGTCCAATATGCCTTAATGTTGGAGGACACAAATTTTATTTAAAAAAAATAAGATATAAGTGTAAATCATTATCATATGTAATCTATCCTATGTATTCATTATTATCTGCCTGTTGCACAACATTTTGAAAGATCATTTAATATTTTGATACTTCATATTGTATCCCATTTAAAATTAATACATTGCCATTTTATATGTAGATGATGTAAGCATTGTTTAATTAATAAACTTGGTTAAATTATTTTAATATCTAAAATAAGTTAAATAATTAGACAAAAGGAATAAAAATACCTAACTTACAGATTTAGGAAATAGGATCACTCATTGAGCCTACCACTGCCTCTTTTCAAGACATTTTCTTTTATAGCCAACTGCAGAATGTCAACAAGACTCCTTTTCTCTTTTCTGTCAATGCAGAAATTACAAATATAACTGTGCAAGTGTAATCTATATGAATCAGTTTTTTTTTTTTTTTTTTTTTTTTTTTTTGTAATTTACGTCCTCCAAACATTAAGTCATATCGGATGGTGAATGAATTGGGTGATATGATGCTCATATGAGTCCAGGGTCCATGGAGCTTACAGTTACCCGACATTCGCCTCGAAGGATAAGGGAAAACCCTGGAAAAAACCTTATCCAGGTAACTCACCCTGACCGAGATTCGAACTCGGAACCTCTTGAACGTGAGGCAGACGCTACCATAATCAGTTATTTGAAAATGTTTCATACAAATACTAACTTAGACATCATAACTTAACCTGGGGCTGAATTTCTTTACCACAGGGTCATTTTAGCTTATTCGTATGTACGCACTTAGGCATTGTGTCCTAACCTTGGGCAGAATTTCATTACCACTAGACCTTGTCATTCTTTTTATATAGACATATTAACTTGGACTTTATAACTTAACTTTGGAATGAATTTCAAAACTGCAGGACCCCTTTGTCTATGTTTTTCACTCAAATGTTTGCAGTTCTCTGTTGAAATGCATGAACAAGGGACATGAAGTGCTGCCTACCATAATTGCAAACTAATCAGAGCTGACAAATAAACTTTGCTGATAAACTGCAACTTCTCTATATTCACTGGATTGCTCATTATATGAGAATATTTTTAAATGTGAGTTTAGAATGAATCACACTATATTTACATAAACCGTCATTCAATTTTTAAAACTTGAATTTTTTCGAAGACATTTATGCGCATTATAGGAGTTAGGTACTAAAGCATCCTCCTACTTCTTTGCTTCTCCTCCTCTGCTGCCCCCTATGTTTCCGCTCATAGAGTACAAAACTTTAATAAGCTCATTTAAAATCTCTGTTAGAAGACAGTAATTATCAAAAAGTGAAACCAACCCATTAAAGTACTGCATTGAATCTACAAATAAAACTTTAAAAGAGCAAAATAATCAACAAAAAAGAATTTCACAAAATTAAAAAGATGATCCAACATTACCAAGAGTGTATGATTTACCAAAAATTCCCAAAACAGGAAAAGCCAAGAGACCTATCACTATAGAATAAATGCCCCCACATGTAATTTGGCCAAATGGTTACTAAATAAATTCAATAGCTTCCCAAAGTTTGTAAGTGCAAATTTAAAAAACTCTTTAGATCTGGTAGAAAAAAAATCAGACATAAATTTGAACAAAAATGACAGACTGGTTACATTTGATGTCACATTATTTCCAAGCATACCAACAGAAAAATTACAGATACTATTAAAAATTGCTAGCTAAAATGGAAGCAGAAGAATACCTACATTTAATTAACAAAATGATACATTGAACAAAACATCTTTAGCTTTGTGGAAAATACTACAAGCAGAAATCAAGGTTATCAATGAACAACCCAGTTTCACCCGTTTTGGCATATTTATTTATGAGTGCATTTGAAACACAAATTAAAAAGGCCTTCCCATGGATCTTCAAGGTTTGGTATAGATATGTATGACATCTTTGCAGTAGTTCCAAATAAACATTTAGATGACACATTAAAATTACTCCATCTGCAAGAAAGGACTATCAAATTCACAATAGAAAAGGAAATCAAGGGACAACTCTCTTGGACCTAAATATCATCAGGAATAACACAGAAATAAAATTTGGAATTTACAGTAAGCCAAAATAGAGAATTACATAAAAATCCTAATTACAACCCAAATATACATAAACATGCATTAATAAATTATATTTAAAGGCAGTCGATTAATGACACTTAACAATACTTACTTTAAAATTTTTCCAGAACATGTTTCAGAGACCTTGCCTCCATCCTCAACCAGCCATTGACTGATTCTCATTGGTGTAGTTGACAATATTTTGTCATAGGTCTCCTCTAGTGGCGGTTCGTGGAACTTATTGAACAAATCTTTCTGTGGAATGTTGAAATTGAATACTTTGTTCCTATTTTTTGGAATGAAGATTTGTTCCCATGTGGATAGTTCTTGTTTTGCTGATGTATGTTTTAGTAGTTTTGGTTCTGGATTTATGTTGGGTTTTTTTTTCTCAGAAATGCGTGGCAACTGCTGATTTTTCTGTTTATATTTTGATGTTCCTAAAGTGTTCCTTTGCTCTTGTTTCTAAATTTCTTTTGCTTTTTCCAATATAAATTTGACTACAGTCACAACATTCAATTTGATATATACCAGATTTTTTGTTAGATGGAATGGCATCTTTGATGTTTGAACAAATTAGGTTTTTTAAGGAGAAACGGTTGACTGGTGCTAGTTGAATGTTTTGTTTTTTGAAGACTTTTTTGAATTTATCAAAGGCCCATGTATGGTAAGTGAATTTTTTGAAAATCATATTAGTTTACAAAACATATTCTCTGTATACAATGCTCTAATTTTCCACCATTCCAAATTCCACCATTGGTTTACTTACCCCTTTGCTCAACAACTTATGCCACAGTAACTGGAGCTCAATCCTATCATAAGCTTTCTCGAGATCAACAAAAGCCACATATAACTTTCCTCTCTTATCCTTTAAATATTTATCTACTGATATTTTTATAATAAATACATTATCAACTGTTCTTCCTCTTCTAAAACCTATTTGGAATTCTGAGAGAATGTTATATTCTTCATCTCATGTTTGTATTCCACTTGCCATAATACCCATAAAGATTTTTCCTACATTTGATAATAGTGCAATACATCTATAGTTACACAGAAACTGAAGCTAGTTACAGTGGAGTAATAAATATTACACAAATAAAAATATTTGTTAATTAATATTATAAATTATAATTATTAACTAAATTATTAATATTATAAATTAATTAGTTAATTAATTTTTAAAAAGAAGAAAGAAGTATTAACATCAACTTCTTAAGATAAGTGGACATTAATTAACAAATATTTTTATTTGTATAACATCTATAGTGTGTTTTGTCAACACTCCCCCTTACCTTTATTGATTGGATGAATAATAGTCTTTCTCCATTTTTCTGACATATATCCTTTCACTTTAGTTGCGTTAAATAAGTTTCCATTAACTCTGTTTATTTCAGTACACCATTCCTTAAGAAAATCTGTTGGGATGCCATCTATTCCAGTTGCTTTATTCCTTTCATTAATCTAACCTGTTACAAAACTTTTTCAGTTCTTATTTCATCATCTAGCATAGGATGTATATAGTTATTACCTTTTTTCCAATTCCTATCTCTTTAATTGACTTATTCTCCCCATAGAAATCTCTGATATATTCCATCCACTCTCTTGGTTGTATACTGGTTTTCGTTACATACTTGCTATACATTGATTTTATTGCCTACTATACCTCATTTATATTGTTTTTATTAAGTATGTTTATCAAATAAGTTTCATGTATTTTCCTCCAGATTGTTTTGTTCTAGCATAGAAATATATAAATTTCTCCCTTGCATACACTCTTCCTTTAATATCCTAACTCCCTCCACTTTATGAGCAACTATTTAACTTGTCTCCTAGCTACTCTACATTCTTCATCAAACCACCCTCATCCCTCTTAATTGCCCACATTTTCATTTTCATTTTGATTCCCTCCCCCGCTCTCGCCATGAGGCCATTTAAAATATCCATGGCATTTTCAATTCTTTGTTCTTGTGTCATAACACTTATTCCACACTGACACACATGGCCATACTTATAATTTAATGTCTCTTTAAATTAATTGCAGTACTCTTTCTTCCATTTATATCTATTATATTTTTCTACATAATCTCTCCCTCACTTGGATTATAATCCACTTGCTTTATGTTTATTATTAGATCTACTATCAGTGGAAAATGTCCAGTACTAAAATTTAAATTTAACACCTTAATATTACTTAAAAGTTATCCCCTATTGATTGGCCATAATACATAGTCAATTACACTTTGTCCATTTTTATTAACAAAAGTGAATTCCCCCCCTCATATCTTCATATTTTGCATTTAAAATATCAAAAGTGTTCAATTCTCAGAATTCTATAAATTTCTCATACCCTTTCTCAACTATCTTATCTATGCTGTTTCTAATCCTTTCCGGTTTCTCCATATATCGTTAATTGTCCAATTATTTCCTCCCATTATGTCATTTTCTCCTATCCTAATATTGAAGTCTCCCATTAATATAACCTCGGAATTAACATATTTCTCCTTTAAACCTCCATTATCTTCCTCAGGATGTTTAAGTAGGTCTGGATTATGGAAATATGAAGAAAAAGGCGGATTGAATACTATTCCTATACATATTGCACTTTCATCTATTTGTTTATCCAGTAAGACGATCCATAGTATTTCTTTCCTCGTCCACGTTTCTTTAACTACTAGTGTCTTTCTTACAAAAAAAAAGCTATATATCCAGATACCCTGCCTTTTCTCGCTACTATATCTTCTTGTATCCCTATATACTCGAATTCCTGTACATATATCTGTTCCTCCTTTAACCACGTTGCTACTTCCACTTGTTAGTCAAGCTTCGTCAGTAACAAGCTCTCCACGTATATTTTGTTCTTAATTCCCTCACAATTCCAGAATCCAAGCCTCCTTATATTTTCCCCTCCCTATTGGGATCCTGACCTAAATCTAATTCAATCTAGTGCCTTCTTATTCGTTAATTTCACCCTTTGCCCCCAAGTGGATGGCAAATTTCTGCCCAAAACTAATATACTGCCATGTTCCGATGATAAAATACTGCTTTCCTCCCCTTCTCCTACTAAATTCTTCTCATTACCCTGTTGCCATGCCTTCATCCCCTTCCACACCAACTCACATTCAGCTATCACTTCCTCTCCTCTCAGTGACATCATTTTCTTAGGTGATGTCTCTCCACTGCCTCCTTCTCCTAACATCTTCACCAATGTCCCGTCCATTGATGTCATTGCTTCATCAGCTCTCCGGTTCTATCTGATGTGCATTATCCACTACTATGCTGATTGAGAATTTTGGGTTGAAGAAACTCTGCCGCCATCATCCATGCTCATTCCTTTTTGTTTGGACTTTGATCTTCCTTCTGGTTTTTTAGAGTCAGTGTTAACTTCTGCTGAGCGATTTCCTCTATGCCAAGGCCAACTTCCCTTGGTTCGTTCTTTTCTGAAAGCAATGTTCCCACTCCGTCGATTCACAGCTGAAAGTTTCTAATATATGCTGTTATTTCCTGACTTTTTGCTTCTTCATTCTTTGTACTAACAAATTTCTCTGCAAGGCTCTCTTTTTTGGCGATAAATCTTTGTTGATAAAAATTACTGTTCCCTTTAATTTCTTAGTTATAAGTGCATCATGTACTAGCTGGGACGTTGCTAGTTTGACTATGATTGCTCTCCTTCCCATCTGTCTTCCAACTCAATAGGCTTCAATGATTTCCCACCCATACAAATCTATTTTCAGCGTTTCTTTCATTATTTCTATTATTTCTTCTGGCCTTTTATCCCTCCTTTCCTTGTCTCCTATGAATATTAAGTTGAATCTTCTTTCTCTTTCCTCCAGTCTTTCCATTGTTTCCTTGATCATATCACCTTCTCTTTTTGTTTCCTCCACCTCAGCTTTGACTTCTTCTTTGATATTAACTGCCGTCTTTTCCAGTTGTTTCCCTATTCACTCTTCCATGCCTTCAATTTTATTGATTTTCTCAGTTAAATTTTCCAGCATTACTTTAATGTCTGCAAGACCGGGATTCTTCTCAATTCCACCAATCACTAACAGAAGGATTAAAATACTTGCAAAACCCAATATATTTGAGCTCTTTTCACCAAAATTGTTTTTTGAGTTCACAAATTTTCCTCTTCTAAACTGCCCAATTCTAGCTCTATACACTGTAATATCCACTCCCATTGTGACTTAAGACGTTTTTCCTCTACACACAGGAGCACCTCAAGAACACAACCTTCATCTACCACTTACTTTAAGTAGTTGTGAACTTCAGTTTTTGCCTTTAAAAAATATACTCAGCAGTATCTGCTGTAGTCCACGAAGGTAACAAAATATTTTTCTCCAACATGTGATGCAAATCGCATAGATCCACAGACATCAGAATGCATAATTTCTAGAGGTTTATTTTGTGTGTTCTTGTAAACTTTCCTGCAAGGCAAACTTCACATTCAAAAAATCCAACACTCTTAAAGTTTAAGCCTTTTACTTTTTCTTCACGATGAGCCAGTTTCAAATCAGCTTCATTTACAAGGTCCTAACTTTTGGTGCCAGCGATATAGGTCAGAACACAGATAGGTTTTTTTATTTGATTTTTCTTCTATAGGTTTTATATAATACAAACTATTGTATTTCATAGCTTTTACTATTGAGTATCCAGTTTGGTCAGAGATAGTGGCTTCTTCTTTGTTGAAGGTAACAAGTAACCTTTTCTGTGATTTTTCCAACAGAAAGTAGATTTACGGAAAAGAGTATTTGGTAGATTAACAGTTCCATTTTTATTTGTATTCAGTTTTGCCATTCCATTTCCATCGATTGAAGTAAATTTATTTTTAGCTGCTAGTTTCAGTGAATCAGGATCAGGCGACACGGACAGTTCCATGAATTTCTTTTCATCATTACACATGTTTGAAGTGCTTCCTGAATCAAGAATCCATACTGAGCTGTCTAAAATTTTTGAACTGGCTGTCACTGAACATTGTTCTACCATGAAGGTGTGCTCAGGTTTCTTTAAATTCTTTTTCTTTGACCAGCATTTAGTTGTACTGTGATTTGTCTTCAAACAGTTTTCACAAGGAGACTTCTGGAGATTTCCTCTTACAAATTCCTTTGAGAATAGTCATTTCTTCTGATTGTTACCACTTCTCTGTTGATATCTTTTATCATCTGCATATAGTGCTCCTTCACTTGAAGTGTTGTCTTTTTGTCTGGCTTCATTTTCTTCCCAGATTTTAATTTTTAGGTTTTCAACACTGGGTATGTCGTTCCTTGATTCAATGGAAATTCAAAAATTTTCAAACGAAGATGTTAGAGAATTCAGCATAATTATGACCAATAAGTTTTCATTTATCACGACATACATTTCTTTTAGTTTGTCAACAATATCAAAGAATTTGTAGAGATGATTACATATACTATCTGTGCTGCGCATTTTCTGTACAAATAATTGCTTGAGAAGCATAGCTTTCTGAGCAAGGCCTGAACTTTGAAAATTCTTCTTCGGTGTATACCATACGTCCTTTGAGGTTAAGCAATGCTTTATTTGTTTTAACTCTGGAGGTGAAATCATAAGAATCAGTTCTGCTTTTGCACTTAAATCATCCATTTCCCATTTCATTTTGTCTTTGGGTTTGGTGTCATTTGGCAGCTTTTTTTTTTTTCTCTGGTCACATAGCCAAAAATCCCAATGCAATTGAGCATGGCTTGTGCTTGCATTTTCCATGTATCATAATTGTCTTTCTTTTGAGCTTCGATATGATAAAAACTGGTATTTGTAGCCATTTCTTATAAATCTTTTCTTTTGGACATACAATTTTTGCAGAAGTAAAAATGGCAGATGCTTATGTAATCAGTAGAACAAAATGTAAAATAACTTTTTCCGTCACAATATTATTTACTGCTTTTGTTGCACATATTTTACACTTTATGCACACTGGGTACGATCTGGACCCTTAACCTGTTGTATTTATTTAGTAATTAAACACATATTGTACTCAATTATATATAAAGGTACAGTAATCATGATGAGGTGAAGCCTGTCTTGATAACGTAGATGGTAGCATGTCTGCCTCATGTTCAAGAGGTCCCAAGTTCGAATCTTGGTCAGGGTGAGTTACCTGGATAAGGTTTTTTCCAGGGTTTTCCCTTATCCATAAAGACGGATGCTCATTTGAGCATCATTTCACCAATTTCATTCATCGTCCGATATGACTTAACATTGGAGGACGTAATTTCAAAAAAAAAAAGTGAAGCCAACAGTTTTAGTGTGATCAACCTGATAACATTAAAACAAAAGCTTGTCAATTGTTCACTACAAAACAGGTTACACAACATTAACAATCTGAGTCCTTGAGAGTGTATAATGTCTTTACTTGCCAACAAAGACACTACCAGAGGAGAGATGTTATGAAATGATAATGGAGATTAAATGGAGAGACAGGAAACTTGGGGGATGTAATAAACCTACTCAGAACTAACCTGACAACCCAGGAAAAAACCCCAAAAAACCCATGTGTCAGGTAGGTCAGTCATGGGAATCAAAACCAGACCCCCCAAATGTGGGCCACAGATGAAACCAACTGAGCCGTCCTGTCCGGTCAACAGTATTCATGGTTATATGGTAAAGTACCATACAATATTAGAACTTGTATGTCTAAAGGATGCAGTGAGTCATATTTTTACACTTCTCTTAGTATAATTTACTTTCCATATTGTGACAACCTGGCCAGGATGGTAAAGGATTAAGTTGCCATGTGGCCAGGTCGCACCTCAGGAGCTAACACATCAGAGGTAGGCATACTCAGGAGAGGTTGGGATTTCTGTTTAAAGGTTCAATTATTACAAAATACTAAAACTACAATTTAGACATGAAAGGTTTACTACAATAATAGGAAATACACAATTGGCCACATGGCCTATTATCTTACAGAGAGTGGACCTAGGTCCATCCTTGACCATAGCTTACACATGAGACAAGAAGCTTTTTACATGCTTCATCAGAGGGAGGAGAGGTCAAGTGATGTGAAATCACATGCACTACCCTAGTCAAATGATTACTTGCAACACACTATTTGAATTAAACAAAACAGTCACTTGTGACAATATAAGCTGGAAGCAGTTAAGAAATAAGCAAATAAACATAGACTGTTAAGTGAATATTAGGGTCCAATTTTGGGACATATTTGCTTCACCTATATTGTAAATTAAGAATGTTTGTTTTGGAAGCTTCTGCTTCTATCATCAAATGTAGATCAATATCTTCTCTCTGGTCTTGGTAGATGACTGGCATGATGAATTTGGTATAGATGTTTGGAGGCAGGATGTCAAAGTCCTGACAACTATTTTGCTTTGTTCAGTACCTGTTGGCACCATATCTTTGATGTTCCGCTTATTAAGCTTGAGGTTCCTCTTTCCTTGTAAAAGAAACAAACAAATTAAAGGCAAACTTCTGTAGATTGAAGTAAATACATGTTAGGAGAAATCTAGGCAGTCTTATCGAAATGTATTGCAAAACTTTTACCATGATGATAATTGATTCAGTCGGCAGAGAAAGGAACTAAGTCAATTTTTTTTTAACTTTTCAGGAGAGACAAAAAACTGTTTAGCCGGTAAACTTATTTTCAGAAAGTTATTTTTGATATTTTATCATAATCATTATTGCAGTCCAGTAAATATATATAAATGCACCCACTTCATGTTTAACAATTATTACATAAATTTATTTTGAAAAAACTTTACTTAGTTACTTTCTCCACTCAATAGGTTTACCACAGTTTGATGTGTTTCTTAACTTAAAATATAGTTTTTATTACAATTGATGTTCAGGATCTTGAATAACGTGGTTACAGTATTCATACTGCATAAAACAACATAAAATGAAAAAGCACATTAACATTTGTAGTGTGTTTAGACATTTTGGAAAAGTAATTTGTAAATTACTGTTAACTAATTCATTCAGCTGTACGTAAAGAATGTTTTATGAGATCACTGGCCACTGCAATAGAGCTTTATAAAATTTTTGTGTATCTTCTCCATGTACATATTTCGCCAGGTTTTGTATATCCTCCATTTTCTTTTTGTGAATAGGCACTTTGAGTTGTGGATAACCTGGCGCCAGGTCCATGAGAAAATTTGAACGCGTTTTCAGTAAACAGAATGTATGTCAGACAGCTATTAATAAATGGACCTTTTCTTATTATTCCAGGCTTAGCAGTCTCGTAATTAAATTCCATATACTGAGAAATTGCTAATGAATCTTTGTTATTTCTAGGAAAATCCTTACTTCCTGTATCTATAGAAATCACATTCTTTTTGTAAAATTGTAGCCACCACTTGTCAAAATTCATAATGCCTTCTGTCTGCACCAGTGTCACAGTTATTCCTGTAATACCATTAGCTATGAGCTCCACATGTTCTTTGGGAGTATAAACTCTATCACATTGTGAGATTTTTCTTTTAAGTACACCAAACACTCGATCACATAGAAGGAATGAATGTCCCCTCTCTGGAAATCTATGAATGATCTTATTCATTTTGACCAGTTGTGTCTATGCTAGGCACATTCGGATTAGGGTGTGATTTTTGTTTTGTCCCTGCATTCCATCAGAGAAGAAGTGTAGTTCTGTAATATTTTCTGGCAGAGTAGTCCTGATATAATAATATAAAAGGGAACATATTTTGTTAGCCCCCTTCTCTCAACATCATGATACAGATACATGATATAATACCTGGATTTTATATTATAAATGCAAAAGCTGCTTACCCATGAATGTTTAAGGTAAAATGTTACCTGCACAGAGATATTTGGTAATACCAAATTGTGTATAGTCAAATGCCAATTCAGCAACATGATCGTCTTTATTTTGTTCCACTTGCTTTAGGGCAGTATAAAATCTCTTACTAATGGCTTGTGTGTATCAAGATCAATTTGCACTGTCCTCTTGTTACTGTCAGCAGTATGAGGGCTCTTCATTTTGGATTCTAGTTCCTCACATTTGCTGCAAACATCAATTTGTGGGCAGCCAAAAGCATAATTAGCATTTTCAGAGAAGTACTTTCTGTGAAAATCATACTTAAAATCAAACTCTGGATATTTCTACCAAAAAGATTATCCATACTTTTGATATTCAAACATGTGTCCAAGTATATCGAAATTTAACTATATTAGAACACCACAGTGAAGCGAAATAATTATTAAATTACATTTAATAATGTGTCCAAATATTTCTTTGCCATCATAGTGGTTGTTCTAAGGAAAAATGAATGGATATGATCATATGTTGAATTCAATATATATTTTGTACTCTTGGTGGTGCACTCATTTTCACCTTGTTTATGCCTTGGAATTTGTCCTTTAATAAGGTTTGATATGCATAACACTTGCTTCTGTGTTATTATTAATAGCCCCACTCAAATAGGAATAACTTCAAAAACATGCCTAGATCAAATAATTATTGACAGTAATATCAACCCATACAAAAAAGATAACTGTAACTATGGAATAGCAGATCATAATGGAGTATCATTACAGATAAACCTTGAGGTCAAGAGCATGCATCAGGAATCTCAAAACAGTATACAAAAGCATGTGCTAAATAATGAAAATATTGAGTACTTAATGTACTTATTAAAGAAAGAAAATTGGTTAGATGTAGTTAACAGTAAAGACATAGATGATAAATCTGAATTATTTGTGAATACTGTATCTCACTATCTGAATATGGCGTGCCCAGAGGTAAAAATGAGAATATCACGCAACTCAAAAAATAAAATATGGTTAACTAAAGGCATCCTAACATCCTGTACAAACAAGAGAACTTTATACAAGCAATGCCAGACTTCTAATAATTTACAACTCAAGACTTATTTTAAAATTTACTGTAAAGTTTTAAAAGATGTAATATGCAAAGTAAAGCAACAATTCAATAAGGATTACATACTTAAATGTGAAAACAGGAGTAGGGCTATATGGAATATTGTCAAAAAGGAAACAGGTAACAAAAATTCAAATTATAATAGAATAGAGGAGATTTTGATTAATCAAAACATGGTAACAAATCCCAAAAAAATAGCTGAAGCATTTAGTGAACATTTTGTAAAAGTAATGCCATCATCAACATCACAGTATATAACACAGCAAACAAACTTAAGTAACCAAACCTTTAATCCCAATATAATCTTTCTCACTCCAGTAACGGAGAAAGAGGTTGATGGTATAATTAAAGGCATGAAAAGCAAATTATGGTGTGGTCCAGATGGAATCCCAGATTTGATTGTAAAACGGTGCTCGTCTTTGATTGTAACCCCTATCACGATATATGTAACTCTTCATTAGCAGAGGGGAAATTTCCTAAAATAATTAAATTAGCAAATATTCATCCAATATATAAGAAAGGTAAAAAGGAAAACATTGGAAATTATAGGCCAGTTTCTCTGCTATCGGCTTTTTCAAAATTTTTTGAAAGGGTTATGTTTAATAGAATAACACAATTCCTAGAATCTAACAAAATACTGTATAATGGCCAATTTGGATTTCGAAAGAAAAAATGTATAAATGATGTGCTGTACTCACTTGTAGAAGCAATTATGAAACTAAAAGATGAACAAAATCAAACATATGGCTTATTTTTGGATCTTAGAAGGCATTTGATATGGTGGACCACGACATTCTACTAAGAAAATTACATCACTATGGGATAAGAGGGCAAGCAGAAAACTGGTTTGAATCCTACTTGAAGGAAAGGGAGCAACTGGTGGAAATAGGAACTATAAAATCTACACGAAAAAAGATGAACAGAGGAGTTCCTCAAAGCTCTATTCTGGGCCCAGTGTTGTTTTTAGTTTATATAAATGATCTTCCCTTGAATTTAAGACATGCAAACAGTGTTATTTGCAGATGGCATCAATATGGTAGTTAGTTATGTGCAGAGGATCTTCTCCCATTAGTCCTGGACCCTTAGGACCAAGGACCCGGGCCTCCTTCTACCCGGGAGCAATGGATACTTCGGGGCTCTTTCCATAGGGCAGTACCTGATTTCTTAAAAAGCTGTGCACAACGTCAAGATGGGATGGAAGTAGATACGCCACTTATGCGCGTCAACCCCGCAGGGAAGACTACCGAAAACCTCAGTGGGGCTGCCTGGTGATCTAGCACACCTTCTACTATCTCTACAGGCTGGTACCCGGGACTTTTTAGGCAACCCTCTACCCCCTCCGGGCGGCCGTAGCCTGGCCGGAGGTACTCAATTCCCCATGGGTGTCAGAAACATACTGCCCCCTCGAGTCCAACCCAATCCGAAAGACTCCCCGATGGGAGGGGCTCGGCAGTTCGGCCCGAGGTTCCTCTAGTAATGTCAGAGGTACCCTAAGGGTCCGCAGCGCCCACTCCACGAGAAATATGGTAGTTGGTAATAAAAGTTCTGTTGATCTGCAAAACATGGTAAATGAGACAATGATAGAAATTCAACAGCGGTTTATAAATAATAAATTAGTAGCAAATACAGATAAAACTGTCTCCATTAACTTTAGTCAAAAAAACTCTGTATGATCCCATCCAGTTTCCCATAAACAGCTTCTTTGTAACAGAAACTCAGATTACTAAATTTTTGGGAATATGGATTGATTTCAGTCTAAATTAGGAGCATCATGTAAAGCAATTATGTGAAAAGCTAAGTCGACTGTGCTACGCGTTCCGAATTCTAACAAAGGTACTAAACATTGAGGTATTAAAAACAATATATTTTGGATATGTACAACCATAATTACATATGGAATTATTCTGTGTCTACATCCAAGTCCTCGCATATGTATAAGATGCAAAAAGGAATATTAAAAATAATTAAAAAAGTTTCCTTTAAGAACAGAAAGCAAGCCAATATTTCAAGAATTTCACATCTTACCTGTTCAATGTATTTATATTTATGAAGTAGTTTCTTTTATACATAGGAATAGATCACAATTTACAAGTAATTCAGATTGTCACACATACATTACAAGGAACAGTAAAATTATACATTTGAATCATCATCACCTCACTCTTGAGTCTAGATTTCATCTCTCACAAAGGAATCATTCTATATAATAAACTTCCGGCTAAGCTAAAAAACCTAAATAATAAAAATTTCAGAAAAGCTGTAAAAAATATCCTACTAAAAATAATGCCACAGACAACAGATGAGTTTCTAAGAAGTCAAATTAAATAATAAAGTAAATTTTTTTGGTAAAAGTTATAATGTCTGTTACAGTCTAGTTCTTAAAAATGCAATACATTAAAAATTGTGTGACCTAAGTTGCATTATTCTTAATTACTATTTGTATTATTCTGCTAATTACTATTGTATTATTTATTTAACTACTATTTATTTAATTACTATTGTATTCATAATTGTATTACTCAAAAGAATTGTATTATTTTTATGGGTACAAATTTGACGAAGCCATGAATATTGTATATTCCTACGGTGAATAAAACTTACTTACTGCACGAAGAATAAGAAATGCTTGCTTGCAAATGCCTGTGCATCTACTTTCTACAACAACAAAATAATCCAAAGGATGCTTTCTCTTGTTACCTGCAGGTTCTTGTTGCTGTTTCCTTGGTCGTTTTTGTTTTACCTCTGTAACAATTAGTTCTTGTAGATGTATATCTTGAGCACTTTTATCTTCTATGTTAAGAAATCTGACAGAATTTTCAGGCATTGTGTATCATTAATACTGTGGAAGCTTTCCCTCTGACACCTGAAAACAGTATTGAATTACATCAGCATCAGTAATAAAGCTCTCTGTAAAATATAAAAGTAATACATTGCACATGTCATGCTGCAATGGTTACTGTCTTATTTACTTGCAATCTACTCCTATGCTTTTTCCAAGTACAGATTTGCCATAATAGTACAAGTAAGATAGTCCATAGTATGATAGTTGTAGTTTTTCCTTTTGTGCTGTTCCTCATTTCTCTTTCTTTATGGTAACATGATTTCTTCACTACTACAAGCTTCTGACTAAATAGTTGCAGTTTCAATAAATGCAGGGAAACAAAATTGATTACATAGACGTAGTATGCTACTCATTGTAGAAACACATTCTTAATGCAACGGGGGTGCTTCACTTGCGGTTCACATCAACAAAAATGAAGAGAAATGAATTGTCACTGATATTGTTGCTTTCTCCTCCTGATGAATGTACAGAAACTAATTTTTCTCCACTAAGCAATCATTGGACATAGTTTCCTTCACACAAGGCAATGTATTTCAGTCAAATTAAAGTGAATGTGTGAAAAAGTGAAAGTGAAAAAATGACTTTCTTTCTCTACCGACTGATTCAATTGAGTTTTTATTTGTCAGCATCTTTTTGCAGCTGTGATTCTCAGAATACCATTCTTTATTGGTTGTGAAAGACTGCTTAATTTTTCTCAGAAGCCCCTTTATTAGGCTTGAGGTTGCTTTATATGCCATAAATGTATGACACGGATCCACCAGCTTAACTTCCCTTTCAAAGGAAGCCATGCTATGAAGATGATGTATTTTTAAGGGCATTCAACTACAGCACCCTCAAAACTATTATTGTTGCTCCTCTAGGAATGACTAATAAAAGTAAAAGCTCTTGGAACTTATATCTTAAAGATGGTCCAGTAATATATCTCTGTTTTTAACGTGCATAAATATGAAACCTTTTAAACCAGCAATGCATCCATTTGTGTGCTACTTTGTAAATTTACTTTAACAGCAATTCCAGATCATTGATTATATTTTTCTTTTTCTTCAGGTGTCGTAATAGTCCTGGGGAATACCTGAGACATGGAAATGCCTGACGGGACATATGAGTTAAAAATTCAAGAAGATTTTGACTGAGATGAAATTAACTGAAGTTAAATTCAATTAAGAATGGCATCGTTATTCATATAGTGAAATAGTAAGATAGTTCTATTCTATAGAATTCAAAATGAAGTTTAAGAATTACATTGACATAGTTGAAATAGGCACCAAAATAGAAATGAAACAGGAACCTTATTTACTGAAAAGAACATCAACTGAACCACATTATGTATCAGAAATGACTCATGATTTAGATGCCCACATAGAGAGTCAATCAGTTCCTTTTGCTTCAGTTTTCATAAAGGAGAGTTGCTCCGACGTGTATGGAGTTGATCATGAAGTGGACACTGACTCTGACATACATGGGGTTGATCATGAAGGTGCAGACCCCAACATACATAAGGTTGATCGTGAAGAAGATACAGGCTCCAGCATATATAGGGTAGCAGAAACTGATTTCGATGCACATGGAGTTCACAATGAAGTAGACACTGCCACAAAAATCAAAGAAGAGCCTAGAGGCTTGGAAAAAGCATTAACTGAACAGCAATTTGAATCACTGGATATTCTTGGTTCAGAAGTCCAGGCAAAGAATAAGTTACCTTCATTTGTTTCACCTTGTGTTGTAAAATCTGATTCTCACACATATGGGGATGATCATAACAAGAATATCCTAAGTGAGACCAAAGAAGAACATGAAGCAATTGAAATAATAACTGAATCAGAGGAGATTGATCTTAAAAATGTATCATTACAGTTGGATATGGATGTAAGTCGTAGTAGTAGTAGTAATAATAATAATAATAATAATAATAATAATAATAATAATAATAATAATAATAATAATAATAATAATAATAATAATAATAATAATAATAATAATAATAATGAAGATGTTGGTCATAATGATGATTAACATGACCATAATAATAATGATAATAATGATAATAATAATAATAATAATAATAATAATAATAATAATAATAATAATAATGATGATGATGATGATGATGATGATGATGATGATGATGATGATGATGATGATGATGATGATGATGATGATGATGATGATGATGATGATACCTATAGAAATGACTCCGGCAACAACACATTTCAAGACATTGTAAATAGAATAGTGTAGTATAAACACTGCATATAAAGTACAGTAGATAAGAAAGTATGCATGAATAAATTATAAATATTGTAAATATTCATAGTTATAAGAATAGTAATAAGTTAGTGCTAGGTACATAGTAGTTAGTAATTTAGAAGATAAAACAAATGCATATGGAGTAACTGTTCAATGTACTTAGTATTAAAAATGGGATCTCTGTGTGTGCATGTGCATGTGCGGGTGCGGGCGGAGGTGTGGGTGTGTCCAATAGTATAAAGATGGTTATTCAATCATGTCCAGTTAGGAGACAAAAGATAGCAACAGCTGATTTTCTTGGTAGTTTTGGAATTATTTTAGGGTTTTGTGCAATTTGTAGCCATTTTGAGTTTTTATTTTTTGTGTTATTTTATACATATAGTCTTTATCTATTTTTCTTTGAGAATGTGTTTGATTCATAAGAAAATTATATATTTATTTTGGTTCCTTAATTTGCCAAAAGGTCTGCTTTTTCATTTCCATCTACCCCGCAATGAGGTGGAATCCATTGTAATACAATTTTTTTTCCCTAGTTTAGAAATATACTGAATCATCTTTTGTATTGCTTTAATTTTTTTCCATTTTAGGGAGTAATGCTATAGCAGCCTTTGTGTCTGAAAGAATAACTATATTTTTGCATTTATGTAGCCAAGGAAATATGTTTTACAGTGATAAATAAACAGCTTCTATTTCTCCATTAAAAATGTAAAAAATAAAAATAAGATATACCAAAAACGTTATAAAAATTGTGAAAAATTCTACATAGGTCAAACTAAAAGAAATCTAAAAACTAGAGTCAAAGAGCACTTTAAAACATCAGAATGAAACAAGAAGATAAGTCAGCATTAGCATTTCATTTTTGAAATGAAAATCATGACATTGATCCAATTCCAAAATTATTAATAGGAGTGATAAACCAAAATAAACTGACAACATGGGAGAACATATTCATATGGAAAAATGACTGTGTAATGAACTTTGAAATCCCACCACTAGATAATTTGACAAAGAAGTTCATAGTTCCACCGCCAGAGAGAGGAGAGCACATGACAACAGATGCTACTTGGAGAGAGGTTGAAAATGGAGGCACAGGCTTCCAAAACTTGTCCCTCGATAATATAAAAGTGTCAATAAACAGACTACAAATAGTTTTTCCGATTAAATAATTAACTTTATCATAATTAGAATAGGCTGGTTCAATAACAAGCAGTAGTGCAGAAAAGTATTTATTATTATTATTATTATTATTATTATTATTATTATTATTATTATTATTATTATTATTATTATTATTATTATTATTATTATTATTATTATTATTATTATTATTATTATTATTATTATTATTATTATTATTATTATTATTATTATTATTATTATTATTATTATTATTATTATTATTATTATTATTATTATTATTATTATTATTATTATTATTATTATTATTATTATTATTATTATTATTATTATTATTATTGTTACTGTTACTATTATTATTATTATTATTATTATTATTATTATTATTATTATTATTATTATTATTATTATTATTATTATTATTATTATTATTATTATTATTATTATTATTATTATTATTATTATTGCAAAGATTATGATGTAAAAGTATAGCAAGTAAATTATAAATATTAAAAAAAAAAAGATGTTAAGTTTAACATGTAATATTACAGTATTGTAAGAACTGTTGCCAGGAAGCGGGATATTACCACCATGGACACGGCATTGGCAAAGATTCTGGAGAAGATGATGGAAATGAAAGCCGCAAATAATAGCCTGGCCGCGGAACTAACAGCGAATACGGAGGCGGCAAATAGCGACCTGGCCGCAAAGTTGGAGACAGCAAATCACAATCTGACTGCAATGAAGACTGAATTAACCACAGAAATGAGAGCAGCGAACGACAGTCTGGCCACCGAAATGAAGGTGGCGAATGAGGTTCTCGCCGCCAAATTTGAGGAACAATTGGCGGGCGTGAGGGGCCGCAACCTACCGCAGTTAGCTGAAAACAAGGTCGCAACAGCCAGGGGAGACGCTGCAGGAGTTCACCCTGGCGATTGAGCAGCTGGCTAGCAAGGCCTTGGTTGACCTTCCGCCGGAGTTCGTATTCCGGGAAGCCGCCTACGCCTTTGTCGACGGGGTACGAGATACCGAGATACGTCAGCGCCTAATGCTCGAGGACTACACAACCATCCACGAGGCGCTGACGGCAGCATTGAGGATGCAGGCGGCTAAGGTCATGGCTACCCCGACCTCGAGAACGAGGAGTGTCCGCTACGCCGGAGACAAGACCAGCCGAGGAACGCCGGCGAAGACCTAGTGGCCTGTGTTGGGGATGTGGACAGCCGGGACACCTGGAGAGAGACTGCCCACACCAGGGAGTGCAGCCGGGAAACGAGTAAGGGCCGTCATGGCGAGGGGCACGTTGGTGCCATCACCACCATCCCCTCGAGTGACACTGCGCGCCGTCAGCCGGCGGATGGATGACAGCCTCATCGCGGATGGTTGGGTGAGAGGGAAGCCGTGCCGCGTGCTGGTGGACACCGGTGCAGCCGTGACCATCATCAGACCCGACATAGCCAAGGGTTTGCCATCCAGGAAGCCGAGGCGACCATACCAGCTGATGACGGCATCGGGCGACACCTTGCCTGTGGAGGAGGTCCTGCTGAACCTGAACTTGGGACGGAGTGTCGTGCGTCTGTGGGTGTTCGTCGCGAAGGTGGCTGAGGTGGTGATTCTGGGACTAAATGCCCTCAGGAGCCACGAGGCGACGGTCAACGTCGGCTGGAAGGTCCTGCGGCTCAACGGAGAAGAGGTTATACTCCGTCAACCCGAAGAGCGCCTTGGAATCTACAGGGTCATCTTGAACGAAGACGTGGTTGTCCCCGCGAGGAGCGGGGTGGTGATGACGGCGCGACTGGAAGGCCAGAGAACCAGAAACATGACGCTGCACCAGAAGACGCCTGTACAGGGACTATGTGCAGCCAGGGCATTGCTGCCCTGCCGAGAGGAGGTGTCAGTGAGACTGCTAAATCTAACGGACGCCGATCACGACGTCCAGGCCGGGACGGAGTTGGGAACGTGCGAGCCCGTGGTAAGCGTAACAGCAATCGACAAGACAAAGGAGCCGGTGACGACGCAACACCTGGGTCCCCGGCTAGAAGGCTTACTGGAGAGGGCGGCCCGACCACCTGACTGCAGAACAGCTGGAGAAGGTTCGGCAACTGCTGAGACGAAACAAGCGCGTCTTCAGCCAAGGTAACAGTGACTACGGCCGCACGGACAAAGTGCTTCACCGCATCGACACCGGGACGCCCGGCCTATTTGGCAACCACCTAGACGCGTTCCGCTGTCGAAGCAAGGGGCGGTACGAAAGATGCTGGAGGACATGAGATCCAGGGGAGTGATTGAAGAGTCTGACAGCCCTTGGTGTTCCCCTGTAGTCTTGATGACGAAGAAGAACGGCGAGCTACGCTTCTGCGTTGACTACAGGAAGCTGAACGCTGTCACCCGGAAGGACTGTTTTCCCTTACCCCGGATTGACGATACCCTGGACACGCTAGCGGTGCACAGTGGTTCTCGACCCTGAATCTGAAGTCGGGCTACTGGCAGGTAGCTCTAGACCCGAGAGACAAGGAGAAGACCGCAGTTATTACCGACGCTTCATAAAGGGGTTCTCCAACATCGCCAAGCCCCTCAACCGCCTGACAGAAGAACATCGACCTTATGTGTGGACGGAGGATGCCGAAGTCGCTTTGCAGGAGCTGAAGAAGACCCTGTGCAGTTCTCCAATTCTGGGATTTCCACAACCAGGCGGCGCTTTATTGTAGACACTGACGCCAGCGGCCACTGTATTGGAGGTGTCCTATCCCAAGTCCAGGACGGCCACGAGCGTGTGATAGCCTACCACAGAAAGACGCTATCCAAGGCAGAGAAGAACTGCTGACTGACACCTGAGGACTGACCATTCCGCCCTAACCTGCCTATTGAGCTTTAAGAACCTGGCAGGCCAGACAGCACGTTGGGTCCAGATGCTGCAGGAGTACGACTTCACCTCGGAACATCGCAGAGGGAAGAGCCACGGTAACGCAGACGCTATGTCCCGAAGACCCTGTCCAGAAAATGCGGCCAGTGCACAAGAGTGGAAGAGAAGGAGCATGCCGCAGCAGTCCGAGTAGTCACGGCAGTGCCTGCGGATGGCTGGGATAGCGCAGGCCTGACGAGGGAGCAGTCGCGGACGCCGACTTGGGGCCACTCTTGAGGGAAGTGGAGGCAGACCAACACCAACCTGGGAGGACATCGCACCAAGGAGCCCCACCTACAAGTCGTATTGGACCCAATGGGACTCGTTGAAGATCAGAGAGGTCCTGCTGTTCCGGGTATGGGAATCACCCGATGGGAAGACGCAGAGAGAACAGTTGGTACTTCCCCGGAGTAAGGTCCCGGAAGTCTTGGAGGAAGTGCACGCCGGTACTTCAGGAGGAGACCTGGGAGCGAACCGAACGATTGACAAACTACGGCAGCGCTACTACTGGCTGAGGCTGCGAGCAGACGCTAAGAGATGGTGCCGTCAGTGTCACGTGTGCGCAGCGAGTCGCGGCCTCCAGACTAGGAGCCGGTGCCGCATGCAGCAATACAACGTCGGAGCGCCATTCGAAAGGATCGCCGTTGACATAGCTGGACCGTTCCCAGCGTCCGACCGAGGCAACAAGTACCTAATGGTGGTCATGGACTACTTCACAAAGTGGCTGGAGGTGTATGCCATCCCGAACCAAGAGGCAAAGACAATCACAGACTGCCTCGTTGAGCAAGTGTTCTGCCGATTTGGGGTGCCGTTAGAACTGCACAGTGACCAGGGCACCAATTTTGAGTCCAACCTGATGAAGGAAGCACTTTAAACACTTGGGGTTAACAAGACCCGCACGACGCCTCTACATCCCCAGTCGGATGGCATGGACGAAAGATACATCAAGACCTTAGAGGAACACCTGAGGAAGGCCGTGGCCAGCCATCAGCGAGACTGGGACGTCAAGGTGCCACTGTTCTTGCTGGCCTACCGCTCAACACACGATACCACGGGGATGACGCCAGCCAGCTTAATGTTCGGCCGAGAGTTACGCTTCCCTTGTGACCTGGCTTTTGGAAGCCCTCCGGAAGCGAAACAGCCAGCGACCGAGTATGTGGAGAACCTGGTGGACCACGTCCACGACATGCACGAGATGGCTCGCCAGAACATCCAGAAGGCGAGCGACCGCATGAAGACGCGATACGACAGGCAAGCCAACATCCAAGGGTTCCAGCAAGGTGACCAGGTCTGGTTGTACCGCCCTACCCGGACCAAGGGACGCTGCCCGAAACTTCAGCAGCCATGGCAAGGACCGTACCGGGTGGTGAAGAGGATTAACGACGTGGTCTACCGCATCCAGAAGGCGCCCCGAGGAAAGATGTTGATGGTGCACCTGGATCGCCTGGCCCACTACGATGGTGCTGTTCGGGACGACTAGCTTTCGGAGGGAGCAGTGTCACCCAATCATAGGAAGGCACGACCAACTGGAGCTGGGTAGGGGACAGGAGGCTTTGAGGCCACGCCCATCCATTTATCTTGTAGCGCTAACCTAGGGGATGGTTAGGAAAGTGTCACTAGGCACTGTACCGTCTCTTTCCCCTTCCCCTGACGTCTGGAACATTCGGGATGATGTTCCGAGCCGTGAAGCTTCCAGAATCGGCGATCTTCCTCTATAAGGGCTGCAGTAGACAACTCGGGCAGCTCTTGGCGAACAGCCGTGAAGAGCACTGTCCTAGCAAATGGACTGGAAGACTGCGTACGTGTATCAGAGGAGTTGTACGTAATTGTTCAGTGTGGAGTGTACCTGTAACAGACGAACTGGTGGATTGTAATTGTGCGCGCTACGTAATTCTATGTAATCGGCAAGTGTTCCAACTGTAATTCGGTGGAAATAAAGAACATTTTGAGTTTGTGCAACTGGACTTTTAATTTCACAAACCCACAAAGTCACATTATCACATTGGCCCGCTTTGGTATCGTATATGGTAGCATATCTGCCTCACGTTCAAGAGGTGCCAAGTTCGTATTTCGGTCAGGGTGAGTTACCTGGATAAGGTTTTTCCGGGGTTTTCCCTTATCCTAAAAGATGAATGTCGGGTAACTCTAAGCTCCATGGATCCTGGGTCCATTTGAGCTTCATTTTACCCATTCCATTCAGCGTCCAAATGATTTATAAGGTAAAAGGACGTAAATTACAAAGAAAGAATATATATCACATTACATTTATGTAACCATTTTCAAATGCATTATAATTGGTTAAAAATTGAAACATTAAGAATGTGATTGAGTTTGTTGGCATATAATGTTAAGCAGTTGGCATTAAAGCAATTTGCTGTCTTGCACTCCAGTAGTTTGATGCTATGTTGATATATTGACTAAAGGTTGGGCAGTAGAGTAGGTGGTTTCCATCATATCTTCTTTAAGTGTTCAGAAAGAACACAGAGGAGATCTCATTATACTAATCCTGAGTAAATGTTTGTGGAGACAGTCATGTCCTGTTCGATGTCTAAAAGTTGCTACAGAGGAGTTTCTTGGCAGTGTATTGATTCTAATCATGCTGTAACATAAATTTTCCCATAGTTTTCTTTTATTTGAAATATGTTATCTTTAAGTTTTTTACTATATGTTGATAATTCTTTTGATGGTAACTTAGTGGCTCAAATAAATTTGGCGTAAGTTTACTGTCTCTTTTGGCTAGAAAGTCAGCTATTTCATTTCCATGTATTCTGCAACTGTGCTGGTATCCATTGAAGTATTAAACTTTTATTTAAATTAATTGTTTTATGATTTTACGGCATTCTGCAATATTTTCTTTTTTAGGTCTTATATAAGATGTTATGGATATTATAGCTGCCTTAGAGCCAGATAATAGAACTTTTTCAAATATATACAAGATTTTGTAAGCCCTAAAGAATTGCTGAAATTTCTCCATCAAAATTTGTAGCATTTAAACTTATTTTTTTTTTAAATAAACGTCTTAATTTTATTGTATATATAATACATTACAGTTGTGATTTATCTACGGACAAATAATGTGAAACATGGTTCCGGGTTTCTGCCCAGTGGTAGTTCCAATTACATTGTATTATTACTTAAGCTCCTGCTAGTGTTACACAGGTCTTAAATCTGAGTACCTTTTCCATTTTAATCTTCTCTTTTCTGGATCTGGTGGATAATTGGCAGAAATTTGTTAAACCAGTTGGTTGCTGTGATAATAGAACAATTTGCATAGCCTTTTATAAACTGTGTCGAGGACTGTTGCTACTTCTGGAATGTTGAGATCTAAGAGAATAGTGGAGTTTTTGACATACCATGGGGCATTGGTGATTGAACAAAGACATCTTTTGTAGAAAGAAAGAGAAAGAGAAAAAGAATATGAATAAAAATATGGAAAGATGTAATCTGAATTAATAATAATTATTACTAAAATTTTATAGATAAAGCCTAATATGAGAACATTTAATGATTATTTTACCTATATTCTATACCGATAGCATTAACTATTAATATTTCTGTAATTTAATGCAATTTATTTAATTTATTTGACAGTACAGAATTTCCAACAAATTCTCTATTTCTGGGCTTTGTTTTCAAGTTCTGATGCATTTATTTTGTATTATTTTAAAGACCATTTGGTTTTAACCTTTTGGGGACTATGCCACATGTAACTATTGCATATGTTAGGATTCTTCAAAAATGTCTTCTAATTAAAAAGTTTAGTTTAAAAAGAAACTCTTTTTAGGTGAAAAACACATTCTCTGTTCTGTTTACATATGTGGTACATGATAGATTTATATGCATTTAGAAGTTATGATACATAGAGTCAACCTGAAAAATTCAATGCCATGGCCAGGATTTGAACTACGGATTTCCTGGCATTGATTTTTTCAGATTGACTCCATCTAAAACCTTAGCCTATATACAGCTAGTGAGAATTAATCATTAATTTCCATCAATTAACTTAAATAATAAGAGTTTAATTCTGAAGCCTAGGATTCAAATATTTACAATATAAGTTCCCACAAATAGTGTATCTCAAATACGAGAGTGCCTAATGGTTTACCAGGAAAATATATGAGTCAATTGGAGAATTTAATGTCAGGACGGCACGTTAGCTATGGTAGCACAACAGGTAAGAGCGACTGGATGGAAACCTGGAGATTTGTGGTTCAAATCCCAGTCATGGCATTGAATTTTTCAGGTTGTCTCTATCTAAAACCCTATCCTATATATGGTTAGTGAGAAGAAATTATTAATTTCCATCAATTAACTGAAATAGAGTAATGAACTTGGAAATCCCACCAGTTGATAATTTGATAAAGAAGTTCATAGTTCCACCACCACAGAGAGAAGACCACAGATAACAGACAACCTTCAAGGTTGAAAATGGAAGTAACAGCTTCCAAAAATGCTTCCTGAATAATATAAAAATGTAAGTAATGAAGTGTTAAAATCCAACTGCAAATAGTTTTTTTCAATCAATCATATTAATTTAATGTTAACATTAATTTGTTAAATTAGTGTTCTAATTTTTCAAAAGGAAAAAGTATAGGCAGCCATAGAAATAGAATACAAATATAGTAAATAAATAACAAAAGAAATTGCTAAATATTTATTTTCAAAATATTTAAAATGACACCTTGTATAGCAAATCTGCATGTTTCAATTTGTGGTCATTTATAAAGTAGTAGAATATATAATCATAAGAATCCGGACTGTAATGATTAAATTGAATGCAAAGTGTAATAGACAACTGCATTTTTATTGCTATATGTACACACAGATTATCTATTTTGTGACAGATTTTCTATACTGACCCAACCCTGTATATATTAAATGGTTAATTTATCAAGAAATCTTCTGATTGCATAAGATTCTAATGTATCTGATAAGATTTTATGGTAAAGACAGTCAATAGCTTTTGAAAGATCTAAGAACAGCAATTTGTAATGTTTTTGTAAGGAAATCTCTACAAAATATAGAAATGGATGTAAAAAGAAAATTTGAAGTATTTCTGTGTAAGTCAGAGACTGAAACTGTTATTACAATGCATTTTATTGTTGCAGGATCAGTCATCAGATGGAGATCAAAAATCATTATTTCCAGAATCTACAAGGTAAGACTGCCAGAGTCACTACATTACAATGTGCCTTGATTCAACTTCTGCTTATAGGCTAAGCTTTAGCTTAAACTTTACTGGTATTGACTTGACTTAACCTTGATGCCATGCATAAACTATTTTATAGAGTAAGACTATTATTTCTGACTAATCAGTTGTAAATACTTAAAAAGGCATTTCCATTACACAGTGATGGAGTTGCAAGAATGTTTGCTAAATTAATAATATGGCTGTGTTCAGTTGACTGATTTCTTATTGTCACAGCTAATGTGACCATGTTTAACATTTCACTTAATTTTTACTGTAAAATCACTTTCTTTATGATATAGTTGTGTAATAAAATTCCTACAACAGAGTCACTTCTTTAAGGTTGTATATCCACTGTGGAGTTGAATGCAAAATCTCTGTAATCTCTTGCTTTAGCTGAACTTGCTTGCAGAACAGTACTTACAAATAGCGCCTGTAGTCTTCAAATTAATTTTAGAATGATTTAGAAGCAAGAAGAGAAATTTCCACAAGATTGTGGTTATCTCTCTAAATCACCTCTAGTTAACATGTGTAGTAGCATTTATCATCCAGCCAGTCAGTTGCTTGTTTGGCACATTCTGGTGATAACTGAGTCCCTTCGCTGGTTTACATAGCTAACTCCTCAGAACTAGTCATCCTAAGCAGCTCTTTGTTATGGGGCAAGCTGATTCAGTTCAGTTTTATTCACCAACAAAATTCATACAAAATATGGGCTTCATCAAAAACTGGTAATACAAATATTATATTGTGACTTTGTGGGTTCGTGAAATTAAATGTCCAGGTTACAAACACCAACAATTGCACTTTATTTCCGCAGAAACACACTTCGTACACAGCAGTCCAGAATTGCGTCACATACACAATACAACTTGCAAGGTCAACAACCACAACACAGCTGTTCACGCACGCGAGTACAATTAACGATTCACTTTGGCGGGCGGGCTCCTTTTCTTAAAGATTACTCACATACCGGAATATTCTCAAACAATCAAGAACAAAGCAAACCCTCGAGCATTCCGTCTCCTTCTCCCCGCCGTTTCGGCGAGCTTTTATCTACACACTACACTCCCCATCCCTTTGAATGCCTCGCCGTGCCACCTCGATCAACAGTGGGCTCGCGACACTGCTCCCTCCTCAAGGCTGGTTGTCCCAAACAGCACCATCGTAGCTGACCAGACGATCCAGGTGTACCACCAACGTCTTTCCTCGGGGCACCTTCTGGATACAGTAGACCACGTCGTTAATCCTCTTTACCACCCGGTACGGTCCTTGCCATGGCTGCTGAATCTTTGGGCAGCGTCCCTAGGTCCGGGTAAGGCGGTACAACCAGACCAAGTCACCTTGCTGGAACCGTTGGCTGTTGGCTTGCCTGTCGTATCTGGTCTTCATGCGATCGCTCGCCTTCTGGATGTTCTGAGGAGCATGTCGAGGAGATGGACCACCAGGTTCTCCGCATACTCAGTCACTGGCTGCTTCGCCTCCAGGGGGCTCCCAAATGCCACATTACAAGGGAGACGTAACTCTCGGCCGAACATTAAGCTGGCTGGCATCATCCCAGTGGTATCGTGTGTCGACAAGCGGTAGGCCAGCAGGAACAGTGGCACCTTGACGTCCCAGTCTCGCTGATGGCTGGCCACGACCTTCCTCAGAAGTTATTCTAGGGTCTTGATGTACCTCTCGACCATGCCGTCCGACTCCGGGTGTACGGGTGTTGTGCGGGTCTTGTTCATCCCAAGTCTTTCCAGTGCCTCCTTCATCAGGTTAGACTCAAAATTGGTGCCCTGGTCACTGTGGGGCTCCAACGGCACCCCAAAACGGCAGAACAGTTGCTCCACGAGGCAGTCTGTGACTGGTGAAGTAGTCCATGACCACCATCAAGTACTTGGTCGGATACTGGGAATGGTCCAGCTATGTCGACAGCTATATGTTCGAAAGTTGCTGCTGCTTGCGATCCCGGTTCCTAGTTTGGGGGCCACGACTCGCCGCGCACACGTGACATTGACGGCACCATCTCTCAGCGTCTGCTCGGAGCCTGAGGCAGTAGTAGCGCTGCCGCAGTTTGTCGATCGTCCGGTTTGCTCCCAGGTGTCCTCCTGAAGTACCGGCGTGCACTTCCTCCAACACTTCCGGGACCTTACTCCGGGAAAGTACCAACTGCTCTCTGCATCTTCTCATCGGTTGAATCCCATACCCGGAACAGCACACCCTCTTTGGTCTTCAACGATTCCCATTGAGCCCAATACGATTTGTACGCAGTGCTTCTGGGTGCGATGTCCTCCCAGGTCGGTCTAGGCCCTGCCTCCACCTCCCTCAAGAGCGGTCCCAAGTCGGCGTCCGCCAACTGTTCCCTCGTCAGGCCTGCGCTATTCCAGCCGTCCGCAGACACTGCCGTGACCACTCTGACAGCTGCGGCATGCTCCTTTTCTTCCACTCTTGTACATTGGCCACACACTTCCGGGCAGGGTCTTCCCTCTACGATGTTCAGCGGTGAAGTCGTACTCATGCAGCCTCTGGACCCAACGTGCTGTCTGGCCTTCCAGGTTCCTAAAACTAAGTAGACAGGTGAGGACGGAATGGCCAGTCCTCACGTGGAATGTCAGGTACTTGTGGAAATGCTCCAAAGTCTTTACTAACGCCAGTAACTCGCCGTGTGACGCAGTAGTTCTTCTCTGCCTTGGACAGCGTCTTGCTGTGGTAAGCTATCACCCGCTCGTGGCCGTCCTGCACTTGTGATAGGACGCCTCCAATGCAATGGTCGCTGGCGTCGGTGTCCACAATGAAGGCGCCGCTTGGTTGTGGGAATCCCAAAATAGGAGCTCTGCACAGTGTCTTCTTCAGCTCTTGGAAAGCGACTTCGGCATCCTCCGTCCACACATACGGCCGGTGTTCTTCCGTCAAGCGGATGGGGATTTGGTGATGTTGGAGAAGCCCTTTATGAAGCGGCAGTAATAACTGCACAGCTCCAGGAAACTGCGCAATTCTCTCTTATCCTTTGGCCAAGGCCAATCTCTCATGGCCCGTATCTTCTCCGGGCCTGTGGCCACTCCGGTTGGTGACACTATGTAGCCCAAGTAGTTGCCTTCCTTGCGGAAGAGCCGGCACTTTTTTGTGTTTAGCTTCAGGTTAGTCACCTGCAAGTCTCTGTAGCACCTTGCTCAGGTTTTCGAGATGGTCTTCGAATGTCTTGCTGACGATGATGATGTCCAGGTATAGCAGGCAGGCGTCATAAGTCAACCCTCTCATCACTGATTCCATGAGGCGTTGGAAGGTAGCTGGTGCGTTGCAGAGGCCAAAGGCCATAACTGTGAACTGCCAAAGCCCATGGCCTGTCGAGAATGCGGTCTTCTCCTTGTCTCTCGGGTCTAGAGCCACCTGCCAGTAACCCGACTTCAGGTCCAGGGTCGAGAACCACTGCGCACCACCAAGCGTGTCCAGGGTGTCAATCCGGGGTAAGGGTAAGCAATCTTTCCTGGTAATAGCATTCAGCTTCCTATAGTCCACGGAGAAGCAGAGCTCGCCATTCTTCGTCATCAAGACTACAGGGCAACACGAAGGGCTGTCAGACTCTTCAATCACTCCCCTGGAACTCATGTCCTGCATGTGCCGTACCGCCGCTTGTTTCGCTAGCGGAACGCGTCTAGGTTTTTTTTTTTTTTTTTTGTATTTTACGTCCTCCAACATTAAGTCATATCGGACGATGCATGAAATAGGTGAAATGATGCTCAAATGAGACCAGGGTCCATAGAGCTTAGAGTTATCCGACATTCGTCTTTCAGGATAAGAGAAAACCCCTGTAAAACTTTATCCAGGTAATTAACCCTAACCGAGTTTCGAACTCGGAACTCTAGGGTGTTGCCGAATAGGCCGGGTGTCTCCGGTGTCGATGCGGTTGAGCACACAGTCCGTGCAGCCGTAGTCGCTGTCGCCTTGGCTGAAGACGCGCTGGTATCGTCTCAGGAGTTGTCCAACCTTCTCGAGCTGTTCTGCACTCAGGTGGTCGGCCGCCCTCTCCACTAAACTTTCCAGCCGGGGCCCCAGGTGTTGCGTCGGCACCGGCTCCTGGGTCTCATCGATTGGTGTTTACGCAGACCACGGGCTCGCACATCCCTTACTCCGTCCCGGCCTGGACGTCGTGATCGGTGTCTTTTGGGTTGAGCAGCCTCACCGGCACCTCTCGGCACGGCAACAATGTCCTGGCTACACGCAGCCTAGCCCTGCACAGGTGTCTGATCCAGCATCAAGTTCTTCGTCCGCTGGCCTTCTAGTCGCCCCGTCACCATCTCGCTTCTCGCGGGGACAACCACGTCTTCCCTCAGGACGACCCTGCAAATTCCCAGGCTTTCTTTGGGTTGCCGGAGTATCACCTCTTCTCCATTGAGCCGCAGGACCTTCCTGCTAACGTCGACCTCTCCTCGTGGCTCCTGAGGGCATCCAGTCCTAGTATCACCTCCTCAGCCACCTCCGCGACGAACACCCACTGACGCACGGCACTCCGTGCCAAGGTGAACTGCGGCAGGGCCTCCTCTACAGGCAATGTGTCACCCGATGCCGTCACAAGCTGGTATGGTCGAGTATGGCTTCCTTGTCGGCAAACCCCTGGCCACGTCAGGTCTGATGATGGTCACGGCTGTCCCGGTGTCTACGAGCACGCGGCACGGCTTCCCTCTCACCCAACCGTCCGCGATGAGGCTATCATCCATCTGTCGGCTGACGGCGCGCAGTGTCACTCGAGGGGTTGTTGATGACGGTGCCGACGTGCCCCTCGCAACGCCGGGCCTTTCCCGTTTTCCGGTTGCTCTCCCTGGTGTGGGCAGTCTCTCTCCAGGTATCCCGGCCGTGCACACCCCCAACACACGCCACTTGGTCTTCGCCGGCGACCCTCGGCTGGTCTTCGGTTTCCAGTGTTGCGGATACTCCTTGTTCTCGACGTCGGAGTAGCCGTCACCTTGGCCGCCTCCATCCTCAATCCTGCCGTTAGCGCCTCGCGGATGGTTTGGTTATTGTCGAGCATTAGCCGCTGACGTATCTCGACGTCTCGTACCCCGTCAACGAACGTGTAGGCGGCTTCCCGGGATACGAATTCCTGTGGGAGGTCGACCAAGGCTTTGCTGGCCAGCTGTTCAATCACCAGGGCGAACTCCTGCAGCGTCTCCCCTGGCTGCTGTATCCTTGACTTCAGTTGGCTGCGGTAGGCTGCGGTCAAGCGGTGGTTCCCGAAGCGGTTGTCCAGGGCCTCCCAGATATCCTTGGGCGCCGCCGTTGTCTGCACCGCGTTCAGGACTTCTGCGGCCCGTCCCTGGAGGCTGGCTACTAGCTGGGCGGCCTCCTCTTCTGGTGATCACTTGTTGTGCTTGGCCACCTAGTCGAATTGGCGGCGGAAGACTTCGAACGTGGACGTGCCGTCGTACTTCGGCGGTTTGACGCGCGCAAAGGTCCCGGCGCGTCGGCCTTCAAATCTTTCGTCCTTCTGCCGACGATGTCCTCCACCATGGCGTTCAGGGACTTAGTGTTGGTGTCGGCCTCTCCCTCTAGGTTGTTAACGCGGCTCACCAGGTCTTCGACGCGCTCGTCCAGCTCCGTGACGTCCTCCTTTACGCCGGCCAACTGCTCCTCAAATTTGGCGGCGAAGGCTTCGTTCGCAGCCTTCATTTCAGCTAATTCGGCCTTCACTACCGTGGCGAGGCTGTCGTTCGCCGCTCTCATTTTCGTGGTCAATTCGGCCATCTTCGTGGTTATCGTCGCGGCCATGGCGCTATTAGCCGTTTCCATCTTTGCAGTCATCGTCTCGGCTAAGTTATTATTTGCCGCTTCCGTTTATTAGAAAAAATAATGTATAGGAGGCATCTCTCGTTTATGGAGAAACATGATTTAATTATTGACAGCATGGATTTCGACACAAAAAATCAACAGAGACTGCAATATACTCGTTCTTAAATAGCGTTGTAACCGCTTTGGATAATAAAGATAAAGCAATTGGTATATTGTTAGATCTAAGTTAAACTTTTGATATTGTTCATCACAAAATTCTGTTAGCAAAAATATTTGACTTTGGTATATGAGGTCCAGCATACAGCTGGTTTGAAACTTACCTTACAAATCGAAAGCAATTAACAGAGATTTTCAACACAAACCCTAATACCAATACTCTTTCCGCAGTTAGATCAGACTTACTTGACATTACATATGGAGTGCCGCAAGGCTCAACTCTGGGCCCATTTCTATTCATCTTGTATATAAATGATTTGTAAATAGCATCAAGGCTCATAACACTGTACTATTTGCAGATGACACTGACTTACTAATAACAGGAAACAGTAACAAAACATTAAATAATACATTAAGTCACACTAGTAAAGACTTGGTATGATGGATAGCTAAAAACAACCTGGTTTTAAATACAAATAAGACAGTTTGTCCTAAATTTGGTATTACTGACAGAGGAAACAATGAAAATTTTTCTGAAGTAAAATTAAATAATAAATTAATTTCATACAAAGGTGAAACAAACTTTTTAGGCTTGTGGATAGAGGATAATTTAAAATGGAAAACGCATACAAATCATCTACTAACCAAAATAAGCTGGAATATATATGCTCTAAGAATATTAAGTCGAAATGTCAGCCTTCATGTACTTTTAATGTCCTATTATGCACATATACATTCTATAATTAAATATGGAATAATATTTTGGGGAAATTCACCAGAAGCCAAAGATATATTTACTAAACAAAAACAAGCCATTCGAATTATAGGCAACGAAAGAATGCTACGTTCATGTAAGCCACTGTTCAAAAAGCTTTGCATACTTCCTTTGGCATGTGTTTATATACTGGAGACAGCTTTATTTGTAAAAAGAAATAGATTTAACTTTCAAAACAACGGAAGTGTTTATATGCATTACACGAGGCATATTAAGGATGTACACGTATCCTCAATCAGAACTACAATGCTTAAGAATGGAGTACTGCATTCCTGTACAATAGTTTATAATTCCCTTCCTAATGACATCAAAAGCATAGATAACTACATGTTTAAAACTAGAACAAAGGCTTTCTTGCAGGAGCACTGCTTTTACACATTAAAGGAATATCAGCAATTTAACAAATCCAGATAATCATAAAACATGAATTTACTTAGCTTGTTCATTTCTCTCATTTGTAATTATATCCAATTTGTGTTACATTACAGTTGAATGTAGGTTAGGTATTTTTGATGTTTAACTTTATGATATTAATTGTAAAAAAACTGACATGCCCTATATCGAGGTACTATGTACAGATTTCATTTTAAAGGATAATAAATTTTAATTGAATTCGGTCATCTTCGCCAGAATCTGTGCCAATGCAGCCTCCATCTTTGTAATGTCTCACTCCTGACACCAATTGTTACTTTGTGGGTTCGTGAAATTAAATGCCCAGGTTACAAACACCAAAAATTACACTTTATTTCCACAGAAACATACTTGGTACACAGCAGTCCAGAATTGCATCACATACACAATACAAATTGCAAGGTCAACGACCACAACACAGCTGTTCATGCACGCGAGTTCAATTGACTCACTTTGGCGGGCAGGCTCCTTTTTTTATAGATTACTCACATTCCAGAATATTCTCAAACAATCAAGAACAAAGGCCAACTCTCGAGAATTCCGTCTCCTTCCCCTGCCGTTTCGGCGAGCTTTTATCTACATGCTACACTGCCCATCCCTTTGAATGCCTCGCCACGCCATCTCAATCAACAATGTGCTCGCGACAATATTTACAGTATACAAAGTTTAAGAAAATAGCATAAAGTTGCAACGAGGTGAAACACAGTTACATTTGCCTTAATGACTGAGGGAAACCGCAGAAAAAATTTAGTCATGTATACAATTTCATTAGACTTCTATATACATTATATTTACAATTGTGGTGATTAGAGCACTAAAATATAGGAGTACAATCTTGGTCTTGAAGGTTGTTGTGAAGCTGCTTCTTGAACCAAATTCATGAAACAAACAAGATGATCTGCCATCATCATCATAATTGATGCAGAATGTGGTATACCATATTGTTGATATGGGTGATAGTATACCATCCTAGGAATGTTGTAACTTCAGCAAAGATAAAACAAATGGCTCTTCTTGGGATAATAAAACTATGTGAAATTACCTTCCTGAAATCCATCACTATTCACTTGACACAGCATCCCTTCATTCGATCACTTGCTTATTTATAGTGCTCTCTGGCAAGAAAGTGAATATCTTATAATCTGTCTAGTGCCCTTATGTAATCCATTGCAAGCCGGTCAGTGTCAAGACGCATGGGAACAGATGCATGGTAGTTGTAGCTCCCTTATGAATGCATGTAGATGTTACGTCAGTAAGCCAGGAGGAATAATGGCAAGTGCACATTCCAGTCTTACTGACGCTTTAACTGTTTATATGAATGATAAAAAATTAGCAATCAATCGTGTAAAGCATCATTGACCCATCACTACCATCAGATTCCTGTGAAGCTTGTTACATTAATGTAAAATTACAACCTTTTCTGTTTACTACGCAAATATAATTATTTGTAACAGAAACTTCATTTATCTTTAAAGAAAATGATGTAAATTTTCTTATTAATTGAGATCGCAATTTCGTAAATATTCAATCACATCTTCAATTGAAAACAATCTTGTTGTCAATGCTACAATCACTATAGGTCACTACATTTCTGCCAGTACTACCAAAATCTGAAAATGAAATAAACTTAAAGACAGAATCGATTGCCAGTGTTTCAAAATTCATTATGCATTTTTTATTTTATTAAATTAATATTTTTCCCCAAATTATTAAATCTGTCGGACCATTTAATTGTATTAATAATTTAACTTCTGGTTAAATGACCAAAAATGATCTGCTACGGCCGATTTATCAGTTGTTTATACTTAATGTTTCAAAAATGTTCTTTCATTCTGGTTTCTATATTACGTTTGGTCTTTCCAATGTAAACTTGATCACAATCTAAACAATTAAATTGATAAATGCCAAATTTTTTACTATCAGGAATCTTATCTTTTTTAGAGAAATGTAGTAAATTTTAATACTATATTTATTTTGAGGAACTAAAGCTATACCAAATTCTTTTTAAAAAATTTGAAAATGTTTATTAATCCAAGGATAAGTAAATTTTTTAAATTATAATCATCTTTTATTTTTTAAGAGTTGAAATATCAAGTTTTTTTATATTTAAAATTTTCAATCTTTTTGTGTATAAAGCCCTTATTAAAACTATTAGTCAAAGCAGTATTAATAGTATGTTTATATTCTCTATTAAATTCCTCTTTATTCACGGGTATATTTATTAACCTATAAATCAAACTATTAAAAACAGCAAATTTATGTGAAAAAGGGTTAAAACTTTGTTTATGTAATTATCAATAAGAGTAGATTTTCTATAAATATCCAAGTTTAATTTATTATTATTTCTTATTATCTTTAGATCTAGAAAAGGAAGAAATCCATTAATTTCAGTATCTAATGTGAATTTTATAGCTTTATCTTGTAAATTTAATAATTTTAAAGCTTCATTTATGTATTTATTAAGAACAATAGCAAAAATATCACAACATATCTATACCAAGTTTTAAAAATTAAAGGGAATGCTTTAGTGACTTGCATTTCGAAAAAGATCAGCAAGAAAAGGTGAAAGAGGATTACCCATTGCTAAGCCAGAAATTTGTTGAAAAAATTCACTATTAAAAGTGAAAAATTTTGATCCAAACAAAAATTAGTAATTCAATTAATGATAAAATAAATTTACATCATTTTCTTTTAAGATAAGTGAAGTTTCTGTTACAAATAATTATATTTGTGTAGTATTTGTTGCTTCACTGTAACTAGCTTTATTTTTTATGTAAAAATTAGCTAGTTTAACAAAATAAACTATTAAGTCCTTGTGTAAATTTATTGAATTCAACCATTTTTTTGAAAAAAATAATCGAAAGTTTTTCTCTAGGAATACTAGGAAATAAGGCATTTACATCAAAAGAAACAAGTTTATCAGTCTTAGATAATACAACATTGTCAGTCTATTTTATTAGTTCAAAAGAATTTTTAGTACTTAAACTCTCAAATTTATAAAAATTACTAAATTTTTTATGTAACCATTTAGCTAAATTGTAAGTTGGTGAATTTGTGCAATTTACAATAGGTCTCATTTTATTTCCAGGTTTATGAATTTTTGGAAGAGCATAAATTCTAGGTAAAACAGCATTACTAACTTTTATAAAATGTTTTTATTTATTAGATTTATTTGATACAATTTTCACTCCATTAAGCATTTATTAAAATTTTAAATACAAGATTTTAATGGTCTTTATTAATTTTTACAAAATCTTTACCTTGAAGTAAAACTTCTACTCTATTAATATAATCAGATTTATCTAAAATTACAATCCTATTACCCTTATCCGCTTAGTGAAAATAAAATCTTTTTCATATAATGATTTAGCAATCTGCTTATAATTCACTGATCACACTTCTTAAGTTAAGTGGAGATTGTTACAAATATTTTTATTTGTGTAATGCTTATAATTATTTCTCTTAGGATGGTATTTATCAAAATTTTGTAATATTTTGCTACATTTCAATTTAATCAATGATTTATTATTTTCACTTAAATAAAATGGCTAAACTAAAAAACAAATTCAATAAATTGTTTGAAACAACATAAATTAAACCCAGTTATTAAAAACAATAAAGATAGTTATTATTAAATTTTAGATGAGTCGCATTTTTTACACATCTGCTTCACTTTCGTACCTATTTTGAGGACATGTAGATGCAAACGAAGATTTGCGAAACATGTCCTCAAAATAGGTACGAAAGTGAAGCAGATGTGTAAAAAATGCGACTCATCTAAAATTTAATAATTTTTCGCTTCACTGTGGTGTTCCAATACAGTTGAATCTCGATAATAAAGATAGTGTTGTTAATTTATCAAATTTTAACCTTAATGAGAAAGAATTAAATTTTTTAAACCAAGGTTTAAAAATGTGTGTAGATTTTTCAAACAATATAGATGATTATATTGCTGATATAGAAATTGCTAGTCATGATTTATTATAATTTTAAAAAAATTTACTTATCATCCTTGGGTTAATAAACATTTTCAAATTTTTTTTAAAGAATTTGGTATAGCTGTATTTCGTGAAAATAAAATAGTATTAAAAATTTACTACTTTTCTTTAAAAAAGATAAAATTCCTGAAAGTAAAAGAATCTGGCATTTATCAATTTGTTTAGATTGTGATCAGGTTTATATTGGAAAGACCAAATGCTGTATTAGTGTCATTGCATCCTTTTGCTTCAATATTCATGTTCTCAAAATAACATTCATCGCGATTGCAATCATCATTGTCATTATCGCTGCTCTCTAGACCCACGTTTATAATTATATCGTCAATTGTTTCCTCCATTAACCCATCTCGGTGCTTAAAATCTTGCTCAATTCTTTTCACTTGTCTGCATGCTGCTATTCAATCAGTTTGTGTAATTTGAGCTATGCAGCTTGTTGTCATAGCTTTCAGATTACTCAAACTAATCAATGATACGTTCTGTGCTGCAATCTTTTGTTTAAATAAATTCCAGATAGCTCACAGTGCTACGGAGGAAGGCGTAAGACTGTAAAATCCCTTGTTCCATTATTCTATCAAGCCAATAAACAGATTTTTTAAAATGAATTTTCACTATATCTAGAAGCTCATTTTTTGTCAGTTGCGGATCATGTTTAATTTTCTTTTGTGTTAGCCAATGAATAACCTGTGCCTTTCGAGATGAAGTGTTAGGGGCTTTATTTTCCTGTACGGTATGGCAAAACAATGTTTTCAGGTGGAATATTTGATATTAATTTCTTTTCTACCCACTTTTTATCATTTTGACCGTTCATTTCATCATGGTAATCTGCTGATTTGGATTTTGAATTGTAAACCAATTCATTTCCCTCAATAAATCCCATGGATCCCCCTGCATGTACAATTGCTCTTTGACCAGCACTAGTATCAGTCAAAACACCTGGTACTTCCTCATATTGGCAGCACTTCTTGACGGTTTAGTGAGTATGGACCCAAGTCTTGTCTGTATAAACTACTGGTTTATGTGGCCCTTTTTCATTTTCAATAATAGACCTTAAGTACTTTGCAAGTTTTGCAACAATTTGTGGTTTCTCCATTAGCACAGGTCGTTGGTTTTTGCATTTCTTAAATTGAAATCCCATGTCTCTTAATATTTTTCGAAATGTTTCATTGCCACCCTGAAAGTTTATTTATTCTTTAGCGAAGTCAGGAGTTTCCTCAAAGTAGGAATTTCCTTTTATCTGTTCATAGTACTCCAAAAATTTTCTACACACAACGCACTTATCAAACTCATCAAGAGATATGGTTATGCGTGATTTTCGATTTTTCCTCGAAGCATTTTGTGTTCATGATGGTTCTCTCAGACTTTACCACTATTTTTGCTGCCCTAACTGCTGCTTTTTCAAGGGATACGAGTAACCTTTTCTCCTGCTTTCCTTGTCTACAGAACTTTATAACATGATATATGATATGCTTTTCATCAGAATGGGATACTTTTCTTGGTTTTAATTTTGTAGGTGCTTCCGTAATTAAACTTTTCACAAGCACATGCCAATTTTATCACAACGAGCACTGCAACTGCCACTATACTATTGAATTTTAACTGCAGAAGAAAAGGTTCGAAGAAGCATCGTGTTGAACTGCACTACATCTGCATGTCACATTGGAAGTATCTCGGTATTGTTGATGTTTGCGTTATCCGCACTATACCTTCTGTACTCCGCCCACTTGTGACATATCTGTTCAGTATCGCTTCTCACCGTGTGCATTCATATCGTGGTCGACTAGTATGCGCATGCACAAGCAGACAACTTGCAGGTTCTCATGTTGCAGCCGAAAGATATGTAACACTTGTAGCCAACCTCTGCAAAAATGACCCAGATCGGTTCAATGACTTACACTGGTGCAAAAGGACATTTGGATGCAATTAGCGCAGATCAGTTTTGGAAAATACTGACCGTGTTTCCTCTCGGGTTTTATTGCTTTACAAAAGTAGGCTTGCTGTTCAGCAAAAGTACCTATTGTACTGTTAGAAGTGAAGGCTGTTTATTCTGTGCGTTCTTCAAATATTTAAGATTCGTTCAGTACATTATTGAAAATAAGAAAATGGCTCGATAAATCAGTAAAATGTATGAGCTTGCGGATTGTATCAGACTGGTTCAGCTACTGCCGCGAATTGTGCATGATGTCAAATGACACTAAGTATACAGCAAGGGGGAAAATTGGCAGTCCCGCCCACGTTGTTCAAATTGATGAGTGCAAAATAGGACGACGGAAGTTTCAACGTGGGCACGTCGTAGAAGACAACTGGATCCTGGGAATGATTGATGTGGAAACGAATGTGGTGCAGTTGATGATATGCCCCAACAACAAAAGGGTTGCAAATAGGCTCTACAGTCTAATTGCAGAGCACGTAAAGTTCATCAGCACCATTCACGCTGTTGCCTGGGTTGAAGGCTGGAGGGTTTGCTGTGCACCTTGCAGTGAATCACTCAGTGTACTTTGTCGACCCAGTGACAAATGTGCACACAAATAACATAGTCACACTGGTGAAGACTTGGCATCGTCCAACAAGGGGCAGCATTCGTATAGACTGCGGTTGCTCACATTTCTGAGTATTTGTGGCACAATGACTGCAAATACCGGTCAGCAGACCATTTCAAAAATTAATTGAAGATGTTAGGCAGGTCTACCCTGTAGTGGAACGATTGCACTTAGTGTCTAGGCTAGGGGTAGTTACGTTTAGTGTAATTAGTGAGCTAGGTGGTGCAATTTAGGTACATTGTGTTAGTTTGCTAGATAGTGTAATTTAGGGACAAGTAAGACCGTTGGCAGCATTGCATTCAGTTGAGAAACAAGGATAGTTTGGCTGCACTTAATTCTTCAATATGGCTATATACGCAGTAAGGAAATAAACAATTAAATACGCTAAAAGAAGCCCTCCAGCACGAAATTGCACTAAAAAATAAAGAGATTATATTAATAAAAATATATAAAAACATCAAAAAGTGTGAAGGACAGAAAAAAATCGCCATGTTGCATATTAGATAGAAGTGCCGAAAATTTACATCATCTTCTTTAAAGATAAGTGAAGTTTCTGTTATAAATAATTATATTTGTGTAGTATTTGTTTCTTCACTGTCACCAGCTTCATTTTTTATTTATTTTTTCTGTTTGAAGTTACAACTTGATAAGAAGATTGGAAGCTCCTATAGAACAACCACTACATTATATTGAAATTTTACTGTATTGGAACACTATAGTAAAATTAAACCACTTTCATGATGTTTTCATCACATCTTCAGCCAGCAGGCTGAATAGCCTTTTGGTTAGTTCCAGAAGTTGACGAATAGTTCCCTATCTTACTAACCAAATTGCTGTTCAGTCTGCTGGCTGAGAATATGATGAAAACGTTACAAAACCGCTCCTGGAGGATTTAGATAATTTACCAAACAGATAAGTGAAGTGTATTGCTAAGTGTTGTAGCTTATTCATAATACTTGGATTGCTTCACTGTCATAGCTTCATTTTTTTACAAATTGAAAATGCATTGGAATAAAATCCATCTGTCCTCCACATAAACAATTGTAAGGATTGATCCTTTGGAAATTGGAGATAATAGCCCATTATTTTGATCATCACATTGAGCAGGAGTTTTGTGTAAAATGCATAAATATAAATTTCATCTGTGTAAACGATTGGCCTTCTCTGTTCTCTGTAATGTTTCAAACTACTTGGATATTGGAAGTGCAAATTGCGAATTTCTAGTTTCTCTATTAAAATGCACCTGTTCTTTGCTTTCCTCCACCTAAAGCTTAGATCTCTGAGCAGTTTCCTTAAAGCCCATGTACTTCCACAAAAATGTATTTTTTCCATCAGGATCTCCAGTAATTAATTTAATATTACACAAATATAAATATTTGTAACAAAACACTTCACTTATCTTAAGAAAGAAAAATTAACACCATTTTCTTAAGATAAGTGAAGTGTTTTGTTACAAATATTTATATTTGTGTAATATTCATTGCTTCACTGTAGCTAGCTTCATTTTCGACGTAATGAACTTAATGTTGGCCTTTAACCTTCATGTTCATGAAAAACTCATTTACTGTATTGGTTTTATCTTTCCTCCCCCCTCCTTTTGTTGGAGTGCTAAATTAAGTGCCCTCTTTTGTGCAGTTATCTCCCTCCATAAGGATTCTCCATACATGATTAATTGACACTCCCATAGCCTTAGAAACACACCTGTATCACATAGGCTCCCTGCTCTTTGCTCATTTAAAATGGTTGTAAACATCCCTTATTATTTTCCCTGCTTTGGCTATGAAGCATCTTTATTCCATCAACCTTTTTCACACTATAACTACATGCACCTTCCAGCAAATGTTTAAATAAACACTAAAGAAATTTTGAATGGACTTTTTTTTATGCCTTTTGGCCTTATATTTTTATTTATTACTTTCTTTGTGTATTGCCTTATATTATGTACATGTTTTTTTATTTGTGATTTTATGCAGAGGTTTATTAATTTTTTAGAATTGTTTATATCTGGCTTTTGCCATGAGTAGTTCTTTAAAGGGCGCTGATAGCCGCTGTAATTGGGTGTCCTTATATGCACATCTATCTAAAGAATACCACACCAAAGCTTTGCTAGCAAACTTCACTCCTTTGTGGATGGAAACATTATGACTTCTGCATATACATGACAGTTCAACTTCCCCCACCATCAGCCTTTCAGATGAAGAATTACCCCTTGCAGTTAAGGGAGTTGCTCTTGTCTTGCCTCACACAGTTATTCTCTATACTCATACAGCTTATTCTGAAAATGCAAAAACTATAGCATCTATGCATACTTTCAGAAACTTTTGTTTTTTTTTCAGCTAGTTATGGATGAATCTGAAGGTACAGTTTGTTTCATAAGTTCATCTGTTACAATAATGGGTTTTTTTAATTACTCTACAGATTAACCATAATATGTTATGGTTTGAACTGAACTGTCTTGTATAGAGGAAGAGATGACATGCTAAGTGGGTAAAATATAATTTGTCCACTACCCAATCTACTGCGACTCCTCGTTGTTTTGTTTGCAACACCTTTGAACTTAAAATGAAACAACTATCAACTATTTTTAAGTATGATTTGACCAGATTAATGTAAAGCATTTATTTAAAAATTGCATTCTTGCAGTCAACCTTTATCTTATACACATCACCAATTTATTAGATTATTAAGCTCTCTTATCAGCTTGTTCTAGTCTTCAATTCCATCCATATGATTTCTTTATCCATTTATAATTCTCTTTTTCTCAGTACAGTATATATTTTCTAGTAATTTTCCTATTTCAGATTGGATTTGGGAACAGTGTTGAACTTTGAATCTGACATTGTTGCTGCAGATTTAGATAAAGAGTGCTCAAATCTGGGAGAAAATAACAGCCCTTGTCATGTCAACACAAATTCAACTCTAACAGGTAGAGACATCGTGAATTACAGAACATTACACAGATGTGAATTCTGCGGCATGTGCTTTAGTGCAGTATCTTCTTTACAAATTCATATTGGAGTTCATGAAGGTAAAAGGAAACACAAATGTAACATTTGTGACAAGAGTTTTCATCATTCATCATCTTTGAAAAGGCATAGTTTAACTCATGAGGGGAAGAGGCCATACAGATGTAACAGTTGTAATAAGAACTTTACTTCAGCATCTAATTTGGACAATCATAATCTAACATGTGAGGGTAAAAAAAGGCAACACAAATGTAAAATTTGTAATAAGAGCTTTTATAAAGCCTCACATTTGAAAAGTCACATTTTAATTCATGAGGGAATACGATTTAAATGTGATAAATGTGATAAGAGCTTTAAAGCATTTTTAAGTTTGAAAGCACATAGCTTAATTCACGAGGGAATACAGTTTAAATGTGAGAAATGTAATAAATGCTTTTCTTCAGCACCTAATTTGAAAACTCATAATTTAATTCATGAAGGTAAGTGGCCTTACAAATGTAACATTTGCGATAAGGGCTTTTTTACAAAATCATATTTGAGAAGGCATACTTTAAATCATGAGGGAATACGATTTCATTGCCAAACGTGTGATAAGATCTTCAAAACATCATCAGGTTTGAAAACTCATAGTTTAATTCATGAGGGAATACGGTTTAAATGTGAGAAGTGTGATAAGAGCTTTAATACATCATCAAAATTGAAAATGCATAGTTTAATTCATGAGGGAATACGATTTAAGTGTGAGAAATGTGATAAGAGCTTTACTACATCATCAAGTTTGAGAACACATAGTTTAATTCATGAGGGAATACAGTTTAAATGTGACAAGTGTGACAAGAGCTTTAATACCTCATCAGAACTGAAAAGACATACTTTAATTCATGAAGGAATACGATTTAAATGTGACAAGTGTGATAAGACCTTTACTACATCATCTAGTAGGAAAGCACATAGTTTAATTCATGAGGGAATACGATTTGAATGTGAAAAGTGTGATAAAAGCTTTTCGACACCATCAAGTTTGAAAATGCATAGTTTAATTCATGAAGGAATACAATTTAAATGTGAGAAATGTGATAAGAGCTTTAATACCTCATTAGAACTGAAAAGGCATACTTTAATTCATGAAGGAATACGGTTTAAATGTGACAAGTGTGATAAGAGCTTTGCTCTGTCATCAAGTTTGAAAGCACATACTTTAGTTCATGAGGGAATACGGTTTAAATGCCATAGGTGTGATAAGAGCTTTAATACATCATCACATTTGAAAAAGCATACTTTAATTCATGAAGGAGTACGGTTTAATTGTGAGAAGTGTGATAAAAGCTTTACCACATCATCAAGTTTGAAAAGACACAATTTAATTCATGAGGGAATACAGTTTAAATGTGATAAGTGTGATAAGACCTTCAATACACCATCAGAACTGAAAATGCATGGTGTAATTATTCATGATGGAATGCGATTTAAATGTGGGAAGTGTGATAAGAGCTACAATACATCATCAAGTTTGAAAAAACATAGTTTAATTCATGAGGACAATCAACTATAAACATAAAGGATTTGTGAAGAAAGCTTTAAAAGAGTTATATATTGTTAAGTTCATAATTTAATCCATAATGAAGAAAGACCAATATACAAATATGCAACCAGTGTGATATGAGAGCTGGAAAGAAATAAGTGGTGTTTTATCCCTGCACAGACAAATTTGAGCTGCTGTTGGCAACACATATAGAGGCATGGATGGAGCTATACAACTTGGCTGGCACCATTAGTATAGCTGTTACTGTGATACAAGTGGCGTGTGTTCAATGTATGTATCGTTCTACTCTGCAAACTTAAACTCTGATGTCCATGGATATAACACAAGACAGAAATGATTATACAATCCCTAACCACACACTACACTTATATGAAAAGATGTCTGACTTTAGGATTAGGATTGCTATGGAGAGGATTCAACACCAAAACCTGTGGTTTATGGTTCCTTAGCCCCAATTGGAGGAAGGATGAGGATGAGGCAAGAGGAGGTAGAAGGCAACTGACCCAAGGAGTCACAACAGTGCTGAGACACCCATCAACACTTCTACCCTAAAGTGACCATCAGATGAGAGATGATGTGAAATGATAATGGAGATGAAATGGAGGGACAGGAAATTCCGAGGATGTAATTAACCTAACCAGCATTTACCTGGTGACCCGGGAACGCCCCAGAAAAACCCATGAGTTAGGTAGTTCAGTTATGTGAATGAACCCAGACCTCCTGAGTACGGGCTACAGACAAAATAACCTGTGCCATCCCATTTGGTTATCTGGCTTTACTGGAGTAAAATGTTATAGTGCTCTTCCAGAAGTAGTATAGAACTATCACAATTGTAATAAACTTAAACAGCTGTTAAAACAGTTTTTTGTTAGTAAATCTTTCTATACTGTTGAGGAATATCAGTGTAGGTAAATTTTGTAAATAGTTAATTAACTTCAGTGACTGTAATTCCTTTAAGAAGTAAGTATATAAGTATTTAATTATTTACATAGTATTTTGCACTGTGAAAATTGTGTATAAAACAAATTGTTATACTTATTATGTTACTGTATATACATCTATTATTTATATATTTATATGTAATTGTTTATTTCTGACAGGATTCAATTGTGTATAAACCATATTGAATTGCAATAAAATTCAATTGAGTTGAATCGTTGTCATCATACTACCCTAAAGGGGAGCTTTCCAAGTTAGAAAATGTATGAATAAAGATCAAAGGGCTTTGTTGGAAAAATGCCAGGGAATGTCATTGGACTATGTGAAGCATACAGGAATATAATATTTGGATTGCAGCTTTTGATGCAGGACATGATGGTGGAATCAGGAGCCAAGTGGAGGTTGACATGGGATCAAAAACTGAGTCATTGAATAGGTTCGATCTTTGCTGCATGTGTACAGAAGGTGGACCTCCAGGAAATTGACTAACATACAAGTTAGGAACAACCCACACTACCGTGTTTGATGTGTTGCACAATGTCCTTGGTCACCAAAAAAAATTGCATCCCAGTGGTTACTGCACTATCATACAGATGTTCAAAAATAGAACATATAGCCAGGCCTGGCAATCAATTAGCATATTATAGGCAGGAAGCTCACGCATTTCTGGACTTAATCATTGCATTTGATGAAACATGGGCGACTCTTATAAGCCAGAACTTAAGTGCCAATCAAATGAATGGCGCGAACTCTCATTTCTTCAACTCAAGAAGCTGTGTCAGGACCTGAGGAATCGAAGGTGATGCTGATAGTGGCATACAGCATATGTGGTGTCATATGCATGTAGTTCCTCCAAACCAGACAAAATGTAGTACGCTACCACAGGTTTCTGGAACATCACCTTCATCCTACACTACACAGGAAATGACCCAACCTCTGAATCACAGATACACTCATTGTTTTGTAGGACAATATCTGTTGTCACAATGCTGTTGCTATGCAGAACCTGCCTGCATGATAGGTGTGGGAGGTTCATATCCTATTTTCCAGACATGAGTCCTTGTGACTTCGATCTGTTCCCTGAGATGAAAGAATCACTGTGAGGGATACATTTCTGCATCCTAGATGTCATACTTCAAGCTATAGGCCTTTCTCTTGCAGGTATCATCAGAGAGGTTACCACTGTTGATATCCTGCATCCCCACATCTTGCAATGCATGCAACATGCTGCAGGGAATTAAGGTCGAAAGCCTGTAAATTTCATGGTTGTACATAAGTTATTCATGAAAGATTTATGTTGCCACTTATTTTTTTACAAGTGTATTACAGTATAAAATTTGAAAGAATATAGTTTAATTTACAGGAGAAAATGTCTATTTAATCTTATAAGTGTGATACTATTATCAATCCTACTTTCAGTCAATAAAAGTTCCTGTTTTGAACAAGCTAAAATGTATCTTCAAGGCCAATTATTAGTTAGCATAACATTTATTTAACAATTTACATTTATGATGAGTTTTACGTAGTTAAAGTATTTGGGACATTGTAATTTATGAGGTGTGATCAGAAAGTTTCCAGAATAAGACCATGAATGTAATGCAGCACTTTGATTTATCTGTTTCACGCGGTCAGCTTTGAAGTAGTATCTTTGGGAGTTGATTATTTGTCCAACCACTGTTTCCACTTCTGGAAACAACTCTGGAAGTTGACTTTAGAAGCAATTAAAGGCATCTGCAATTCACAATAAATAACAGGGTGCCCTCAAAGTGCTTCTTTACAAACAAATGTAAGTAATGGTAAAAGAAAAATGTACATTGGAGCCAGATCTGAAGAATAAGGCGGTATGTGGAGCAGTATTCATCCTATTTTTATCCAAAACTGGCAGATGGAAATATGTAAGCTTATTTATGTAAAATACTGAAGCTACTGACAGTGAAGCAAACTAAGTCTTATGAATAAACTAAACACTCTTTTACCAACATACCACTAATTAGTGAAGTGTGTTGCCAAAGGAGTGTTTAGTTTATTCATAATGTGTGCTCATTGTTGTGACACAGGAATCAGTCACCACTCCATATTGCTGGTTGTTGGCATCGCTCACTCTACCTTAAGCTTTGTAGTATTTAATATAGAACATTTAATTCCTCTCAGAAACTATTTGTAGTTGGTTTATTAATACTCGTCACTTACTTGTTTATATTAATGAGAGACTAGTTTCAAAGGCATTTGCCTCCATTTTCAATCTCTTTCCAACTTTTCAATCTCTTTAATTCCTGTTTGACCCTAAAGTACAAATTCTTAATATAAAATTCCTTTAATGTAAAAAAATCATCATTGCTTTCACATTGTACAGAACTTGTCCACCTTTGTTGGGCTCTTTCATTGTGAAGATTGTAGCTTGTTTCTGGTCATACTCATAAATCCAAATTTCATTATAGCTTTGTCTATAAACCTTAGCCTATTTAGAAACTGTTTTTTAAATCTGTGCAGACCATCATGTGACTTACTGTTGTCATTTGAAAGAAGGCATGGAATAAACATTGTGGCAGTTCTTCCAACATCCAATCATCTTGCAGAATGCTATACTTCCAGAGGAAAGAAATAGTCCATTAGAAATTTCTTTTGTGATAAGCCTAATATTTAATGAGATTTCCTCATCCAAATGATGTTTATTCTAGTTTAGTGGTAAAGGGTAGTCTCAAACAATGCCCGCCTCGTTAGCGTAGATGGTAGTGTGTCTGCCTCACGTTCAAGAGGTCCCAAGTTCGAATCTCTGTCAGGGTGAGCTGCCTGGATAAGGTTTTTCCAGGGTTTTCCCTTATCCTGAAAGACGAATGTCAGGTATCTCTAAGCTCATTTGATCATCATTTCACCCAATTCATTCATCGCCCGATATGATTTAACGTTGGAGGACATAAATTAAAAAAAAAAAAAAAGTCCATTATTGATGCCATATCACTTTTTAATTTCAAAAACACTGGGAAGCTGTTTGTATTGTTAGAGATTTTTCTGTGGCAGTTTTAATGAGTTTGAAGGAAAATGTTGTGTTCTCTTTTATCTATAATCTTTCATTTTTGCGAAGCAGAAAAGCTTCTGCAGGCGCAAAATTCTAGCTCTGCATTTTAGACTTGGAGAAGATACCCAATCCTGCATTTTCATCGAAAAGGACACTACATTTATACCCTGGGTAAGAATTAAATACAGCTCTTTTGCAAAGCTCTTTGAAGCCATTCTAGAAATGTTTTGATCACACTTCGTAGTTCATAAGTGAAAATGACCATGTAAGTATGACTACTATGAGAAGACCTTCAGTTTTTAAAATACTTATTGTAATACACAAGGACAAAGGTTAACATGAGAGTAGCATATGTTGCAAGACATTATTTCTCTTTAAACCATATACTTTGATGCCATGAAAGCAAAAGGAAATGTCTGTGCAATGTTTGCTGGAAAATCCTTAGTCATGATTCATATTTGTGCAGCTGTATCCAACAAGTTCCCAAATTGCTATTTGAGAAAAAGAATCAGTAATATCGTGCAACCTATACTGCCATCTCTTTCCAAGCTTTCAGTATTTCCTTGGGTACCCATAGATGGTTATGAACACTGGGACAATTCCATAAATAGACAGTAGTGATGCATGCATATTAAGTGTTTGGATTAATGATAATTCTGCCATTAAGGAAGTTAAGTACTAGTGTCACATAATAAAGGCTGCAGGCGTATGCTTTTCTCCAGAGGTATACTGCACATGTACTGTTATCGCTTGCGCATGTAAACAATTGCAAGTAGGTACAATCTGACCATGAAAACTGCCTCACTGCAGCACAACTTGTAATTATCATAAACTTTACATTCTGGAATTACATTTAAATGCTTATACATACTGCATTTATTAACTATAATATTGTCACAGAGTGCATTACACTGGATTACAAGGTACATCCGTAAATTATTAGGTGTTTAATTTCGACACCCATCACTGAAGTAGTTTTAAAATAGAAATAATCATTTCTTCCACACTAGCCGTGAGTAGGCTAAACTTTGGATACATAGACCCAGACTGAAAAATTCAATGTCCTAGCCGGGATTTGAACCAAGGATGGAAATGATCATTTCTTCTACACTAGCCGTGTGTAGGCTAAGGTTTGGATAAGTAGAGCTAGACCTTAGCCTTCACACGACTAGTGAAAATGAACTGCATAGTAAGTCGCCACAAAAGGTGCATATCTTGTATATGAGAACCCCTAATGGTTTACCGAGAAATATACGAGTCAGTTGAAGATCTTAATGTAATGTCAGCATGTTAGCCATAGTAGCTCAGTAGTTTAGAGCAACCAGACGGAGACCGGGAGATCCGTATTTCAAATCCCGGCTATGGCATTGAATTTTTCAGTCTGGATCTAGTTATCCAAGTTTTTAAATAGTGAAAAACTTCTTACGACGTCACACGATGTTAGAAGTGAAATGTAAAGAATTCCACTCTGTCGTCTGGTGTGTTTTCCTTATACATTTTCACACTTTCACATACAGCGTGATAACCACTGTTTTTGTTTAGAGCGTTTTGGAATTTAGCTTGCACCTTTTTGATACCTGGCACAATTAGTGTATTAATTCGCAGAGTACTATGTTATGTTGTGTTTGACGTTTGTTTTTAGTGGCAGTTATTTGCACATTTGTTTACCCTGCTATACATCTGACGTCATTCATACTCTGTGTCCAGCTAACCTGCATCGCGTGCGAGTGCACATCTCCGACCTTTTGTCATTAATCAGCTCAATTAAGAAAAGGGCCGAAATTAACAATTTTTATCAGAAGTTCTAAGGTGGCATTAGTGTCTGCGCAGAAGTAAGGGGAGAAAGAGGCAAGAGATTTAAATCTGAATTTAAATAATATTGAAAGGTATTATAAAACTGAGCAAAAAATCCCAAAATGGAACCAACTTAGTAAAGTAATAAATAAAAAGGAAATTAACAATGGAAAAGCTTTCAAAACATGTGGTGGTAGGAATATTGAAAACAAACCGAATGTAACAGAACTTTATAAAAAGCTTTTGTTGTTTATAGTTTGAATAAATAATATATTAATAATCAAATTACATATAAGGTATAAATTGGTAAAATTGTGTACCAAAAGCAATGCATGCAATTTATTTTAAACTATATGTATGAAAATATAAAAGGAGAGAAACAAATTTAAAGAAACAAAATCACTGTTCGCCAATGCAAAAAAGTCCCTGAGAGGACTGTACCACCCTTACACAATGCAACAAGTACAGTGAATGTGAGTGATAAAAACCCATGCTACACAAGGAGTATAATCGTTGAAAAAGTGCCCTATTCACTCAGCACGCTAAAACAAGCCGAGAAGATTTATTCACAAAAGTAGAAGGCGTCAGAATGTTTTTGAATGGGCTGTAACTGAACTCACCTGAGTCTCAAACACTACCAGAGGCAGGGGTTTACCACCCCCCCCCCCTTGTGCCTCATTCCCCTGGGACTTTCTTTGCTTTGGCAAACTGCAGTATGTTATTTTAAGAGATATATATTAAACATATTAAGTTCTAGAAAGTCATTCATTATCGTGAGGTGGAATGTCTTTCCCGGACAGACTTCTGCAGCCTCAAAAAGACAATGGGTCTCAGTCGAACTTCCTTGCCGAGTTTTACTCCGCTCAGCGAGAACGTTATCCCCTTGTTACTGTAGATCACTGTAATGCTTCAACTGTCTACATGCATGAGATCCAGAGAACTTTTTATTTTCCACTTAAGAGAAACAGTGTTGATCTGTCTTAACTTGTACTAGTCTGCAAGCTACCATTTTCATTGTATGGTGAGCATGTTTGTACCTATATAGGTATAGACTTAAGCTATTTGATTTTAGTTTTGCTTTTGTGTATTATGTCTAATTAGTGCTCTTTGCCGGTGCTACTTTAGAGCCATATATAACATTATTGAGCATTTCATAATCTTAATTTCCAAAATTACCGTCAACACTAGACAGATGTTGCTAGCCGTATGTAGTTGAAGTGGTTGTGTCAGTCATTATAAACATACACATTGCAATTGCTCATCAGATCATTGTTCTCCTCTCTGTCTCCAGTAATTTGTAATTTATTTCTCATCTTTTCTTTTACATCAAATAAAAATACAAAATCAAGATCACAATTATAAAATCCATACTAGAAAACGCCCCTGAAAATCCTACCATGTTGAACTGAATAATAATTTGGTCCGCATACACCTAACCCTAGGTTTTTCTGTATTGGAGGCCCTCCACTCCTTTACATTTTGCCATTTCACCTATCCTAGTCTACATTTTTCTTTTAATTGTTCCTAGCGATCTCTCTTTTAACTTTCCCTAAATAATTCCCTATATTTTTCTTGTTCTTTTCCCCTTTTACTGACAAAATTTTCTAATTACTACTTTGCCTCCCAAATTTTCCCATTTACAAACCCAGGCCTGCTCTCTCCATATTTTTTGTTTGACTACAATATAATATACAATGGAAATCTGTGTTCTCTTCTCCACACAAAGGACATTTATCTAGCTCCCTCTCTTGACCTATACATTTTAAATGCATTAAAAGCGCCGATCCTAATTCTATACATTTGCGCGTCAATCGTCTTCGGTTGCGAGCGCGCGTGCTTACGCGTCTCCCTTCGTGTCTGGCAAGCAACTCTGTCCCCAATATCAAGTGCATATGTGTCCAATTTAATTTCAAAAACACATACAGTCAGCTGGATTCACATGCTCATAAGACATGATAAATACATATCTATAGCTATTGTTTATTGTGAGTGATACATGATTTTGTATGCGATTCTATCATTACACCAAATGCAGTAGCTGCCAGAGGTTGCTTTAAAGTCTTCTTTCAGTTCTGTTTCCTTACAAAAAATGTAATTCTAATTCACTTATTTTATTCCAAATATGCTGCAAGTTTGATCACCTCATAGTTTCGATAGTTCTGCTCGCTTGTCTTTCTTACTGTAGGTATAATCAAGCCATACGTTTAGGGCTATGTTTCGGCACTGTTTTCAGTTAGGCTCTAATTTCATGTGCTATGTATATCAGGTCCAACCACTTTACCCGTATTCAACCTAATGGATCAGATAGATGATGCTCTGAGACAACCGAAAGGGAAGTGGTTAACATTTTTCATGCACTTCAAGGATTTTGATTCTATAAGTAGGGACATAGCCCGCTCACATATCTTTAAGCCTCGGCACTCACCAGCTGGAGTGTTATGACTAAAAGTTACAGATTTCTCCACTACCCACCATATGGCGCTGGCTGATGACCCCTCTGCAACCCTGTTCCAGCATACAGCTGCAATGTGTTGACATTACAGACACAGAACTTTACAATGCAGTGGTTTACAGTTTAGGAATTTACCTTTTTTCAAACACTTCCATTGTCGCAGAAGCAATGCACCTTAATATCACAGGGATATAATGTTTGATATCAGTTCACTTAGCAGTTCTGAATGCTTTCAGTTCTCTGCACACAGGAGTTAAGAACAATGTTGCTTTGCTGGCATTATGTATTCCTCTAGGCTTTTTCTCACACATACTTTAGGTATTAAATATGTAGTGTTTAACGCCCGCTTTTACTACATACGGCACCGCAGGCAGTGACACTGATGATACATGAGATGAAGATGGAGCACCGGTGGAATGAGATGGCGGAGGAAACCGGAGGTCCCGGAGAAAACCCGCCCCAGTGCCACGTTGTCCACCACAATTCTCACTTTGCGGTCGCCTGGGATCGAACCCGGGCCGCCTTGGTGAGAGTCAAGCGGTCTAACCACTGAGCCACGATGCGGCCTTACTACTTTAGGTAGCTTAGGTATAGCAGTTGTTATAAATTTCTGTATAATTGCCAAAAGAGAAACAAACTCTGGAGATGGGTAATAGAATGTGGAGTTTTCGTCCCTTTTGAATATTAGACTTACAAGGGATGCTGTACACTTGGCGGTAGATACTTTAGTAATACAGGTGGCACAAGAGAATTCGGCCGCTATTTTTTAACTATAAAACCTCTTATATATGCCAGTGATAAGTGGACTTGCATGAAACGAGGCTGTCTAGGAAGAAAAGAAAAAAAAACTAAGTAAGTAAGTAAACAGTTAAAAGCAGTTTAACAATATACGTTAGTAAGTCTTATAAGACGGAAATTCACATTACCTTTAATGTTGTTCAATTTGCCCAATATTGCGATTATTGTGTCTGGAAGCTCTGTTGCAGTGTACAATGGTGTCTTTTATCAATAATTGAAATGATTTATGAAAATTATTGGTTTCATAATAAAGTAATCTTTCTTCATTTGCTTGGTGCCTTTTATTTGCTCCCCATAATTTACATCTCAAGGTATTATTCTCTCTTTCCAATCTCTTTAATTTAGAAATTATGTCTTCCTCAGTCTGAATTGCAGCGCAGTTATAAGAACGTGCAGCTGTGACATGATCCAGCACATTAACATCAGCAGCACCGTTAACTCTTTCTCTGCTAGAACTGTGTCTCCGTTTTCTGCTTTCTGTGTGTAAGCGTATTTTTGAAATTTGTTGCCTTGGTTTTGCTTTTTTCACTAATTTATAATCTGGATAGTTCGGAAAAATTCTTGGAATACTTCCTGTTTTCAGCAGTTTAATTTTACAGCCTGGCTTATAGTCGTCCTCAGTAAAATGCAAACTGCACACGACTGTTGAATTAGAATTATCATTTAAAACGAAATTAGAGCATGATATAGCTTTTAGCCATTGTTTACGTAGTTCTTCTACTGGAAATTCATGGAAACTGATCCATTTTGATTTTCCTTTCTTACTTTTACAGAAGGGTGCGCAATAATACACCATCTGAAATACAAAGTATTGGGCTCATAATTGCTGTTATGCTGTTTGTTGTAATTATTGCTACTACTGCTGTTATAATGATGATGATAAAAATAAAAATAATAAAAAATAAAATAATATAATATGCAATTCTTACATTTGGAGCATTGCTATGTATTGTTTGGAGACCTGGACCTTGGAAAAATGGAGACTTTGAAATATAGTTCTGTCTGTCATAAATGAAAAATGAAATGTGTAGTGTTTAACACCTACTTTTACTACATACGGCACCACAGGCGGTGACACTGATGGTATATGAGATGAAGATGGAGCAACAGTGGAATGAGATGGCGGGGGAAACCGGAGGTCCCGGAGAAAACCTGCCCCAGCGCCGTGTTTTGTGCTATAAAGCTGTCATGGAAAATCTACCTTCTAGATAATGAACTGCCACCATTTACGGCACAACAGTAAAAGTAGTAATAATAAACAATGACATGTGCTCCTACTTATGATTACTTATATTATCTCTTATTTATGCCCAGTTTTCTTGTTCACTTAATTTAGATTGTTGTCAACAGCACTTCATATAAAATTCACTTTCAATACTAATTGAGACCATAAAATTGGTTCAACTGTCACCACAAAACTAAATGTCGGCAAGACCACTGACGGCTACAAGGGGATACCTTAGGGCCAGCTTTGAGAGCTCCAAGCAGCAAAAAAGGCAAACACCGCTCGGTTGCTTAAATGTGTAAGAATCCGACTGAGTGCCGAGGCTTTAAGGGATGTGAGCGGGCTATGGTAGGGAAAAGCTGAAAGTAATGATCGGGGAAGAAGACTCGCTAGTGAGAACAATAAAATTGAAGCCTGCGTAGAAAGAAACATAATCCAGATATACAATGCCGTTGAATTCTCCAAGGGAATCATATAAATGTTAGTACTCCAAGATAAATTCAAAAGCCCCACATTGTTCTACATCTATTCTTAAGATGTGATGGGCATAATAGAGAAAATCTCAGAACCAAAAATGATCGTGTACGCAGATGCCCTGGTGATAGGCTCTCAAGTAAATTAGGATGACCAACTGACAGTGTAAAGGTATAGTAGTGAAGAATGCTCTAAACGTCAACAAAGACAAGACAGTGCAAATGACCGTCAAGGAAAGGAGGAAGACTGTTCAAAGGTGAAATAACATGGCACTATATGTCAAAGTGGGGAAGCGTATCGGAAAAAAATGTGAAACAACGGAGTTGCACATACACAGAAATTCAGCTTATATACAAATGTAGAGTAAAATTACTTCCGTAAAAACCTGACAATACATTGCTTACCTCAGGAGTGACTCTCACCACTGATGGGCTTGGCTTAGGTTGAGGTGACTGCGGTAGTTCCCCAGTACCATGTAGCAGGATATCTGCATATCCCTAGGAAATGTATGTCTCGGCCCTATTGCTGCGCTGATATTCACACGTTGCTGAGTAATCACTTCCCGGATCACAGCTGCTACTACCATCATTAACAGTGATGATTAGCTTTTCAATCTTTGTTTCTAGGATAGCCTCAGCTTTTATATATTTCTCTTCCACTTGCTGAACATGGCGGCAAACTCACTCTATTCTGCTTATCCTATTTCACCAAATCGCTGTTCGCACAAACGCCACACGTCCTCCATCTTGAAACTATCACTATGAAGCGCAACCCATTCTTGTATATTTGCCCTATTTTTTTCTATGGCGTTCAGGTTGGGATGGTACGGTGGTAAGCGGAAAAGTATGTGCCCATATTCTAACATTTCATCCACAATATATGTCTTTATTTTGTGGCTTATGCAACGTTACAATATCATATACTTCCGCTTTGAGCATGTGGCTTGCGAACGGAATCCTATGTTTAGCCAACCAAGCAGTGGGATATTTATCTCTGGTCACATTGTGATATGAAGCGTTATCTGTCATAAGAACAGACTTTTCTGGAAAATTGGGCTTTAGTTTTTCTTTAATCCATTTCAGATAATTTTTGCCGTTCATTTCCCTATGATAGTCGCCACCTTTTGGGTTTGATTTAAAGATCAATTGTGCATTGGGAATGAAACCTTTCTCTGTTCTGCATTCCCAATAATTTATCTTTGTCCTTTGTAGGTAGGTGCTATATAACCCTGTAATATCGTCAGACCAAAGCTTTCTTCGTGTGTGAACTGTGTATGTGTACTTCGTCGCTGTAGACAATAGGACGACCTTCCTGTCGGTATTTTGTTATAGCACGTAGAAATGAAACACGAGCACTACTTATGGCATGCTTTTCAATTAGAATGCGTCTGTTCTGACGTTGTTTCGCCATCGAAATCCCAGACACTTGAACACTTTAAGCAAACTTTGCTCTTTGCCTTTGTAACGAATTTTGCCTCAATTTATGTAACATGGTTTCAACTGCAGGAACTCTTCATGGATGTAGAACTCTTGTAGTCCAGCGAACTACACACATATCAAAACCATCGAAATCGGTGAATGGTTTTGGCCTATTTTTGTTTCGCTTTGATGTATCGAACGAAGAGACTGAACCACTCTACATCAATCATCTCCTTTATTTTCTTAACTGTGGATAGGAAAACGCCCGTAGCGGATGCAACACATTCATGAACCTTATTCGCAGGGATTACAAACTTTGCTCCGTCGGCTTCTTGTCGCTTAAAATTTAATACATTTGCTATTATTTTTCTAGCATACCCTTTTTTTATAGTTGTGCGATTGGCTGCCATAATACTCCCGTTTTGTATACTGCAAAACGCACAAAGTAGTAACTAATAAGTTTAACAGTATTAGTTTTCCAAAAAGGAGCATGTGCTAAACAAGTTCACTCGTCTAGATGAGGAAACACGCTGCCTTCTGCGCATACAGGTTCGTATACAGTTGTGTGGGTAGTCGGGAGGGGAGGGGGAGGGAAGGAGTAACTGGCAGACATGAAGCGCCAGGCGGATATTGAAAACAGGCTTGCCCACTGAACACCAAGTGCTTTTATGAGAATACGGTTACTCTACACTTTGGTAAGATTATATGTAAAATTTACATTTTTATCCTTTGCGTTTTGCATATTCTTATTATTGTGACATATTTTGTCCTTCGCGTATACACATTCAATTTTATTTTATTTCTCTCATCCTTCATTGCTATTCACTTAGTTCAACTAGCTTTGCTCTCTTTTTTAATAACTTCGAATTCTTTTCTGTCTTCAACTTACCCATCTTTTTCCCTTGCTTTTGATATATGTGTGTGTGCAAGGGGACATGTGTGTATGTGTGTTTGTTTGTTTTGCCAGATTACTTCCAGTTTTACTGAGATACAACTCGCTCTCTCAGGTACTTGCGTTTATTCTCTTTAAGTTCCGTATCTAAGGACATCACCCTAAATATCTACGACGCCCTAGCAGCTGACCTTCATAATAAAGCAACAAAGATACCAGGCAGAGGAACCACTCAGGTGACAAATGCAATGAGAGTAACCGGCACTAATAACCACGACTTCATCTATGTAGAAATTAGGGCTATTCTTACGGAAAGCCTGTACTCTTTTGGAACATGGAGAGTTACGGAAAACTGTTTGAAAAGGACCACATTGACACCAGTAGCTTAATCTCAAGAGCACAGGTACGGAATACGCCATTCTAAACCAGACGTCCGCTTTCAAGACAGTGCTAAGCGAACAGCAACCAACCGAGTGGGATGGCTCAGGCAGTTTCGTCTGTGTTCGGGAGGCTCGGGTTTGATTCCCGTAGCCGACCTACCTGACTCATGGTTTTTTCGGGGTTTTCTTGGGTTGTTAGACAAATACTGAATAGCTTAATTAATCCCCCGAATTTCCTGTCCCTCAATTTCATCTCATCATTTCACATCTCTCATCTGGTGGTCTCTTTCATGGTAGAAGTGTCGGTGGGGTCTCGGCGCTGCATGGCAGGATATGTTTTGGGCACACTTCCTTCTGCAGTAGGACGGTCTCCGGATCCCTCCGGTGTGACCGTTTTCGGACCACAGTCGGTTGGGCTGCCAGTTGTGTTGGCTTGTCGGGGAGTTTCCAACTGGCAAAAGGAAGCTACCCTGTCCTCTGCACTGTCGTGGCTCCTTGGGACAGCCGCACTCTGTCTCCTATCGCCTTATCATTTCTTCCATACAATAAACCACAGGTTTCAGTGCCGAATCTCCTCCGTATCATATTATAGCGCTGCTGGAACGCTTTCCATGGATTTATCTTTGTTAATAGAAACCTCTCAGATAACGCTCTGATTATTCTTGTAAGAGTGAGAGGGGTACTGACTGGCCTCGCAGTCGTTTGCTAAGCACCAATAAACACGTCACTTCAGCCAATGGAATTCGCAGAAATCACAAATGACAGATAGAAGTTTACTCCACGTGGGATAATCAGTGGTTATCTGAGAGTTATCTATTACCAGAGATAAATCCATGGAAACCGTTCGAACAGTGTCGCAATAATCCAATCCGAGCGCCAATTAACACCTTTAAAAAATGTTGTATCCTTGTACCTGATCACGATGCAAGCTGCAGTCATTTGGAATGACGAGATCTTGAATAAGAGGCAGCCAGAGGTGCGATACATATAACCTATCCTGGGGGGGAAAAGATCTTGTTTTACTTTCAGCTTGGATGGATGTCTTTCACAGAAGTCAACATATAAGAACTGCTGAATCCACTGGGACTTCCTGGTAGTCAGGTACGGTGTGCTGAAGATGCTATGGGAGTCCATAAACGTAAAAACCAAGGTGGTTTTAAGGAGTAAGGTGAAAGAAGTAGGTATTTGAGGAAACTTAATCGGTAATACCGGAAGGCACCTGGTTGTAAATAATTTGGGTAACACATGTCTATTCTGTTGATTGAACCTTCGAAGCGACGTGAAGATGGTGCCAACAATGCGATATCTGTATGGCAAGCCGGGAGCCCCAGGCTAAGTCGGATGTCCTTGCCAGATAATAATCACAGAATTGGTTTACGATGCTAAGTCGGATGTCCTTGCCAGATAATAATCACAGAATTGGTTTACGATTTCTTAAGACGTCTGCATACTTTATTTAAGTAATTTTAGTGATGATCACAATAAGCGGAAATGGTTGTTTCCCATAAAATCGGATACAAATAATTGTACCAGATAATTTTTAGTGGGAATCAAATATTAGAAGGAACCCCTGCTGTATAACGCCATATTAAATGAGGTATTTGGGATTTTAAATCATCATCTCAATCTTATACTTTTCTTTATTATACACGCACTTAAAGTGATCATTTCTGACATATGTAGTTCTCAACCACGCATGCAACCCGCTTAAATTGTGCCAATTTAATGGTTTCCATTAAGTTTCCGGAGAGTAAGTCGGTCGCTTAGGTTGACTCGCGATTGACTCTTGGCTATTGATCTGGCAATCACAGAACATCGTATTTTGGCAACGCTGCTCGCTGTACCACGCGATATTTATTATTCTATGCACGAAGCGAAAACGGACCAATAGGTTCGTACTTTGGTTCGTAGGTTAGTGTCCAGCGCACAGGTTGACAGTGTTTATTTTAGTGTTTTCCATGTATTGTTGTGACTTAGCTTATGATGTATTAGCTGAAAATGGAAGTCAGAGGGTAATTGAATGTTAAGTTCCAAGAAGTCAGAGGGTAATTGAATGTTAAGTTCCAAGGCCTCTTTATAGAAACAGTAATCCATATTTTGTGAAATGCAAGGTACGTATGTTTGCAAATAATATTATATAATGTGGGTTGTCATTGACGATTAGCTTATATTTATAAAACACGGCAATGGTACTTTCAGAGGTCGACCGGTCATGGCGGAAGAAGTTAATGTGAGAATTCTAGTACCAACTGTAGAACAGAAAAATCGCTACGGCTATAGGGAATACCGAAACTTTTGGTGTTACATGTTGCGGTAAAATAATAGACAGCGCGAAATAATAATAATAAAACAAATGTAATATAAATAAATAAAAATCACAGAGCAAAAATAAATTAAACACAAATTAATAACAAAATAAAGTCGCGAAACAGTAAGCAAATGCAATATAACTAAATCGTTTTCAAATCCGACGCACAAACTATAAGTCATAAAGGCCATTGCAATTCCTTTATTTTACTCTTAGAAGACGTTTGAGCACTCTCACGTTGCTTGTATAGTGAATATTTGTTTCATGCGAAAATCTGTTGAATTGCTAACGGGTCAGGTTATTTTCCTTCAGGAAACACGAACTGAAATCCGTTATTCCTTCTTATACCAGAATTATTTACTGTTTATATAAACTTGAGTTTCTGATTCCTGGGAAGTTAGGCAAGTTTTAGTTGTTTCTTATAATAAGCTTACATTAATTAGGAACCAATGGTTACCCCAATGCGTGAAAGCGTGTGATTCCTTAGTAATATCACAAATAAACATGCAAAATTGTGCACACAAGTTAAATATTGAATTACGCTAAGTCTGATGCGCCGTATACGAAAATACGTTCAGATTTTTCCTATCATGCCCGGTCTTGTAATTATTGGCTGATCTCATAACCATTGCAAGGGTTAGCTAAGTCCAAGGCCTCATATAGAGATGGCTACACTGGGCCAGTTTGACGGATAGCTTCTTCTAGTTTAACTCTAGACTAGCTTGTATCCATAGTTACATGACAATAGCCTGTTTAGTTTTTGAATGACAGCATTTTAAACAAGACAAGTGTAGAGGTTTCACAAAAATGGAGAATTTGGATAAACAAGCAGTGATTAAATACTTCCATTTGAAAGGCTTAACGCTTTAAGAAATCAAGGGAGAAATGGACAGTACATTGAAAGCCCCTGCCCCTTCATATACAATGATTAAAAAGTGGGTTGCAGAGTTTAAAATGGGGTGTACAAACACTAGTGATGAGCCTCGCTCTGGAAGTTGCAACTCCAGAGATCATTGAAAAACTTTGTTTAGTACTGGAAGAGCACAGATTGAAGTTTGAGATAGTAGAGGCTGTAAACATATCAAAAGAATGTGCAGGTAATATTTTAAGCAATGTTATGGGCTTTCACATCTGTGCAAGATGAGTGCTGGTTTTGTTGACACCTGATCAAATTTTGCAAAGAAAAACTGTGTTAAGAATTTGGAACTCTACCATAAAAATCCTAGTGAATTTTTGAGACGGCTCATTACCATGGATGAAACTTGGATACATCACTACACTCCAGAAAATAAATCAGTCAAAACTGTGGATTGAGCCTGGTAAACCAACTGCAACAAAAAAGGCAAAACCAGTTTTGTCAGCTAACAACGTTATGGCAAGTGTTTTCTGGGATGCATAGGGAATTATTTTTATTGATTACTTAGAAAAAGGTAAAATTTTCACTGGTGATTACTATGCAAGCTTACTGCAACATTTTAATTATGAGGTTTAAGAGAAAAAGACCTCATGTGGCTAAGGAAAAAAAGATCTTGTTTCTTCATTACAATGCTCTGGCCAATATTTCAGTTATTGCAATGGGAAAAATGTGTGAATTAAAGTTTGAATTTCTTGAATGTCCACCCTATTTCCCAGATCTAGCACCCAATGACTACGACCTGTTCCCGAACCTCAAAAAATTTCTTGGAAGGACAAAGATTTCACAGCAACGAGGAGGTCATTGATGCGGTAAACAGCTATTTTGAGGATCATGATACATCGTACTACAGAGATGGTTTAATTAAATTAAAACACCGATATGACAAATATATTAGCCTTTCTGGAGATTATGTTGAGAAATAAAGGAAAACAAATATATATATATTTTTATTGTGAGGCCGGAGACCATAATCTGACCCTCACATACACTCTGCTATCATGGATTTCCATGCATTATACGTCATTCCCAAGTGTCATCAGTCTCTCTTGACCCTCTTAGCACTTTCATTTATTTTGGAATGGGATAGAGAGTTCCTTTGCCTGGTAATGAAAAGAAAGTCACAGTTTGTATTCTGCTGTGAGTCAATCAGTGATGGCAGAGTGAAGAAACAAAGACGTGGGTGAAAAAATACTCCAAAAATTTTGTGACATGCGGTGAATTTACTTCAAAACCTTAGTGTAGACAGATTTCAAACATCTAAGAACTGCATATAGACATTATTTTGGCTGGCTATTAGGTGATAAAGGTTGCACTGGGGCACCTCAGGTGGCGTGTAAAACGTGAAAACGTGTGATGTGAGACTGACGTAGTGGTTAAAGAGTAGAAAAGTGCATTTGCCTTCCCATGATATGGCGTCAACCGACTAGTCATGCAGAGGTTTCTACATCTGCCTAACAAATGTAATAGGATTTTCTTCAAAAAACAAAAAAGCCATTAAGTACCCCAAACCATCTCCCTTCGACTGTAAGACCAGTCTCTCATGGATTATTTTTTTTTTAAATTTACGTCCTCCATTGTCATATCTGACAATGAATGGAATGGGTGAAATGTGCCCGAGTCCATGGAGCCTAGAGTTACCCGACATTCATCTTTTAGGATAAGGGAAAACCGCAAAGAAAGCCTTATCCAGGTAACTCACCCAGACCGAGAGTCGAACTCGAGAGCTCTTGAACGTGAGGCAGACATGCTACTATCTATGCTACCGAGGCGGGCTCTCTTGGAGATAATCTACCTATTCCTATCCTACCTTCTCCATGGTAAGAACTACCTGAATCCACACATCTCATCTGACGAAACAAGACAAATGAAATGTGTAGTGTTAAATGCCCATTTTACTACATGCAGCACTGCAGGTGGTGACACTGATGATACATGAGGGAGCAGGGGAAACTGGAGATCGCAGAGAAAATTTGCCCCAGCGACATGTTGTCCATCACAAATCTCACTTTGCAGTCGTCTGGGATTGGGCCTGAGCCACCTTGGTGAGAGTTGAGTGGTCTAACCACTCAGCCATGGTGCGGCTTCATGAAACAAGACAACCATCGACATCCACAGATGCTGCTTATATTTCAGAAGAAGAAGCGGAAAAGCCACACATAATTACATAGGTGGAACTCAGCAACCTGGTACGTGATTTATATCTACGTAAACAGCTGAACTTCTCGGATCTTGTCTTCAACAGTGGAAGGTGTTAAAGATACTAAGTTGACAATGTTTAGAAACAGAAATAGTGATTTTTTTTCAGTATTTCACAACTATGGATAGCTGAAGAATGGTGTTTACTTATTGACAGTTCCAAAATAAGTTTAAAAGCTGTGTTATTACACAATGGCAATGATCTGTATTCTGTACCTGTGGCATATGCTGTGGCAGTTAAAGAAACTTATGAAACTCTATACCACATTCTTCAAGCCATAAAATACAAAGCTAACTATTGGCATATTTGTGGTGACCCTAAAGTAATTGGTCTTTTAATGGGATTGCAAAGTGGATTTACTAAATTTCTGTTTCCTGTGTCTATGGGACAGTTGTGATACAGAAAAACACTACAAAGTTAAGAAATGGGCAAGAAGAGACAAATTCACAAGGGGCAACATAATGTAAAATGTAAGCCAAATTTAAAGGAGTATTCATTAGACCTGAAATAAGAAAAGTGATCAGTGACAATTTTGATACAAAATTAAATGCAAACGAAATAGCAACACAGAGAGCATTTAAAGGTGGTGTTCATGGTTTTCTTGGTAACAAAAAAAGAAACTATTATCAACTGGTACAGAACCTTCTTCAAACATACCAGAAATTGGGTGTAGGATGTATCTTAAAATTCAATTCCTGCATTCCCATTTGGACTTTTTGGTGAAGAATATAGAATCCTTAAGTGATGAACAATGCGAACCTTTAAATCAAGATAATTTTGCACATGGAACAAAATTATAAAGGAAAATGGGATGCATCAATGATGAGTGACTACTGCTGTTTATTTGCCATTTGTGACAAGCATTACAAGCTTTTGTCCTTTGTTGTACATCCTTCTTCATATTTGAGCCAAACATAATGAGTAATTTGTTTAATGATTGAGTTTACTCCTGGATGTGCCATATCATGAATTAAAATGAAGGGAATTTTTGAAATACAGAATAAATGAATGGTTTGATGTTTTCAGTGCTTATATTCATCACAGTTGTCTCCCATTAAGAAGTTGGTAAGACTTGAGTTTCACTTCCTTTGTGCTGTTGAAATTCTTTATTCTTTTCCTGAGCATCTACAAGGTTGCTACATTCAAGACGTCACAGTTTGAATCTTGGTCAAGAGGTAGTTACCTGATAAGGTTTTTCCGGTGTTTCCCTTACCCTTGAAGTTGAAAGTCAAGTAACTTTAAGTTCTATGGTTCCTGGGCTCATTTGAGCATCATTTCACCCATTTCATTCATCATCAGATATGACTTACCATTGGAGGAAAACGAAAACAAGGTCACCAAAGTCAATGGTGTTCACTTTGTCTATTCTCAACAGAGTATCTGCAACAGTATTTTGTTTTTCATTGATGTGATCAATATCAGTCTTAAATTCTGAAATGTATTGCAACTGTCTTTGTTGTCACGGCAATATGGCAATGCTTTTTTTGTTTTCTGCTTGAATGCATAGGTATATGAATGGTTTATGAATAGTAAATATCATGGCTTACATCTTTACAATAAGCTACCTGAATCTATAAAAAAGATTGAATCACAACATCAATTTAAGAAATTGTTACTAAACTTCCTTAGAGCCAATAGCTTCTACAGCGTGGATGAATTTTTAAATTTGTAAATATTTAGTTAGCTACCTTAATTATAAATATTGTACTTAGTTTTTAATTTGACGTGTCCTATAACATGTACATGTTTTAATGGATGAATCAATAAATCAAATCAAATCAATGGAGGTCTTCCTCCCAAGAGTTGTCTAAAATGCTCTACCGACAAATACATACTCAAAAGCTTGTGATCGTATGCACTATGTTTTCTGAGTGGAGGGTGTTACATTTTTGTAGAAAAAAGTGTTAGAGGTCTCCAGCCTTTCTTTTCCAGTTGTACTACACTTCAAATAGCAATCAATGACAAGCGTTAATGGAAAATCAGGAATCGCATTGATAAGGTCTTGTTTACATTGTTCAAATTTACTTTGTTGCTGTTGTCCCTTTAATTTTTGTTTTATCTTTATTTTCTGTTCCTTTATATATATATATATATTCTTGTACTGTTTCTGTAAGTTTATATACTGTAGTTGCTTTCACATTGTCAGAAAAAGGTTTTGAGCTTTCTAAAGTAATGGAATAATTCAATTATTGTAGCTTTCCTACTCCAAATGCAGACTTTGATGTTTATTCTTAATCCATATTTATTGAGCCTGTCGATGATGAGTTTGAGATGATATGTATGCTCCTCCTTGATGATAAAGCTATCAGTCATCATTATAAGCAAATACAAAGTCTAGCCGTATGAATACTGTTAAAATATTGAAAAGTACTGAGTTCATTCCACAAACCAAAGGGCAAAATATTGAATTTTTATAACATGAAAACAGCAATCAGAATAAGTTTTGGCTTTATCCTCTTCTGATCTGGTATATGACATCTTAAAAAGATCAATTTTGGAGAATATCTTGTATGCATGATTGGAGGAATTTAGTAACAGTGACATCAAAATTAATCTGAAAAAACCATTTGTAGTCAGTTTATTGACACTTTGTCATGGTTTTACCTCGATAATTTAAAAACTTAAGTGACAACTTGCCAATAAACCCAATACAAATAGCTTTTTTCTGAATATGTTTTTTTTTTAATCTCTTCAAGATAACTTATATCGGGTGATGAATGAAATGGGGTGAAATGAGACTTAAACTTGCCCAGGTTCCATAGATCTTAGTTGTTTCAATTTACATCCTCCAACGTTAAGTCATATCAGACGATGAATGAAATGGGTGAAATGATGCTCAAATGAGTCTGTAGTCCATGGAGCTTAAGAGTTACCCGATATTCGTCTGTCAGGATAAGGGAAAACCCTGGAAGAAACCTTATTCAGGTAACTCATCGTGACAGAGATTCAAACTTTGGACCCATCTGATATGACTTAACATTAGAAAACGTAAATTACACCAAAAAAAAAGAAAAGGATCTCTTGAATGTGAGGCAGACACACTATCATCTACGCTACTGAGGAGGGCATAGAGCTTACAGTTACCCAACATTCATGTTTCAGGGTAAGGAAAACCCCAGAAAAAACATTGTCCAGATAACTCGCCCTGACCAAGATTTGAAACTTGGAATTTCTGAATGTGAGGTACACACTAATACCATGTTGAAGAGGACAGCTTCCTCACTGAAAGTCTTCTGTGCATGGTATAGGATATCTTTTGGTGCGGTTCTGTCATTGTATCAGTCCAAGTGCAAAGCAAACCTTGCTTTTTTTTTTTGTCATGAGATTAAGTGGACTTAACCTTTCAGATTTTGGTTGTCTAATAATTCCACAATTCAACATAAATTGATAATTTATTTTATCTAATTGCCTTGCTTTTGAGTTAACTGGTTTGCCTACTGTAATAATATGATTTGAACATTGTGCTTAATGTTACTAAGCAACATAGTAGATGTGGTCATATTTGTATACCTCAGTATTAAGTCATCAAATTTTTGAGACAGAAATTCCAGTAATGATGTCATTGTTATAAATTACCGAAATATTACTGGTCTGAGTGATCTAGTAATACCAGCACATAATCTTTTGTTGAAAAAACTGTTTGTACTCAGTTTTTAACATTTTGTCACATACTAAATTTTGAGGGACTAGTTTTGGGAGCTCTTGCTTCCATTTTCAGCTTCAAAGGTCTGACTATCATTTTTATTGTTGTCTGCCATCCTGTCTCTGGGGGTGAAACTATGAAATTCTTTATCAAATTATCAACTGGTGGGATTTCAAAATATATTACTTAGTTCTTATATTTCCATATTGAGATTTTCTCCCATTTTGTAAGTTTGTTTTCGTTTATCATCCCTTTTACTAATTTTGGATTTGGGTCAAGGATATAGTTTTCATTTCAGTAGTACAGTGCTATTGCTGAGTTATGTTTCTGTTTCAATTTAATGTTTCTAAAATCTCTTTGACTCTGATTTTTAGGTTTTGTTTGGTATATATGAGGTAAAATAATTGCTATGGACTGAATCTTTGGATTTAACATAACTATAGACACTTCTGCAACACTATCTGCTAGTGTGAGGAAAATTTCAAGAAATTGTGTAAAAACTGGTTTTGTAAACTCTTGTTTATATGCTCAGTTACTTCCTAAACTGAGTCCATAGCCCCGGTCATGGCATTGAATTTTTCAGTTTGACTCTACTATCCAAGAGTTTATGAAAAAGTTCTTTACACAATTTCTTGAATTTCAGGTACTTCCTAAACTGAAGATGTAAACAAGAGTTTACGAAACTGGTTTTTATATAATTTCCTTAAAGATAAGTGAAATTTTGTTACAAATAATTATATTTTGTATAGTAAATAATCAGAAACTGTGACGCTTGTCGATTTGCTGAGCATTGAAACTGGCGGGTGCAGCTACTACTTGTTGGAGTTTTCTGGCTATTTCAATATACACATCTGTTTACATTCCTCAGGACAACATTTACTTTGAATCTTTTAATGCAAAAAATGGTATTTACTTGTGGATTTAAATGTTTCTTGGAGCAACTCCGTTCCTTCTAAAAACTTTTCAGAGCTGCAGCTTTTGTCATCTTGAATGGCTAATATACATTTTCAGTTCTAATCTCTTATTTTAGCTACTAACTCTGTGATAGTAGGATTATTTTGTACAAAGTCAACATTAAATGAGCTGCAAATTGGTGATATCATTTCAACCAATTTATCTGCCATCATAGTTACCTAATCCAATGTTTCCTCAGTAACACTCCACTTCTTTCCATAGTAATCACAACCACTTTCTTACTAAAGTAGGGAAGTTTCTCTAACCATAGTGTAAACAACACCTTCTCTGATGTACCATTTCCTGCTAAGGTTAGCATTTGTGGCCAAGTTTTAATCCAGTGATAAGTCATTTAATTTGTATTTTCTATTTTAATTTGACATGTAATTTCCTTTTGCTGTGATATATTTGTTTAGCTCATAATTCTTAACATCTTTTGGTTCAAGTTGGGAAGTTAATTAGTTAAATTTAGTTCTTTCTAGTTTTATTCCCTCTATTTGAAACTGAGGTTCGATTTGAAAAACCCACATTTTAGCTTTTTATCCCAAAAAGGTGGGATTTTTATGCTAACTTTATTTGGGTCACTTAATGGCAAATCAAAATGCTGTGAAATTTTATTTAATCTGGTTTATTCTTATCTCCTTTATTCCATAATTATACTGTAGCTTGAATGAAGTTATTAATGTAGCATGTCAGGATCGCCAATAATCTTGTGTGTTTTGTGTACCATACTATAGGCACAATATTTGAATTCAGTGCATTTGGCTTTGAATGCATGGTCCATTCATTTTGTCTTGCTTTAATAGCCATCATGTTAGTTAAAATCCCTTCAGTTGTGGTACATGTAAAAGTGGTTTGAAAGCAGTTCAGGAATTGCTCAAAGAGCCTCATATGTTGTAGTAGAGTGATTCGTGATTAAGGGATCAATAGTGTATGATTAAGCTAAGACAGAATAAATGTACACAAAACCATTTAAACCAGCAATACATTCATTTCTATGCTGTTTTGCAAATTTTACTTTTAACAACAATGTAACATTATTGATTATATGTTTCTTTTACTTCAGGTTTTGTGACAGGCTCTGCTACAAGTGGAGATTAAGGCAGTTCTGTTTTATTTGGAGTTCAAAATGAAGTCTAAGAATTACATTGACATAACTGAAATGGACACCAAAGTAAAAATCAAACAGGAACCATGTTTAATGAAAATAACACCAACTGAGCCACCTTCAGAAACTGTTGGTTCAAATGTTTGTGTAAACAATGAATCATCTCCTTTTGCTTCCGTTTTTATAATGGAGACTGACTCGTTCATACATGGAGTTGATAGTGAAGTAGACACTGTTACCAAGATCAAAAAAGAGCCTAGAACCTTGGAAAGTGCATTACTTGAACAACAATCTGATTTGCAGGAAAGTACAGAAGCTCAGGCAAAGAGCAAGCTATCTCCTTATTTAGCAGAATCTGATTCTGACATACATGGGGATGATCATAAAAGTATCAAAAAAGAGATTAAAGAAGAGCCTGAATATTTGGAAAGAACTGTTGCGGTGAACTCTGAATTGGAAGAGATTCACCTTAAAGATATGCCATTACATTTCGATACTGAGGTAAGGATTAATAATAGCAATAATAATAATAATAATAGTAATGTGATATATACAAATTGTTATGTTTATATATATATATTTGTTTGCTTCACAGTTAATAGCTTCATATTTTACATATTTATTAGTTTCTAATTTGAACTATTTTGTTCTCGTTACTTTCGCTTTTAGGTTACTATGGAAAATTTCTCTTCTAATAACATACATGCATTTAATTTAAATTTTATGGGTCCTAAATCCAAAATTAAATTATATTTAAAACTTCAAAAGAAAAAGATTCATTCTTGCAGATATTCGTTTTATAAATCTTTGTTTAAAATATAAGGTAGTTCCTATTTTTGCTAGAAAAACTATTAAATTTGATAATGATAGTATTCATCAAAAAGCTGCAGAGAAAAAAGTAATTCAAGTCGAAAGAAGTTTACTTTTTAAAGACTTAAATAATATTGAACTTAATATATAATTTGCATCTAAAATTAACAAAATTTTAGGTAATTCAATTTGACCTAATTTAGAATCCAAATTATTTCATATTCTTAGTTTAAATAGGAAAAATAAAACTGCTAAATTAAAAAATAAATTATATAATTTCCATAATTTTGTGCTTCATTGTATCATAGTCCTTACACATTAGTGTATAATTTGCATTTGAAGCAAAATAAATTAAATCCAGTTATTAAAAAGTATAAAGATAATGTTGTTAATTTATCAAATTATAACCTTAATGAAAAAGAGTTAAATTGTTTAAATCAAGGTTTAAAAAGGTGTGTAGATTTTTCAAACAATATTGTGATTTTGTGGGTTCATAGGATTAAAAGTCCAATTTGCAGAAATTCAAATCGTTCTTTATTTGCATAGAAATACACTCACATACACAATCATAATCTACCAAGGCCGATGACCATAACAACAGCATTCTGATTACATCTGTTTACAACACTCCTGTTACAACATCTGTTTACCAATTGTTTACGACTGGCACTTGGCTAGTTGTCACTGCCTTAAATACCTCATTGATAAATCTGGAGATTTCCGTAACAAACAAGAAATCGACTTTTCTCTGTCAATCAAGGTATCACTAGAATTTTCTAGACGAGAAACTATCTGTGCCGGCAAGTCCTTTATCTCGCACTGTCTTTAACTGCAGGCTCTTTGTGTACACAAGCTGCACTTCTCTCTCTGCACCGAACCTTTTGTTGTGTCACCGCAACAATATAGATTATATTGCAGATATAGAAATTGCTAATCAAGATTTAAGTGAAAATAATAAATCACTGATTAATTTGAAATGCAGCAAAATATTACAAAATTTAGATAAATACCAACCTAAGAGAAATAATAATAATAATAATAATAATAATAAATAATAATAAATAATAATAATAGTAATAATAATTTTAGATAAATCTGATTATATTAATGGAGTAAAACTTACTTCAAGGTGAAGATTTCATAAAAATTAAAGACCCTTTAAAATTTTGTATTTCAAATTTTAATAAAATGCTTAATGAAGTCAAAATTATATCAAATAAAGAAAAATATTTAGTAATAGTTAGTATCCCTATTTTACCTAGAATTTACGTTGTTCCTAAAATTCATAAATCTAGAAATAAAATGAGACCTATTGTAAATTGTATAAATTCACCAACTTATAATTTAGCTAAATGGTTACATAAAAAAATTTAGTAATTTTGATAAATTTGAGAGTTGTATTAAACATTCTTTTGAATTAGTTAAAAATATTGACAGTGTTATCTAAAACTGATAATCTTGTTTCTTTTGATGTAACTGCCTTATTTCCTAGTATTCCTAGAGAAAAACTTTTAATTTATTTTAAAAAGTGGTTGAATTCAATAAATTTACATGAGGACTTAATAGTTGATTTTGCTAAACTCACTGAATTTTGTTAAGATCAAATTTTTTTTTTACTTTTAATGGTGAATTTTTTTCAACAAACTTCTGGCTTAGCAATGGTTAATCCTCTTTTACCTTTTCTTGCTGATCTTTTTATGAGTTTTTTTGAAATGCAAGTCACTAAAGCATTCCCTTTAATTTTTAAAGTTTGGTATAGAAATGGATAGAGTCAACATGAATAATTCAATGCCATGGCTGGAAATAAATTTTTTTAAATAAATAAAAAAAATTGAATTTTTCATGTTGACTCTATCCATCAAATATCTTAATCTATATACGGCTAGTGTGGAGAAATTATTAATTTCCATCAATTAACTAAAATTGGTATAGAAATGTTGATATTTTTGCAATTGTTCCTGATAAACTCATAAACAATGCTTTAAAATTACTAAATTTTCAAGATAAAGCTATAAAATTTACATTAGAGACTGAAATTAATGGATTTCTTCCTTTTCTAGATCTAAAGATAATAAATAATAAGAAATTAAAATTTAGTATTTATAGGAAGTCTACTCTTATTGATAATTACATAAAAAATAAGCTTTAACCTTTTTTCACATAAATTTGCTATTTTCAATAGTTTGATTTATAGATTAATAAATATACCCCTGAATAAAGATGAATTTAATAAAGAATATAAACATATTATTAATATTGCTTTAATTAATTATTTTAATAAAGACTTTGTAAATAAAAAATTGAAAAATTTAAATATCAGAAAACTGTTAATGATATTTCTACACTTAGAAAAATAAGACAATTATAATTTTAAAAAATTTACTTACCATCCTTGGGTTAATAAACATTTTCAAATTTTTTTTAAAGAGTTTAGTATAACTTTAGTTAGTCAAAATAAATATAGTATTAAAAATTTATAGCATTTCTCTAAAACAGATAAAATGCCTAATAATAAAAAATCTGGTATTTATCAGTTTAAATGTTTCGATTGTGATAAACTTTATATTGGAAGGACAAAACGTAATTTGGAAACCAGAACGAAAAAAACATTTTTGTAACATTAAGTATAAACAGGCTGATAAATTGACTGTAGTGGATCAATTTTGATCATTTAACCATGAAATAAATCCAGAAGTTAAATTATTAAAACAAATGGTCCGATAGATTTAATGGTTTGGGAAAAGATATTTATTTTAAAAAACAAACATCACGTAATGCATTTTGAAATACCGGCAGTCGATTCTGTTTTTAAATTTGTTTCATTTTCAGATTTTGGTAGCACTAACAAGAACATATAAACATCTAGCGTTCATAATGATGACAACAGCTTTGTTTCCGGCTGAGGATATGTAAAAGTTTTACATGAAATCGTGATCAACAGCTTTGTTTCTGGCTGAGGATATTGTGACTTTATGGGTTCGTAGAATTAAAAGTTCGAGTTGCAGATATTCCAAATGTTCATTTCTGTAGAAATACACTGTTCAATTCTCATGTAACAACATTACGTCACATACATACCACAATCTACCAAGGTCAGTGACAATAACAAACAGCGTTCTGATTACATCAGCTCTCGTTACCACAACACTCTACAGCTGTTTACTGCTTACGACTCTGCTCTTGGTGAGTCATCGCCTTCTTAAATACCTCATCTGATAATTCCAGACTGTTCCGGAACAATTAAGAAACCGAATAATCTCTATCAATCAAGATGTCACCAGAAATTTCCATTTATCTCAGTTTGTTTGTTTCGGCAGACCTTTATCTGCATGCTATCTTTATCTGCCGGCTCTTTGTGTACACAAGCCGCACTATCGTAGATAATGGGTTCGCAGCAATATGTAAAAGGTTTACATGAAATCACAATCCCAGACAATTTATAAGAAAATCATCATTTCTTATAAGATAAGTGAAGTTTTAAGTTACAAATTGTTAAATGTGTATATATTTGTTTGCTTCACTGTTAATAGCTTCATATTTTACGTATTTATAGTAATGTAACCTTGCTATGAGAGACCATTTGTGTATCTACCTAAGTTTTTGCAGTTATCTGCTCACCCTTCACAACAATGGGTCTATGCATTATTGGCTTTTAGATCAAATGGTTCAGGTAATAGTGGCACATACAGCAAACCTTTATAATACTCCATGCAGTTCTGGAAACTTCCTTAGCATCAGGTGTAAGAGAAGCAGTCCACCTTTTAGATATTTCCACGTTTGTTGTGGGGCTATATAAGATGCCCAGTTTGTTATTTTGAGACAGAGTTTAACAGGCTTCAGTTCAGTCTTAGACACAGCTGTAAAGTTCAGTGCAACTGAGACTAAGCAATAAATAAAGTGTGTTGGACACCAATTGCGGGAACCCTCATGTGTTGTAATAATGAAATGTCCAATTTTCCTGTGATTTGACAAAGTTCTCACTGTCCCTTCACCGTTTTGATCTAATTCATTTTTCACTATGGTTTCACTTAGTTTAAAGTCAGTTCAGTAAGGTGAACTACTTTAGTTTTCATTGTTGCTTCGCAATGTAGCAGTATAATTAAATATGCACATCATAGTCTCCATTTTGTTTGAATACAAAGGCTAATCTCTTACAGAAGCAGCACTCTCTGTACATCACAATTATCAGAAATGCACTTGTAGAACCATACTTATATCATTATAGAAATGCACCCACCAACTCGTTAACTAATTCGTGTGAATACTTCTTTATACATATAGCAGCTGGTTATGTTACAATGGCACTTATGTGTTTACATTCAGCGAGAATAATACTTATCTTTATTTACTTCATTATGTGCCCAGCACCAGCCTTCCAAAGCTTAGGTCAAACTGTATCACAGGGAAAACTAAGCAATTATAATTAATAATAATTATTATATTATTATAATTATACTATAATTATAAAATAAAATAAACAAAACAACCCATAACATCCCTTAAGGGCAAGGGCCTCTCACCCACTGGTGGGGTCATCTCAGCCATTTTTTACAGGGTGAGTAAATCCCTGAAAGATGCCAGCTCTTTGTACTGGTTGTCATTTATTTCCTACTTATCTATCCTTAATTAAAACTAGTGTTATCACTTGCTGTCTATATTGCAATGTTGTTGTTGTTGTTGTTGACTAATGGCACTGGGGATTAGTTGATTTGCATCATTTTCCCCCTAGCTTCCCAATATAAAGCCTGTAGGTTCCCACTTTTGAGACCATTACATCTGTCCAAATGGTGTTTGTTCATGATGACATCCTCTCTACAGATAGTACAATATTGCAATGTTTGTTTCCTAATTTTCTTCATTCCTCTCCACCCTGGCTTACTGTAATCTAATGTTTCTGTTAATATTTATTTCACTTATATTTACTTATACTTAGTATTAGTAGTATTAGTTATATTATAATTATTATTATTATTATTATTATTATTATTATTATTATTATTATTATTATTATTTATTAGATTGGATTTATTCCATTATTGAATTTAGAATAACTCACTTTACATAACCAATGTAAAGTTGCAACCTGAATTAAAGTTAAGCGCTAAAATCTTAAAGGTAAAGTGTAATATAATTACTACCACATTGCTGCCATTGCGGATCTGCTGTGGAGGCGTTGAGTGGGAATAGGGGAATTGCACTGCCTTTGTTGCCTCCTGGCTGTAGAGATGAGAGGTGTGCCCTCTAAGAAGCAGTTACTAGCTGACGTCATGAGGCCAAAGCAAGTCATATTATTATTGTGCAGATACCATTCCAGAATGTATTTTGGGAATATTCTACTACTGGAGCCCTCTCCACCCCAGCATGACTATTTAAGAGCCAATGTGAGCTCTGACAGAACTGTTGTGTGTTTTAGCCTTTGTCTGTATGTGTTTAAAGGTTCGAGTGTCAGACGAGTGTGGCTTTGTGTTGAGGAGTTGGCTCAGTCAAGTTAGTCAATTGAGTCTTGAGAGTTGACAGAACAGTGCAGAGAAGTGTGGTACATTCCAAGCTCTGTTTTGAGAAGTTGATAGGCAGTGTAAACCAGTATTGAAACAGTTCATGAATGAATATTGGAGTTGTTGTGTTTAGAGTCAGAGTGCAGTTTCATATGAGGTAAACCTATGTGTATGTCAGAAATTACCAAGTTGGTGCTTGCAACAAACACATAATTTGATTATTAATTTTTAGATGAGTCGTATTTATTACACATCTGCTTCACTTTCGTACCTATTTTGAGGACATGTTTCGCAAATCATCGTTTGCATCTACGGCTCTTATGTGAGCTCTTATGAGTCGCATAAGAGCCGTAGATGCAAACGATGATTTGCGAAACATGTCCTCAAAATAGGTACGAAAGTGAAGCAGATGTGTAATAAATACGACTCATCTAAAAATTAATAATTTTTCGCTTCACTGTGGTGTTCCAATACAGTTAAATCTCGACATAATTTGATATTTGATTTGATATTTATTTGTACAGTTTCTATTACAGTTTCACTACAGTGACTTTAACATCGAACATGCACTATTATACGTCCTGTACAATACATGAAATTGCTGACCCAAGATTTATTCGCTGACTCAGGTCCACTGGCCATAAACCTTTGATTTTCCTGAGCAGCTAGGTGTCATTTCTTCTTGACCTTCGCTTCTTTTACCCTAATGCACTTTTCTCTTAACCTATATAAGAATTCTCCTATATATCTATTTTTCTTTTCACCCGTCTCTGTTAACATGCATAATGCCACTACCTCTTTGCTCACACTGTCCCATTTCTTATCCCATATTTTTCTCTTGTAATTTGTTAACTCCTTACATTGTATCAGGTAATGAACAGTGCTCTCTTCATCACAAAATTCACCTATCTCTACCTCTTTACTTCTCAACCCTTTTAGATATATTATTCCTACTCTCATTCATGCTATGCCTTCTCTTTCAGATTTGTCACATTGATCTATATATTTTTTTCCTACCCCATTCTGTCTTTAATTGCTTATAAAGTTTCAAAGATTTGTTTTCTTCTTTACTTTCTCATATCTTGTGCCTATCTGTCTTGTACTCTGGTTCTCACTTTCTCCCAAAAACTGCTATGATTTGACTCCTCTGCTCTCCATAAATCTTCCATGCCTATCTTCGATACCATTCTTTCCAATTCCGACCCCCAACTATTTGTGTTCTTAATGCTTTTCTGTTGCTTCATGCAAGATTCAGTAATTCCTCTTTCTGCCCTTTAATACTCTTATACCAGAATTTCAGTATCCTCTCTATTATTATTCCCCTCCCTTTTGTATTTCCCAGCTCTAGTAATGCCACTTCTCTTGGTGCCGATTTTGGCAGCCCTAGTAGTTCTTTGCAAAATAATCCATACATCTGGTCTAATTGTATACCTATCTCTGATGTGCCCGATATCTCTGCTGCGTACACTGTTCTGGATTCGACAACCGCTTCATACATTATTTCTAACCATCTAACTGACATCTCCAGTTTATGTTTACATATTCTTACCTCTACCATTGCCGCCCTGCCATTAGCTATCACTTTCCTGGCTTGTGCGGCCCACCCTTCATTGCTGCACAACCTTACACCTATAGTCATACTCCTTTACCACTTGTACCTTTTGATCTCCTATGAACCACTCCTCTCCTTTCCTCTTTACCACTTCTACCTTTTGATCTCATATGAACCACTCCTCCGTTCCTCAGTAGGGATCCTCTTTAAAATACCATTTTTTTTTTCCCCAGTCAGCGGAAAACCTATGAATTGCCGCAATTGATTTTTGTAGACCTATTACAGAAATTGCTCCTACCATTAAATCATCCAGATATAATAGACCAGGAATCTCTCTGTTCATTATTATTGGGCAATGGGCATTGCTTTCCTTAACCCTCCATATTATGTCATCTATAAATAAATTGAATAGAATAGGATACACTTTGCACCCCTGACAAACATATAAAGAAACACTAAAGAGATGTGTTGAAGCCTTGTATTTATGTAAAGGAGAAAGTGATTGTATGTTATCATATGTTAGCGCTAACAATTTTAGTGACAAAGTTTGAGATGAACTTCATTTCATCTACTGTTTTTTGTCATCTTTGTCACAGTACATTTTGGAAGGATTATTTCACCTGTAATCTATGTTGGAAGCCGTAATAATAATTAGGGATTTTCTTAATGTGTTATATTAAACAGCATAGAATTTTCAACAAAGCAGGTGTGCCTACTTGTGGAGTACAAGTATTAAAATTTTCTGATGCACTTCTTTGGTATTGTAAAGACTTATTTGGTAGTTTTGAGGAACTATTCTATACTTAAGAGCCTTAAGTTGTATGTGAAAGCACTGTTCAAAACACACTGATTAACAAGTTTAGTGTAATGAAAGGTTTTAAATATTGTGGACAATGAACAGATTTCCTTAACTTATTACATATGTATGTGTGATCCACATGCAATTAAAGAGTACATCATAGAACTAGACCTGAAAATTTTTGTATTTTATGTTACACTGTATCTTTTAAGTTTATATTTTCTTTCTGAAGTGCATTGATTATGGTATTTAAGAAGGGCAACAAGTTAAGAAAAGAGGAGAAATGGTACTGGCAAGGTAAAGAAATTGAGGTGGTCAATACATTTAATTATCTAGGAGTACGATTAAGCAGTAAGGGGGGTTGGAAAGAGCAGAAGAGAATGGCAATGGCAAAAGGTAAAATTGCATTAAAAGCTATTAAAGCATGCCTAGATAAATTACCACGAATGCAAATAAAACAGCTGGAGAGAATTTACACAGCCGTAATAGAAGCAAAAGTGCTCTATGGGGTAGAGATATGGGGTTTGGAGGAAGGGGGTGCAAATATGAATGTGATACATATAAACTTTTGCAAACAAGTTTTGGGCTTACCATGAGTTTCTCCTAATGGAGCGGCGCAAGCAGAATTGGGAAGACTGGGAGCTAGTGGGATAATGGTGGAAAGGGTGCTAAAATATTGGGTGAGAATTAGGAGTTTAGATGAGCAGAATATTCTGCGTCAATGCTTGATTAGTACAGGAAAGACCAAATCAAAGATTCATGGCTAAATAAGATAAAGGAAATGATGTTAAAAGTAGGGTTAGGTGTCATGTGGGAAAATGGAATTATTGCAAAGTGGATTTTGGAAAGAACTTAGGTTAAGAACAGAAAATATTGAAAGGCAAGAGAGTTTAGGAAGCTTCAACTTGAAAAGCTCACTGGAAATTTAAAGAGATGAAATTGATGTGGAACAGGGAAAAAATACATTGATATTTGTGATAAAGCAGCAAGAGAAGGTTTTTGCATGGGCCAGAACAGGGGTGGTAAAACTGAAGGGTTTGTGAAGAGGGAGGAATCTGGAGAAATGCCCATTGTGTCACCAAAGGGATAAAGAATGACATTTGCTTTTAGAATGCAAGAAACTAGGTTGCTTAGGGAGAGGATAGGTAGAAAAGAATGGGTAAGGCTACCAAAAAAAATTAAAGCAATGAAGTTAATGAGTGTAAAAACTAGGAAAAATTTAATTGAAATTGGGAACTTTTTGGGCAAAGTAAGAGCCAAATGGTTGAGGAAGATAAGTAAAAATGACAAATGAAGATGAAGTTATTTTAGATAAGTTGCCAATAGGTACCCATTAGCTTGACAATCTCAGAGTTTGAGTCTATTGGGCCCAAGGGTAACCAGCAACTCAGTATAGTAGTATGTAAATGTATAATAATTTGTAATTGAAATGGAAATAAAAATTACTACTTACTACTTCTGAAGTGCATTGTTTGATCCATGTTACAACTCAGATGATGAGTTAACTAAAAATTTTGATAGTGTATTTGCAGATTCTAGGTTTTCAGCACTTCCTTAGTTATTTCAGAGCATGTTGACATACAATCTCATGTGTTACTTGGTACTTCATTAATCTGACGTGTTTATGCAAACAAATAAAAGTGAAATATCACCTTAATTTGCCTGTGCATTGACTAAAATAAATATAAATTGTAAGTAATCTGAAGCAATGGAGATAGAAAGTGAAATGAACAAATGTAGATAAAATGGATATGAAAAAGGGAACCTAAAATGAAGATAGAAAGTAATGCACATGGAATAAGGAAACAAAACTAAATAAATATTTTATTTGTTAATGACACTATTATTAGCTAGAATAATATCAGTGCCACTGGTGTGTCAGTTTCATTCCACATGAATTCTTGTACATGTCAGTGAATTTAGTGAAATAGGGGTGTTGCTTTTAAGCACACTTAAAAACCATTGGTCTGTGCTGGGTTTGAATCTACAAGCTTGATATCATGGGCCAGCATCTATCCAACTGAGCCATCCAGATGACAATGAAGAACAATGTGGCAAAAATGAAATTCAAAATCTGCTTTGATATTGACCATGTAAAATTTCAGGTAAATCATATAGTGAAAGATAACATTGCAAAGGAAATAAAAGAATTTAAGTCTGATATGGAAGATAAAATTAATGCAGTGAAAGATTATCTAGATGAACATGAAGTGACCAGCAGATGAAAGGGAGCATGAAAATTATATCTGCCACAATGGCGGAAATATGCCACAATGCTGAAGCCAAGATTCATGCAATGCCGAAGTCCTACAATAATGAGATGACTAATACAAAAATATTGAAGCTCTGAAATTTAATGGAATTTTGTTATGTGCAGTGTACAAGGACCAGCTTGAAACCACTGATGCCTACAGTGGATGGAAACCAGCAGAGAGAATGACACAGCATTTGCCTGCAATGCAAGGCAAGAAGCCAAAACCCTTCGCACCTTCCCTACTGAAGGCTTGGCTGAAAACTTGATTAAGCTGTTGGATGAATGCTAAGAAGATCATCTGAGCATCATTTACTGTGTCCAGTTGAAGGCAAGAGTATAACATCCAAGAACTCACAAAAAAATTACACTGGAGGTAGAGGAACTAACACTCTTAACTCTGGTTGATTTGCCTGCAATCTTTATTTCTGGAGAAGTAGCTTATGCATTTATCTCTGCAATAAAAGATCGGAGTTGAAATAATGGCTTCTCACGATGGGACACCACATCATAAACGATGCCCAGTGACTGCTTTCTGCATTGAAACAGTAAAAATGATAGTTTGAAGAGTAAGCCAGAGTTTTGACAGTCTCAGTAGATCTAAATGTAGGAATTAGAGTTCAGATTGGAGGTGCACCTAGCCTGAGGATCAGAAAAACTATTAATGGCTATCTGTAAGAGGACGCATCAGTACCATCATCACATTCTTTTTGTGAACACTGGCTGAAAATGGCAAGGTAGCCTGTTAGCGTGCAGATGGATTTGGCACCATTCTTACAGGCTCCTGCAGACTGAGACTGATCATCAGGCCCACTGTGCTGCAGGGCCTGCGAAATAGAATACTGGTCCTTTGGACTATTCTTTCAGGTTCCTCCAGACTGAGACTGATCATCAGGCCCACTGTGCTGCATAGTCTGCAAAATAGAATACTGGTCCTTTGTGACAAGCTACAAACTGCATCAGGTGAAACCTCTAGTTGATTCTTGGGGGAACAGACCACAGTTATAGCTTTTTGTTGTCCTGGTTACTGAGGAAATCATTCTGGGCTTAAATGACATTTGGTTCTTCAATGCCAAGATGCCCTTTTCCTGAAAACTTAACTGGGAAAACTGCAACCTCTGTGTGAAGATTGAGGCAAAGGAGACAGTTGTATCCCTTATCCAATCATGAGTGTAACCTACAGTTGTTTGGCACCAAGAGACCTTGAGGAGTATTAGAGCATATAGCCAATCCTAAAGAATCTGGCAAACAATCCTCATGGACTGTCATCTCTCCCAGGGATCCAGCCAATAAGAGCTGTTGGCTGCATTGGACTCCCTGTTCAGGAAAACTGTTGAGAGTATGGCAGTTCCCAGGCAGAAATACCAAAGTAGAATAGCTGGTGCTCTCATAGAGTAAGGCGAGGGAAATCCTCAATGAGAGCAATGCCAGTACTGCCAGAGAACTCCTGGGTGTTAAAAAAAGAATGAATGAATCAACATGGTAATTTATCTGTGCATCTCTGAGCAGAGGTGATGTGTATAATACTATAAATACAATGCAAGTGGTGGGCACCAAACCTGCAGTTAAGCAAAATGCAACTGGAGAATGTTGGAATGTCATTCGAAAGAATTGCCATTGACTTAGAAGGCCATTTTGCTAAGTCAGATGCAGGAAGTTGCTTATCTGTTAAAGGTTATGGACTAAATCACCTAGTGGCAGGTGGTTTACATGATCCCCATCAAGAGGCTTAAACTTTGGCTTATCCACAGACGAACAACATCTGAAGTTAATAGTATTCAGGAGCTCCATAGTGACCAGGAAACTAATCTTGAATACAAACTTATGCGAAAGTTGCTCCAGTGTCTTGGAATAAATAAGACCCACTCCACTGCACTTCATCCTGTCAAATATAATGGTGGAGTGCAGGATCAGGATGATCGAGGACCACCCTTAAAAGGTGGTATTCAGTCAACAGTGAGATTGGAATATGCTTAAGCTGTTATTCCTCTTGACCTTCAGTCACCAGTACACAAGTCCAATGGGAGTTAACACAGCAGTTTTCGTGCCTTGACTGGAGCTACAGCTACTATGTGATCGATGCAGCATGGCCCTGAAGTCAGCTTGCTACAATTATGTCTGGACTTTAATGGAACAGCCATAAGATGCCATCTTACCAGGAAGCACCTGAAGCTGGCAGGTAGCCAGATGAGGTATGCCAAACAGTGCCTGGAATGATGTGTGGTTCTAACATCTTATTGTCCCACAAGGATAGAAGAAAAGTGATAGAATTTTGTACATCTTAGGTGGCAATAATAATAAATTATAAACTCAAGGGAAGCTGATGGTGTTTCATCTTAATTGCCTTATTGTACATTGCATAAATGGCTCTGAACAGGGAGCAGTGTGGTTCAGCAGTTTGGGCCAAGCTTATTGTGTCTTTCAGTACTGATCTGTCCGATTGGAGATACAGGAAGACAAAAGGCACTCTCCCATCAACATCAATCCCAGACTTTGCGGCAGAACTGGGTTATTCTGTAAGGTGCTTTCTCCCTCCATGAAGCACTTGAATTTCTGCCTGTTTTATACAATTTAAGTACTACAGTCTGATTTTTAAAAGAAGACACGTGAAGCTCATCTGTTTCTCCACGTGGGATGCTGCAATGTTGCCCAGCAGCAGATCGGAAGTGATACAGATCCCCTTTCTTTATCCTCTCGACACTCAAACCATAAACAAGGGTTTGAGTTTTCTCACCTCAGCAAAATTATGCACAGTTAATCTGTATTAGCCTACTTTAAGAACAAAAATAAGTTATTCACCATTCACTGCATTGTAGCGACTTCACATGAGTGAATTCTTTTAAATAATTTTTGCACTATGTAACTAATATTCCATACTTAATGTAATTGTTGCTATGCATCGTAAGTTGACATTTGCACACTAGTGCAGTATTTCTCCATAGCAACACATATAGGTGATGCACATTCTAAAATCTGACATTTATCTTAAATTATATTTATTGATATTTCAGCTAACATCTTGACTGCTAAAATTCAGATCAATATAAATGCAAATAGTGTGTAATACACATGTGGTAAACACATAACGGAATCTCGGAAATAGAAAAACCTTTCCTCGTTCTATATAAAGTGCGTATCACATTAGTATCGCAATATACTAATTATTAACGACTTTGTCAATTGCCATGTTCATATCATCGCCACCGATGTGACGGAATTTTGACCCACAGGAATTCTTTTACGTGCAAGCATATCTACTGACATGGGGCTGTTGCTTCTGGATGAAAGGAATAAGCTGTTCATTATTAATTTATAGATGAGTCGTATTTATCACACATCTCGATAAGCTGTTCATTGATAAGAACCAAACTTTTGTCTTCCTGTTCAAAGAATTCCCTGAGAGAACAATTTCTCTAGCTTGACTACGCAATGTAACACCCCAACCGTAAGCTGATCTTTGCCTTGGGCCATGAATCCTCAGTCTAGCTCTAATCGTACTGCCACTATGTCTTGCTTCCATAACAATGTATTTTAATTGTGTTTTCACAAAGTAGGCTAACAATACACATGCAACTGAACACTCAAGCAAACTGTTTTCTGCATATAACTGGCAATAACAGACCTGAAGAGTACCTGATTCACCAGTGTAACCAATCTGGAAACCTTTGTTTATGTTTCCATACCAATGACCTTCCTCACTTGCTTGACAGCTGTCATGTATCTTCTTTTAAAAATCAAACTGTAAACTAGCAGCAGAGGAGAACCAACATGCGGCAGAGTTGTTCCTGAAGAAGTGTGGAGAAAGGAACTAAGTGACATAGCAACTACAAAGCATATGGGTGAAATTATAAGAAATAATGGTTTGGCGATGAGATTTAAACAAGAATGGAGGAAGTGGGATAACATAAGAGTTAGAGATTAAAACTAAAGAGTTGGAAGACATAAAAATGAAGATGGAAAAAATTGAAAGAATAGTGGAAAGTATGGAAGTCTTCATTGGAAGATCCAACTTAATTACTGGGGTGGAAGAGCGAAAAGGAAATGGAACATTTCAGGAGCTCCTGGAATTATTAATGAAGAGAGATACTGGAATTATTAACGAAGAGAAATAAAGGTATTATTAATGAAGAGATTAGGGATGAATATGAGAGGCTTAAAACTGAAGGACACGTTTAGAATTGGGAAATTGGAAGGCAAAAGAAATATATTGGTGAAATTCAGCAATACAGAATTGATAACCAAAGTATTAAAACAAGCAACAAAGCTAAGAGGAACATCTTTCTTTATCAATCAGGATTTATCTTATGAGCAAAGAGAACAAAGGAGGGTGCTAATTGAAGAAAGAAGTATGGCAGTAAACAAGGATTTAATGCATTTATACAACGACAAAACTGTGGATTGATGGGTGAGTGCTGAGCAACATAAGCAACATCCAAGACGCAGAACATACAATTAATTGCGCTGCAGACTCAAACAGGCTGACTTTGATATCCGGTGTAAATGTCCAGAAAGCATGTGGAGTAAATTCAGTGTGATAATGGTGGAAATGAAAGAGAAGATAGGAAAATCTTAGAAACAGCAATCGGCAGAGCAAAGAAGAAAATGAAAAAAGTGAAATTGCATTGTGGCAAGTGAAACAAGTGTGTGAAACAAGGTGATCAAGAAAAAGCAGAGTGAAACAAGTGTTTGAATCGAAGTGATCAAGAAAGAGCAGAGTGAAACCACTGTGGAGAGACAGGGGATTAGGGAAAAGTAATGTGAAACAAGTGCGATGAATTAAGAGATTAGAAAAGGGGTGAGAATCAGGCGGGGATATTGAGATGTAGGAGCATATTACTAAGGCAAAAATATGGTTATATGGGTAAATTGCAGAAAGGAAATAATAGAATGGTCCGTAAGAGTTAGAGGAAAAAAATATGATTAAATGTGATTGCAGAAAGGGAAGAGAGATTACAATGGAACTGTGAGAAGCTTAGGAGAGAATTTGAGAAGTGTGATGAAGTGATAGGTTAACTGGAAGAAGGATTGAAAAAAGCGACAAGTGAAGTTAAAATTGTAATTGGGAAAGGGAATGCCAGAAATGGGGTGATGTGCAGCTGAGAAATATTGAAAAGTGACGTTAAGTGAATGCAGACACAATAAAGCAATGAGTAATATTAATATTTCAGTAATATGAAGTTGAAACAAGTGGTAATAATTTACAGGGATAGCCAAAACTTTGGCAAATAGAAAAAGCAGGATAGCAAAATAAATGGAAAGCAATGACTATTAAAAGGGGCAAATGTATGTATATGAAGTTTGTAATTGTATTGAAGAACTGCCGTGTTTGCAAAGGGGCTGGGTCCAGCTTAGGGATAGCCCAGATGTGTTTGGTTTAGTACATAATAAATCATATATCATACAGTTCAAGAGCTCTAAGCAATTGGTCTTATGTTCTTTTCAGTTGAGAAACATACATTTGACGAGTTCAAAAGCTGCTGCATGAATGTGAGTGTAGGTAGCTGGCACTTTTGGCACTTTCTCTGTAACAATGAAGTATAGGTTAAGGCGCCAATTATTGGTTTATGCTCTCCTAGCATCAGCCTTTCTTCAGTGACACAACACAAAAATAATGGCATCCTACCATTTTACTAGATGTTTAATAATAAATTGAATGGAACATCTGACACATAAGTGCAAGTTTTATTGTTGTGTGCTAAATAGAAACACACAAGTACCTAAACTCTGTTGCTATTATGAATTAATATAAATTATATTTTTTGTGCTTTAACTTTCAGATTTTTATAATGCAAGTTTAAAATTCTTCATGTAGGTTTTGTAAAAGTAAATAATAATCAACAATACAGTATAAAATATACATCTGGATTATGTGTTTTATGGCAGATGTTTTACTAACCCACCTCTGTATGTAATTGGAAGTTATTTCCAGGCTGTTATGCTGTGGTCTGCTGGAGTTAAGAAATTTAAACTCCAGCAGACCATGGCATAACAGCCCAAAATAATTTCCAGTTATATTGACTCCAGCCATGAAAGCCGACGCTTTCCCAACTCTAATCAAATCAAATCAAATCAAATTTATTCACCATAAGATTTCCAATTACAGAAATATCGGCTTCGTCAATACAATTTTACATTACAGATTAACATCGGATAAACAATACTTAAGTATGTTTCCTTATAGAACATTTTTTACTTTCTATTTTATTTTAGAAACTTAAACTAATTTGTTCAATATTTAAAGAAACAATATGTGCATGAAAAGGTTTTGTACATAAATCCTTTAATTACGTAACATTTTAATGTATTGATAAAATTTTATGGTCAGCATAGTCAGCACCTTTTGAAAGATCAAAGTTTTATAATGTGTTTGTGAGAATGTCTGTCCTGTTTTGAATTGGATTTTTTTAAGGAAAGTGGAAGTATTTCTTTGTAAGTGAGAGACAGAAACTGACATTATATTGCATTTTATTGTTGCAGGATCAATTATCAGATGGAGATCAGAAGTTAGTATTGCCAGAATCAAGAAGGTAAGACTACTGTAGTCTGGTCTGTATGCTACATTACACTGCCTTGAAATTGAGTTTTTATTTTGGATGCTCTTTAACTGCTGTGGTTCTCAGTGTCCCATAGATCGCTTAATTTAACTCAGAGCCTCTTTATCAGTTTTGAGGTTCTTTTACATGCTGTAAATCTTTGACCCAGAACCACTGACTTTACTTCCTTTTTGAAGGAAGCCATTGCTAAGGATTTTTATGCCCAAAAATATCCATTGAATTCTGTCAGCCTTGAACCTGTGATCTTGGGATTCAGAGGTTAGCATGTTACCTCTAGAGCACGAAGGAGACACTGTGCCTTGATTCATCTTCTGCTTAGAGATTGTGCTTTAGCTTCAACTTTTCTGGTATTGACCCACATGTAAACATTTTTATTGGTTAATGTTATTATTTCTCAAGCTGTCTAATTGGTTGCAAGATTTAATAGATTTTCTATCATTAGAGTTCAAGAATATTTGGTAAAGTGTAATGTATCAAGTTTAACAATTTGAAATGTAAATATAAACAGAGTGTTTGAGCAAGAGAGGGTCATTTCATTTTAAATTATTTCTGAAGATGGTACAGCAATGTAACAGTTTTGGTTTAGGCCCCGAGAGTTGAAAAATGTTTAAATATGTGCTTTAAAAATTGATATGGACATGTTAAAATGAATAAGAAAGGAAAGTGTTAATATTCAGTAGGTCATGAGATGACATGTAAGTGATATGATATGAATGTTTTATGATTGGTAGTTTTAAAGTTGAGATTATGTAATGTATGATGTGGACCAGTAAAAATTAAGTTTGATTGGTAGTGATGGCAATGATAGGATGAAAAATCAATAATTTTGGTAAAACAACTGGGAAAAAAAGCGTCTTTTGATGGAAGAATGTTAAGGTGAACAGACATAAATTCAGTGCTACGACAAAACCTTGTAAAAAAGTTAATATAAGTTTTCTGTTAATTGTAATGAAGGTATACAGTATTATTGTCAAGTTTTATAGGAAAAATTGTATAAATAATACAAATTAAATTGAACATCTTGATATTTTTAAATTAAAAAGATATTATTGAATTTGAAGTTTATTTAGAAAATTTATCCTTTTCACTCGCAACCATGTCTGAAAATTCAAGAGTTCTCATAGCTCAGGCTGAAGCAGATCCGGAGATTTTTTTATATACATTGATATATCTAAGTGCCTGATTTGAACCAAAGACTCCGATTGGGAAGAAGTAGCAGCGCATGGCTTCGTCTCCATCCAGGACGGCTGAATACAACCCACGACCTCAGCGGCAATGCGGGACGACATCAGGTGAGAATAATCTCATTTCACATGATTACCGCAGACTCTTGAGAACACCATCACCCATCAGCAATATAATTCCCGCTACACATGGTCACCGCAACACAGGGCTTCTAAAACGTCATCTTCGAACATCGCATTTGTAGCGATATCTCTTGCTACAGCAGTAAATTAAATATAGTAATGTTAAAAAAATTACAAGGGGTTATAAGCAAATTCTGTTTGAGAAAGGGTTGTGAAAGCACAAGGAATTATTCTTATGTATATCAAAAGTAAGGATGTGAATGATGGTCACATGTCGGTGGTCAAGTATTGCACTGCCGTCAGCAGGTCAAATACCTCGGCGTAACTTTGACATGTACAATGAACTGGTCCACCTACATAAAAGATATTGCCAATAAAGGGCAGCAGCGATTAAAGATGTGCGCCCCCATATTTAGGAGTAAACAACTGAAACTCTGCTCAAAGGTTATCTTGTACAAGGCGTTCATTCTGTCAGTGGTTCTATACGCATGTGTGGCCTGGGAAAATGCATCCAAAACAACCATCAAATACCTTCAATCACTGCCTCCCTCGGGAAAATCCTTTCCCTCCCATCCTCACCACAAACGACTCCCTCCATCAATAAGTCCGCATCCTGACCATCCCCGAGGCATTGGAAAAAAGAGCCTCCTCCATTTGGGCGCGTATTTGTCGGCATACAAACCCTTTAATCAATAACATTGGAAAAGGTGAGCCAAAACACTGCAAACATAAACGGGTGAAAATACTGTAAATAAGGACGGCTCGCCACCCATTGCGCACCCAAAATTCCCGGCCCAAGGCCTCAGAAACCGCCGGCAGGGGCTGCCACTCCCGGGCTGCCCAAGGAACTGAGCGACATGCTGCCGCACAGCAGGACAGCTGAGTGTAAATAGTGTACAAAGTGAAGTGAAGTGTGCGTGAATGAGTGTGTGAGTGCGAGGGACGTACTACATATGCCCATGAGTGCGTGCGTGAGTGAGTGTGTGTGTTATATATGTAAATAAAATCACATGAATAAAAAATATGAATTGAAACATGAAATTCAAGGAAAAACTGGAGCAACTAAAAGAAAACGAACTAACTAAAGCTGTTCTCGATGCGCCCATAAAGGGACGGCATATGGGCTTTATGTAAAGCCATGATGTCGAAACCAACAAAAACTGAAAACTGTAATATCATGCAAATGTAGAGCCTGTAAGCTGGGTCCATTGTACCGGCACCAGGTATATCAAACAAAAAATAAAAGGCCTTAAGCCTTAAGGGTTGTGAAAGCACAAGGAATTATTCTTATGTATATCAAAAGTAAGGATGTGAATGATTGATTGTTCCTTTGAATTCAAGACTGCAAACTGTTGGTTGGAGATACTGGAGTCTGTCTACTGCAAAAGCCATTAATAACACTATCCAGCATTTTGAAACTTCTTCCTTGCAACAAGAGATGTGAAATGTGATCTTAACTAATTTTGGGTCACTGAATACGAATCCAAAGTTCGTTTCTACATACCACGTCAGGGTATTCTTGCAATAGATACTCCAAAATAAGAGATAGGAATAAAAAGTACTGAAGAAATTATAGGTTGGGAAATATCATAGAGAAAATGTGATATTTTGTAAACAGTCCACAACATGCCTATTCGATTATTTTTGTGAGAGGGGTCCAAGTAAACACAAGTTCCAACTATATAGGTGCCAATACCTAGGGTTGAACCAAATCTCTTGGTACACATATTGTTGATACATACAATTTTGTGATTTCTGTGCTCTAGCAGTTAAGTCACAAGTCAATGTATATGTTCAACAACACCAGAAGGTGTTATTACAGGAAAGAGTTGTAGTCACCTGTAGATGTCTCCTTTGAATGACTGCTTGGCTACCTGACTTCTGGCTGCTGTATGTTTGCCATCTCTTTTCAAACATCAACAGCAATTGGCCATCATTGGTACGTCCAACCTCTCCTGGTATCTTTCTGCCTCCTTGATGTCTTGGTGAAACCTCTCTCCCATCTCATCACTAACAGAACAAAGTTTTCAGGAAAGCGATAAAGATAAGAATGAAGGAAGTATTAAATTTAAAGGGAGTCGATTAATGACACTAAACAACACTTTTAAATTTTTCCAGAACATGTTTCAGAGACTTTGCCTCTATCCTCAGCCGGCCATCAACTGGTTCTCATTGTTGTAGTTGATTATATTTTGTCATAGGTCTCCTCTGGTGGCAGTTCAAGGAACCGATAGTTGACAATATTTTGTCATAGGTCTCCTCTGGTTCCTTGAACCGCCACTAGAGGAGACCTATGACAAAATATCGTCAACTACACCAATGAGAACCAGTCGATGGCCGGCTGAGGATAGAGGCAAAGTCTCTGAAACATGTTCCGGAAAAATTTAAAAGTAAGTGTTGTTTAGTGTCATTAATCGACTCCCTTTAAATTTAATTTATCATAACACTGTTTTCAACACTTCCAAGAAAGAAATGAAGGAAGTAGTTTCAGGCTCATTCTACACCCCAACTCCTTCATGTGATCCAACATTGTTTTCAGTATTGTTTCATACTGTTCACTCTTTACATTTCCTAGGAACTTCATGATGTCTCAGTGAGATCCATGCAGCAAGTTCTTCGGCATGATTGTCTCTTCAAAGTAAAGTTTGCTCTTTCAGGAGCTTCGTAATTTGTGGCCCATCAAAAATGCCTTCCTTGGCTTTAGGATCTGATAAATGTGCAAACATGCTTGCAATATACTGAAAACAGGACACCTTCAAGTTATTACATACAACCCACTTGTGTTTATATTTGATCTTATCCAAAACAGTTTTCATTGTGAGATAATTTTCCTTCAGTGAAATTGAATGTCCCACAGGTATCGAAGCTAGAATGTTTCCATTATGAAGTAAGTATAGCCTTCAAGCTCCTTTTAGAGGAATCCACAAACCGTAATCACTCCCCAGCTGTTTATCAATCCTAGAATGTCATAACAGTAAGTCAGATCATCTTCCTTCTTGAAATGCTTCCTGAACTCCTTATCCCAATATTTGTACCAAGAAAAGGTAGTTCCAGGGGCAAGAAGACTTTTCTTTCAATTGTGAACCTAGCAGCTCACTCTTCATTTCATTGTGGTGTTGGATTGACAAGTACACACAAGAATAACAAAGTAAAGCACACCTATACTAACAGCCAATTCATGGGTTTGCAAAGTAGCACAGAGGCGCAGTGATGCATTTTAAGACAGTAAATCACGATTAGCATGAAAACTAGATATGATACAGGAAAACTGGTTACATTGCTGAAATCAGGAGAACTTATTTAGTCATATTCACTTATCAGTTACTTTGCTGTAAAAATCATGCTATAGTGTAATTAGTAGTAGCTGAAGCATAAATGCACATTTAGTGCAAGCATAAACAGTTGAAATGATGCTCAGTTATATGATGCAATATGTACACCACGGATAGTGACTTTTTTTCACTGCACATCAAAGCACTAAGCACTACGTATAATGACAATGCGGAACTAAGTTTGTCCATCTGACCATCTGAAGTTTAGCTGACTGTTTCCTCAAGCAAATATCCAGCTAGTGTAAAATGTATAAATAAATTACCAAGCAGCATATCAGTTTAATGTACTTTCATAGGTATTTTAGATTCCACATGTGTGAACTAAATGCAAAACACCATTTTTGCTGACTAATGGTTATCTCCACTAAATAAAATAGGAGGGCTGTTCAATAAAGAATAAATAATGTTTTATGGTCAGTTTCTTGTGCTAGAATTTCATCTTATATTCTGTTAGCTTAATGCCTAAGAAAACACACCAGAGTAGTTTCATTGTTGGTACTCCTGGTTTTCACCTTTGAAAGGTGTAAATTGAGACATTATGCATGATTGGAGGAATTTAGTAACGATGACATCAGAATTAATTGAAAAAACTATTTGTAGTTATTAATTTATAGATGAGTCATATTTATTACACATCTGCTTCACTTTTGTACCTATTTTGAGGACATGTTTCGCAAACCATCTTTTGCATCTTCGGCTCTTATGCTCTTGAGTCATATAAGAGCCGAAGATGCAAACGATGATTTGTGAAACATGTCCTCAAAATAGGTACGAAAGTGAATCAGATGTGTAATAAATATGACTCATCTATAAATTAATAATTATTTAGTTTCACTGTGGTGTTCCAATACAGTTAAATCTCGAGATATTTGTAGTTAGTTTTTTGACACTTTATCACTTACATTTTTATATTATTGAGGGACTAATTTCAGAAGCTTTTGCCTCCATTTTCAACCTCTTTCCAGCTAATGCCTGTTGGTTAGTTAGTAGAATTAGGAAAGTATTTTGGGAAAATGTTGAAAACAATTTGTTTGAATATCTGAATGTAAAAATGAAGAGCAAAATGGCAAACCTAAAAAATAAACTTAGAAACTTATGCAGAAAAAAGAAATACTTTCGAAAAGCCAACCAAAAAACCAAACATAACCTAAAAGATCAATCAAACAGTGTAGTTAGCATATCCAACCAAACCTTCACAAAGCAGTTAAATATACTCAATCAAGGTTTAAAAACATGTGTAGACTGTTTTAACCAAGTTGAAGACTATATTGCTGACATACGAATTGCCTCACACACCTTAAATGAAGAAAACAGAAACATAGTTAAAAAAAAAAAAAAAAAAAAAAATGCTCCAAAGTAGTAGAACAAATTAAAAATGAAAAGAAAATTAATGTTAACAACCACATCATGAAAGCCCTTAAAAAGAAACCAGTTATTTTCACTAAAGCAGACAAGGGGAATAAAATAGTAATCTTGGAAAAAACGGAATACACAAATAGGATGGAAGACCTGTTGAAGGATAGTAATTACTAAAAAGTGGAAATAAACCCATTAAAGTATGCATTGAATCCACAAATAAAAATTTAAAAGAAAGCAAAATAATCAACAAAAAAGGAATTTCACAAAATTAAAGTGAAAATCCAACATTACTATGAGTATATGGGCTACCAAAAGTTCACAAAGCGAGGAAAGCCATAAGACCTATCACTAGTAGCATAAATGCCCCCAGATATAATTTGGCAAATGTTTACTAAATAAATTCAATAGCTTCCCAAAGTTTGAAAGTGCATAATTTAAAAAAGTCTTTAGACCAGGTAAAAAAGAATCAAAGACATAAATTTGGACATAAACGACAGACTGGTTTCATTTTATGTCACATCATTATTCCCATTCATACCAACAGAAAAATTACAGATGCTATTAAAAAATGGCTAACTGCAATGGAAATGGAACAGTAGAAACAGAAGAATACATTTCATTAACAAAATAATGCATTTATTCAAACTTTAGCTTTATTGGAAATACAAGCAAAAATCAAGGTTATCAATGGACAACCCACTTTCACCCTTTTTGGCAAATTTATTTACGAGTGCATTCGAAACCCAAATTAAAATAGCCTTCCCATGGTTGTTCAAGGTTTGGTATGGATATGTTGATGAAATCTTTGCAATAGTTCCAAATAAACATTTAGATGATGCATTAAAATTATTCAACTTGCAAGAAAAGACTATCAAATTCACGGTAGAAAGGGAAATGAGTGGACAACTCTCTTTCTTGGACCTAAATATCATCAGGAATGACACAAAAATAAAATTTTAAATTTACAGGAAACCAACACAGAAAAGTATATAAAAAATCATAGCTACAACCCAATTATACATAAACATGCAATAATAAACAGTCTTACACGCAGACTAGTTAACATACCCACAGATAAAGCAAAATATTTCAAAGAACAAAAAGCCATACTTTATGTAGCAGAAGAAAATGGACACAACAAAAGTCTGGTGTTTAAGAAAATTAAAAAGGCTAAACTAACGAAAACCATTAAGGAAGCAACCACATTCACTAAAGAAAATGAAAGCAACAGCATATTCACTGCATTCACGTACTACCCAGAAACCTTTAATAAATTCAAAAAGATCTTAAAGGAGCAATATCATCTTGGCACCAAGTAATAAATACTGTTTTAAAATTGCTAAATTAGAACAATAAAAGATGAAATGCCACTAAATAACAGATCTGGAACATACCAAATAAGTTGTAAGACTTGTGAAAAATGCTATATAGGTCAAACTAAAAGAAACCTAAAAACCAGAGTCAAAGAGCACTTTAGAAATATGAGAATGAAACAAGATAAGTTAGCAGTAGCATTTCATTTTTGGAACAAATACTATGACATTGATCCAAATCTAGAATTACTAAAAGAAGTGATAAACCAAAATAAACTGACATGGGAGAACATATTCATATGTAAAAATAAGAACTGAGTAATGAACTGTGAAATCCCACCAGTAGATAATTTGACAAAGAAGTTCATAGTTCTACCGCCAGAGAGAAGAGAGTGGACGACAGCAGACAGTGGGAAAGAGGTTGAGAATGGTGGTGATGGCTTCCGAAACTAGTCCCTCAATAATATAAAAGTGCAAGTGATGAAATGTCAAAAAAATCTCCGGGACCTCCGGTTTCCCCCGCCATCTCATTCCACCGGTGCTCCATCTTCATCTCATGTATCACCAGTGTCACCGCCTGCGGTACCGTATGTAGTAAAAGCGGGCGTTAAACACTACACATTTCACACAGCTCCCAAGTGCTTTATTTGTGTTTCGTTGCTCACTGTATGCCAGGTTACTAATATTTTGCCCTTCTATAAACAAGATAACAAATGCAGGGCTGTGTCACTGAAGGTCAATATACCTCAGTGCTCCACCATGATGAAAAGCAGATATGAATAAGCACATACCTTTGTATGGATAGAGTCAACATGAAAAATTCAATGCCATGGCCGAGATTTGAACCACGGATCTCCTAGTTTCCATCCAGTCGCTCTTAACCTTTGAGCTACCATGGCCAACATGCCGTCCTGACATTAAATTCTCCAGTTGACTCATATATTTCCCCAGTAGAGCACTAGGGGCTCTCGCATCCGAGATACACCATTCGTGTCGACTTACTGTCGTAAGTACTTGAGTCCCAGGCTTCATCATTTAACTTTTATTATTTTAGTTAATTGATGAAAATTAATAATCTCTCCATACTAGCCATACATAGGCTAAGATTTTTTATGAATAGAGTCAACATGAAAAATTCAATGCCATGGCCGGGATTTCAACCACGGATCTCCTGGTTTCTGTTCAGTCGCTCTTAACCTTTGAGCTACCATGGTCAACGTGCCGTCCTGACATTAAATTCTCCAGTTGACTCGTATTTCCCCGGTATACCACTAGGGCCTCTCGCATCCGAGATACACCGTTTGTAGCAACTTACTGTCGTAAGTACTTGAGTCCCAGGCTTGTCCCAGCAAGTACTTGGATGGAAACCAGGAGATCCGTGGTTCAAATCCCGGCCATGGCATTGAATTTTTCATGTTGACTATCCATAAAAAAAATCTCAGCCTATGTACGGCTAGTGTGGAGAAATTATTAATTTCCATCAATTAACTAAAATAATAAATGTTAAATGATGATGCCTGGGACTCAAGTACTTACGACAGTAAGTCACCACAAATGGTGTATCTCGGATGCGAGAGCCCCTAGTGGTCTACCGGAGAAATGAGTCAACTGGAGAATTGAATGTCAGGATGGCACATTAGCCATGGTAGCTCAAAGGTTAAGAGTGACTGGACGGAAACCAGGAGATCCGTGGTTCAAATCCCGGCCATGGTATTAAATTTTTCATGTTGACTCTATCCATAAAAAAATCTTAGCCTATGTACGGCTAGTGTGGAGAAATTATCAATGTCCGTCAATTAACTAAAACACACCTTTGTATTGATTTTGAAATATTGTTACTTCAGAACCTATTTCTGTGGATAGTAATCTTTATTGCCATTTTTATAAACATACAAGAAATATAACATAGGATTTGCGAAATTTGCTTTGTGTAATTGCTTATACTTTGTTTATATTCATTATTAGTTAATCATCAATCTCACCCATCCAAGCGTGGAAAAAAAGTGTTGTGCATGAGTATATGTAGGGCCATCTTGGATTTCTCTAGTCCAGTAAATAATGATGTAGATGCATGTTTAACTGATTCAACAGTCTCTTAGCAGTTCCATTGTATCTAACCCAAAAAACTAGGCACTTCTTCACCAGCAAAGTCTGGGCGTAAGTACTTTAAAACTATACAACAGAATGCACAAAGTCTGTCTAATAAAATTGAAGGGAAACTGGGGAACAAAATGTTGGATGTGACTGTAGTAGGTACCTCAGAGGACAAGGGTCAATTGGACCATAGAGAAAAGTCAAATAATATGTTAATTAAGAGGCAAAATCCATTTGAATGTTGCAGTAAAAAGGCTAGTAACGAAAATATCTTTTATCTTTTGCATCAAAACGTCCCGTGTTTAAATAATAAATTGATACAGTTAGAGGTATTATTGGATGGAAATTTTAAAGATGTTGATATTGTCGCCCTGGCGGTAGACTCGCTAAGCCGATGAAAAATGATGGCCGGTGGAGATTCGGAAAACTTCGGAACCAATCGTTACCGGTAGCGACAGACAGTTGAAGGTAGAGTTGGAAAAATAAAAGGTTTTAGGTTAGCCAGCAAATTGTGATGTGACGAATGTATTTGCTAGGAAAATAAAGTGCAGTTTTTGTATTTGAAGCCTCGACTTTTGATTTTCACGAACCCACAAAGTCACAACTGGTGTCAGAAGTGGGATAACTACATCACCGAACATTATGGCCATGGAATCGGCATTGGAAATGCTTTTGCAGAAGATGAACCAATTAACAGCGAAGTCGCAAGCAGCCTGAAAATTTCAGGAGAGAGTCGCCGATTACTAATACCCGTTTTTTCTTTTCACCGATAATCTCTTCTGGTTCCCTGGACTTCATATTTGCTGTATCACATTCATTACTCACTGCACATTCTTCTTTCAGAAGATCAAATCTGTTTTCACTAGTTATGTTTTGCTGGCTTTCTATCATCTTGCATTCTGCTGATTTTCCCGCCTTACTAACGGTTGTGGAGTAGAATAACTTATCACATTCTTTAATTTTGTTTTTTAAGTTCTCATTTTCCGATTTTAGCTCTTTAATTTCTTTCTGAGCATTCAGGAGATCCTTGGTAAGTATGTTCAGCACCATGTGTAAAGATGCTATTGTTTCCGCATCCCACGACGTGGCATTCTCTGCTTGTGATTCACCCAAAACTTTAATTACGGATTTTTCTTTACATATTTCTGCCACAGAGTTATCTTCATTCTCACTTAAGTAATCTATGCACCCATCTGGAATATCTTGATGTTCACCTTCACCTTTTTCCTTGGAATTAACTGATAAAGCTTGCCTGCCTGACCGTGTAACTTACTCCTGCCACCGCCATCTACAGCTACAGCCCGCCTTGGTGGCGTAGATGGTAGCATGTCTGCCTCACGTTAAAGAGGTTCCGAGTTCGAATCTCGGTCAGGGTGAGTTACCTGGATAAGGTTTCTTCTGGGGTTTTCCCTTATCCTTACAGATGAATGTCTGGTAGCTCTAAGCTCCATGGACCCTGGACACTTTTGAGCATGATTTCACCCATTTCATTCACTGTCCCATATGACTTAACGTTGGAGGACGTAAAAATTACAAACAAAAAAAGAATGAGGCGGGCTGTGGGTTGTTCAGCTTTATATTTCTTTATAAGCTCTTTCAGGTCATTGGGCAGCTTTGATGCTGTTGCTCTTCTCTGTAGCTGTGGCGACAGTAAAGCTAAGGACAGCACTATCAAATATTTCTGTCTTGTTGAATATTTGTTTTGGTTTTCAATTAATACCTGCATTATTCAACATAAGTTTAAAAATTACCATTGGGCATCTTCATGTTAATCTGACTACATTGTACGTAGCACACAATTTATCTGTTACATCACTTCCAGATTTAGTATCGTAGTACATGATTATTTCAGGCCTTTCTTTTTTTTTGCACCTTCTGGCAGTTGTTCCAATGAAACATGTAGACTTGAGATCAAAACTACTGTTTTACCCTTTTTGGAACATATAAAACAAGTATTTTGTTTTTTGTGAAGCCAAATATGCTTTTGTATCGGCTGCGACCTTTTGGAGAAGTAAAATTACAAGGCAAATCCTTGTTCTTGTATATTGTAGCAACAAAAGAAAGTTGTGTTTTGCCCTGCTCATTCAGCAGATATACATTAATGAACCAATTATCTGCTGTAACATTTCTCCAATGTTATAGATTGGTTCAGTTAGTCTTAGCACTACAGCCTCTGCAAAATTATTTTGCAAATGTGGTCCATCTGGCTACTGTCCATAATCAATTTCCATATTAGTGTTGTAAAACATTTTGCATCATTCAAACATAATATTTTTATGCCATACTTGTTTGGCTTAGATGGTATATATTTAAAACCACATCAACCACAAAATGCAGGTAATTGCTCGTCAACTGCAACGTTTTGCCCAAAGAGAATAATGCTTCTGACATTTATTTACAAACATTGTAAACATTTCTCTAACATCAGCCAATTTGTCCAATAGCAGTGAATACCATTTGGTACTCATGAAAAGTACTAGTGGCTCCATCCAATGGCAAAGGAATATCCCACTACTTACTATCGAAGAAAAACATGTTATCAACATGTAATGAGAGTAGGCGCAAGGGACCTGCTAGACCTGTACAACACCTAACTGCTGTTTCGTCATTCTTGTAGCTACAATAATAAACCGAAAAAGTTGTTGCTGCAGCAAACATTTGAGTGAGGTATAATGTTAGATATCCTAGACAAACAATTACGTAGGTTCTTTCGTTTGTAAAATACAACATTTAAATAAAGCTATGGGCCTCCCAGACCCCATGTGACTAACGGAGGGTTAATTTACAAAATCTTGCAATAAAATTTTCCATAGAAAAAGAGACAAACAATGAAATCTTTCTTAGACTTGAACCTAATCAAAAAACATATAAAACTAGAATTTGACATATCAGAAAGAAACCCACACAGAAAATTTCATAAAATCAGGTGGATATAAACCCAAGCCAGCACGAGCATGCGGTTATCAACAGTTTAATTTACAGACTGGAAGATTAATAAGTTCAAAATGCAACAGAGATGCAGACAAATAACTACTCTTTCTCCGATCAGTAATAAAACTTCATACAGAAAACTGACATACCATCCCAGAGCTATATACATTTTCCAAAAACTCTTTAAAGAACACATTTGACCCCACAGAACAAATTCAATGTACAACACCTTTTGAAATTATATAATACAAAGGGATAAACTGCAAAGGCTGTGACAACTTTTACAGTGGAAAAAATAAAAGGTATTTGAACATTAGGCTTAAAGAGCATTTTAGGAACATCAGGAACAAAGAAATAGATAAATCGGCGGTAGCATACCATTTTTTGAGTGATAATCAGTATTGAACAAGAAATCCATTTATTAAAAAGTGTTCAGAGTCCAACTGCATTAACCATGTGGGAAAAGATATTCATAAAGAAGTATGAAGGAAAACTGTTTAATTTCTACACCACCTTTGAAGAAAACCCAAACAGCTCATCAAATTGCTAACAGAGAAGCCTCTATTGCCTCCAATGAGTTCACCAAACCAACATTCAATAGTTGACATCTGAGGATGTTAGGAAGGTCCAGCGAAACATGTTCTAGGTAAGCACTAGAAATATATGGAGCATTGAGTAATAGTTCAACTCAAAATTATATGAATTTTGTGCTTCATTGTAACATAGTCCTTACTCATAAGAATCTAGGAAAACATTTATATGCAGAAATTCGAAACATGTTTAATGAATTTTGACATTCTATCTGAAGAAAATATTTTTCTTAGCCTCATTGGATTGTCAGCATGTTCTCATCTCCGGAGAACCATGTTCAGCTGGAACACCAAAGATTTTAACCATTTGACAATTTCTTGATAATACCTTCATATGGAGGTGAAACATGTTGAAAGAAAATTTGTTGTATGTGAAATACAGAGTGTCTCAGTCAACTCATAATTTTAATTATTTCATTACTTCAGTGTTAATTCCAGTTTACAATTTCAAATTATCGTTTGGATTTATCAGACCTTTTGTGTTTGATATTATTCAAAGTAATGTTCAGAATTCCTACATCTGGATCACAGTGAATTAAACAAAGATGTCTTGTCATTTCTACATAGCCAACCTTATTGCTGTAGGACTGAGTCCAGAATACCGCACTGAATTACACATATGTTGGAGAAGCCTTATCATTTGTGGCACAGTAGCATGATTTATTAAACACGGATTAGCGATTTTCTAGGGTGAAGGTGTACAAGCAGATAAAGTGCGGATGCTGCAGTCTAATTGTTGAAAGTTGCTAAAACAAAGATCATCTTCTATCAAAGTACTGTTCATTTCATATGTTTAGCTCATGTTCTGCATTGTGTAGTTGAAGAAGCGGTTAATTTGAAAAACATGAACAATCTAAGAGCATGAAAAAAGAAAAAAGTATTTGTGAAAACCCCAATGAGAGTTTACTATTATAATAAGCATCTACTAGATATTTCTTTGCCATGTAAGCTCTTCGTAAATAATTAACTTCAACTGTTAGTTTTTACAATGAATATTTTAAAGTTTTCAAGAGTTGTAGGCTCATTTCCACCGGAATCAGCAGCATTAGTAAGAAGTTTTCAAAGTACATTCAGTGAACTGCATGTATTTGTCATATTGCACACATTCACAGCAATTTTGATTGCAGAAAGCATTATAAACAACTTGACTTTTAATCCTCCCCTTCAAGAATTCATGAAAATGGTAAAAGGTGCTAACAAGGGAACTGTCACTGTACTTGTACTGGTATGCACCTGAAAATTTGATGGTATATAACTGATGTATAAAACTATGTGCACCAAAAATCTGCTGAGGAATAGAACTGCAATACCCAAAACTGAAGCCTGGGGAAAGAGCTGCATGCAACCACTTGCAAGTAAGCTGCTGGACATCCCTCGTCAGCTCTGTGTCGGTGTGGGGGACAGCGTTCCTTACGTATGCCATGTGTAGATCACTGCCCATCAGGGCTAAACAATCCCTCCCATACAATGCAGGTGTGAGTATAGTGATAGTTCTCTTGTAAGTTGAATGGTACCATTGCAGCAAGAGTTTCCAACAAACCCTTGCACTCTTGAACTAAAATTTGGGTGTTCAAGTTTTCTGTCTATATGCAGGATTATTAACGGAAAACCATAACCTCTAAAAGATATTTCACCCAACATCTTCCATCTTTTAGAATGTGGACTGGTGACTTTCTGTGATATCAAAAGGTTCTTCTACAATTAGAAAAGCACTTTACCCAATCGTGGCAGCAAACCATGAAACTTTACCCAATCAGTGGCAGCAAACCATGAAATGGACAACTAAGAACTTGATGACAATGCACATATTTGTGAATGTGCTGTACTAGCAGTATTGTTGAATAGGAATCTAAATGATTAATTCTGTATTATTTACTATAATTAATGACATTTAGTTTCTATTTTCACAGCATGGGCCCAAGAGATTTTGCTTCTTTTCAATAAAGTTAGGTCCATTGCAATTCAAAAAAAAAAAAAAAAAAAAAAAGTCAGGCATTTACTATGTCTTCATTTTGATAAATTGTATAAAATGGTCCAAATTAGAGGTAGCGTGTAGAAGCTAATGTTAACATTTTACATGTTTATTGCATTAAAAACACGTTTTTAAATTACACAGTTTATCATTACATATTTCTGTGATATTAACTCATTTTTATGTACATATTTCACACTTTGATATTATATATAAATCTGGGCCCAAGTTAAAGCATAATACTAATTTCGTTTTACCCAATTTCACCCAATGCATTGCCTTAGTAATGTTACCTTTACTTCCTCTTATATACTTTATCTTTTCACACATTCTGTGTCTCGGTATGGCATAAATTTAATATTAATTTTCCTATTTCAGACTGAACATGGGGTCTATGTGTAACTATGAACCCGAGATAATCACTGCAGATTTAGATAAAAGCTGCATAGAAGGCGAAGAAAGTAGCAGTCCTTGTCATGTCAACACAAGTGTACCTCTCACAGGTGATAATGGAAACGTAAATTACAGAATATTACATAAGTGTGAATATTGTGGCATGTGTTTTAGTGCAGCATCTTCTTTGCAAATTCATATTGCAGTGCATGAAGGCAAAGGGAAACTGAAGTGTAAAGTTTGTGACAAGAGGTTTCTTGATCCATCATATTTAAGAAAGCATAGTTTAACTCATGAAGGCAAAAGACCATACAAATGTAACATTTGTAATAAGAGCTTTACTTCATCATCTTATTTGGGAACTCATAAATTAATTCATGAAGGTAAAAGGCCATACAAATGTAGTGTTTGTGATAAAGGCTTTTTCACAAACTCGGATTTGAAAAAGCATACTTTAATTCATGAGGGAATACGATTTAAGTGCGAGAAATGTGACAAGACATATAATACATTTTCAAGTTTGAGAACACACAGTTTAATTCATGAGGGAATACAGTTTAAATGTAAGAAATGTGATAAGAGCTTTAATGTACCGTCAAAATTGAAAACACATAGTTTAATGCATGAGGGAGTAGGGTTTAAATGTGAGAAGTGTAATAAGAGCTTTACTACTTCATATAGTTTAAGATCACATCTCTTAATTCATGAGGGAATAGGTTTTAAATGTGAGCAGTGTGATAGAAGCTTTAATACATCATCAAGTTTGAGAAAACATAGTGTAATTCATAAGGGAATAAAATTTAAGTGTGAGAAGTGTGATAAGAACTTCAGTTCATCATCAAGTTTGAGAACACATAACTTAATTCATGAAGGAATATGGTTCAAGTGTGAGAAGTGTGATAAAAGCTATGTTACACCATTTCTTTTGAAAAAGCATACTTTAACTCATGAGGGAATACGGTTTCAGTGTGAGAAATGTGATAAGAGCTTTATTACGTCATCAAGTTTGAAGAAACATAGTTTAATTCATGATGGTAGAACTGTTTCTTAGAAGAGTATAGTAAAAGTTTACTGTTTTAATTATATTTGGAAGTATATGTTTAACTGTATCAGAAAAGATGAATGCAATTATAGTAAAAGGATCCATTTTAGATTGATACATTTGAAAAAAACGTAAGTAAACTCAAGAGGTAAAAAGCCATTTAAAAGTGCCATATATGCCACAAGAGCATCAAGTGTTGTGCCACTTACTTGAATTCCAAGAAACTATTATAGAGTAAGTAAGTAGTAAGTAGTAATTTATTTCCTTTTACATCAACAAATGGAAATACAAAATCAAGATTACAATTATAAAATCCATACTGAAATATGCCATATATTCCTAAATCCTGAAAATCCTATCATGTTATCATGTTGCCCACCATTGAATAGTAATTCGGTCCCCATACACCTAACCCTAGGTTTTTGTGTATTGGAGGCCGTCTGCTCCTTTTTACACTTTCTGCCATTTCACCTATCCCACTCTACATTTTTCACGTAATTGTTCTTTGCCATCTCTCTTTAACTTTCCCTAAATAATTCCCTATATTTCTCCTGTTCTTTTCTCCTTTTACTGACATTTTTCTAAATACTACTTCACCCCCCAAATTGTCCCATTTCCATAGCCAAGCCTGCTCTCTCCATATCTTTGTTTGACTACAATTTAATATACAATGGAAATCTGCATTCTCTTCTCCACACAATGGACATTTATCTAGCTCCCTCTCTTGACCTATACCTTTCAAGTTTCTCACTCCTGTTCTCGCCCAAGCAAAACCTCGCCCTAACTTACTACATATATCTATATATCCTTCCCTCCCCCAGGTTGTTTTTATTTCTCTATATAATCTCTGTGAGCTTTTGTCACTTGTATTGGCAAAAATGTCTTGTCTGTCAATATCTTCTAATCTTAGCTTAACTTCTTTCCAGAAGCTTCTATACTATGTCTGATCTCTGTTTCAAGTTCCTTCCTAGCTTCATCACTTGGATTAATCCACTTAACCTGGTGTTCCCCTATTCTTGCATTTAAATCACCTACAATTATTATTTCAACTTTCCCATACTTATTTTCCAACACTTCTATACCCCAACCTAGTTTCCTAAACACATTTGGATCATAGAACTCTGATACAGTAAGTGTGTTATACACTGTAGCAATACAGACAGTTTGATACATGTCCCCTATGGAGATCCATAACAGTTCTGTTTTCCATCTCCTTCACTTGTTTTATTTCTTTTGTGATATTTTCTAGCATCGCGGCTAGTTGCTCCATTGTCGGTCCGGGGTTTAGTTCCACTCCCTCAATAATTACCAAAGCCCATATCACTAAGATGTACCATACACTTTTTAAACATATACCAGAAGATCCCTGCTGAGTTTTCTGGCTCGTTCTAAATGCGTTAAAAGCGCCGATCCTAATTCTATACATTTGCACGTCAATCATCTTCGATCGTGAGCACGTGTGCTTATGCGTCCGTCTCCCTTCGTGTCTGGCAGGCAACTCCCATTCTAGAGTAAACATCTGTCACGAGAGCTTTCTGATTCAAGGCCTTAGGAAGAAACATTGTAATACTTGAGGACAAAAGAGCTATACAGGGTTAGCACGAATGTTTTCGCCGCTTTCATTGGTTTGTATTATGAAAAGTATGAGACTTACATTTTTGAAACATATACTATTAAAAAGAGAAACTCGACAAGTTGTGTTTAAAATTTCATAGGTGTATGTTGGTACGAAGATTTACAAGCACAGGAGATCTGTGCAAAGAAATCCACAGGACACCGTCTGTCTGAAATGAAACTGTAGAGCACATAAGAGAAGCTCACCTGCGAAGTCCCAAGCAGGCAGGCAGGTAGGCAGCTAGGTTCACGACAGCAGACAGTATGAAAACTGCTGCATAAATGTCTGAGAATGAAACCCTATTGTTTACAACTGCATCAAGCCATCTAATGAGCAGACAGTAATCGGCACCATGAGTTTTGTGTTGAATTCCAGCAGTTGTAAGAAGATGAAGACAGGTGAAATAACTGATTTTCAGTGACAAAGCTACCTGTCATTTGAGTGGCAAAGTAAACAAGCATAATGTTCGAGTATAGGGGATGGAAAATCCTTGTGTTTTAGAACATGTACAGGACTCGCCCAAGGTTAATGTGTTCTCGTGTGATAAAGTTTACAGGTCCTTCTTTTTTGCTGACATAATGGCTGATGCCTCAGTTACTTGAAGATAAACCAGGGTTCTTATTTCAATAAGATGGGGCTCCACCACATTTCCATATGCAAGTGTGTGATTACCTTAACGAGCAACTCCCACAATGTTTGTTTGGATGAGGCTCTGACGACAATCAGTGTTTTCTCCATTTCCCTTCTTGGTCTCCTGATCTTATTCCCCCTGATTTTTTCTTTGGGGGTTTGTAAAAGATCAAGTTCATGTACCAACCTTGCCAATGAATTAAAGAATTGGATCCGTGAGTATGTAGCTAGTGTTGGCCGCGATATGCTCCAGTGGATATGAATGTAGTTGGACTATTGAGTGGATGTTTGTTGTGTGATGTGAGGGGTTCACATCTAGCACTTGGAACTGTGGGAGGTTCAAAACTTGTTGAGTTTCTCTTTTTAATGCTATATGTTTCAATAATGGAAGCCGCATACTTTTCATAATGCAAGTCAATGGAAGCAGGTAAAACATTTGTGCCAACCCTTATTATATATAATAAATTACCTTTAGAAGTTTACAATTTAACCCATGATAGAAAAAGGCCATTAAATGTGATGTGTGATAGAAGGTTTAGTACATCAATTACCAAATCATATTTCTATAAATACAGATTGCCATTTAAACAAGGCTAAAAAATTTTAAGTATAATACATTTATGGTTAGAATAACATTTAATGCTATCAGTGCCAAGATATTTTTTTTAACAAGTACCGAGAGGCAAAGTTTCTGAAAGCTCTTTTACACATTTTGTTTTTCAATGAACTTGTACATTATTTGTGCTATTTTGTGGAGTAATATATAGTTTATAATACTGACAAAAGGATACACCAGCTAAACAGGTTTTATTTGCCTCTTAAGGAGGACTAATACTATACTTAATTCATGTTGTTCACAACCAGAAAAGCATGACTGGTCAATTGAACCACATTGGTGTCTTATATAGGTCTGACAAATGAGAATTATTCTAGAAATAGGAACTTTTTGATAAGTCCAGAGCAAAGGCTCTGGAATTGACTAGTGGCACAAAAAAGTATACTCTATTTCCTGGCTTATGTTAGGTACTGGTGTGTGGCCTCCAATTGTCCTACCCTTTCACAGGCAATTAGTTCATGACTGGAATGACACTCCCTTTGCATCAATTTTGGAAAAGAATAAGAAGAAAAAAGGTGTTTACATTGTATGACTCAAAAATGGATATCATTAAATATTAAAATCAGAAGCATATTAACAGTGAAGCATTTATCGAGATTTAACTGTATTGGAACACCACAGTGAAGCGAAAAATTATTAAATTTTAGATGAGTCGTATTTTTTACACATCTGCTTCACTTTCGTACCTATTTTGAGGACATGTTTCGCAAATCATCGTTTGCATCTACGGCTCTTATGCGACTGAAGCTTGATCCAGCGGTGTGGGTAATTCTGGGGTTGCTGCTGCCATCTGTTGATTTAGTGATGAACTTAAATGTGGGATTCTCTTCTGGCGGGATTTCAAAGTTCATTAGTTGGTTTTTATGTTTTTCTATGTATATCCTGTGAAAAAATTAAGACTGTGAAAAAATTTACATAGGGAGGACAAAAAGAAACATAGGCACTAGACAGAGGAAAAGTCAGGCATTTACAAGATTAAGTGTAAAGACTGTGAAAAAATTTACATAGGGAGGACAAAAAGAAACATAGGCACTAGAAAGAAAGAACACTTCAGGCACTTAAGATTCAAAAATATTGATAAGTCCGCAATAGCAGCTCATTTCTGGTCTGAAAATCATGAAATTGAAGACAGCACAGAATTACTAAAATACGTACAAAAACATAGTGAACTCGTCATATGGGAGAGGATATACATAGAAAAACATAAAAACCAACTAATGAACTTTGAAATCCCGCCAGAAGAGAATCCCACATTTAAGTTCATCACTAAATCAACAGATGGCAGCAGCAACCCCAGAATTACCCACACCGCTGGATCAAGCTTCAGTCGCATAAGAGCCGTAGATGCAAACGATTTGCGAAACATGTCCTCAAAATAGGTACGAAAGTGAAGCAGATGTGTAAAAAATACGACTCATCTAAAATTTAATAGTGAAGCATTTATTTGTTGGAGTATTTTTCTGAATAAGTAGTCACACTTATTTACACTCGCTTTCACTTTTTAAATGTAGGAACAGAACTCAAAACATTTTTGAGCACATTCATTCTCATCCTCTACTGGTTGACTGAAACTCTCTGTTTGAGACAAATCATGTTGCCATATGGATTTAGAGGCCTAAAATTTTAACACTTCATTTAATGGTAGGATTTTAAAATTTATTATACTGTTAACTGTATTCACTAATGTGTATTTTTACCAGATGTTGAATTCTATTGGTGAGGTAAGTGGTTCTAGCAATTTTATATTTTGATCAATTTTATGATTTGCAATCCAAAAATGGTATGATATTTGTATGCCTTTCACACTATTTATGTACTCAATTATTATATCTGATGTTGGTTTCTTTGTCACCTTATAAATAGCTTTCTTGTTTCAGGAACCTTTCTGACATACATGACACCATCTCTTCACTGAAGTTGTGTGTGTTTGGTTGTATTAGAAGCTGCCTCTCAAGTATTGACTCCATAGCTTCCAGAGTTGGCTATTGTAGTCCATGGAGATGTTGGGAATATTTGGAGATACATTTTCCTAATTTGGTTTTACCTTTTTTGTATAAAGACACATTATGGATTTAGAGAATATATGAATTGATGACACATCTGTTAACGAGTGTATCTAATACAGACATAGGCCAATTTCTTGTACTCATTTTGTTGTATGGATCTGGGCCACATGGTTTTATATAGGTGATACACCTTTAGGTAAGTTATAGTACAAGGAGCATTCGATGAGTAATGCAACACATTGTTTTTCTCAGCCAGCTTTGGTTGAAAAAAATTGCAATTTTGTTGGGATATTTTTTATTCCCACTTCATCTCTTAATTTCATTAATTTTGAACAGGTAGCAGTACTATAACTAGCCTTTAGAATGGCATCTGTAATGGAAGTGCATTCCAGAGCGAGAGTGGTTATTGAGTTTCTTTAGGCACAAAACCAGAGCATCAGTTATTCATAGGCAGTTGCAGAATGTTTTCAGAGTCCTGGCAGTGGACAAAGCCATGGTGAATTGTTGGGCTAGACATCTTCATCATCACAAAAGGTCAAGCAAACTTGTCTGATCTCTTGTGTACCAGCAGGCATAATAAAGCTGTGATTTCTGCATTGTTGGAATGTGTGGCCACTCATTTTAGGTGATCATTGAAACATAATCAAACACCTTGCTGTTAAATTTGCTGCAATGGTCCTACAATTGTACTCAAAAGATTTGTTCTTGCTGGGTTCCTTGATGCCTAACTGAAGACCATCAAGTTCTAAGGACCATATGCGTCGAATTGCTTGCTTCTTATGAGGCTGGTTGTGACAGTAGTTTGTCAAATATTTTGTCAAATCCATCATTATTGATTCTGGACGTACTGCACTCCTAGCAGGCTTGCTCATGAAAACAGCTCCCACAATAAAGGGACTACTTCTGGCTTTGTGATGTGCTTGTAGCTGTTCTTGAATGTTCGTTTTCTTCTTCTCTCACTGACAAACAACAAAGGTGGTGTAGTGATTTGATTCACGTTGTTCCTCTACAACAGACACTCGCTGCCCAATGAAACTGCACCCTCCTCAGCTCCGTCCTGACCAGTCCTGTGCCGTCCTCATCTTCGCTTGGAGCATACTTTGGACATATAGTAGACTCCCATCATTGATCTGTCTCTCCACACTCTGCAGTCCTTGTTCGTGGTTGGCACTTGGGGAAATGCCCCTTAGTCCAAGCAGGATGATGCAAAATATACCGCATTCCTGCAAACTAACTCATGGTTACTCAACTCCCACGATTGACTTAGGCCGACTTTTGCACCTTCTTTTATATCTGCTGCTCAATGAAGAGATGGAAATGTCAATCCAGTGGAAACAATTAGACAATGAAAAAAGTTATTTGCTATGACTAGATGGTAATTGATACAAATCTAGAAATCGATCAAATGTTCGTAGACATCTTTCTGGATCAAAAGAATGGAACATTGTGAAAGTCAAATTTTCTAGCTCTACAGAAATCAAATGGTCTGGAAAACTTAGAGTGCACACAATAAGGGTCTACTTCTGTCTTCATGATGTCAGCCTTTTTTTCTCCCCTTTACTTGTCGCAAATAACAAAGATGGTGAAATGGTTTGACTTGCACTCAATCCCGTTACGCAGGCACTCACTGCCACCACAACAATACATTCTCTTAGATTTGAGAGTTCCACCAAGTCTATGTAAATGGTTACATAGACTTCCACAGCCTTTGTCCATTACTTCTTTTCTTGGCTTCCGGTGAGGTCTGTGTCCTGTTGGCTTAAAATCTTGCCAACGTGACACGAGCAAACTACTCAACACGCTATGGAAGCCCTTATTAGCATGACAACCTCCCATTCGAGGAGAAGGAACCAATAAGATTGCAGGTGGATGGGGACAGAGAGGCAAACCAGAGTATAAAAGCAGTGACCATTTGAAACATTTGTAATTGCCCAGTGAAGTAGCTTAACATTGTTTATGGCAAAACGTTGGCAAGATTTTAGCCAACAGGATACAGACCACACTGGAAGCCAAGAAAAGAAGTAAAGGATAACTGTAACTGGTATAAAGCCTATCTGTCAATGGAATAAAACTGTAATACCAATCAGTTGCTACATTGTAACCTGTATTTCTTGTGGGCTATACCATCATCTAGGCAACTTCATTTGGTTGACACTCTTTGGCAAGTCGGTTATCTTTTGCTGCATATACTTCCATCTTCCATACTGACTCCTGAAAAGGGACCCACATCATCTATTGAGTTGCATGGTCCATATTTAAAGTACTTTGGGAAGGTTTTTCATTTATATTCTCAATTACTTTTCTCATTGGTACAAACTTTTTCTTTTCACATCTCTCATTTTAGTTCCTTCTCATCAAACCATAGACTTGATAATATGTAGAAACCTTGTCCTATTCATTATGCCAGAATATACAACTCTTCCAAATAAATTTTACCATAAGTCATGTATTAAATATTCACTGTTAAATATGATCAGAAGCAAGGTATCAATAAATGGATATAGTTACATTCAAGAGGTCCTGAGTTCGAATCTCGGTCAGGGTGAGTTATCTGGATAGCATTTTTTTCAAGAGTTTTCCTTCGTGTAAGATGAATATCAGGTAACTGTAAGCTCTATGGACCCTAGGCTCATTTGAGCATTATTTAACCATTTCATTCATTGTTCGGTATGACGTAATGTTGGAGGATGTAAGTAGTAGGAGGATGCCAGTAGATCTGTGGTTCAAATCCCGGCCGTGGCATTGAATTTTTCATGTCGACTCTATCAATCCAATACCTTAACCTGTATGTGGCTAGTGTAAAGAAATCATTAATTTCCATCACTTAACTTAAATAATAAGAATTAAATAATGAAGCCTGGAGCTCAAGTACTTACAATAGTAAGTCGCCACAAACAGTTTATCTCAGATGCGAGAGGTTTGGAAATATATGAGTCAGTTGGAGAATTTAGTGTCATGATGGCAAATTGGCCATGGTAGCTTAATGGGTAAGAGCGACGACGGAAACCAGTAGATCCGTGGTTCAATTTCCAGCTCTGGCATTGAATTTTTCATGTTGACTCTTTTAAACCATGAAGTTTTGTTATTTTTGTCATTTATTGTTTTCGTTACTTTTTATTTATGTACTTATTATTTTTATTTATTTTCACCTTTTTATAATACATAATGTATTATAAAACCAACTTATTAAGGGTTATTTTATTAGGTATAAACTTAGACACTAAGTGCTGTTATATTCACAATAACAATATCACATTTTGTTTTATTTATATAACAAACATATTGAATACATACAAAGAAATTTTGAACGGTATGAATATGTAAGCTTTAACCTTTATTAATATCTTCTACTACATCTTTATAAAATTCTTTTGCAGTTTTTGGAATTTCAAATAATTTAACTAGATTTTGAATATCCCTTTTCTTTTCTTTGCTCACTCTATTAATTTTGGGAAAATTTTGAGACCGAAGTAGAAATTTGCTGCAGGACTTGCTGCACAGTTTCATTAAATCTACCTCCTCAGGCAAAGCAGAATATGTTATGATTTGCTGGGTATTCATTTGAAAGGAAGCTTTGACTTCAGTGTTGTTTTGCACTTTCTTTCAAGTCCTTAATTTTTCAGTCTTTGAACAACACTTTTACAGAGCCTTGATTTTGTAATATCTGATGGTACTCATCAGGACTCAAGATATTCTCATTTTTTCTCAACTCTTTTTCGATTCTGCCAAAAACTCTATCAGGAGGCATATAACTGTGCCCACGTATTGCATAGATATGTGACATGCGGGAAAATATTTTACTCTTCTCCAGGAAAGCAATAAGCATGAACATCATCACACTATTCTTCTAATTAGAGCAAGTGTCTGAAAATAAAGGAATGGTAGAAGGAACGTTACCGGACATCCTTTCTTCCAGTTCCCACAAGAAGTGGTGTAAAGCTGAGGCAACTGGTTGCAGCCTTTAGCAGATTCAGTTTCCAACAATGTATACAAGGAAACGTTGTCTTTGTTCTGGGTTTTAGATGGAATCATCATGCATAGGTTATACAGCCACAACTGCCTTGCATAGAATACCTCGCTAACAGAAAGTTTAGGCAGTGGTTGATTCTGCTGCATATCAAAACAAATAGTGATTGCCTCTGCATTTTCCTCTTTCAATAGCTGATAAAACCTTTCTGAACGCAGCTTGTGCAGTCTGTACATGGTTCTTAGTTCGTTTTACTTTTCCACATCTGCCTCTTGTCTTAATCTTCACCAGTCCCATTTTGCAGGTTGAGCATGTGTCAGTTGTGTGTTGTGTGGAATGAAAGATTGAAGAAGTTGTAAAATATGTATTTATATTTTGATAATGAGCAGACTGGTAATGGATTTCTCTACATCTCTATTTCTTAATGTCTTACTTTATAGCAGCAAAAATGCCCTTCTATAATTTTCCTGTTCTGTCACCTCTAGTTTCCTTTGGCGCATTCCCAGATAAGCGAAATTTTCTAACCAGGAGAGATAATCTATCTTTTGACACCCCTGTGACTCCTTGGAAGCTTGCAGCACATACTGACAATACTCGGCCATCATTAGTTCTGACACTGTATTTAATTAACACTCTGCTTTCTATTTGTAGCTTCTTTCCTCACCACTCTGTAATTAGGAGATTTAATACTCATATATTTCATAAGGAATTTATCTTTATTTTGCTGAGCATGGAAAGATGGTGAAATCCACTTATATCATTATGAGTCAAATCAGCTACAACACACTGATAATGCCCTTTACTTTAGGCTTTCGTGGAGTGTACTCAAGACTATGTGAACATGAAATTGCTGGAGTAGTAGCTTTTCTTGACTTACATTTTGATTTCCTTTCCTTGTTTTTGCAATTTCTACCTCCTGTGCATTCTACGATTAGGTACAGTTTCACAATCTGAGCTCCTGTCCTTTGTGCACAGTACAGTGCAGTGTCTCAATTAAGGATTAAAATGCTGTATAAGTATAACAAAGCTTTCAGAAATGAATGTGAAATCCAAGCGCACAACCTGAGTTTGCAGTTATTGCCAACTGTACATCAGTGTACAAAGTTTGCAGAAATGATTGAGAATTCCAAGAATCGCAACTGTGAGATGGCGGTCAATGCCTACATGCATTTCATAGAATTGAGGTTGCTACACGCTGGATCATAATATCATAAAATTGCATGTTGATTTTTGCTTTAACTGAGCAAGTGCATCTATCGAGTTTTGAAAAACCAGCTAATATTCCCTACCTTCTACACAGGACATTAATTGAATTTTGCAAAATCTAATTTAACAGAACAATGCAGAAGGTGAAAATTATGCCGATATTATATATAACTCAATTTCGTAAAATTTTGCATCTATTGAGTTTTGAACAAATTTTCCTCATTTGTGAAAGGTTTGAAACTTGGTTGAATGGGTCAAGCACAGTACTGACCATAATAAAATATCTACTACGAACTGTACATTTATAACTATCTGCAAATAGAAAGGATGGCTATTACTGTATTTTGTAAATGCCTATAATGTTATAAAAATGTTATTTGTATTATAATATCAAGTTATAGGCCTCAAGAGGTAAAACGAAGGGTAATGAAAATTTTCAACAAATCACAAAGGATTCGAACCCAAATTGAACTGGTGGAGTGATGAAAGTAACCTGTACCATACCATTTAGCCAATACTACGTATCGAGGGAAGGTTCCTACACAGATAAATAAGTGTGGACCTAAGGCCCACCTCGAATCTTTACACGCTGTTTTCAGCTTCATATAGTGTTGTGAGCTCGTTTTGATAGTTTTAGCACAAATAAAAGCACTGCATCCGCCGTTACTATTACTGTATGAGCTAAAGAGCACCGTAATTTGTAACAAGCGAAAACAATCTACCTAATTCTTAGTAATTTTGACATGGCTGTATAAGGAAAACATGTGTTGGCTGAATATTTGAATCCAATTGGTGCCACTGTGTAGATCTGCCATTTTGTGTTCATATCTGTCTTCTGAAAAGGTAGAGACCTTACTTTTAGTTACACCTTCTGAAATGAAATGTCATATCTGTTATTGGAATTAATTCCTAAAAATAAGAATTTTAAAGACAGTTTTTTAGCATTTATGGCTTCGATGTATGTAGTGAGTGAGTGTGTGGCGTTTAAGGGCCCGTCGACAACGAGGTCATTTGGGCCCCTCGATGTATGTATCTTCGAAAGCAGTTTTATATTTTTTTGGTACAAATATTTTCACAGGATCCTCATGGTCATTTTGTATTTTAATTGAAATTGAAAGTCCAAACTAGTTGTCACTTTTAAAGCACCAATGACCTTGTAAGGAACATTCATTAATAGATAATTAATCTGCAATACTTTGGTTTTCTTTATTTAATTAAATCTTGTAATGAAATCCGTTCTGTAAAGAAGATAAAATATATATGTTGTTAATACAATTTTGAGTCGAACTAATACTCAATGCTCCATTTATTGCTAGTATTTACCTAGAACGCGTTTCGTTAGGATCTTCCTAACATCATTAGCTGTTGTCAACTAATGGATGCCGGTTCAGTGAACTCCCTGGAGGTGATAGGTGCGTCTCTGTCTGTATCTTGATGAACTTGAAATTTGGGTTTTTTTCAAAGGTAGTATCGAAATTAAACAATTTACTTTCATATTTCTTTATAAAGATTTTTTCCCACGTGGTTAATGCAGCTGGACCTTGGACACTTTTTAGTAAGTGAATTTCTCGTTCTATGTCATGATTTTCCTTCCAAAAATGGTACGCTACTGCCGATTTATCTATTTCTTTATTCCTGATGTTAGATAGATAAATAGATAGATAAATCGGCGGTAGCGTACCATTTTTGGAAGGAAAATCATGACATAGAACGAGAAATTCACTTACTAAAAAGTGTCCAAGGTCCAGCTGCATTAACCATGTGAGAAAAAATCTTTATAAAGAAATATGAAAGTAAATTGTTTAATTTCGATACTACCTTTGAAGAAAACCCAAATTTCAAGTTCATCAAGATACAGACAGAGACGCACCTATCACCTTCAGGGAGTTCACTGAACCGGCATCCATTAGTCGACAACAGCTGATGATGTTAGGAAGATCCTAACGAAACGCGTTCTAGGTAAATACTAGCAATAAATGAGCATTGAGTATTAGTTCGACTCAAAATTGTATTAATTTTGTGCTTCATTGTATCATAGTCCTTAAACAACGGAATATATATTTTGTATTTATTAATAAATACTTTCATTTTTCCCAAAAGAATAATAAAGGAAATTAACTTATCCTGTAGATGAAGAGATACAGCTGGTGCAGTCTAGAGGTGCAGAGGTAATGTGACATTTGTTTGGACTGTAAATCTGCTTTTATAGAGAAGCATCGCGTGCAGTTACATAATTGTTATTGACTGCACCTGTGTTTCGCCTTTTGAACCACACCTATTTGTGTATATAAAGAGACAGGGATGTTTTCAATCATCAACATGTTAAACTGATACCTGTCACTTCCGAAAATGTAAGTAAGAAAAGTTAACGTGTAATATGCTATAAAAAATGCAATTAATGAGCTTAGCTTTGACGCTTATACTTTTTACTTTTGATCTGTTTTAGCATGGAAAATATTAACGTCGTAAATGTAATATGTAGAGAATATAGAAGATTTAGAGCACATGGTAAACATTGTTATTCAAATTACTAATGCTTCCGAGAGTGAAAATCCTATCCTGTATTTTAGAAATAGCATGCAGACTACATTAGATATTATTTTAAACGATGTAAAACCTAATGACATGGTAGGTTTCTCAATAGGCAACTCTGTCAATTTACAAGATAAACCAATAGGATTAAGTTTCCGCAGAAGGGATCAAGTGTCCTTAGACGTATTAATGGATGCTATAGAAAAAGTATGCCAATCTAATGCCAATTTTTATACCACAGATACTTTATCCGTAAAGGTAGATCATGTTGAAATGCCACTGGGACATGGTGCAATTAAAACAAAGGGCGTACATAAAAAGATCTATCATTAGAATTCAAAGTAAGACAAACTGCTTAGCCCATGCACTGTTAGTAGCTAAAGCACATTTCGATAGAGATCCAAATTATGTAAGTTTTAGAAAGGGTTGAAAAATACATTCCAAAGTCGATGACCTTTTGAAGGCCACAAATGTTGATCTAAGTGACAGAGGTGGAATTGCAGAGTTGCAAAAATTTCAGGACTATTTTTATGAATATAGAATTACAGTTTATGAAGGGTTGCATTGTGTGAACTTGATATATGATGGCGAAACAAATTCCACAAAGCGTTGAATCTCCTATACAATGCACAGCAAAATCATTATAGTGTAATTGCAAATCTTACAGCTGCCATGTGTAAAAAAATTTGTGTACTAGGGTTGTAACCAAGGAATGAGTTATGATGGAGCAAAAATGCATAAATGTTAAGATGCTCCGGGTGTAAGTCAGTTCCACCTTGCCTCTTTGAAGGAAACTATTTATAGTGCAACAAAGGCAATAGATATAATAGAAGTTAAAGCTGCATGAATAATCATGTACAAAATAAAATTGGCACTCAAATAGTAGTTTGTGAATGGAAGCGGCATTGTTTAATTTGTAGTCAGCAGCTAAAACCAAATCATCAGTGTTATAAGTCATACTGTAAAAGCTGTTAAAGTCAGGAGATGGCTGGCCACTTGTGTTATATGCCAATCCTTAGTGCAAAAATACCATCATCAGAAAAGGTTTTATTTGTGTTTTACAATATAGAATGTACTCAAAGCACGCAAATTGGAGACGAAACATATCTTCATGTTCCCAATTTGCTCTGTTTAGAACATTATTGTTTTATTTGCGAGAAAAACCAGCTGCAATCAATGTGGAAAAGCAGATGAGCATTTTGGGGAGATGATTGCATTAAACAGTTTATTGAATATCTGCGCCAAAATAGACCCTTTTGTGAAAAGATAATTGCAATTGCACATAATGCCAGAGCTTCCGATCTTATGTTTATTTTAGATTATGCGATCAATCAGTGTTGGGTACCAGACTTAATAATGAATGGTGCTAAAATTTTATCCATGAAAATGGAACATATAACATTTCTGGATAGCTTAAACTTTTTACCTATGAAGTTAGGGAATTTGCCAAAAGCGTTTGGAATAGACTGTGTAACAAAAGGTCACTTTCCACATAATTTTAATAGGCCCGAAAACCTGAACTATAAAGGTCATTACCCCAAACCAGTCTATTATGGTGTCGATCACATGATGGAAGATGAGTGCAAGGAGTTTTTTGAATGGTATGAAAAGAAAAAAGATGGTGTTTTTGATTTTAGAAAAGAGCTTGAAACCTACTGCATGGCAGATGTTGCAGTGTTGAGAGAAGCCTGTTTTGTATTTAGAAATACTTTTTTAGACATTGGAAGTATTGATGTATTTCAAGAATCTATTACCATAGCCTCAGCATGTAACTAAGTATTTAGAAAAAATATTTGAAACCTAAGACTATTGGTCTGATTCCTTGTGGTGAATATAGAAAAGTGGATAAACAGTCTAAAAAAGCTCTCATGTGGCTTCGACATGAAGAACTTAAAGGGGGGATTTGTATCAAGCACGCCGGTAATGGCCGAGAAGTGAGACTAGGCGAACTACCAAATCTGAAATTAGATGGTTTTTGCGAGGAAACTAAAGAAGTATATGTTCCCCTTATTCTTAGAGATTCCCTCTACGGAGGTAGAATGGAAGCATTAAAAACCTATTGCAAAACCAATGAAAAAAACTTGAATAGAGTATTACGACGTAATGTCCCTATCCTTATATACGTAAATATTTTAAGTTTCCTGTGGGTCATCCCACAATTCACATTGGACAAAATTGTAACAACATTACGGAAATGCTTAAGAAAGAGGGAATAATAAAATGCAGAGTGCTGGTAAAAAATAGAAGTCTTTATCATCCAGTCTTGCCCTTTAGATGTCGCTAAAAGTTAATGTTTGGTCTTTTTTACACTTGCGCTGAACTGTAAATTGATGCTGAATGTGATCATGACGAAGGAAAACGAGAACTGGTACAGAACGATTCATAAGTTTTCCGATGGACAAGGGGGTTGGAGAGGCAAGGGGAACAAAATCCGATTATCGTTTAGTTGAGTCTAGTGAGAGGAAAGGTCAGGTTTACCTGCTATCAATAAGACATTCCCCTCCTCGGGCTTCCGACAGCAGGTAGGGGAAGATGAACGTAATAACGATTAATGCTACCTTTAAGCAATCTACCCAGCCATAACAATAACGATAATTACAACCATAATGCTAATGATATTGATAATAATGATAATAATAATAATGACGATAACGATGATATGATAATAATAATTAATGATGATGATAATAATAATGAGGAGGAGGAGGTTTAAGCACAACACTCTGTAGTAAATTAAACATTTTATTATATGAGGTTCCAATTGAATGTCGAATTCTTTGTCTGATAAGTGCAATGCTTAAATCTTAATTTTACTCTAGAATTGAATTTATTTTATGCTTGATAATAATTATTGAGACAGAAAATAAAGGATAATTTTCATTTAAAATAATTAATATATAGGTAAAACTGAAACCAATTTCTAAATCAATGCCTATGTGCATATGAAGAAAGGAAAGGATGGAAATATTAGCTTGAACATGTATGGCATAATATGGGATATGGAACAAACGATTAATGGCTTAATACCTGGTCCACCAACCATTTAGATCTAAAAGAGTATTGAGCCTCCTAGGAAGAGAAGCGACGAGAGATTCACAAATATGAGGTCGTCTGTGCACGCTTTCCCATGCTTCCTGAACGTGATCCTCGAGGCTTTCAGGAGTTTTTTCTGCCCTGCAATCCCATTCGTTAACTATAATAGCCCAAATGTGTTCAATGAGATTTGGTTCCGTGGTTTTCCCTTATCCTAAAAGACGAATGTCGGGTAACTCTAAGCTCTATGGACTCTGGGCTCATTTGAGCATCATATCACCCATTCCATTCATCGTCCGGTAAGACTTAACGTTGGAGGACGTAAATTGAAAAAAAAAAAAAAAAGGAAATCACCATCACCATCATCATTATAAAAGCTGATCAGATTGACTTAGATGCTGGCATTCTGTTCCAAAGATTGCGAGTTCAAGCCGGGTCTAGTTCGATGGTTTCTACGTGTAGCTAAAAGTGAAGTGCATCATATCAGCTTTACTGATATTTAAAGAACTCCTTCGTGAAACCTCTGACATGCCGTTGACGCTAACGTGATTTTGTATTTGAACTGTCATTATCAAACAATAGTTATTTTATTTATTTCGTTGGTCGTTAAAAGTCTAATATATAAATACATATAAAGCTTCCAATTTGGTGGCTATATTAACTGTTGTATATTCATGTAAGCTGTTCTTTAGAACTGTGACAAAAATAATATATTCATTTTCGGAACAAAATATAAATTTTAAACAATAATTTTAGATATTAATTTTAAATACCACGCAGTTTAACATTATAGTATCGCTAACTTATGAAAGGTAGAAGTATTTCATTCCAGATAAAGCTAAAACTTTGAGTATAGGAAATGTATTCAAAAGGAAGAAAGGTAGATTAAAAGGTTGAGGTGTGCTGTGCGAGAGAGAGGAAATAACGTTATTAAAAATGATAAGATAGATACAAGGTTGATAATAGAGAGGTATATAAAACCACCTACGATTCATGTGGCAAAATTGTTTTTATTTTCCATTGAGGCTTAAATACCTGTGCGCCGAAATCGCTGGTCAGGTATAAGGAAAGTGAATCACCTGGCGCAACTCAGGGCAGGCCATTCCCGCCTTCCCGCGCAAAACACTGTCACTGCTGACTGAGGGGCGTGACGTCACTGAGAATACAACGCAATAGCGCTTACACGTGAATGTGCGTAATGCAATATTATGATTGCACATTATAAGATAAGGCGCTTATGCATGCAAATTCCACAACCCTTCTGATGAAATAAACGAGATGCATTTGCTTATGAGCTATTGTAGTTATTGGCTGTATCTTTTGTCGTAACATTATGAGTAAAAGCAGAAACCACTGCGCTGTTGCTGAATGCAAAAATCCGTTGCTACGGATGTGATTTTCCATTGTTTGCCTAAAGATCGAGAACTACAGTGCAAATGGGTTTTACGCTGTAAAAGGGCTGATCCGGTTAATGTGAATAATGCAAGGATTTGTTCCGATCACTTCCTGCCCGAAGACTATGAACGGGATTTAAAAAACGAGCTGCTAGGGTTGCCGCTGAAAAGAAAATTAAAGGGCGACGCTGTACCGTCACAGAAAATTCCTAATTGGCATGGGGATGCATTTGAGGCGGTAGTAGCTAGTACCAACAAGACCAATTTATCAGATATACATTCTATTTATGTATTTGTTTCTATGTGCACACTGAGTTTAATCGCTCTTTTTTGTATAAGAAAAGTTTCATAGGTGGAATAATAATAATAAACTGTTTTCATTGATAGACAATATCGGCAAGAGATCGCGGGTGAGAAGTTAGGACCGTGAGAAAGAGAGCGCTGTCTACTATAGCATCTTTATCTCGCAAAAAAAAAAAAAAATTGACCAGTTGACCAGCACAGAGGTAGCCCCTGACCACTCTGTTGCTGCTGAAGAAGAAATACTTAGACTAAAGCCTCAGATGCAAGCCCTGAAGAAAGAAAACAGTGTTTTGAAACGGCAGAACAAGGTTTATAAGTTCCAAGTTTCCCGAAATTCATCACAAAGTGATCTCTCTTTATGTGAGTACAAGAACCTTCTTTAGAATTAGGCACTTAAACAAAAGAGCGAAGGCAGAAATGATCAGGAAACTTGCAGCAAAGAAAACTCTTCAATGGGTTGCTTCGTCATCTTCTTGAGCTACAGTGAGTAAGGACATATGAATAATATGTTTTAAACTCTTAATACTAACTGCTAGAAGGAACCTTCATTATAATACACAAGTGGGTGTTTATTTCTTCCGATTTTGCACGTAGCAGAGCTTAAATAACACATACTCAGGTGCTAGTGTTTAACTCTCGCGGTTGAACTGTATTCTCAGTGACGTCATGCGCGTTAGCCAATGGCAGCGCGACTCTCCGGAATGGCCTACCTGAGTACTTAAGTTGCCTTGGGCGCAACTAACTGATAAGAAACCCGCCTCCCTCACGTAGGCCAGTCTTGCCCGCATCGGGAAACATCTGCTCGCTTCTGTAGATGGGTAGTAGACGAGGTAAGAAAAGCCGTTGAAATAGGTTATGAAGTGCGAGAAATTTTTTAATCTTACGAATATAAAGTGGAACAGTATAACAAAAATGCAAATACTGGGGGACTTTTTGTAGATTACATTAATAGTTTTTTTTAAATTAAAAGCCGAGGCCAGCGGCTATCCTTCTTGGGCTGAGTGAAGAAGATAAAGAGAAATATATTCGAAGTTCCCCACCCCCCAAAGCGAAGTAATTCTTTTGGATACGGTGGCAATACGAATAAATCCAGGTGCAAGGTCACTGGCAAAATTGTGTCTAAATAGTTTTTGGGGAAAACTCACCGCACAAAGCAATCGATCGCGTACGAAAATGATTAAGGAGCCTCGGGAGTTGTTGTCCTAACTACGCCGGGCATAGAGGTGCAATATATAATGGTTGCGAGCGATAAAATCATTTGACTCATGGAAATATGCGAAACAACATGTATCATCGCCGTTGACGCATACGAATGAAGTATTAGGAGCGTACGTCACTGCAGGTGCAAGACTTAAGTTATAAACCTACCTAGAGACATTAAATACACAGATACAGCTTTGATACTGTTTTTGGTTAGGGAAGGAGAGAATTGTGAAATCGAATGTGGCGATAACTTGGGAGACATGACGGATGAGCTCGCGGACTAGGTTCCAATTCCTACATTTCAGAATTTGTATCTACGTTTGCCGAATGGAAATTTCAAAACTGTTTGTAAGGTGAGGGGAATAACCCTGAATTACGCCTCTTTGCAATTGGTTAATTTTGACTCAATAAAAAATGTAATTTTAGGTGAAAACATGGATCAAAACATTGTAGTAAGAACACATAAGCAAATTAAGCGCAAAAGATCTCATGGAGTGTACGTCGTCTCCGAACCGGAGGATAAGATCTATAGAATTTGTTTCCACAAGAGAAGACGAATTTCTAACGATTCCGCCCCATTCGGGTATATAAAGCCCGACTGCACGAGTTGTCTCCTTTGATTATGGATTCTGAGACAGAGCAAGTAGTGTCCAAGTACGTAGAAAATCGGAGAAGGCACAGAGGCTTAAAATACTGTATGAATGAAGAGATAGCCCTAATTCCCTTAGAGGTGTTTCAACAGTATCCTCCCTTCGATGTAGATTACGTTATGTACAGCACACTTCGCTTCGAGACGTCGAGGAGTGAACACCGTCCAGAGAGCACCACAGCAAGACCAATATAGCCCTTTTCAGGGCTTGGCTCTTGACTGTTAGCGATCTTCAAAGAAGAACCACGCCACCAGCTGGCTACAGCATCGTGTCGGCGAGCCGTAAAAGCAGCTTCAGAGACAGCTAGTGATACAACAAACAAAGTGATTGGGCAGAGTATCAAGGCTGCAGCCAACAGTCCGAGTGACTGGTTTTTAGGCGCCCTCACCGGTAGGCTCTCTGATACTCGAGCTATTGCACCCTACACTTGTTCTTTCTCTATTTTCTATTTTTTTCCTCTATCTTTTACATTAAGTTCCCCGAGGCACCCCTTTCTCTTGCACGCAGCTTGGCTGCACTTGCTTGGCTGGCAGCTGCGCTGTCATTGGCCATTATATTGGATCCTTTCATTGGCCAATAGATGGAAAATAACACCAGTCAGGTACAGCATGCTTCATACTCTACTGGACTAGCTACCCCTGAGCATTGTGCCATGGATTCTTCCGGTAAAACTCAGTCAAATACTGAGCCAAATTCTTCCACATCTACAGTCGGGCCGTTCTTTCTCCGGCTCTGACAGTTCTCGAGGGGGGGGAAGTGCGCTGTTGCCAGTTCTTTAGCGGGAATTTCAAGCAGAGGAACATGTGTATTTTAAATATTTCACGCATTTGCAGATCGTAACTTCGTAAATGAACGTGGATAATGTGTATATACATGATCCCAGAATAGTTGCATATGGAGACAATGTACCATACCATTTACTGGAAAAGAAATAAAAAGCTACGTTTACTGAAATTGGCTATTAAACAACTTACATTCAGTCCAGTGGGAAGACGCCGCAATCCTCGTGAATATCCATATCTTCATCTTAACTCATCGCGGCTTCATCACTGGAGTCGCTGCTGACGTCATCTTCACTGAATGAAATTATCAGCTCCTCCACACGTGTTTCCACTATGCCGTCGTCTTCCTTGGCTTGTCTTAAAAGTTTCCAAGTATGATCCACGGCACTTTTCCAGTTATCCTGGGTCACTTGTTTAACACCATTTTGCACTAATAGCTGAACATCAGAAATGCGGAATGTTGTGTTATGTTCTGCAACATAACCTTTCACTTGTGCCCAAATCAGTTCGATGGCATTGAAATGACAGTGATAGGGAGGGAGCCTGATTACAATGTGACCGTGAGCAGCAGCAATACTGTCTATTTCATGAGTGCAGAAACGTGGCTTGTAAAGTTTTACAATTTGCAGGAGTTCTGCTTTCGTCATTTCTGCGGATGCTCCAGGTATGTTTTTGTTCTCCAACCACTGTAAAATGACGCTTTTCCTGTCGCACATTGTCGGTGCTTTGTTTAATTGAACTGAATGGTATGGCGCATTGTCCATAACAATAATTGAATTGGCACTGATCTTTGGCAGAAGAGATTCTTGGAACCAGTTCTTGAATGTATCTCCATTCATTTCTTCGTGATAATCACGCGTGCTCTTTGATCTGAATAAGAGCATTGCTCCTGGAATAAAACCACGTACACCACCAGCATGGAGCAAAATCAATCTGCTTCCTTTTCCAACTGGCACTTTCATTGTGCCTGCAATAGTGTCATCTGTCCATGCCTTTGTCTTAGTGTGTCCTGCATTTACCCACGTTTCATCAAGCCATACCACCTTTTCGGGATTGCTTTTTAGAATTTCCCGCAAAAATCTGCCTCTCCATGCAACTATGTCACTTCTTTCCATTACAGCTTTCCTCCCAGAAAAACTTTTAAACTGAAAACCTAGTTGTTTCAGTACTTTACTTAGGCTGGTTTTTCCGCCATCGAATAAGCCAGCTTCCTTTAAAGAACACAACAACTTCGCACGAGTGGGAAATTCCTTTCTCATATAATATTGATATATATGTCGCCTTATAGCATCCTTTTGAAAAGCATCAAGTGAAGATTTAAGGCTGACTCGTTGCCTTTGCTTTCCCGGTGTACGCAGAACTGCAGACGGCGAACTTAAATCGGCTGGGCACTTTTCCTTGGTCACATTCTTCACGGTGGTTTTTCCCACCTTCAAGGCATCACAAACTCTGTCCAGCACCTTGGTAACAGGTAGTAGAGGTCCACCATTGTCCCGCTCCTTCTCGAAGTACTCACGTAGCCTGAATATAAATTCACGGCTTTGGCTCTTATAAGAGCCGATTCTTTTCTTGGATTCTGACGAACCAGTAGCCATATTACTATAATAGCAATAATAATAAGACTTACAGACGCTAGAAATCGGAATTCACGCACACACAAAAACTTAAACAAACCACCAGCGCGAATTCCAAAAGCAACTAAAAGACACGTGGTCCACACAAAATTGAGGCGGCAACACGGTGCTGGATTTGCAAGCCACGCCCAGCAGCGACAACGCTGATTGGCGCTAGCAGACAGTTTTAGCTTCCTGACCACGACACCGGATGTACAGACTCCCAGTATCACCAACAGAAGCAGTTGGTGTGCGTGAAAGGTGTGAACGAAATATTTGAATAGAGTGATGTTGTAAAGAATATCTTGCATGATAATGAAATTACAAGTTGTATTTCAATGTTTTGAAGCTAATAGATTCCTATACTCTCATTATAAAGATAATTCTGACGATATGTTTTCAATTACTCATTATTATATGTTGGTACTAGTAACCTTCCCCCTCCACCTCCTGCAGCCACTAAATGTCAGAGCCGTAGATACAGCGGCCGGACAGTACATACATTGCACCACCTCAACTCTCTCCTGCTGGATCATCAGCCGTAGGTGCAACCACGGAAAAAGTCGCACTTGAATACTACACTCAAGGCGGAGATTTCCGCACCTTCATGGGTAGAAACTTAATAGTGAACCCAAGCATCCCTCTTTCACCAGAAGTTGCTAGATATTTGCACCTCGAGCGAAAGGCTCGCTACAACTACTTAAACCAAGCAGATGTGTCACTCGCCAATATGCTCTCCACTGCCGACGTAAATGCAGTTTAGGCAGAATTCCGCATCTACTCGGCTCACCGTTCAAGAGTAGAAGCCCTCACAAATTATTTAATACAACATGAAAGCCACATAAAGAACAATCCTAGTTGGCAAACACCTAACCTCAAGAGGGCAGCCAAACCCCGTCAGACAATTCCCCAGGCCAAACCACCTGTAACTGCCAACAGATATGACGCCCTGTCGGAGGACAGCTCCAATCAAGACTTTACGGCGCTTGTTGATGCAAACCAGAAGAAACGAAAGGTCGCCATTTCTTCCCCACCACCAGAGCAAATGGAGGAAGACCCAACTGACAGGTCTGCCCACCCTTCAGCTCAAGTTGAGCAAGAAGCCCCTATCACTGCCAAGCAATCTACACCCTCGCAGAGAACAACTCCCATATTCCTGCGCAACCCAGGACAGGCTCGTGACCTCACAAAAAGGCTACATAATAATCATCCAGACGTTAAATTCACAATAAAAAATATGGGAGGAACCATTGCTTTCTTATCAGCCACGCCCTCCGATCACCGCTTTATTAGGAAATTGCTATCTGAAGCAGAGGTCCAATATCTAACCACCCTTCTGCCCGAAGAAAAACTCCTATATGTGGCGCTCAAGGACCTTCCTATGTACGTCACAGAAGCCGATGTCCAAACCCACCTACAAGAGCTCAACTATCCAGTAGAACGAGTTGGACAATTACGATCAAACCGCTGTCCCACGCAGCAGAAACTTCCGCACTTTAGGGTGGCTCTGCGCAAAGAATCCCGCTCATCAGACATCTATAAGGAAACAAAAATGTCCGATGCCATAATCAGGGTAGAAGCTTATCGTCCTCCTGCTCGCCCTCTTCAATGTACAAACTGCCAGCAGTTTCAGCATAGTGCTGCAGGATGCCGTCTTGAGCCAGTATGCACGTACTGCGGGGAGCCTGGGCACAAACGTCCAGAATGCAAAATTATCGGAGTACCAGGGTCAAAACCTGTGTACTATAACTGTGGAGGTAATCACTCCTGCCGATATGCAAAGTGTCCCGTATGGCAGGAAGCGAGGATAGAAATTGTCCTAAATAAAAACGGTCAACGCACGAGGTTTGATGCACCTCCCAAAGTTTCTAACCCCATGGGAATACTAAAGGAGGCTTTTAAGGGCACTCGTTATCCAGGACTGCCTCCAGCTCAGAGGCTGCAGCACGTATCTTATGCAGCAGCGCTCTCATCCTCTCAACAAATACCGCAGGATGAATCTATTCTGCAGTCTTCTACTCCAGTTTCTAATCCTCCGGCCGTTACCAATACACAAGTGGTACCACCTCCAACACTACCACCACCACAACAACCAACTTCAAAACGTCCTGAATCTAAACACAGCACAGGACATACCATCAACCACAACAGACTTCATCCTGCTGCAACATCAAAATCTCGCCCTCCTCCTGCATCAGGGCAAGCCATCCATCAGAGAAGGTCAATGAATGTTCCAACCTTCACTACCACACAGTCGTTTCAACACGCTACAACACCTTTACCGGATGAACAGTTCCTGAACCTAATGGCGCGTATACCTCTGCATCTACAGGCTGATTTTGCTGCAGCTCTGGCGGACGCCATGGCTATTCGGCCCCCATCTATTCCAGCAGAAACCATTTTGGTCCACACCACCTTTGTATTCTAGCAAACCATGGCAGACACGAATAACATCATTCGCCACCTTCTAGACCTGCGCATTTGTTCATGGAACGCCAATGGACTCAGAAATAAATTACGTGAAGCAGCCAATGTTATTGCTGTTAATAAGGTGGACATATTTCTGGTCCAAGAAACCCACTTCTCTCCTAATATGAAGGCCACCATCCCTGGCATGCAATGTCATCGTGCCGATAGAGCTAATGGCTATGGGGGCACAGCAGTTTACATTCGTCGTGGTATTCTACACCATAGATTACATTTGCCAGCCACTGAAGGATTGGAAGGGACAGGAGTCCAAGTTGAAACAGATAAGGGCCCCCTCAATGTCTACTCGGTGTATATCCCTCCTGGTAGAGCTATTTCCTACCGGGACTTTGACTTTATTTTTACGGGCGCCTCAACACTAGCATTGGGAGAATTTAATGCTAAGAGTACTCTATGGAATTCCACTATAACAAATCAACGTGGTCGTCTCCTGGAGCGCTATTTGGAGCGTAAAACCCTGGCTGTGCTTGCTTCCTCATCTCCTACCATCACTCATGGAGATCGCTGTCCACCAGATTGGTTAGACATAGCTCTTATGCAAAATGTCCGCAGTCATCCAAAAGTATTTTCTCTCCCAGAACTCTCATCTGATCATTACCCTCTATTACTTTTCTTTCAGGCTAAGGCGAAGCCTAAGCCCCTTAATCCATCAATACAGCCAAGACGTACAAACTGGAGTAAATTTAACATCATGATTAGCAAGCCAGCCCAAATTGAACCATGTACTACAGCAGAATTGGCTGATGAACTGGCAAACACTATCACCACCACCATGGTAGCTGCCATGAAAGAAGCATCACCATTTCGAAGAGCCCCATACAATCCCCAGAAACCCATTCCCCAACCAATACGACAGCTAATATCCGCCAAAAACAGAGCAAAGCGTAGATATCAAATTACACGCAACCCACAAGACAAGCACGAGTGGAACAGACTCCAAGCTCTGGTGAAGATGGAAATCTCTGACTTCAGCAACGACGAATGGGAAAGACGACTCAGCACACTTGATCCTGCAGATGTCTCCCTCTGGAGGATGTCTAAGGCATTGCTGCGTATTCCCTCCTCTGACCCGCCATTGACTGATGGGAGAAGAATAGCCCAATCGTCCAGAGAAAAGGTGGAACTACTTGCCGAACATCTGGCCTCCACATTTCATCCAGCTGAATCCCCAGATGCTGAGCAGGTAGCAGAAATAGAACAGGCTGTGAGTCACTTCATTCACTCTCCTTATGATGCCCACGACGTACCCCTTACAACACCCCAGGAGGTTGGCCAAATTATTGCTACAGTTCGTCCTTTCAAAGCTGCCGGGTATGATAAAATACCCTATGCCGCTTTCAAAGCCCTTCCGAAAAATTTGTTAGATTTACTCGTTCATCTCTTCAACAGTCTGCTTCTCCTCTCCCACTTTCCTGCAGCATGGAAGCTGCTCGCATAATCACCCTCCCTAAACCAGGCAAAGATTCCAAAAATATCACAACTCACCGTCCAATCAGTCTTCTTCCTGCCATTATTAAATTATTCGAGAAGGTGCTTCAACGTCGCCTACAACACATCATGGACGATTTAAATATCCTCAGACCTGAACAGTTTGGTTTTCGGCGACAACATTCCACCTCACATCAACTTCTACGCTTCGTCGATGACACCATGCGTGGCTTCAACAACAGACACTATGTTGTGGCCCTATTTCTCGACATCTCTAAAGCATTCGATTCAGTCTGGCATGAAGGTCTTCTCTTTCGCTTAATTCAATACGCCTTTCCCCCTTACCCCATCCATTTGCTCCATAAATATCTAGCAAATCGCACCTTCGATGTTGCTAGAGATGATATTGTATCCCAACCATACTCCATTCATGCAGGAGTTCCACAGGGCAGTGTCCTTGGCCCCCTGCTCTTCTTAACCTACATGAATACCATACCCACCTTAACTAGCTGCAATTTATATTTATTTGCGGATGACACAGCCATCTCCACGGCATCCACTAGACATCTGACAGCAGTACAGCGAACACAAAGATATGCTGATATGCTGACTGCGTGGTTCCTCACTTGGAGGCTACGGATTAATGCAAATAAATCGCAGGCGGTTACATTCAGTCGTCGCCAGCTGCAAGATGTTCCTGAGTTGCATCTGGCAGGAGCTGCTGTACACTGGAAATCAGAAGCCCAATATCTAGGGGTAGAATTAGACATGCGTCTTACTTGGAAAGCCCATATTACATCGTTGGCAAATAAAGTCTCCAGAAGAATGTCCATGCTCTATCCTCTCTACAACAGGAAGTCTCCCCTAGCACTTGGAAACAAGTTACTCATTTATAAGCAGGTACTAAGACCCGCCTTGACATATGCTTGCCAAATATGGGGAGTTGCAGCTAAAACTCACCTTAACAAACTACAAGTACTCCAGAACAGATATCTTCGCACAGCAATAGGTGCTGATTGGTACATACCAAATACAAACATACACGCTGACCTATCCTTTCCTACATTGACTGACTACATTCTTGACCTTTCACACAAATTCTATGCCAACCTTTCAGACAGTTTCAACCTACTAATCCGTGGCCTCGGGGAATATATTGACTCAGGGAACACCTATAGTCATCCCAGAGCTGTTTTAGGCACTTAACATCACCTCATCATTGAAAATCCAAATTTCAAATTATTCTTTCACATCTTCTATACCTAGCTTTACATTACCCTCCTAGAAATAAAACTCACCGCCTAACCACCACCTGTATTTTAACTTGTTCTATGCCAGTAAGGGACAATGTCAGGGGATGGCTAAATGTCGATGGCCCCTGCTTTTCGAAGTAGGGTGTAACTTCAACGACACCACTGATGCTGCTGTTATGTACAGGTTAACAGACGAATTGAGGAGAAAATTAAAAATGTTTAGCCGATGTAATGTTGCCCGTCGTTAAATTTCAGCACCCTTTTACACTAATCGTTGGTGGTAGTTCGGGTTCTGGAAAGGCAGTATTTTGCGTAAATTTGGTAAAAAACGCGAAGCATTTGTGTACTGTTGGAAGTTTTAAAGAAATATTGTGTTATATCGAGAAATCGGCCGTACCAAATTTAAAACATGTAAAATTTCGCGTTGGTGTGCCAGAGTTTGAGAACCAGAAAGGAGAGCCACGAAGTGTGCGACTTATTCACGAAAGGCAGCCATCATAGAAATATTAGTGTAATTTTAGTCACTCAAAATCTATTTCATTAAGGTAAATATTGCAGAAATATTTCGTTAAACGCTAAATATATTGTGGTATTTAAAAACGTTAGAGATAAGAATCAAGTGGCGCATCTAGCCAGACAAATATCTCCCGAAAATTGGAAATATTTCTTTTTGGCTTACCTGGATGTCACAGAAAAGCCTCACGGGTACATGCCAAGAGACCGATAATAGATTAGTTTTAGAACAAATTTTTCCATCGGATTTTTTGTTTGCAATTTACGTCCTCCAACGTTAAGTCATGTCGGACGTATGAATTGGGTGAAATGATGCTCAAATGAGTCCAGAGTCAATATAGCTTAGTTACCCGACATTCGTCTTGAAGGATAAGGGATAACCCCGGAAAAACCTTTTCCGGGTAACTCATCCTGACCGACATTCGAACTCCGGACCTCTTGAACGTGAGGCAGACATGCTACCATCTACGCTACCGAGGCGGGCTTTCCATCGGAGCTCCCGACAGTAGTATACCAGCATGAGCAAAGCGGATAAGATCGAACTATCATCTGCTACACGTCCTTAAAAGCGCCAAACCAAAGCTGAGGAAAGCCATTTTGGAGAAGTCCAGCAAAGGGTGTTGGCTATCGCGGAGTGCGCTCTAAATGTGCAGAACGGTAACTGTAATTTAAGCAAATGCACCCTTCGCAATCTGAGAAGGTATAAAAATAGTCTTAGGCGCGTAGTTGATAAATCGCAAACGGTTAAAAACAAAAGATGATTTGTAATACAAAAGGGAGGATTTTTTATTCCTCTGCTCTTTGCCGTACTGACTGGAGTTACGTCTCTGATACAGCGTTAGATGTTGCAAAAGTTATTTTTATTTTCTCAACGGTACATAGATACCTACTGTTTAAAGAAGAAGCGGAGGAAAATACAGGATGCATACGAGCAACTGATCAAACTTAAATCGAGTCGCCATCCTCCTGCATATCTACCAAAGAAGGTGGCGCCACTACCTGAAACGTTGCAGAAGCAGCCTTCGCCTCCTCGGGTGAAAAGGTGGCTCGTCTTCTCTCCAGGATCTGTCTACGAGAAACAGTAAGAAGAAGGAGGAGGAGCAGCAAAAGAAGAAGAAAACGAGTTAGATGAAGAACAAGCAAGGGTTCTGACTTAACCGGTTCTCGAGAAAAAAGAAATCGACAGTTTACTAATAGGATTAATAGCTGGGCCATACGTTACACCTTATATTTACTCACCAAGGGCAACTGATACCGTATTCGGCATTTACAAGGATAGAGACGGCAGCTTCAAGATTGGCGATTCCATTCGAATAGAAGAAAACGATCTATATATAAAGAATAGATACTTTAAGGGAATACGAGGTCTGTGGGAATTGTTAACCAGGAAAAAGGTAGATCTCTCGAAAGTCACGTCTTCTGACAAGAGTAAATACAGACAAATTCTTCTATTAACCAACGGTCACTTACAGAATAACGAACCATTTAATAAGATAAAATCAAACAGAGTTGGTAAATATAAAACAATTGTCGAATTGTTTCCATCCAAGGCCGCCGAGAGCTGGACATCGTATTAGTAATGAATAAAAAGTATTTTTGCGATCCCGAACAACCTTCGGCCTTTTCCACCGTACAGAAAATTGCATCTGTTTTGGGGAGTAAACGTAAAGCGGAGGATTGGCTTCTTCATCAAGATGCCTATACTTTGCACAAACCTGCACGTAGAAAATTTCAGAGGGACCACTACATGGTGAATAACGTTAACGATGTGTGGGAAATAGATTTAGCCAATTTTAGAAGTCTTAAAAAGCATAACGATGGAGTTCAGTATCTGCTAACATGCGTAGATTGTTTCTCCAGATTTGCACATGTAAAACCTATAAAATCAAAAACTAGTACGGAAAGTGCAACGACCTTTCAAGCCATGCTAGATTCTGTTCCCCTCGCAGTCAGATCCGATAGAGGAAAAGAATGTTTAGGTTCGGCATTTCAAAAGCTTTTAAATGAGACGGGCATTGATCATCAGCTTTGTTGAAGCCCGGATGTAAAATGCACCATGGTTGAGAGATTTTAATCGTGCAATCAAGTCTAAATTATACAAATATTTTACTTACACGAACTCGTACAGATATATAGACGATCTCGATAAATTTGTATGTGCGTTTAACCGCACCATTTATTCGTCTATAGGAGTGGCTCCAATCAACAATGTGTTGCAAATATGAAAAAAAAAACTTGGAGAGGAAACGAGCCAACATTAAACCCAGACCCGTTAGGTTCCGCGAAGGACAAACGTAAGAATAAGCAAAGATAAGATGAAATTTACCAAGGGGTACGAAAAAAATTTCTCTATAGAGATTTTCAAGATTGCAAAGGTTATAAAAGCATTCGCCGCAACCCGTGTACAAACTACGCGATCTAAATGGAACTCCTATAGGTCAGCTTTACAGTTACGAACTTACTCCGGTAAAAATTAATAGATCAACACTATTCAAAATAGATAAAATACTAAAAACCAGATTGAAGAATGGCAGAATCCAACATCTCGTCCGCTGGAAAGGTTATGGTCCCGATTTTGATAGCTGGGTCGATGCATCATAGATGAAAGACCAGGAATTACTCCTATCGGAACTACTGGGTTACCTCATTTCTCATCAAAGAGAGATAAGAGAATTCGAAAATGGAAAATGAAAAAAGAAAAAGTTGGGTTCCACTACATTCCATTCCACAGACAGCGAATGAAAAGGCCAATAGCATTCGTTTAAAGATCACTAAGAAAATAGAAGGTAAAGTGGACACACTTTATAACGGAAACATTTTCTCTCCCACTAGAATTTATTATGGTCTAGGGGATCTTGTGGACATCATAAAAAAACTCTGCCAAATCTTGATGCCTACAAAACCGTTAAACAAAATATGCGTACAGACGTAACTAACGACATGAAAACTATTTTCCTTAGATCGCACAGGAAAATATCGTTTCAATTCATCTATGGAACTGAACCCATGTTTGTTTACTGCAATCTCGTCGAACCGCAGCTGCTCGATAGCTCTTACGTTAGGTGTTTAAGAATAAATCAGTTTCCATCTCACACTAGTCATCGCAAGTTTTAGAACATATTTTACGTACCGGTAGAACTCAAACATTTTCGATCCGTAGCCATTGAATTAGTGAAGAAGTTTGATTATTTGGCCCGCTTGAACTTCAGTGTTTTGCCTACTATATTAGTATTACATTTCAAAAAAGTAAGATAACTTCTTCGTTTTATTTGTTTTTCAGATGGCCTCGAAAGTATAGCCAAGCGAATGCATGGTTAACAAATAATTTCCATGGCATTCCAATAGTTTCGGGTCACGTGGAATATGATCCAAAAACCCTAGGAGTTATACATGGAAATGTATTTGTCAAGGGGGATATTGGAGTTTTTGCGCCCTTTGTAAAAGATCACAGTAGGGTATTCGATATACAAAAATTAAGGTGCAAATACAAAATTGAGTATTTGGATATTGCTCCCTCTTGCAGGTGGCATACATTTAACACCGTTAGGTGTGCCAGATCGGAGGTACTGGGCATTGTAAGATGGGTGAACGAAAACCGCTGATGATAGTTTTCCCATGGTTTCCCTACGCGGGTTCTAATATTAAATTAGATCCCCAAATTTATAATCCATGCATTTGGCAATGGACCCGCTTAGAGCGTACTATGTAAACCAGAGTGGAGGACGTCTCGGTCAGTACATAGGACCTCTATACGTAGGTAGCCCATACGTACAGCAGGGTAGAGGCTTAGGTAGCTTTCTGGGTAGTCTATTCAGAATTGTTAAACCCGTCCTTCCGGTGCAAAATCATTGGGCAAAAAAGCTCTCACCACGGCTGCAAACATCATGTCAGCTATTGCTACTAAAAAAACAGGTACCAAAGTCAAAGATATCGTTACCAGACAGGTCACGGAAGGCACACAAAATATAGTAGGTAAGTTGCAGCAAGAAAAGGGTAAGAGAAAAAAAACCGGCTCCGGAGAAAACGTCAAAAACTATGAAACCTAGAGACGTTTTTGAATTTGCACCACGTGCTCCGCGGTGCTACCAGCACTCGAGAGCAAGGTGATAGCAGGATAGCACCATGATCGCCTGTACAAATTCCTAATTTGACATTTTCGCTAAAAAGCCAATACAGTCTGCATATTAGGAAGTTTCACTACACTAATCAAACCCATTGCACCTGTAGATCAAAATGTGTTGGAATTTGTTGTTTCCGGTGAAAAGGAACACTTCATCGATTTAAATGTGTATTTCATGGTGAAAGGAAAATTTGTGACAGCGAATGGCTCCAGCTTAGCAGCAACATACAAACCTACGAGTTTTAATAATTTATTGCACTCTTTGTTTAGTCAATTGAGCGTTTCCCTAAATGGAACGTCCATCACTCCTTCCGAAGGCCTTTATCATTATCGTAGCTATTTAGAAACCTTATTAACCTAGGTCATGACGCAACAAATAGCCATCTTACTAACGCTTTCTGGTATATAGACACGGCTCTTCATTGTCTCTCCGGAGACGATGCTTCGAAAAATGGAACATTGGAAGCCGGAGATTCGGGGATGGAAACAACGCCATCATAAGAGCAATGCCTCTATAGAAATAACCATGTTTGGTAGATTGCACAGAGATATTTTCAATGTACCCACTTTGTTACTCCCGGGATTTACTCTTTAAATCAGATTAACCTAAGCTAAAGACTCGTTTTATATAATGAGCAAAAGCGCTGTTCCACAAGATAGGTTTCAATTTCTATATGCCACTCAATACGTGAAAAATATAAAACCTGCTCCCAACCTCTTGATGGCGCATTGAATGCTTTAGAAAAGGTGAACAGTAGATACGATTTAACGCGAGTTGCTGTCGCTCCTTTTGCAGCAGGGCAGAACACCATCTCTATGGACAATGCTGTATTGGGTCCGCTACCTAAAAGAGTACTCATAGGAATGACAGAAAATACAAAATTTTCGGGAACCCACACCACAAACCCTTTTAATTTTAAACGTTTTAGTTTGGAATACTTTGCAATATACGCTAACGGCCAACTGATTCCCGCGGAGGGTCTTTATATCGACACTTCTCACGAAAAGGGAACAACATTGGCCTACCAAACGCTCTTTTCTGGTTCTGGCACCCATCATTCCAACAGCGGAATTCAAATCACGCACGGCATGTATATGTCGGGTTGTTTTCTAGTGCTTTACGATTTAACGTCAGATAGTGCCGCTTCAGAAGGTCACGTTTCTCTATTAAATAATGGAAATATAAGAATAGGGCTCAGATTTAAAAGTAAATTAACACAGGCAATAGCTTTTCTTATGTACTGTGAGTACGGCAATTCTATTCAGGTAGACGAGCAGAGAGTGCACTCAGACTATTAAATATGAATACCTTACAAATAGAGCAAACTTTGCGTGGCCTACGAAATTTTGCAGACGTTTACGCATCAGACATGCTGCCTACGGAATTTGTGTAACCGTCCACATTCGTAATAAATTTAGATCCTCACAAACTACCTGGTTCACACTGGATAGCTGTAACTAAAAATTTCTATTCATTTGCATGGACGTTCGATTCCTATGGCCTTCCTCCCTTTATAAAACCCTTGAAGGGCTTCGTGTCATTTCAGTGCACCTATAACAATAGCCAGCTTCAAAGCCTCTATTCCGACATATGCGGTCAGTACGTGTGCCTCTATAATTTCTACGTCCGTACCAAAGGATACATCATGAACGAGTTCGTGGCACTGTTCAACTCTACCGATACAGACCGTCAGACTAGAGAGATGTTCCGCAGAGTTTGCCGTTTGGCGCTGCAACAAGGGGCAGCGATGTCTGCCGCGTATAAAATTCAGTATATCTATCATTATCTGTTCAATCTGTTCACCCTTACAAAGACACCCTATCACACAACAGTGGTGTAGGCGTTGGCGGATGTCCGTTAATCCGGACAAAAGCTGAGATTTGTGGTGGACAACACGGCATTGGGGCGGGTTTTCTCCGGGACCTCCGGTTTCCCCCGCCATCTCATTCCACCGGTGCTCCATCTTCATCTCATGCATCATCAGTGTCACCGCCTGCGGTGCCGTATGTAGTATAAGCGGGCGTTAAACACTACACATTTCATTTTCCGGACAAAAGCCACGCCATACTTTTTACAAAGCGCCACACCCCCGCAGACTGCCCCAACTTCAGCTACCGAGGTCGAAGGATAGAGTAGACTAACTCTATCCAGTACCTAGGTTTTAACTTAGACAGGGGTCTAACTTTTCGCCAACACATCGGGGACCGAGCGGCGAAGGTACAGGGAGTAATTGCTTTCCTGTATCCAATGCTGGGGTCAACCTCGATGTCAGTTGGCATGAAGTTATACCTCTTCCGAGTGCTGGTAATCCCGGTTATGCTTTACGCCTGCGAGATCTGGGGCACTGCTGCAGACAGCTGGCTAGCATGGCTCCAACGTGCACAGAATAGAGGACTTAGGTCTATATATTCTGTGGGATGTTATTTTCCTACCAGGTTGCTTCACGAGGCCTCGAGTCTTCCATACGTGGAGGATGAATTTAGGCGCCGGGCATCAAAATTATACGCAACTTTACCCAACCACAGAAGCGCCCTTGTCAGATCCTTGGGAGATGATGACCCCACTTGACGCCGTTCTAGACAGCACCGGTTACCCCGCATGGCTTGCGGGCATCCGAGATAACCCAGGAGCTAATCCGAACAGCAGCTAAAGCTGAGCTCCACATAATCCTTCCAAGCTGCTTGGCATCAAAATTATTCCCCAAAGTAAAAACAAATAAAACCACCAGGGTGCAAGGTATTGCATCCTGTCCTTCAACCCCTAGGTACATCTTGTAACCTCATAAATAACACCAATCTAAAAACCCACATTTCACCCTACAACATCCCGAAATCTACCTTACCTGCTGTAAAACCCTTAACGGGTGGGCACACAGCAAAAACCTTCTGGCTATATACAGCCAGCCAGCACCACATGGCATGACATCTGTTCAGTCTTGGTTCAAGATGGAAGGAGGTCTTTTCGTGGATTACACTGGGATCAGAGGAAACGGCAAAGAATTGACCATTAAAGAATTAT
>CM060952.1:88131922-88206922 GCA_030765055.1 Mantis religiosa
AACTATTTTTGAGAGGTGGACCACCTCAAATTTTGGGGAGATAAACGCACAGATTATACGGGACGGTATACTACTTGTGCATAATAATTTAATGTAATATTAACAATATTTCAGCTCGAGTTCAACTCACGACTTAACGATGCCGTTCACTTTAGCAAAATAACAAATCACTACTTTAATCACTACTTTGAAAACGAACTGAACATGAACCCGGTCTGTTTCAAACTGCGTGCAGTAGGTGCACTGTTTATTTATGCTTGAGATAGGTGTTGCCAGGGAGGAATATGGTTGTTTTTCAGGCTTATCTGTGTTGAATTGATAAATTTTGGGTAACCATGTGAAAGATAAAACATGCATCACTCGCGGTATAGTATCGTAGAAACAGGACTTTTGTACGGTAATGATCAAAAAATAAAAATTCTTTGTTGTTACAAGATTGGCTTCTGTCATTTTCAAATATTTATCCGAACGTGGTTAATGAGATAATGTTCTCAATTCAGGTGCGTGAGATGCGTATACCACATTCGGCAACACTGGTAGAAGGAGCAAGTTTAGGATTCGCTGGAGTCTGCAGTACTGCCCACCTCCATTTGCCTTTAACTTTTGCGAAGATTATACGTGTGATTATACGTGGATCAAAATCAATATCTGTGTTGTATATAATGTTTTCTAGTGTTTGTTGTAGCACAGTGGTAAAATGCACTCTCTCTGAAGAGGGTAGAGTGATCACTATTCGAACCTATCACGCGATTATGCTTTCTTATTTCAACGTTTCTACTTGGTAGTAAGCGGTAACGAATTAAATTTCAGTTTCGCCCCTACGGCTAACATCATTTCAGAGAGAATGCCAGGAGGTTGAATAATAATTTTAGTAGGACCAAATGCTCAATTCTGTATAAAATCCATCTGAGCATAATAATAAAGTTACACTTGAAGTAAAAAAAATTGAAGAGTTCTCATCTAGAGAAGAACAAAACAACAGTTGCAGTGTAATTCTGCATAAGCCAATGGGGTATACAGCATAAAACTGAAAGAGTATATTCTGTGACATTCTTAGTTACAAAATTGTCCTTCCACTGGTTAGAAATTACAAAAAGAAGACAATACCCAGGAATACTGTTGCTTAGACAGCCACTTAAGAAATTATTTAATTATGAAGTTACATCAACTATTAAGAAAGGAATTAAATTATGAAGTATTTGAGAGCTATAAAAAGTGCATTTCTGCATAATAAATAATTTGTCGAAACAGAGAACGGAAAGGAAACCAGAAATGCCTTTTAGAATATTGTGTAATCGACCGCGCTACATTACATCACCGTGCGATATGCGTTAACGTTGGAGGACGTAAATTACAAAAAAAAAAAAAAAAAAAAAAAAAATCATTTATTCTTTCGAGCATTTTTGCAACAAGTGCGGAACATAGGTTTGGGTTCTGCTGATTCTGCTCCGATAGCTCCATCGTAAACCAGATTCTGTCGCATACCGTCTGGTCGATGTTTGTTCTATTCTTTTACCATGATATCTTTCCTGCTGTTGCATATATTTAATTTCATGTAGTAATAACTTAAGGCCGCGCCATTGCTGAGTGGTTAGATCGCTTGGCTCTTACCAAGGCGGCCCGGGTTCTTTCCCAGGCGACCGAAAAGTGAAATTTGTAATAATAATAGTCTGTAATGCCATGTGGAGACAGCTTAGCCGCAAGAGTACAGTTGTAAATCAGTTCGTTACTGCGTCTAACAAATTAAAAATTTTGGAGATAGAAAGCATTTCCACATGTAGGGTTTGAGCCGCAAACCCACATGCTGCTTGTCACAGCCTGTGTCTTACCCACGTCTTGCCACTGAGCTGCGGCTCATATAATGTGCCTTATACACAACATAGATATTCGTTCTGTTAAAGTCATAATTCCAATGATTTTCCTTTTCTTGCATAGCTTCCAACGCCATGCAGTTAACAGCTGACATGCAAGAGAATTGCTGCTTGCTTTGTGATACTTAGTCGATCTTTCGTCATATTGGGTTAATACAGCCTTAGAAATCTCCGAAGTGAGAAACAGGTTAAAATGGCAACCACGATACTATATATATATATATATATATATATATATATATATATATATATATATATATATATATATATATATATAATGTTATACTATATATAATGTTATACATGTGTGAACATGTCTGATCACATGTCCCATTTAGTTTTCATTCCCTCTAGTAACGGAACGCCTGTATGAAACTGACCCGTGGACAGTATACATCTACGTTCCTGAAAGATAGCAAGTACTCTTTGTGCCAATTTTATCTCGAAATCTTTAGTAGGATTTCAAACGCCTAACATTATTTCGTGATATGTTAACAGCATTCGCGCAATACAGAACACCCAGCGGTCACATTTAGAGAATTTAAGATCAATTTTTAGTTTTGATATTTCTTAACTGACTAAAAATACATTCTGCTTCCGCATGTGAATGTGAACGAGAGGAGTTGCAATGGGAAAATCTACCTATTCTTTAGGAACATTTATGCCATCCCAAATTTGTACCAATCTAGTTGTGTCCAGAATTCCATGTTTCGACGTTTCACAACATTTAAGTTGTATCACGAATCTGAATTTCACTTATTTTAGAAGGCATTCAACCGCAATCCTTCTTAAGGAAATACTTTTTAGTGTATTTATTTTCATTACTATTTAAAACACCAATTATTCATGGGCATAAAAAATAGTGCAGAAAATTGGTATCCTCCAAAATTGTCTCGAAACATCACCAAAATTGCCAAAAAGTTATTACTCATAATCTTAAAATTTCTGTCACTTTGTCTCAATTGGTCTCAATGGTCTCAATCTCTCAATACAGTCGAGGTTAGTGACAAGTCGCCTGAAGTGGCAACATTGTTTCCTATGGCTCATTCAGCCTCATTGCATGAATCAGTTCTGTGAACACACTCCACGTATCGATATAAACATCGATTGGTACATTGCGGATCGAGATACGTGTGCCACAGAAAAATAAAAGGCAATAGCACAACAATAGTTATGATTGTTAATGAAACACCCAGTTGTCAGGATCATATTAGAAGATAATTGTCGCGGAGTATATGTATTTCTAGATAAATCGTTATTAAAATAAGGCTGTCGTCACCAGGTAACTGAATATCGGAAATGCAGCTTTTGATCTTTTTTTTTCTGCAAATTGCAAGCAAATCCGTTTTGCACACAAATTTAAAAGAAATTCTCCACTTTTTAATTGTATCGAGGTGGTAAGATTGTTTGTCATTAATAGTTCTGAATAATATTTATTACAGCTCTAAGCAAACAATTAACATTTATGTATTATCAGTTTCGTCTGTTCTTTCTTTCTTTCTTGATACCTACTGTATTTACAGTACTTCAAAATTACGTCAAAGTTGAAGTTGGACGGTAATGGGTTGGGGTGAGAAAAGCAGCAATTGTTAAAATATTACTTAACAGAGTTGAGTAATTTGCCATGTATGCAATCATTCCCTTTTGTCAGATATTTCTAGAAGAAATGAAACATATAATTATTAAGCCTCCATAAAAAGTAAAGGAGGCAAAGAGCCGGCTTCTTCTAGGCCCATCTCACACTTGACAGACTTTTCTCAAGTAATGGAAAAAGTGGTACACAATTGGAGTTAATAACATATTAACATCATCCCAGTTTGTATTTAGAAAAGGAATGTTGCTGAACATGCAGTGTGCATGCTTGAAATAAAATTCCATTAGGAATATTTCCCGATTTAGCTAAGGCATTTGACAGTATAGATCACAACCTCATATTGCAAAATTAGAATTTTACAGTTTCAATGAGATCTCTATAAATTGGTTCAGATCTTACTTATCAAGCAAAATCTAGAAAACTGGGATAAATGATTATGGTTGGAACCAGGTGTTGTTACTTAAAGTGTCCCACAAAGCTCTATACTTGGGCCATTGTTTTTATATTTATAAATGATTTGCCATATAATCTTAACAAGCTCTTTGCAGGTGATACTAGTGTACTTACACCTAAAGCGTCTCATTAGCAATTAAGAGACTTTGTCAATGTAGCATTTAAGCAGCTCAGTTATTTTAGTATGAAGCAAATAGGCTATCATTAAACTGTGATAAAACAAACTTTATTCAATTTCAGAGCAAGCATAAAGTGTGTGACGAAATTAACAACTGAGTACAACAATCACACTATGAGGAAAGTATCAGTTCAAAATTGCTTAGGCTTCAAATAGGTGATGAGCTCAGTTATCAATCAACCACTTAATTTATTGTTCACTATAACATAATGCAGACATTTTATATTATGTTTTACAAACATTGTCAAAAAATTGACAAATTTGTTAGAGAAAACAAATAAGAGTGATGCTACCGAAGACTAGCCCTGCTTGTTTTGTATTAAGAAACTTAAAACATCTGCTTAACCAAAATTGCTCAAGATCAACATAGGTATTTTGCATATTTTCACTCCCTGTTCTGATACGGAGTTATCTTCTGGAGTAGTGCAACACAAAGTAAGCAAGCTTTTATGTGGAGGGAAAGCCCACAATATTATTATTGGTGGTGGTTTTGGGCTCCATTATTCCTGTAGTACCGTATTTACAACCCAAAATATTCTTACTGCTGCTGGTGATTACATACATTATGTTATCTTTTTTTTTTGTTGTTGTTCCATTTATACCCCGCCTTTAACTCCAGTGGTCTACTTTGGAACATATTAAAGGTGTTAACTTGTATTCGTTGGGTTTTAATCATTAGACCACGCATATATTCACCTCTCATTCATACTTCCAGACTCTGGGGAAGATGAGAAATTATCTTGGTAGGAGAAAAATCCCCACTCCCACAGGTGGAAATCGAACCTGGGACCCCTAGCACGGTAGGCAGGTGCTCCACTGACTGAGCTGTAGGACCAGCGTTTAAGTTATCTTGTAGATAATTATGTCAAACCTTGCTGTGCATGATCTCAGATGACCAGTGAAGCATAAATAAACTACACTAGCAAATATGTTGCAGAAAGGATGCTACTGTTCTGTAATAAAAATTTATAATAACTTTTCGTGATACTTGAAACTATTAGGAATCCTGATCTACATAAAATCTTCAAGAAAGGTTTAAGGTTCTTGTTGTGTACTGGCTCTCTTTATGAAATGGAGAAATTCTTTAATATCCCATTCAGAAGGTAAATTTGTAATACATGGAGTGGATTGCATGCAGCAGTGATTTGATGATTTACATTATTGTAGACCTACTGTAAGTAAGTAAGTTTTATTCACCGTAGGAATATACAATATTCATGGCTTCATCAAATTTGTACTCATAAGAATAATACAATTCTTTTGAGTAATACAATTATGAATACATTAGTAATTAAATAATACAATATTACTTAAATAATACAATAGTAATTAAAGTAATGCAGTAGTAATTAAAAATAATGCAACTTAGGTCACATAATTTTTAATGTATTAAATATTTAAGAATTAGCAGTAAGACACGTTATAACCTTTACCAAAAAAAATCAATAATTACTTTATTATTTAATTTTACTTCTTAGAAACTCATCTGTTTTCTGTGTCATTTTTAGTAGGATATTTTTTACAACTTTTCTGAAATTTTTTATTATTTAGATGTTTTAGCTTAGCTGGGACTCTGTTGTTAAGTCTGTGATGCATTCAGAGGTTCATTGTTGAAATGGTGATTGTTTACACATTTTCACATGTTAATATAATATCTAAGATTTGGAAAGAGAGTGAGAGAGGGAGACAAGTGTACTACTAGTGATGGATATAGAACACATCATGCATCATAACCTATAAAATGCCCCTGATCTAACAAAAAAGAAACAAAGGAATTTCATTCATTTCTTGATATAATTTTTCTATTACTTTTGAGAAGACAAAGTAATGCTATAGTTGTTGAAGTCATGTGCTTCATTTTCTGGAATATTGGTTTTATTTTTGCCGTCTTTAACTCTTGTGACAAAGTGTTGCTTTAAGTGATTTATTTACAATGTAACATAGAGGTTTTAAAATATGCATACTACATTTCTTAATTAGATAGCTCAAACTTCCATCTATAGCTTCAGATTTTTTATCTATCTTGTTTACAAACAACAATTCATTTTCACTTACTGGAGCTAGGAATAATTATTGGTGAATTGTTGTTGACACTGTAAGACAGCTTTTGGTTTGTGAGTTTTTAGCAAGTATTTATTAAATATGTTTGTCATATCTTTAGTATTAATTACAGTGTTGTCTTTATATTTCAGTTTAATATTTGCTTTCATTGAAATATTTAAATTAGTTTCTTTTTTTATAGTGTTGCACATAATGTTTTGTTCATTTCTTGATTTACTTATCTTTCTAGTATTATTCGATATTTTGGTTGCTTGTATTACCCTTTTGTAAATTGTTTTATAGCTTTTGTAGTAATTTTTGAATTCTTCAGAGCATTTCCATTTTTAATTATATTACTGAAAAATGTTAATTTTTTGCCAGAAGTTCTTATACCTTTATGTATCAGAATGCTTTTCTTTGATTGTTATTTTAACTAGGGGAAATGCTGTCGGATAGTAGTGTTTGGAAGTGTTTAGAAACTTAGAATAACTACCACTGCTTAATGTTTCTCATATATATATATATATATATATATATATATATATATATATATATATATATTGTCAGGTTTCCTTTTCTAGCAAGTAAAGATGATATATCTTTTTTAGATTTTGCTCTGAAGTATTGAAATCTTGAACAGAATTTCTCTGCTTTAAAAATATTAATTTTATTGCACATTTTTTTGCTCTGTTTTCTATTTTTAAATATTTATGTAATATTTTAGGTTCTACCTTTCGTGTACATGCATGCATGCGTGCGCATGTGCAAAAGAGAACAACACAACTCAAAAATTAAAAAGAAATTAAAAACCAAACTTAGTTTTCTCAACCATTTGTAGTAAGTTTTTATACACTTCGCCACTTACATTTTTATATTGCTGAGCTATTCGGAAACTATTGCTTCCATTTTTAACCTCAAAGGTCCGACTACCAAACTTGGTATTTATGTTCAGTATCTTCCATGGGTGTTACCTACATAGTTTTTTTTTTTTTTTAAGAAACTTCCCTATCTCAAATTAGTCTTTACATTGAACATGTTTCAAAAATGTTGATTTCCTGAAAAATGGCTCTTAACGATTTTGATTAAAATACCATATTAACTGATGTTTGGAGGAATGTAGTTGTCTTAATAGTTGTTACACCACCAGAGAGAGAACTGCAGGTAACTCTACCAATGATATTTGGACCCAAGGTTGAAAATGAAAGCGCAGTTCCCAAAACTAGCCCTTCAAAAATGTTTAGTTAAAATATTATATGCTTAAGATCTTTTCATAATAAATAAAATGCATATCTTGAATTTTCTGGATATTTCCTCAGATGTCTGTTTCATTATGGATGACTTTTGTAGAAATAGACAAAATTCCTTAAGAACTAGACAAAATCATACTTCAGAAAGATGTGTCTGGTCAAAAATGCAATTTATCTCTCATACATTTTTCTGTTTGTGTTTTGTGTTTAATAGGAAGAGTAATTTTAACTGCCTGAAGCAGATCCAGCATCAACACCACATACTCATGTAAAAAGTTTAAGAAGGAGCCATATTCTTAATGAGAGTGGACTATGATATATTAAAGCACAAAATTAATATAATTTTGAGTTGAACTAGTACTCCATGCTCCACATATTGCTAGTTTACCTAGAATGTGTATTATTAGGACCTTCCTAACATCCTCAGCTAATGTTGACTGTTGAATTTTGATTTGGCGAACTCCTTGTTGGCAACTGGGGCATCACTGTTAGTAGCTTGATGAATTTGATGTTTGAATTCTATTAAAAGGTGGTGTCAAAATTGAATAGAATAGAATTTATTGATTAACAAACGTAGGCTTTCATGGCCAGCGTCTTGTTCTGTAGAAGATTCCGGGCTTAAGGCCGTGGTTCACTGGGTTTCATCTCTCTCCCAAACATTTCGCTTAGACTTTATTGACCACAGAACATTGAATTTATTGACCATTTAGTAGTTTTACAATATTGCAATTGGTCTCGTCAACACAGATTTCATATTATTTACGTCATTTACAATAACTTGACTACTATTGCATATACATTAGAATTTTAACATGATTCTCATTCCAAAAGTGGTATTCTACTGCCAGTTTGTCTATTTCTTTGTTCTTGATGTTCCTAAAATGTTCTTTAAGCCTTTAGTTCAAATTCCTGTTTGTTTTGCCAGTGTAAAATTTGCCTTTGCATTTTATCTGATACATACCTGAGTTTTTGTCTGTGGGTTACTCTTTTTTAATGTGTGATTTCAAAAGGTATTTTACACTGAATTCAGTTAACAAACATCTGCATTGAACAGTCCTTTTTTTGCATTCAACGAAAAGATTTTCAAATAGAAATCAGGATTATCTATGGGCAACCCATTGTCCCCATTCCTGGCAAACCTTTCCATTAGTTTCTTGGAAACACATATCACGAAGGTATTTCCACTAATTTTCAAACCGTGGTATAGGTGACATCTGGAAGATAGTAAATGAGTAGTAGATGGATGATGCATCAAGACTACTTAATTTACAGAATCCTGTAATAAAATTGTCCAAAGAAAAAGAGTAAAACAACTAAATCCCTTTCTTAGAATTGAAACTAATCAGAAAACACATAAAGCTAGAATTTTTCATTTTTAGGAAGAAACACACAGAAAATTTCATAAAATCAGATGGATACAATCCAAGACAACACAAACATGCTGTTATCAACAGTTTAACATACAGACTGGTGAATGTTCCCTTAAAAAAGGTGGAATATCAGAGAATACAATCATACAGTGCATGTGGATTTCAATGGATTCAGTGCTGAATTGGTCAAAACGAAAATTGATAAATTCAAGAGACAACAGAGATGCAGACAATAACTTCTCTTTCCCCAATCAGTAATAAAACTTCTTACAGAAAATTTACATACCTTCCCAGAGTTATATACCTTTTACAAAAAGTCTTCAAAGAACACAAAATTACTTTGGTTCCACGGAACAGATTCAGTGCACAACACCTTTTGAATTCACATAATACCAAGGATAAACCAACAGACACTCAGGTTGTGTATATAGAATAAGAAATCCATTTATTAAAGTGCTCAGAGTCCAACTGCATTAACCACGTGGGAAAAGATGTTCATAAACAAATATGAAGGAAAATACCCCTATCACCTCCAAGGGGTTCACCAAATCAAAAGTCAACAGTCAACATTAGCTGAGTGGAGCATCAACTATTAGTTCGACTTTAAATTATATTAAGGAGCCTTGTGTTTTGCTTTTGGCTATCCTGGAAAAACAATTGAACCGGTCATTTTAGAAACCTTGCATGTCCAGTTTTTGCAAAAAATCCCTTCGATACAGTTGCATATCAACATCAGGTAGCTGCATCTTGTAAGCATTGATTAGATTAGATTGAATTGATTTCATTCAGTGGGTTCACTTGTAGCCAGAAAAGGCTGTGAACATTGAACATGTTCAGAGGTATAACAATTTAATAGCATATATATGCAGTGGTGTATCTCGGATGCAAGAGCCCCTAGTGGTTTACCGGGGATATATACGAGTCAAATGGAGAATTAAATGTCAGGACGGCACGTTGGCCATGGTAGCTCAGTGGGTTAGAGCAACTGATCCGTGGTTCAAATCCCAGCCATGGCATTGAATTTTTCATGTTGACTCCATCCATCAAAAACCTTAGCCTATAAACAGCTAGTGTGGAGAAATGATTAATTCCCATCAATTAACTAAAATAATAAGAGTTAAATGATGAAGCCTGGGACTCAAGTACTTACGATAGTAAGTCACCACAAACGGTGTATCTCGGATGCAAGAGCCCCTATGGTTTACCGGGGAAATATACAAGTCAAATGGAGAATTTAATGTCAGGACGGCACGTTGGCCATGGTAGCTCAGTGGGTTAGAGCGACTGGACGGAAACCAGGATATCTGTTGTTCAAATCCCGGCCATGGCATTGAATTTTTCATGTTGACTATCCATAAAAAGCTTCATGTATAAGTTGATAAGTTGCATTATTTGTCGATATTCCCTTTCTGAATCCAAAACCTATCACTGATAAGTATGTTATATTCAAGGTGTTTATACAGTCTAGTGAACATTACTTTTTCAAAAACTTTTGAAATAATTGGCAAGAGAGCTATTGGTCTATTATAAAATAGAAATGACTCTTCTCCTGTACTCCGTATGTGCGAAAATTGTGTTCCTTTATTGAATTCATTTTAGAAATGACACATGTCCTGGACATGTGTACTGTTCTATAATGAGCATTAGTGCAATCCTAGTGGAAGATTCATGAACAATTATACTGATAAGCATGATTTTGGGGTTTCCTCCAAAATAGGTCTATTTTACTAAATTTTATGTGCTGATTCCAAAACTTCAATCAGTCCTTTAATTTTTTTGCCATGTACCGTTGTCTCATGAAAGTCAAGGCAGGAATGTCCCTAAACCTCAAAGGTTTCATTACATCTCACAAATTTTATGTACTTTGTGTGTTGTAACAACAGAGCAGATCATTTATTGGCACATGATTACATAGGCGGTTTAACTGAACATACATTTGACCTTCGAATTCCGGGAGAACATATAAATTTCTCTTTACAAAAGGCTTGTGGAGGACCAGTGTCAATTAAACTCAAGAAAATGCGGAATATTTGTCGTTTGATGTGTTACATTCCTTCAGAACATAGCAAGTTTTATGCTGAAATTTTACAACTGCCAACCGCTCATGATGATGTGGACTGAAAAGATTGTTAGACAGTGATTTAAAAGACAGTAATGTAAAAGAAAGACTAGAGTTGTAGCATATAAAATAAAACAAAATATTGGCTGTTCACAACAATAAAGAACCTTTAAATACTATTCCTTTCTTGGAAGTGTTGAAAACAGTGTTGTTATGATAAATTAAGTATAAAGAGAGTCGATTAAAGACACTAGACAACACTTACTTTTAAATTTTTCCGGAACATGTTTCTGAGGCTTTGCCTCTATCATCAGCCGGCTCTTTAATCAACTCTCTTTAAAGTTAATTTAAATACTATGTTAATTTTGATAGTTCATTTTAGATAAGTTGCATGTCCAAATGCAAATATTAGTATCAGCGTTTCAGAGCGATATGATGAACCTGTAATGTCCACTTTTTTCACTATTTCTGATAGTGACGCTCTTGGGGAAAATGTTGCGATGTTTTTAGGATGACTAGTATATCCTCTAATAGGCATCTGATTGCATAAAAGGTCATACTGCTGGCCTTGCTGTGCAATTGGTGTGGCCGACCGTGATTTATTTACATTTGTTTTATTTGCATTAAACACAACACCATTAACATCAATAGACATGCATTTATTCTCCGGTTCCTTAAGATACAAACAACCTTACATTGTATCGAGATTTAACTGTATTGGTACACCACAGTGAAGTGAAATAATTAATTTATAGATGAGTCGTATTTATTGCACATCTGCTTCACTTAGGTACCTATTTTGAGGACATGTTTCGCAAATTATCGTTTGCATCTTCGGCTCTTATGTGACTAAAGCTTGATCCAGAGGTGTGGGTAATTCTGGAGCTGCTGCTGCCATCTGTTAATTTAGTGATGAACTTAAATGTGGGATTCTCTTCTGGCGGGATTTCAAAGTTCATTAGTTGGTTTTTATGTTTTTCTATGTATATTCTCTCCCATATGACGAGTTCTCTATGTTTTTGTACGTATTTTAGTAATTCGGTGCTATCTTCAATTTCATGATTTTCAGACCAGAAATGAGGTGCTATTGCGGACTTATCAATATTTTTGTATCTTAAGTGCCTGAAGTGTTCTTTCTTTCTAGTGCCTATGTTTCTTTTTGTCCTCCCTATGTAAATTTTTTTACAGTCTTTACACTTTATCTTGTAAATGCCTGACTTTTCCTCTGGTTTTATCTTATCAGTATTATTACTGTTAAGTAGGTTTTTAATGTTGTAATTGTTTTATGGTGCCAATGTTATATTGTACTTCTTGAATATTTTTTGGAACTTTTTTGTGGCCCAGGGGTGGGCCACAAACATGCCACACAAACATGCCACCATCAACAGTCTCACACACAGATTAGTAAATCTACCCCTCAGCCAGCAAGAATATCAAAAAGAATACCATCAAATCTTAAAAACTGCAATTAAAAATGGATATGGAAAAAACCTTGTAGATAAAAAACTAAAATCATTCAAACTTCAAAAGAGATTAAAACAGATCACAGCTCTCACACCAATAAAACAAGAAATTAGATTTGCTAAATTTACTTACCACTCCTGGGCCACAAAAAAGTTCCAAAAAATATTCAAGAAATACAATATAACATTGGCACCATAAAACAATTACAACATTAAAAAACTACTTAACAGTAATAATACTGATAAGATAAAACCAGAGGAAAAGTCAGGCATTTACAAGATAAAGTGTAAAGACTGTGAAAAAATTTACATAGGGAGGACAAAAAGAAACGTAGGCACTAGAAAGAAAGAACACTTCAGGCACTTAAGATACAAAAATATTGATAAGTCCGCAATAGCAGCTCATTTCTGGTCTGAAAATCATGAAATTGAAGATAGCACCGAATTACTAAAATACGTACAAAAACATAGTGAACTCGTCATATGGGAGAGAATATACATAGAAAAACATAAAAACCAACTAATGAACTTTGAAATCCCACCAGAAGAGAATCCCACATTTAAGTTCATCACTAAATTAACAGATGGCAGCAGCAGCTCCAGAATTACCCACACCATTGGATCAAGCTTTAGTCGCATAAGAGCCGAAGATGCAAACGATGATATGTGAAACATGTCCTCAAAATAGGTACGTAAGTGAAGCAGATGTGTAATAAATACGACTCATCTATAAATTAATAACCTTACAATGCTCGTACAATGGTGACAAATTAAATTTAAGCCATAACACAAAAACACTCCATAAAAGAAATGAAACTAAAACAACACAAAATCAGCGTACAATATTCTGTACGATTAAATAAACTAAATGAAAATGTCACTGTATACGTCATATGTTGTGGCTACAAGTGCCGATGATTGAAGATGACGATTTGAAAATCATTGCCGATACAAGTTCCTCGCAGCATTGGCAGATTTCCTGGCAGCACCGTAATTTAAATGAATATTTGCATACTGTATACTTTGTAAATGGCAGTGTGCTGAATATTGGCCCATATTCCTTCACTGTAAATCGCTTGAATTACGACCGACCTTGTGCGTGATGTAAATATAGGTGTTGTGTGCAGGGCTGTTCAAAAAATATGGTATCCATAACTTTGTGAATCATTGTGACATTGCTATTAGCAAGTGGACAAACCGAGATGCACTTTGTGTTATATGCATTGTTCTGTATTATATATAAAATTATTTGCACTTATTCACTTCCCACCCTGTATGTTAGTTTATTATGCAACTAGACTATAATGGTAGTAATTAAAATGCGAGTATAATTACTGCATTTGCTTTGCTCACTCTGTTAATAATTATGATGCGAGCATTTTGCTTACCATTATAGTCAAGTTTCATACAATTGTTTATGCTCGATCATGTATCTAAATTAAAGGTTTCATTTCAAAGTATTTATTTCCGGTTTGTGTGATAGGTTACATTTGTGAGATGTAGTACGTAGTGTGCAGGCACAAAAATATTGATTACTTCCCTATAAACAGCTGTTAATGTGTGACACAGTTTAACCTAAAAGAAAGTATAGACAAACTGGAACAAATTGAATAAATGAATGTTCAGTGTTGATTTCAAAATAGAATAGTGAGTCCACATTGTCAGTGATTTCTATTTTACGACAATTCTTCAAAATACACTAGGAATACATTTTCTGAGTATGAATGTATACCTTTTGTATTCTCGAATCCATGAATTGTGAATAGAATTTCTCGTACATCTTTCATGACTTTTGTGGCAACAAGTTGTTAGTAACATTAAGTGCTTTTGCTGTAATTTCTGAGGGTGTAAGTTCAATGTCACTGTTACTAGTGTTAGACATTTTGACTTTTTTCTAAACTGGTGCTAGTACTGTTGTCAATCAAAACGAGACTAATCGATACTTGCACTTTCATAATGTTACGTGGGCACTTCTGATTGGTCGAATACCAATACTTTAATGAACAGGTGTACTTTAATGAGGCCCATTAAAGTACTGCTACCAGTTGTATAAATACTAAAGTTTGGCAAGGTCAAGCATAAATGATAATAATATGTCCCTTCAATAATTAATATATTTTTATTGAGTTTGCTTTTCATACCTTGTCTTCTTCCATCTAAGATAAAAACAGTTGCCTTTTAATCTTCAAATACACTTCAGAAACAGTTTTTTTTTTTTTAACCCTCCTGAATACTGTATTTTAGAGCTTGTGACTTTTCTAAAATGACGAATTCAATTGTGGAAACTACAACTCACAACCTTCTATATCATTTAAAATATGACTGCATAAAAGACATAGAAAATAAAATAAAAGTGAATCGAGAAGATATTGACACATTGCTTCACTTGCACTGTTTTCACAGGACATGTTTCAAGAGCTGTTGCTCCCATCTTCAGCTGAGTCTCGACTAGTGCAAACTGCAGTGGTTTCCTCTTTCTCTATCGATGATATGGAGAAAGCGGAAACCACTACAATTTGCACAAGTCGAGACTCAGCTGAAGATGGGAGCAACAGCTCTTGGAAACATGTCCTGTGAAAACAGTGCAAGTGAAGCAATGTGTCAATATCTTCTCGATTCACTTTTATTTTAACTTGTGCTTCACTGTCTGCACTTTCAAGTTTTATACTTTGATAGAAAATCTTGTTGCTCTCTTTGAAAACTATGCCATCTGGAAGCTCAAGATAAAGTGTGCAACTATTATGGGTGCATTATAAGTTGGTGATTGACAGTTGAAGGAGTGGGGAAAGAGAGGGGATAGCACCGTTGCCACTTTACCGTCCCTCTCCATGTGCTAGGCAATGAAGATGACGGGTAGAGGGGAGGTGGAAGTTCGGTTGCAGTCAGTTGCAGTAATGCACACGCACATATTCCTAGAAATTTGCATACTGCAATATTAATCGTAAGACTGCCGTAAGACTGTCTACACGTTTAAGTGAGCAGTTACCTAAAACAACATACCAAATCTTCGGAATGAACAAAAAACAAATGGTTAGCTACAGTTAAGATTTAGAGAAATAAAAGTGCCATACCTGCATAGAATTATGTATTCTAATCCAACGGGAATATGCCGCTTATCCCATAGTCGCTGCTGTCATTGATACTGCTTTTCTGATCGTCGTCGTCGTTGCTGCCGCCGCCGTCGTCGTCAGAGCTACTGCAATCTCCCACGGAAATTATGAGTTCTTCCATACTTTCTTCCAAAAGGCCTTCATTTTCCCATGCTGCCACTATAACTTTTTTTGTGTGACAAACAGCATCTTCCCAATTTTTACCACTTATTTTTGCTATTGCTTCTTCTGTTAGTTTTATAACAGATGTTACACTGAAATCTATATTGTTGCGCGCGACATATCCCTTTATTTGAGCCCAAATCAATTCTATTGCATTAAAATTGCAATGGCAGGGAGGAAGTCTAATAATTTGGTGGTCTTTTTCTGCAGCAATTTCATCAACTATATATTTTGGGAACTGCGGTTTATTTGCCTTTACCAGTTCAAGCAATTCATACTTTTTTAAATGGTCTTGAACACGCACATTGTTGCAAACAAGCCATTCCAAAATAACACTCTTCCTGGATGCCATTGTTGGAGCTTTGTCTAAAATGACAGAGTGATATTTTGCGTTATCCATGACAATTATGGAATGCCTCTCCAAATTGACTAATAACTGCTCTTTGAACCAGTTAAGAAATTTGGAATGGTTCATTTCTTCATGATAGTCTCCTGTTTTCTTAGATTTGAAGAGGAGCAACAGTTCGGAATAAATCCAAAAGAGTTTACCACGTGAAGGAGGATTATTCTTTCACCTTTACCTAATGGCACCCGCATTGTTGCTCCCAATGTATCATCAGTCCAGCCCTTGTTAATGCAATGATTAGCATTCACCCAGGTTTCATCAATCCATACAATATTCTCAAAATCACAAGAAATAATTTCTCGTAGGAACCTACAGCGCCAGGCACATATGTCCGGTTTTTTCAGCAAGATCTTACGGCCATTAGCTTTTTATAGCGAAATCCTAAAGTTTTAACTATTTTTCGAAGTGAGGTCTTGCCAACTGTAAAAAGATCATCCATTTGTAGAGATGAGTGCAGTTTTGAAAGTGTAGGATATTGCTTCCTGGTATAATACGCATAAATATGGCGGCGAATGGCATTTTGTTGAAATGGATCCAGGTTAGTGACCGAGTTATGTCACTTCCTATTCTTCCCTGGAGTTTGTAACCGCGGTGTACATGCCTGATTTTCTTCACTAGCGTGTTTCTCTTTCCCTACTCTATGGTATTGTTACTTACACCAACAGCAGCTGAGGTTCTGTCCAGTACTTTTGAAACGGGAATTATTGGACCCCCATTGTCTCTTTCACCCTCAAAATATTTGCTTACGGAACATATAATTTCCTTGCTTGTCCTTTAATTGGGATTCTGTGCCCAAAAACATTTTTTGTGGTCTTCGCAGATAGTTTCTTTCTGTCTGTTTCTGTAGCACAAGTGTTTGCGGTAGCCATGAGTAACGATAATTAGCTAAATATTAAAGTTGCACTGAAACACTGAAGTTGATCACTGAAACACTAAAGTTGATCACTGAAACACTAAAGTTGATCACTGAAAAACTAAAGTTGATCACTGAAAAACTAAAGTTGATCACAGAAACACTGAAGTTGATCACTGAAACACACGAATTATATTGCGAAAATGTAAAGCTGTTTACACCCTGTGAAACATTCACTACCTGAAGCAGTACACTCTTAGTTTGGTAGTGATGACAGGGAGAAATACCCTAAGTACCGTAAGGGTTATTCATGTTAGAACTGGACCGGACAAAGGCAGGTAAGAAGGGTTGGTCATTAAACTGTAAAGGTTGGTCATTGACCCAGAAAACTTCATAATATATTCCTTGAAACTAAATCCACACCTGTTCCCTTCCAACAACGCATACCATTTCATACTAAAGGGCAACGAACGACGACAGTATTGTGATACCGCTGATTCATAAGCGAAGCAACAATAGTAGCAGTGTCTGCTTATCACAAACCTCAACATGCCGATAGACTAGCGTCATGCATAAAGCACGTGGTGTTGTGCGATAGAGTTCGCAACACAGGATAAGCATCTGGGGTTGCTATGGCAACAGTTTACTTTTGATTGGTGGATTGCTAGGCGACGGCAATGATGTGTCAGTGACGTGTTTATCCCCTCTCCTTGTTTCCGCAGCTGAACAGCACGTGGAGGCAAAATGCCAATCACCAACTTACGATGCGACTACAATAGTAAAAACTCTTAAAAATCTGGAAATTAATTGTTCTTTCACATTGGCCATGTGTAGGCTTAAGTATGGAAAGATAGATTCAGACTGAAAAATTCATGCTATAGCCGGGATTTGAACCACGGATCTTCTGGTTGCCATCCAGCCGCTCTAACCCATAGTAGCTCAAGGGTTAGAGCAGCTGGACGGCAACCAGAAGATCCGTGGTTCAAATCCCGGCTATGGCAGGAATTTTTCAGTCTGACTATCTTTCCTCTTAAAACCTGTTATTGTATCTTAATTCTGGATGATGAATAGCTAGTGCTCAGCATAAACGTTTGTTTTTGACATGTTTATATATGAAACCTGTTGAACCAGTAGTACATCCTTTGCAAATTACACATTAACTACAGTGCTGGATTATTGATTATATTTTTCTTTTTCTTCAGGTTTTGTAACAGATCCTTGAGAATTCCAGAGCCATACATAGGAATGACTGACTGACAGAACACCAGATTAGAAATTCAAGGTTATGGCAGTGAAGAATTCATTTGAAGTTCAATCAATAATGTCATCTTTCTTCAGAAACTCTTTTAAATAATAAGACAGTTCTGCTTTATTAGAGTATATAATGAAGTTTAAGAATTATATTGACAAAATGGATACTAACATTTTACTGAAAAGAGCATCAACTGAATCACATTGTGAATCAGAAGAGATTGTTGCTTTTACACAGAGAGAATCGGTTCCTTTTGCTTCAGTTTTCATAATGGAGAGTTATTCTGACATACATGCAGCTGATCATGAAATACACACTTGCTCCAGCATTCATGGAGTTGATCATGAAGTAGGCACTATTACAAAAATCAAAGAAGAGCCTAGAGGCTTGGAAAGAACATTAATTGAACCACAGTCTGATTCACTGGATACCCTTGGTTCAGAAGTTCAGGTGAAGAATAAGCTAGCATCTGTTTCACCGTTTATAGTGGAACCTGACTCTGAGATATATGGGAGTGATCATAACAAAAGCATTAAAAGTGAGATTAAGGAAGAACATTGGTTTTCGAAAAGAACAACTGAAATTATAGCTGAATCAGAAGAGATTCATCTTACAGATAAATCTATACACATAGATACAGAGGTAAGTAATAATAATAATGATAATGACAAATCAAGTATTTGGGGTGATGAACCATATCAAGTTTATGAAAGTTGAGCTTTCGCTCATTCCATATTCCATGGTCTTTAGGATCTGAATAAAATGACATTGTCATCATTCAGTTGGAAGGCTGATGGACAGCTCTTAGGTGTGCTATGTGTGTACCTGTTGTAGGAGGGACTTGATTATGTAATGACAAGAATAAGGAGTTTGCAGGAAGACGGGTGAGTTTTAAGTGAGGGGAAAGAATGGAGGTAGCTTAAACTCCTCAGCAGTTGAGACTGTGCTTCTGCTCTCTATATATACAGGATGGCATAGGGAAATGGGAAGTTATGAAGTAACATAATTTGCATGAGTGAATATAGGAAACAACACATTGACAGAAGTTCATGTATACAGTATGCTATTTCTGTTTTCATTACAAAATATCACTTAACTTCTGAAAGATGACATCAGAAAGATGTGCTCCATTTTTGTGTTCACATTCTAATAACCAGTTCTGAAAACTCTGAAATGTTCGCTGTAGCATGTCTTGGGGAATGGCAGTGACTTCGTCTTCAAATTATACACACGCCTGAGTACATTGTATCTGTTAGTTTCCATCAAAAAGAGTCCTTGCCGCTCTGTTCATCAACAGCATCTATACTAGGGACTGGATGATGAAACATGCAAATAATACTGCACACATTTAAATTCTACCCCCTACAAGTTACAGATTGTGCAGCAATTACATTCACAACACTCTGTGGCATGTAAGGAGTTTTGCAGATGGGTGCTGGCTAAAATCAAGAGGGTGCCCATTTCCTTACCAAAGTACAGATGTCAGACAAGGCCCACTTCCACCTTAGCGGGTATGTAAACAATAAGAATTTTGTTACTGGACACAGGCCATTCTTCATAAGTTACACGAGCATCCATTACATAGCACCAAGGTTACAGTATGGTGTGCCATTTCATGCCATGGCATCATTGTGCCTTAATTTTTTGAAAGTGAGTATGGAATTACAACAGTAACATCTGCTCAGTATGTTGATATGCTTGAAACATTCTTTACTCTGAAACTACATACCTGAACATTGAAAACATGTGGTTTCAGCAGGACAGAGCCACGTCATATGCTGCTAGGTAATTGATAGAAGCCATTCGCCAACCTTGTAATGGTAACATTCCATGGTCTGCGAGGTCACCAGATCTTAGTTTTAGTGGTCTCTTCCTGTGGGAACATCATAAAAGTAAAGTGTACTGCTCACGTCCTGCAACTATTCAAGAACTTAAACAGCAATCAAAGACGAAGTCACTGCCATTCCCTCGAGACATGCTACAGTGAGTATTTCAGAGTTTTCAGAACAGGTTATTAGAATGTGAACACAAAAATGGAGCACATCTTTCCGATGTCATCTTTAAAAAGTTAAGTAAATATAATTTTGAGTCGAACTAATACTCAATGCTCCATTTATTGCTAGTATTTACCTAGAACGTGTTTCGTTAGGATCTTCCTAACATCATCAGCTGTTGTGGACTAATGGACGTTGGTTTGGTGAACTCATTGGAGGCGACAGGTGCGTCTCTGTCGGTATCTTGGTGAACTTGAAGTTTGGGTTTTCATCAAAGGTAGTGTCGAAATTAAACAATTTTCTTTCATATTTCTTTATGAAGAAAGTTACATTTTGTAATGAAAACATAAATGGCATGCTGTATACATGAACTTCCATCAATAAATGTGTTGTTTCCTGTAATTCACTCATGCAAATTACAATACTTCATTAATTCCCATTTCCCTGTGCCACCCTGTACTATAGCTTGTAGGGTGGGGCTTGCTCTGCCCTGGCCAATAAGCGAGTAACAATCCATGACTGGGCCAGTTGATTAGTGATATGTTTGCCATCAACTATAGCATTCTATAAGGAGTCCGTACTCTCTCTGTGGTCATTGGAGTTGCTGTTGCAAGTGTTTTTAATGTCTGTTGCCCTAGTAGGACTTAGTTGAAATCTGCAGTCTCTATTGTAGTTGTGTGAATTTGAATGGCTTCCTTAATGATTCTGTCCCAGTTTTTACTATCACATTTTCTATGCAGTGTTTGACCATTGCCAATTTTTCTGGTTATAGGAGCCTGATGTTGCATTGGTGTTTCTTACACCTTTCTTCAATTGTGTGCCCTGTTGGCCTTCATACAGTTTCTACATTTGCAAGGAATCCTGTTCATTCTTGTGACCTTGAGCAGAAGTGGTTCTTTTACCGGCCTTAGATATTGTTGGATCTTCTTAGGAGCCATGAATAAATCCTGATGTTGAATCTTGTGTGGTTATTGAAAATCTTGTTAGAGATGGAACTAGAATGGTATGTAAGCTTTGCTTAGCCAGCTATTCATCCTTTGATTAACCTGATATGGCTGATCGCTTTCAAAGACGATTAACAACAATCTATAGTTGTATCCTAACTCTACTACTATTTATTTAGATAGTATCACATCACATTGTATTTAAACTGTTTTCAAATTTACTATAATTTGGTATAGTTGACATGAAAAATTGAATGCCATGGCCGGGATTTGAACCACGGATCTATTGGTTTCCATCCATTGAGCTACCATGGCCAATTTGCCATCATATTAAATTCTCCAATTGGCTCATATATTTCCCTGGTAAACCACTAGGGGCTCTCGCATCCGAGATACACCGTTTGTGGCGGCTTACTATTGTAAGTATTTGAGTCCAAGGCTTCATCATTTAACTCTTATTATTTAAGTTAATTGATCGAAATTATTCATTTCTTCACACTAGCCGTATATAGGCTAAGGTATTGGATTGATAGAGTCGACATGAAAAATTCAATGTTACAGCTGGGATTTGAACCATGGATCTACTGGTTTACTATATTTACTATATATTATTTACTATAATTTGTTCAAAATTGAAACTTTAAGGAAATTGAAAGCTATAATAAACTAATAGTAAAAACTATTTGTAGTCGGTTTATTGACACTCGTCACTTACTTCTTTTATATTATTGAGAGACTAGTTTCAAAGGCCATTGCCTCCATTTTCAACCTCTCTCCAACTAGCATCTGTTGTCTGCTCTCCTCTCTCTGGTGGTGGAAATATGAACTTTTTTGTCAAATTATCTACTGGTGGGATTTCAAAGTTCATTAAGCAGTTCTTATTTTTCAATATGAATATGCTCTCCCATATTGTTAGTTTATTTATCACTCCCTTTAATAATTTTGGATTCGGATCAGTGTCATGATTTTCATTCCAAAAATGAAATGGTACTGCTGAGTTTTCTTCTTGTTTCCATCTGATGTTTCTAAAGTGCTCTTTGACTCTGGTTTTTATATTTCTTTTAGTTTGATCTATGTAGCATTTTTCATAATTTTTACAACTTATTTTGTATATTTCAGATCTGTTAACTGATGGGATTTCATCTTTATCACTCCTTTTAATAATTTTGGATTCGGATCACTGTCATGATTTTCATTCCAAAAATGAAATGGTATTGCTGAGTTTTCTTCTTGTTTCCATCTGATGTTTCTAAAGTACTCTTTGACTCTGGTTTTTAGATTTCTTTTAGTTTGACCTATGTAGCATTTTTCATAATTTTTACAACTTATTTTGTATATTTCAGATCTGTTAACTGATGGGATTTCATCTTTTGTTTTTGAATTTAGCAATTTTAAAATTGAATGTCCATTAGTAGTTGCCAAGATTATATTTTGTTTCTTAAGGATCTTTTTAAATTTATTAAATGTTTGTAGGTGATATGTGAAGGAACTGAATATGCTGTTACTTTCTTTTTCTTTTGTAAATGTGGTTGCTTCCTTAATGATTTTCTTTAGTTTAACTTTTCTAATTTTCTTAAACACCAGACTTTTGTTGTATCCATTTTCTTCTGCTATGTGTAGTATGGCTTTTTGTTCTTTGACATATTCTTCTTTATCCATGGATATGTTGACTAGTCTGTGTGTAAGGCTGTTTATTATTGCATGCTTATGTATAATTGGGTTGTAGCTATTATTTTTTATGTAATTTTCTGAATGTGTTGGTTTGTTGTAAATTCCATATTTTATTTTTGTGTTATTCCTGATGATATTTAGATCCAAGAAAGAGAGTTGTCCATTGATTTCCTTTTCTATTGTGAATTTGATAATCCATTTTTGCAGATTGAGTAATTTTAATCCATCATCTAAATGTTTATTCGGCACTATTTACTGCTTTAATTAATGGTTTTAATAAAGACTTTATAAATTAAAAAAATTGATAAATTCAAATATCAAAAAACTGTTAATGAATTTCTACCCTTAGAAAAATAAAAGACGATTATAACTTTAAAGAATTTACTTACCATCCTTGGATTAATAAACATTTTCAAAAAAATTTTAAGGAGTTTGGTATAACTTTAGTTCCTCAAAATAAATATAGTATTAAAATTTATTGTATTTCTCTAAAAAAGATAAAATTCCTAATAATAAAAAATCTGGTATTTATCAGTTTAATTGTTTTGTTTGTGATAAGGTTTATATTGGAAAGACAAAACGTAATTTGGAAACCAAAACGAAAGAACATTTTTGTAACATTAAGTATAAACAGACTAATAAATCAGCCGTAGCAGATCATTTTTGATTATTTAACCATGAAATAAATCCAGAAGTTAAATTATTAAAACAATTAAATGGTCCAATAGATTTAATGGTTTGGGAAAAGACATTTATTTTAAAAAACAAACATCGCCTAATGAATTTTGAAATACTGGCAGTCTATTCTGTTTTTAAATATGTTTTATTTTCAGATTTTGTTAGTACTAACAAGAACATATTAACATCTAGCATTCATAATGATGGCAACAGCTTTGTTGTTTCTGGCTGAGGATGTGTAAAAGTTTTACATGAAATCACGATCCCAAACAATTTATAAGAAAAGTGTCATCATTTCTTATAAGATATGTGAAGTTTTAAGTTACAAATTGTTATATTTGTATATATTTGTTTGCTTCACTGTTATAGCTTCATATTTTATGTATGTATAAGAAAGTTTAGGGAAGATTATTTCATCATTATTTTACAATTGGACCTTTGAGGTTGAAAATGGAAGCAACAGCTCCCGATACTATTTCCTCAGAAATAAAAATGTAAGTGACATAGTGTGAAAAATGGACAACAAATAATTTTATAATGCTTCTTTCTCTAACTAGTTTTGTTGTTAAGCATGGAGTACTGATTCCTGTAATATGAAATTAAACTTTGACATATAGATTATGTAATTTTGCAATACCTATATGTATTCTGTAGTAGATTTTGTAGTATCCCAATTATGTCACATAGCAAATTTTGCAGAAAATCCCCTGATTGCATAACATTTCAATTTATAAGATGTTATGGTGAACCCCCCAGGGGCCTACTTCAGTAAGTACGGGTTTGGCACACCCGGGGTCCCGAGCCAACAGTCTCCCTCGTGTGGGCTCCTCTTCGTGGTTGAGAGAGACGGTCAACAGGCCCACCCACGTGTAAGCCGTGTGTGGAGATCTGTGGAGAAGGTTTTTAGATTCTTGTCTAGTTTAGAGTTTAATATTTAGTGAACGAAATTTTTAGTAGGTTTTGATTGATGTTTTTTATATAGGTGTATTTTTAATAGGTTTTGTTATACTTGTATAGTTTTTAGAAAGTTTTATATCTGGCTTTTGCCATGACTAGTTTTTTAAAGGGCGCTGATGACTGCTGTAGTTGAGCACCCTTATATATATCATCATTTGTTATGGTGAAAGCAGTCAATAGCTATTGAAAGATAATGGCAGTTTTATAGTGAATGTAAAAATGTTTGAAGTATTTCTGTGTAAGTGGAAGACAAACTGACATTACAATACATTTTATTTTTGCAGGCTCAATCATCAGATGAAAATCAGAAGTTACTGCCAGAACCAACAAGGTAAGACTGCTTGAGTCTATAAACTATTACATTGTGCCTTGATTCATCTTCTGCTTAGAGGCTTGCACCCACCATAAGAATGGAGTTGTTTCCTACCTGTTCCTTTGTGCTCCATGGGCAAAGTGATTATGCAGTGGTAAGTATTAGTGTGTAGCACTTTCAAGTGGCTATTTGTTTTCTTGCGTGTGTGCATGTCCTTTTCTAATCCATCTCCTGGTGTGTGCAATGATATGCTGCTCTTTAGCTTAAACTTTTCTGATATTTATTCTGCTTAAAAATGTTTGCATATTACTTCTCAACCTAATTGGTTGTAGGTTTGTTTGTCATACATTGCTGCTGTTCAAGAATATTTGTTAAATTCATACTATGACTGTGTTCAATTTTTAACTGTCATTTCACTAAGTTCTGTCATTATTGTATTCTAGTTCAAAATTTCAGTCATTTCATTTGGTTTTCACTGTCAGTCATGTCACTTTCTAAGTGATGTATTTGTGTATTAACATACAATGTAGCCACTTCTTCTGGAAGTTTTATCTGTTTGGGAGTCGAATGTATTTTCTGTAAACCTTTGTAGTCTATGGCTCCTGAGATCCCAAGTTCAAACCTGGCAGTTGGGGATGGACCTTTTTGGGCGTAAAAATCCTTAGCATGGCTTCTTACGGAATGGAAGGAAAGCCAGGTTTCCATGTTGTAGATTTATAGCATGTAAAAGAATCTCAAGCCTGATAGACCTCTAAGCAGAATTACAGAATGGGATGCTGAGAACACAGTAGTTTAAAGATCATCTATAAATAAAAGTTACTTCAAGTTCCCTAATCTTTTGTAGTAGCAACACCCACTGAACATCATAGTTGTCGTCGTGTTGCTTGGAGAATAGCACTAGAAATGCACTCATTAAACTTGCCCACTTGCGAGAATGCTCGCTTATAAGCAGTCCTTCTTCCACAGAGTTTTAGAGCACTTCATTGAGGCACAGATAAGGGAAACCAGGAGAAACTGGACGGAAACCAGGAGATTGTGGTTCAGATCCCAGCCATGGCATTGAATTTTTCATGTTGACTCTATCCATCAAACACCTTAGTCTATATACGGCTAGTGTGGAGAAATGATTAATTTCTATCAATTAACTAAAATACTAAGATTTAAATGATGAAGCCTGGGACTCAAGTACTTACGATAGTAGGTTGCCACAGACGGTGTATCTCGGATGAGGGAGCCGCTAGTGGTTTACCGGGGAAATATACAAGTCAAATGGAGAATTTAATGTCAGGATGGCTTGTTGACCATGGTAGCTCAATGGGTTAGAGCGACCGGATGGAAACCAGGAGATCCATGGTTCAAATCCCGGCCATGGCATTGAATTTTTAATGTTTACTCTATCCATCAAACACCTTAGCCTATATACGGCTAGTGTGGTGAAATGATTAATTTCTATCAATTAACTAAAAGTTGATAATTTGTTTTCTGTGTGTTAATTATCAGTAAATTATTAGATGTCCAATTCTGTAATGTCATCAAGGGCTGCTGTGCCATATTCATTAACTGTTGACTTTGATTTTTGGTATAGAATTCCATAACGCTGCATTGTCTGCAAACATTAAGACTTTTGATTGTATTTTTTGTAATTGACATGGAAGAGCATTATATAAATATTAAAGTGCGTGGTATTAAGGAGTGTACCTTGAAGTACACTATAGTATGTTTGTTGATATTTTGTAAATTTATCATTATATTTGGTGGCAATAAAGCGTTGAATAATGAATTTACTGATCCACTGTAACATTTTGCCTTAAAGTCTTAAAATTTTAAGTTTACCGAGTAGTTTGTACCTCCAAATACAATCATATGCTTCTTGAAAGTCATTAAACATTGCTATAGTGTCTTCTTTTTTATTCAATGCATTTTTAATGTTTTGACTAAGATTTAAATTTATGAGTATTAGCATAGTATTTATTACATTTATTAGCTATTTCATTGTCATTTGTAATTGTTTTATTATTATAAATAAAAGTTATTTTTTAATTGTCTGTGTTGTTTTGTATATGTATGAATCTGTATGCTTTTTGTGCATCTTTTCTACAGTCCAGGTTCTGTAGAAAATTATTAAAAAGTTACCTTTTGGAATGTTAATTTCTGTTTTGAATTGAGTACTCAATTTTCTCCAATTTTATACCTCTTTTGTTTCTTTAGATGTTTCTGCAGCTAGGTCATTTTTTCATTTTATGTAATTGTGAATTCCAGAAAGGTTTATAGTATAAAGACTAAAATTGAGTCATACGTTTTAAAACTTGTAACTTCACTCACATCCTTTTATAAAATCAGGAATGTTTTCGAACTGTTGCAGTTTCATCATCAGCTGATTAGCGACTCATCACAGTTAGTTGTTGTTTGGATCTCTTGTAATTGGCTCCCTCTCTCGGAAGATTCTTTATATAAGTTCAGTAGACCACTCACTGATGGCACATCAAACTCAATTTTATCGTAGAATTAAAAGCCTTGTTTGAAGAAATTTAAAATGCACTTTATTTAAGTAAAAAACACATTTTGTACACCCCTTACAGGCTGCAAAAATGGCATGTCATACACAAATGCAGTCTCTCATTGCTTCACCACACATAAACGAAAGAATTCACTTATAGCACGCACACACACACACACACACACACACACATACACATACACACACACACACACACACACACACACACACACACACACACACACACACACACACACACACACACAATTAACAGCTCAACTTACAACTGTCCATTAACAACTGCAGTACAGTTCAAATGTCCACACAACCCACACAACTGCCTGTCCAACTAGCCGCGGTGCTTTTATAACTCCACTCATTGCTCTAGAACTAAATGGCTTGCTCGAAAGCTGCCCAAGTTTCACGACCTTTCACGGCACAGCGAGAGAACGAGACTATCCAGACATCTCTGTGTCTCTTTCTCTCTTGGCAAGCGTTTAGCACTGCACGCCACTCTCTGTCTCTGCCCATACGTACTTCCGGCTTTGCGCGACTTCAACGAAATAATGCGATCGGTGACAATACTAAAAGTAAGTCAGGGTTGGTACCAGCACCAAAATGGTGGATAGAGGTTGGTGGATCTTCTTTATGATAAATAACTTCTGTAGCTGTTGAATTTAGTAGGTCTTTCAAGATCTTCCTGGAACGGTTTGGTTTGTCATATCCCCATAGTTTTGAATGAGCATCAAAATCTCCAATTATGATTGTATTTGAACTTATTGTGATATTTACAAAATCAGGAGGTTGTTTGTAGGGTTATAGACTGAATAAATTTTGAAGTGATTTATTCTTCCATGTCTAGTTTAATTATTTCTATTTTATCTGTGTCATTCATTTCTGTAATGATTTTAAAATATGAAGTAAGATTTTCTTTCGAACTCCAACTAGAATGCCACTGCTTGTTTATCGTCCTTTAGGAAGTAAATATATACCAAAATTTTGGAACTGGTAATATTTTAGTTGTTCTAATGTTACATTTATTTCTTGAATTGTAAACATATCAATATTATGATTATGTATAATTTTATTGTCAATTCATGTTTCTTTGCTTGTTATAGTCCTCCTGTAATTGGTTATGAATATTCTGTTGGTTTCCTTGAAAAAAGGTCCTCACCCAGAAATCCGAATGGGATACTTTTTTACTTCTGGAATATTTCTTTTTCCAAGGAGACATAATTTTACCGGAGTGCTTTAATTTAACCATTTAAAATTGGGCACATAAATGGCTTGTTACATCACCTTAAGTAGAGAAAGGTATAAACAGGGAAAAAAATGAAATGAACCCATAGGTCTCGAATACTCTAATACCATCGGGGTTGAATAAAACAAGAGCTGAGTCAAGGATGACTGGATAGGAAAAGTAAAAGAGGGGATCTGATGTGGAAAGGAAGAAGTATAGTCTAGGTCAGCAACTCATCAAGCCGACCATGTTTATTGGTGAGCAGCCCTTGCCTTTAGTTCATCACATAATTTTGTTTAGATTGGTCCCTTTAAAGTCTTCAGGCTGTAGAAGCAGTTAAAGGATCACCTTTCTACTGTAACAAAATTGATATTTGATTACCAACAGCTGCACCACGTGAACGTGAGGTATCAGACATTAGGCTTTTGTTCAGGTTGGTTCCTGTAAGCCTTCAATTAAACATTAAAGGAATTTGAGGAAAATATGGTAACCTTTTTGCATTAGGCCATCTTATAATCATGGGACCTTCCACATCTTTGTCATGGAACATCCAGTTACGGGACAGCATCCATAATTTTTTCTTTACATATATCTATCTGTATAATTTTATTTTTCATGGTCTAGACACCCTTGAACTGCAGCTACTCTCATCTTATTTTCCGTTGCTGGGTTATCAGCTTTTCTTCTAAAGCATTAATTTTATTTTCCATGTTAGATTAAATTTCTTCTAACTTTTTTTTTGAGTTTGATTTATGAGTCACTATGTTTACACTCAAACTTCACTGACTTGTTGTTTAATTGAAACGTTTTCAAGATCATTTGATCTCATCCTCAGCTGTTTGGTGACTAAATGGTGACATTCCTCTTCTTCCACTACTACGGAGCTCCAATCAATGCAACTTTAAACCGTTTTTTCACTTTTCATTTTGTTTTACCTTTTATTGTTGCAGCTGCTGTAATAGTTCATTTATTATTTTTACATCAAACAGGATCAAATAATCCTTTAGGTGTAAATAGAAATATTGATAAAATTTCTTTTCATCCTTATTTTACATTTAAAGATACTCTGCCATCTGGTGTGACTCATAAATCAAACTCAAAAATGGAGAATACTTCACTGTTAAAATGCTTCTGCTTTTAATATTTATTTCTTCTAACTTGTTGGCAATGTCTGCTTTCAGGTCTTTCAGTATTACATTCAAGGGTAGATTCATGACTTAAGTATAAGGGGGTCTTTCTAGAAAACATTTCAAAATTAGGGAAAAAATTTAGACTTTGAGATAGAAATATTTGGAAGACTGGAACCTAAAAAGGCGAAAATAAATAATACTGCACCTGGTACTAATATTTATCACTTTTGTACTTCTAAACAAAAAGTATTACAGCAAGGAAGTATACTAAAATACTTTAAATTAAGTGATGTACAAATAAAATATCTGGTATTTTTAATTGGCATATAGAAACCAACTTCTGTATTTTTTTTTAAAGCATCCATGGAAAGAGTGGGGAAACAAAAAAAAAAATAAAAAATAAAAAAAAAATAAACTAACTTCCCCTTGACAGATATTTTTACTTAACTGATAAAGTTCCATCTATGCTTTTCCACCAAATCTATTTATGACATGTTCAATGAAATATTGATATATGGGAACATTTATAACTGCCAGACCAGTTAGTGATTTTCAGCCATTCTTTTTCCCATTCAGCTCTTCAGCTGCCTGTGTAATGAAAATATTGTTCTGCAGTAGCTTTGAAAGCAGAATATGTTTGTAACAAAGACAATGTAACAGGTATGCATTTTATGCTATTATAGTAAATTGTCACAAAATTATTTAAATCATTAATTATAGTGATGGAAACATATTTCACAATGTATTTATAATAAATTAAAAAAAAAAAAAAGAACAGGAGAGGTTTAGTAATGAGATTGACAATCCAGTATTATAAAATTATAGAGGTTACTGATCTGTTGGAATTGATAGAGTTAGCAGAATCTGCGCCAAAGCCTTTAGAAGAGGGTTATTATTCCCATGAAGCTTGTAAAATATCATTGCTTCATTAATTCTTTCAAAGATGCTGTAGTTGCAGATGTTTTTGAGGGAACAAATTTCATTAAGAAGTTTATTAGCATTGTGTCTTTCTTTTGTGACACAGTTGAGGAACTATTGCATATTGTGGCAGTGAACTGATTGCCTTACTAGATACCTGCATTTATCCCTTTTTGGCTAATTATACTGGCCAATTATTACTCAAGTTCAACAATCTAAATAAAGCAGATAATTTCCTTAATGTCAGCCCTCTCTATGCCCTTAAGCTGCAAGAAAGAGCCTAGAGATACATATCTGTGCATAACAAATGGTTCATTTGCATATGTGTTGGGAGGATTCCACATCTATCCCATATAGGATGTACTATGAGACTCATAATTAGTGTTGAGAAATATATGCAAATGCATGCTTTTATTGAAAGGTCATATCTCAATGAAACTTGATAATTATCCATTTCATGCCAAATTAAGGAGATTTGAACATGGCTGTTTCTGCATATTTATGCATATTTCGTAGTTTTTGTGCAAAATCTGTCCAGTTTTTGTGTCAGGCTATCTGACAGAAACACTTCTTTCTTTTCTTTGAATGACCAAGATTAAGGACCTGGAAAATGTACGCTTAAGTTTTTTATTTATAATCAATATCCTCCATTAAGTTATACTGGACGATGAATTAAATGGGTGAAATACTGCTCAAATGAGCCCAGGGTCCATAGAGATGAGAGTTACCAGACATTCATCTTTCAGGATTAGGAAACAAACCTTATTCAGATAACTCATCCTGACCAAGATTAGAAGTCAAGATCTCTTGAACATGAGGCAGACACGCTACCATCTTGTTACAGAGGTGGGTAATGTGTTTTAAGTTAGCAACATCTCCAAGCATATATTCTATTTAATGGTTGCACATCTGGCAAGGTACGAGGGGGAACCCAAAAGAAACCGGATTGTTGTCATAAAAACGTTATTGATGAACCCTTTTACAAAATTACTTCAGTCACCTTCAAAATACTCTCCATTACATGCGATGCACTTGTCAAGTCTCTTTTCCCACTGTTGGAAGCATGTTTGGAACTCTTCAAGTTTGATATTGTCCAGTGCCCTTTGCGAAGTTGTTTTTACCGCCTCCACATCGCCATAACGCTCCCTTTTAGTGTTTCTTTCATTCATGGAAATAGGAAAAAGTCGCACGAGGCTAGGTCCAGCGAATACGGAGGGTGGGGAACGACAGACCACCTCTGAAATGCCAAATAGTGGGTTACTCTTAAGGCAATGTGTGCTGGAGTGTTGTCGTGATGCAGAAACCAGTCACCTGATCGCCAAAGTTCCGGGCATTTCCTCCTCACAGGGGGTACGAATTCCTGATGCACAATTCCAAGAACATCAAAAAAGACAATGATCATTGTCTTCACATTTGACCTCACTTGCCTTGCTTTCTCTGGTCTGGGAGAGTTGGGAGTCCTCCACTGGCTTGACGCTTGCTTGGTTTCTGGGCCATACGCGTTAACACCAACACTCATCCCCTGTAATGACTTTGTTCAAGAAGTTTGGATCACGTTCAATCTCTGTTTTCATGTCCTGACACACATTCATGCAGATGGTTTTGTGCTCCTGTTTCAGAAGGCGCGGAACAAATTTAGCAGCAACACGTCTCATGTGCAAATCCTCCCTCAAAATCCGCTGGCACGAGCTCCAGCTGACTCCTGTCGTTGCTGAAATGTGGTAAATGGTTTGGCGATGATCCTCGTTGATATTTTGGCAGACCTTTTCAATGTTCTCCTCATTTCACGATGTTGAAGGGCGTCCAGAATAAGCTTGGTCTTCAACACACATCTCACCACGTTTAAAGCGCCCAAACCACTCAAAAACCTGTGTGCGGCTCGTAGTGTCCTCCTGGAAAGCTTCCTGAAGCATTTGGTGTGTCTCCATTGCAGTTTTTGTAAGCAGGAAACAAAATTTCACACACACTCTTTGTTCTTTTAAGGTTGCCATAACGACTTCACAGAGGTAACCTGCCAACAGTCAGAGAAACACAATACCACACTTGCACGTTCAGCTCTACACTGACGCCATCTGCACAGCTGTTTCATGAAGGTCTTTACTAACACCATCTAGCGTGAGAACCCTGCACTACGTCTACGAGTGGCAGTGCTCTCAGAGTCCAGTTTCTTTTGGGTCGCCCCTTGTATTAGCTGTTGTGCTTTTGTTTTGTGCAGTGCTGTATTGTGTAGCACACTGCCCAGTTTGTATATTCATGTTTTGTGGTTCATGTAACAACATTTAGAAAATGCTGGTTTACTGAGAAATATATGAGTCATTTAGAGAATTTAATGTCATGTTGCCATGGTAGCTCAGTGATTAAGGGCAACCAGATGAAAACTGAAGAACCATGGTTCAAATCCTGTCTACGGCATTGAATTTTTCTGTATGATTCCACCTATCCAAAAGTGTAAGACTACTGAAGTTGAGAGAAATTACTGAAGTGCTGTACAGGAACAGTGTGCTAATGTAGAAATTGTTCCATCATTATTGACGAAGTTTAAGTTGTGTCCCCTTACTTCTTGTGATATGGAGAGAGCCTTTTCTCTCTAAAAATATGTTCATATTGAAAGGAGAAAAATTACAACTAGAAAACATTGAAAAAATAATTGTTTCATATTGCTTCTTAATGGAAGAAGATAAACACTATAAATAGATTAAAATATTTTCAGACATTAGCTACTACTGTTGCAGTTGCAATAAATGTGCATGGATGTACAGTAATTTCAATAGCTTTTAATTATTGCCCTTATTATTATGATCAAAATTCGTCATTTGATAGTACTATTTAGGTGCATATTTTGGCAATTTTTTTATATATTTGCATACATATTTTCAGATTTTCAGTGCATATATTTCTCACCACTACTCATAATATGTAAGGGTCTATGGAGAATGTTGTGGCAAGTTGAATACCCAACAACATCCCCCCTTTTTTTTCTTAAATTTACTTCCTCCAACGTTAAGTCATATTGGACAGTAAATGAAATGAGGTTCAAATGCACCCATAGTCCATAGAGCTTATAGTTATCGAACATTCATCTTACACGATAAGGGAAAACCTCCAAAATTGTCATATCAGACAATGAATGAAATTTAAGTTAATTGATGGAAATTATTCATTTCTTCACACTAGCCATATACAGGCTAAGGTATTGGATTGATAGATTCGACATGAAAAATTCAATTCCACGGCCGGGATTTAAACCATGGATCTACTAGTTTCCGTCCAGTCGCTCTTACCCATTGAACTACCATGGCCAATTTGCCGTCGTGACATTAAATTCTCCAATCGACTCATATATTTCCCCAGTAAACCACTAGGGGCTCTTGCATCCAAGAGATCCATGGTTCAAATCCCGGGCATAGCATTGAATTTTTCATGTCAACTCTATCAATGAATGAAATGATGCTGAAATGAGCCCAGGGTCCATATTACTTAGTTACCTGACATTCATCTTTCAGGATAAGGGAAATCTCCAACATTAAGTCATATTGGACAATGAATGAAATGCTGTTCAAATGAGTCCAGGGTACATAGAGCTTAGAATTACCTTTGAAGATAAGGGAAAACCCTGGAAAAAACCTTATCCAGGTAACTTGCCTTGATCAAGATTCCAACTTTTGCCCACTAGCTAATGAGAGATTACTAGTGTAATATGAGATGCTTAAAATACAAACAAATAGACAAATCTGCAGTTTCACTCCATTTCTGGTCGACCAACCATAACCTCAAATTGAGCATTACACTAATCAAACCTACCAATCATGCAGGAGAATCGGAGACATTGGAGAAGAGGTTCATTTTGAAACACAAACAACAGTTAATGAATTTTAATTTGTTGAGACCAAGTCCCCTCTGGACATATATTTTACCTCCACAAGATGCCGCCATTATAGATGACCATCACAACAGAAACAACACTGGTCAGTCAGATGCTTCTAAAGATAGGAACACACGTTCCTGAAACGTGGTAACAGAGACTAAAATAAGTGATAGGTGTTACTAGTACAGACTCATCTAAAACAGATTACATGATTAGAGTTGCTTTACTTGAACTGAAGCCACATTATATTCAGACATCAAATAGTATTCCCTTCAGGATCACTTGTTATTTTTTAGAACTTCTATTTGATTGCTCTAAAATCTTATGTCTAACTGATCTATTTCTCTGTATTGCCATCAGTATCAGTTGTTATTTTGTAGAACTTCGATTTGATTGCTCTAAAATTATATAAGTCTGATTGATCTATTTCTTTGGCTATATTTATAATCGGTTGAGGCACCTTTTGCTATAGCATACTAATCGAGATGGATAAAATATTTCCACATATATGTGTTTGGAGGAATGTACTAACAGTGACGTGAAAATTAATCTCAGAAACTATTTGTAGTTGGTTTATTAATACTCGTCACTTACTTGTTTATATTGAGAGACTAGTTTCAAAGGCATTCGCCTCCATTTTCAATCTGTTTCCAACTGGCATCTGTTGTTGTCTGCTCTCTCTCTGGTGGAAGTTCATAGTTCCACCACCAGAGAAAGAGCAGACAACAGATTATTATTATTATTATTATTATTATTATTATTATTATTATTATTATTATTATTATTATTATTATTATTATTATTATTATTATTATTATTATTATTATCATTATCATTATCATTATCATTATCATTATCATTATCATTATCATTATCATTATCATTATCATTATCATTATCATTATCATTATCATTATCATTATCATTATCATTATCATTATCATTATCATTATCATTATCATTATCATTATCATTATCATTATCATTATCATTATTATTTATTATTATTATTATTATTATTATTATTATTATTATTATTATTATTATTATTATTATTATTATTATTATTATTATTATTATTATTATTATTATTATTATTATTATTATTATTATTATTATTATTATTATTATTATTATTATTATTATTATTATTATTATTATTATTATTATTATTATTATTATTATTATTATTATTATTATTATTATTATTATTATTATTATTATTATTAATTATTATTATTGTTATTATTGTTATTACTGTTATTATTGTTATTGTTATTATTGTTGTTATTGTTATTATTATTATTATTATTATTATTATTATTATTATTATTATTATTATTATTATTATTATTATTATTATTATTATTATTATTATTATTATTATTATTATTATTATTATTATTATTTTATTCAACACATCATTTCTATGATGAAGTTGTTGTTTTCAAATGCTAGGCTTTGGCAATGAAGCCAATTAGCTCATTTCTATGATTATTAAAGACAGAGTAAATAATTTATGAAAAGAAAATTTGCATAAAACAAAGTCTACTTACCCGTACACTATCAGCTCTTTCAGTCAGTGATGAGCTCATACAATTACCAAAATGCTCATTTCATAATTCATGTTTACTATCTGAAGAAGTTTAAGCTGAATCAGAATGTTGATTCCTGATTTTAGATAATGCTGATTGATTATAAAATGTGTTCAAATAGAAGCCATAGCACTCATTAACAAAATTATGGCCTTAAATGTCTCTCACCATGTGGTTAAGTTCTCTACAAAAGAAGCATAATGATGCCTTAAAAAGGCCTTTCCCATCAAGCTGGTAGCCAATCATATCTACATTACAAAGAAGTAGGTTCAACCACAAACATATCTAAACATACATATGTTTAAATTAAATTTAAAGGGAGTCGATTAATGACACTAAACAACACTTACTTTAGTGTCATTAATCGACTCCCTTTAAATTTAATTTATTACATCAACTCTGTTTTCAACACTTCCAAGAAAGGAATTATACATGTTTCTTTGACTCAAACACTAGTAACACTCTAGTTCATAACGAAAACTAAGTTCAGATATGGTTATTTGATATTAACTGTTTTTATTAACTGAGTAGTTAGGCACATTATATCTTTGAAATTATAAGAGATAGGCATTCAGTCATTTGACACTAAAAAGGATAAATTCTTAGGGTTTTATTGATAGTTTGAAGTTGTTGAACAGTGAGCATAATCACATTAATTGAATGTTGGTTATACTTACACTAACTCAATGGGTCAGTTGCCAGTTGAACATGAGAGCAAATGCTAATAAAATATGTTCTAATTTTTCAAAAGTAAGGTTGTGTAAACATAACCAATGTTCAGTTAGACATTCTGAATGGTTTAAAAATCAAGTAGATATGTTCGCTTAACAGTAAGCTAATTTATTTGTCATGAAGCTCTGTTACCAGCATGATTTGCCTTAAATTGTTTACATATATTTATTACTATTTCAGATTGGATAGGGGGTCTGACTGGAGCTATGAATCTGACATCATCACTGCAGATTTAGATAAAAGTTGCATAGAACTGGAAGAAAATAGCAGCCCTTGTCCTGTCAACGCAAGTGTCCCTCTCACAGGTGATAATGGAAACATGAATTATAGAACATTACACAGATGTGGATTCTGCGGTATGTGTTTTAGTGCAGCAACTACTTTAGAAATTCACATTGCAATTCATGAAGGCAAAAGGAAGCACAAATGTAACATTTGCAACAAGAGCTTTCGTGACCCATCATCTTTGAAAAGGCATAGTTTAACTCATGAGGGCATAAGACCATATAAATGTAATGTTTGTAGTAAGAGCTTTACTTCGGCATCTCATTTGAGCACTCATAATTTAACTCATGAAGGAAAAAAGAGGCAACATAAATGTAGCATTTGTAATAAGAGCTTTTTTACAGCATCACACTTGAAAAGACATGTTTTAATTCATGAGGGAATACAATTTAAATGTGATAGGTGTGATAAGAGTTTTAATACATTTTCAAGTTTGAAAACACATAATTTGATTCATGATGGTATACAGTTTAAATGTGAGAAGTGTAACAAGAGTTTTTCTTCAGCATCTCATTTGGCAACTCATAATTTAATTCATGAAGCTAAATGGCCTTACAAATGTAGTATTTGTGATAAGGGTTTTTTCACAAAATCATATTTGAGGAGGCATACTTTAATTCATGAGGGAATACGATTTCAGTGTGAAAAGTGTGATAAAAGCTTTAATACATCATCTAGTTTGAAAACACATAGATTAATTCATGAGGGAATACGGTTTAAATGTGAGAAGTGTGATAAAAGCTTTAATACATCATCAAAATTGAAAATGCATAGTTTAATTCATGAGGGAATACGTTTTAAATGTGAGAAATGTGATAAGAGCTTTACTGCATCCTCAAGTTTGAGAACACATAGTTTAATTCATGAGGGAATACAATTTAAATGTGAGAAGTGTGACAGGAGCTTTAATACCTCATCAGAATTGAAAAAGCACATTTTAATTCATGAGGGAGTACAGTTTAAATGTGTGAGTTGTGGTAAAAGCTTTAATACATCATCACAGTTGAAAAAGCACACATCAGTTATTCATGAAGGAATACGATTTAAATGTGAGAAGTGTGATAAGAGCTTTAACACATCATCTAATTTGAAAAAGCATAGTCTAATTCATGAGGGAATACAATTTAAATGTGAGAAGTGTGATAAAAGCTTTACTACATCATCAAGTTTGAAAATACATAGTTTAATTCATGAGGGAATACGGTTTAAATGTGAGAAGTGTGACAAGATCTTTAATACATCGTCTAGTTTGAGAACACATAGGGTAATACATGAGGGAGTACAATTTAAATGCGAGAAGTGTAATAAGATCTTCATTAAATCATCACATTTGAAAAAGCACATCTTAATTCATGAAGGAATACGGTTTCAGTGTGAGAAGTGTGATAAGAGCTTTACTTCATCATCAAGTTTGAAAACGCATGGTTTAATGCATGAGGGAATACGGTTTAAATGTGAAAAGTGTGATAAGAGCTTTAATACATCTTCCAAATTAAAAATGCATGGCATAATTATTCATGATGGAATAAGGTTTAAATGTGATAAGTGTGACAAGAGTTTTACTGCATCATCAAGTTTGAAAAAACACAGTTTAATTCATGAGGCCAATCAACTACAAATGTAAAGATTTGTGGAAATACCTTTACTCAAGTTGTACATTTGGAAGTTCATAACTTAATTTATAATAAAAGAAAAAGGATCATTAACTATTACAAGTGTGATATAAAGTTTATTAAAGGTTAGTGTAACATACAACTTACATTTGATGTCATAATTTAATTTACAAGGAGAAACTTCATTTAAATGCAATAAGTATGTATGTTAAGATGTTTCTGATAGCATTGCTTCTAAAACTTCTTATAAGTATGCTATTAGCAAGCTTCTTTCTATGAATAGAGGTTACTGTTTTGGAAAAAGTGAAACATTTGTTGGAGTATGTAAGTAATCATACTTAATTACTCTCATCTTAACTTTAGCACATCACTCTTAATAGTGCTTCTGTTTTTATTTGAAGTGAAATATATTTTCAAGTATAATGCATTTATGTTTGGTATAAAATGTAATTAATGGTTAACATTTATGAGTTTTACGTAGTTATAGTACCTATTTAGGATATCATAATTACAAGGCATGATTAAAAGGTTTCCAGAATGAGACCATCAGGGGAATACAGTACTTTTGTTTCTCTGTTTCACTCTGTCATTCTTGAACTCATCTCCTTAGGAGTTGATACACTTGTCCCAGTGCTGTTACCATTGCGGTTGCACCTCTGGAAGTCATCATCTTTAAAAGCAATCAGTGCCATTTAAAATTCACAATGGATAACAGCGTGCACACTATATGGTTTCTTGAAGTCAAATTTGAAGAAATAGGGAAAGAAAAAGTCCATCTGAGTCATATGTAGAAAATAGGCAGGATGCGTGACTATTTATCCCATTTCTATCCAAAAACTGGCAGAGTGAAAATGGCTTTTTAAGTGGGTTTGTTGTCTTGATGCAGGAAACAGTCACCAGTCATCCATATCTCTGATAATTGGCATTGCTTATTATTGCTTAGTCTTTACAGCGCTTTTTTGTAGAACAGTTGGTTCAGTGTTTGACCCTTTAGTATAAATTCCATAAAAACAGTGATCTTGTAGTGATGTGCTGTGAAAAAACTGACTACAAAGTGCTTGTTAATTCATGATCATTGCCTTCACATGGACTGACATCGTTTCAACAACTGAGAACCATTAATAGGCATCTGTGTGCAACTTGCCATAAGGTGTCTCAACTCTTACATTTGCTGGAGAACAATTTTCATTGGGACAATGTAATGATGCCATCATATCTTCATTACCACATCAAATTTGCACATTGTTTAGGATTATCATAGTCATGTTTCCCTTCAAATCTGAAAGATTTGTGGGCAAACTTTAAGGACAAGATGTTTGGAGATGTTCTGTATTCTGTGCGTTGCCAAACACTGACATAGCAAATGAATGCAGAAATTCACCATGAGACAATCCTGATAGAAGACGTGCTTATTGATGGCAAATAAAATGTTATTATACTTGGGCATGATATTTAATGAGGAGTTACAAAGTACAATATTGAAACATTAGCCAAAGTAGTTAGTACAAATGTTTTGCGATTGAATCAACAACAAAAATCTCTGTACAACTTTTTCATAGAAGCTGTGAACAATGAAACTGATGGAATTTAATTCCCAGAGGGACTAGAAAAACGTTCTTACTTTTATTGCCTTTGACAACAGATTGATCGCAGAATGAAGTTGCCTTAACATTGGCGTCATCTGGAATAACATTGACTTTGTCAGAAGGCAAAATAACTGAGCATTCTGCCTTAAAATTGCCGCTGCAAACCAACAAGCCTGCAACATTGACAGAACAGCGCAGTGGTCAAGATTCTCCAGATATGTAAATTAATTGTTTGGAAAAAATGCACAATAATCCATGATGTCACTGAAGGCACTGAACAGAATTTGACATTCAAAACATTTTTGGTGGAGTTATTATTCTGTTGTCTGGTGATTTTTGCCCAATGATTCAATTTTAGGTGATACAAAGTTCACCGGGTCATTTAGTAATTGATAAATATTTAGGAAGAAAAGCGGGGAGTATATATGATCTTTGTGAATCTGGAAAAAGCTAATGAGAAAATTATAAGATGTTATGGTACAAACTGCTTAGGAAAGAAATGAGTAAAACTACAGTTGAGATTTTGCAGGAAATTGAAAGGGATAATACATTCTGTATTAAATGGAGGAAAGAGGAAGTACTTCAGGAAATTTCAGAGCCACGAGGGCTTATACGGGGTTGCAAGTTGAATCCAATACTTTTTAATCTATTTATATGTGATATAATTGATCCTCTGAAATTAGTGAATAAACATATGCCAGTGATATGAGATGAACAAATTCCAGGTCTTCTTGTGATAATCTAATCAGTGAGTTCTTTCGTTGGCTGCAGCAAGGTTTTAAAGGAAATGGAGAATTATTGTAAGAATTGGGCCTTGTAGTGAATTAGGAAAAGACAAAGGAAAGGTGCAAAATTGCGAAATGAGTCATGATCAGTGGCAGGAAAAACATGCGGGTGGTTAAAAATTATATTTATTTAGGCACTAAAATAAACCACCCAGGTAATTGGAAAAAGCAAAGGAAGTTAGCATTCGTCATCTTTGAAATTCTTAAGAAAATTTTTACAAATAATCCTAACAGTGAATATAAGGTGGTTAGAACATGTGTAGCCTTAGTTGAATTTAGATGGACATATGGAGTAGGGGAAAGACGGGAAGAAATGAACAGGAACATGTAAAATGGCCACAACATTAAACTGTTAAAATCTGTAAGTACACCCATAGAATTGGATATTTGGGAAAAAATATTCATAAACAAAAACCGTGATAAAGTTATAAATTTTGAAATCCCGGCATTAAATGAAGTATTAAAACTTAGTGCCCCTAACACCAGATGGCAGAGTGATCTTCCGTAGTAGTGGAAGAAGAGGAAGGTTCATTTAGTCACCAAACAGTGAGGATGAGATCGAATGATCTTGAAAACGTTTCAATTATACAACAACAAGTAAGTGAAGTTTGAGTGTAAACATAGTGACTCATAAATCAAACTCAAATATGAAGAATACTTCACTGTTAATAATGCTTCTGCTTTTAATATTTATGTAAAATGGTATTAAAAATATCCATTTACTGTACAAATATTGTTGCTCTAGCAGAAATGGAGAAATTTGGAGTACAAGGGATGATTGTAGAAAAGATGTTGAAAGATTAGTTCGGATTCAACAGCTTTTTGAAGGATACAAAACTAAAAGATTGTCTAATTTTCTAAATAATGAGAATAGTAGAGTTGGATAAAGCACATGCCAATTACAGTCAAATGATATGGCTGAAATTTGGGCAGACAGAAACAATTTTTAAAGGGCACTTTAGTAGAGAGTAGACATGTCTTCAATTGGAGGATATGGATAGACAAATTGTGTATGCAGCCATGAATGTAAAGCACTCTTAAATATAATATCTTTGACTGATTCTAAAACAGAGCTGCATATTGTTATCAAAAAGATTAGCCTAAGGGAAGGGATAGCATAGATGGGGAGTTAAAGGACATAGAAAAAAGGTACATAAAGGAACATGTTCAATTTGTAATGAGAGAAGGTGCATATGTACTTTATTCAGTTGTATAGGTCAGGCTTCGGCAAATGTTTACTCATTGAGGCCGGGTAACTATGACGTATCAGGTGCAACGCTTACTGTCTCCCCCTCCCCTCACATTCTTCACTGGCAGTGCATATATACCGATCAGGGGCGGACTGTCCAGTCGTATTTACCTGTACGTCTAAATATGTCTCTGTCAAAGTCAAAGATGGCTGTGCGGAAACGTGCATTTCAAGAATCGTTGGAGGAGAAGAATTTTTGTTATGCACAAGAAGACAACGTAAGATGTTTGTTGTGCTCTAAAGTTCAAAAAGGCATTGATCAATGGAACGTCAAGCGACATTATGATACATGTCATAAAGATCACCACACAATTACAGGTCAGCATTGTATTCACATATTTACACCACGATTGAAAGTAGCATAACACTGATGTAATGTCCTTTATTTCTTTTATATTATTTAGGTCTAGATTGGAATAACCAATTGCAGCAGCTCAAAGAGCAATATTCAGATACTACACCTAATATTAATTCAAATATTACAACTGATAGACAACTTCATGCCAGTTATTCTGTTGCTTTGGAGATTGCTCAGTCACAGAGGTGTTTTAATGATAGAGATTTCATAAAAAAATGTGTGAGTGAAGTTGCCAATATAATTTCCCCTGAACAATATGATAAATTTAGTGATATTGCATTATCACGACGAAATAACTGAAAGAAGACTATTAAACAAGGTCCATGAATTTATAGTGTCACGGCAACAGGCATAAAAGTTTTGGCACAAATAAGAAAACAGTCAGCGGATAAAGTTTTGTGGTAATAATGAGCCTTGCTAAGCATTTAATGATAGCGCGGCTATTGTAAACAAGTGCCGGCAAGCAAAAGATAACTGAGGTAAAGGACTTGCTGGCATAGATTAAGTTACGCTTCTGGAATATGATAGAATATTTGGTTTCTTTATTCTTCCGGAAATTTCTAGACCGATAGAGATTGTTTGGGTTCTGGTTTATGTTAGAACACTCTAGAATTAAGAATTAGGTATTTAAGGACATGACGGCTCACAAAGTGAGTTAGTTGTAAAACAGTGAGTTGTGAAACAGTGTTGTGAACGAGAGACAGCAGGAAGTGTTATTGTAACGAGAGCTAATGATGTAATCTGCTGTCATTGTTATTGTGATCGACCTTGGTAGACTGATGGTGACATAACGTAATGCTGCTGTAATCTATAAGAGTACTTCTACGAAAATAAAGGAGAGTTTTAATTTCTGCTACTTGGCCTTTTAATTCTACGAACCCACAAGGTCACAACTGGTGTCAGGAAGCGGGATATTACTACCATGGAGGCTGCATTAGAAACGATTCTACAGAAAATGGAAGAAATGAAGATGGCTAACGACATCGCCGAGAAGATGGAAGAAATGAAGGCCGAAAAAACTACAGAAATGAGAGCAGCGAACGACAGTCTGGCCACAAAAATGAAGGTGGCGAACGAGGTTCTCGCCGCCAAATTTGAGGAACAGTTGGCCGGCGTTAGGGATGACATCGCGGAGCTGGGCAAGCGGATGGGTCAAGTAGACGAGCGCCTTAATGATTTAGAGGAAAAGGCCGACAATAACGCCAATTCCCTGAACGCCATGGTGGAAGACGTCGAAGACCTTGCGAACCGCTTAAACAACCCGGAAGGAAATGCCGACAGCAACACAAAGTCCCTGAACGCCATGGTAGAGGACATCGTCGGCAGGAGGTTAAAGGACTTGACTACGACGGCGCGACAACTTTCGAAGTCTTCCGCCGCCAGTTCGACGCAGTGGCCAAGCACAACAAATGGTCACCAGAGGAAGAGGCCACACAGTTAATAGCCAGCCTCCAGGGACGGGCCGCGGAAGTCCTGAACGCGGTACAGACAACGGCGGCACCCAAGGACATCTGGGAGGCCCTGGAGAATCGTTTTGGAAACCACCGCTTAGCCGCAGCGTACCGCAGCCAGCTAAAGGTAAGGTCACAGCAGCCAGGGGAGACGCTGCAGGAGTTCGCCCTGGCAGTTGAGCAACGGGCTAGCAAGGTTCTAATCGACCTCCCACCAGAGTTCGTATCCCGGGAAGCTGCCTACACATTCGTTGACGGGGTACGATACACGGAGATCCGTCAGCGCCTAATGCTTGGCGATTATAAAACCATCCACGAGGGGCTAACGGCAGCATTAAGGATGGAGGCGGCCAAGGTAACAGCTATCCCGACGTCGAAAACGAGGAGTGTCCGCCACACCGGAGACAGAAGACCATCCTAGAAACGCCGGCGAAGACCTAGTGGCGTGTGCTGCGGGTGCGGCCAGCCGGGACACAGAGAGGGACAGCTGATACCAGGAAGAGGAGCCGGAAGAACGAGCCAGGCCCGTCATGGAGAATGGCACGTTGGCGCCATCACCACCATCCCTTCGAGTGACACTGCGCGCCGTCAGCCGATGTATGGATGACAGCCTCATCGCGGACGGTTGGGTGAGAGGGAAGCCGTGCCTCGTGCTGGTGGACACCGGGGCGGCCGTGACCATCATCAGACCTGACGTGGTCAAGGGTTTGCCGACGAGGAAGCCGAGCCGCCCATACCAGCTTGTGACGGAATCGGGTGACACCTTGCCTGTGGAGAAGGAGGCCCTGCTGAAGTTGACCTTGGAAAGGAGTGCCGTACGTCTGTGGGTGTCCGTCGCGAAGGTGGCTGAGGAGATGATACTACGATTGGATGCCCTCAGGAGCCACTAGGCGACGGTCGACGTCGGCAGGAAGGTCCTGCGGCTCAATGGAGAAGAAGTGATACTCCGGCAACCCGACGAGCGCCTTGGAATCTGCAGGGTCATCTTGAAGGAAGACGTGGTGGTCCCCGCGATAAGCGAGGTGGTGGTGACGGCGCGACTGGAAGGCCAGCGGACGAAGAACATGATGCTGGACCAGATGACGCCTGTGCACAGACTCTGTGTAGCCAGGACATTATTGCCGTGCCGAGAGGAGGTACCAGTGAGGCTGCTCAACTTGGCAGACACCGATCACGACGTCCAGGGCGGAACGCAGCTGGGGACATGTAAGCCCATGGTCAGCGTAACTGCAATCGACAACACACAGGAACAGGTGCCGACGCATCACCTGGGGCCCCGGCTGGAAGGCTTACTGGAGAGGGCGGCCGACCACCTGACCGCAGAACAGCTGGAGAAAGTTCAACAACTACTTAGGCGATACCAGCGCGTCTTCAGCCAAGCGACAGTGACTACGGCCGCACGGATAAAGTGCTTCACCGCATCGACACCGGAGATGCCCGGCCTATTCGGCAACCACCTAGACGCGTTCCGCTGGCGAAAAAAGCGGCTGTACGGGATATGGTAGACGACATGAAATCCAGGGGAGTGATTGAAGAGTCTGACAGCCCTTGGTGTTCCCCTGTAGTTCTGGTGACAAAGAAGTGTGGACTACAGGAAGCTGAGCGCTGTCACCCGGAAGGACTGTTTCCCCTTACCCCGGATTGACGACACCCTGGGCACGCTAGCTGGTGCACAGAGGTTCTCGACCCTGGGCCTGAAGTCGGGTTACTGGCAGGTGGCTCTAGACCCGAGAGACAAGGAAAAGACTGCATTCTCGACAGGCCAAGGTCTTTGGCAGTACACAGTTGTGCCCTTTGTCCTCTGCAATGCACCAGCCACATTTCCACGTCTCATGGAATCAGTAATGAGAGGATTGACATATGACGCATGCCTGCTATACTTGGACGACATCATCATTGTCGGCAAGACGTTCAAAGACCATCTCGACAACCTAAGCAAGGTGTTACAGAGACTGCAGGCAACCAACTTGAAGCTGAACGCGAGGAAATGCAGCTCTTCCGCAAAGAAGTTAACTACTTGGGCCATATAGTCTCACCAACTGGAGGGGCCACAGACCCGGAGAAAAGCCAGGCTGTGAGAGATTTATCTCGCCCAAAGGATAAGCGAGAGTTGCGCAGTTTCCTGGGGCTGTGCAGTTATTACCGCCGCTTCATAAAGGGGTTCTCCAACATCGCCAAACCCCTCACCCACCTGACAGAGGAACACCGACCTTCTGCGTGGACGGATGACGCCGAAGGCGCTTTCCAGCACCTGAAGAAGACCCTGTGCAGTGCTCCTATTCTGGGATTTCCACAACCAGGCGGCACCTTTCTTGTGGACACCGACGCCAGCGACCATTGCATTGGAGGCGTCCTATCGCAAGTTCAGGATGGCCACGAGCGGGTGATAGCCTACTACAGCAAGACGCTATCCAAGGCAGAGAAGAACTACTACGTCACCCGGCGAGAATTACTGGCGGTAGTAAAGACCTTGAAGCACTTCCACAAATACCTGTACGGTCAGCCATTCCATCTGAGGACTGACCATTCTGCCCTAACCTGGCTATTGAGCTTTAAGAACCTGGAAGGCCGGACTGCACGTTGGGTCCAGAGGCTGCAGGAGTACGACTTCGCTTCTGAACATCGTAGAGGAGCCGGGGTCGCATACAGCAGTACAACGTCGGAGCGCCATTCGAAAGAAACGCCGTCGACATAGCTGGACCATTCCCAGTGTCCGACCGAGGCAACAAGTACCTGATGGTGGTCGTGGACTACTTCACCAAGTGGCCGGAGGTGTATGCCATTCTGAACCAGGAGGCGAAGACAATCACTGACTGCCTTGTGGAGCAAGTGTTCTGCCGATTTGGGGTGCCGTTAAAGCTCCACAGCGACCAGGGCACCAATTTTGAATCCAACCTGTTGAAGGAGGCACTAGAGAGGCTTGGGGTGAACAAGACCCGCATCACACCCCTACATCCACAGTTGGATGGCATGGTCGAGAGATACATTGACCTTAGAAGAACGCCTGAGGAAGGTCGTGGCCAGCCATCAGCGAGACTGGGACATTAAGGTGCCCCTGTTCTTACTAGCCTATCGCTCGTCAACACACGACACCACTGGGATGACGTCAGCCAGCTTAATGTTTGGCCGAGAGTTATGCCTCCCTTGTGATCTGAATTTTGGAAGCTCCCCGGATGCAAAACAGCCAGCAACCTATGTGGAGAACCTGGTGGACCATCTCCACGACATGCTTGAGATGGCTCGTCAGAACATCCAGAAGGCGAGCGTTCGCATGAAGACCCGATACGACTGGCAAGCCAACAGCCAGGGTTTCCAGCAGGGTGACCTAGTCTGGTTGTACCGCCCTACCCGGATCAAGGGACGCTGCCCGAAGCTCCAGCAACCTTGGCAAGAACCGTACTGGGTGGTGAAGAGGATTAACAATATGGTCTTCCGCATCCAGAAGGTGCCCCGAGGGAAGATGTTGGTGGTACACTTGGATCGTCTGGCCTGCTATGATGGAGCTGTTCGGGATGACCAGCCTTGAGGAGGGAGCAATGTCACGGCAACAGGCATAAAAGTTTCGGCACAAATAAGAAAACAGTCGGCGGATAAAGTTACATAGTAATAATGAGCCTTGCTAAGCAGTTAATGATAGCACGGCTATTGTAAACAAGCGCCGGCAAGCAAAAGATAACTGAGGTAAAGGGCTTGTCGAAATATGACTGGTGAAAACAAAAGTCTAATTGGTAGAGTGAAACGTTATTTAAATGAAATGGGAATAAACAATAACATGAAATGTTTTCATTGTATAATACACCAGGAAGCATTATGCGCAAATGTACTAAATATGAAACATGTAATGGACATAGTTACACAGACTATAAATAAAATCAAACTGCATGAAACATCAAAAATTTCATAAAGTACTGGAAGATTTAGGGCTTTCTTATGAAGACCTTTCATACTACACTGAAGTCAGATGGTTAAGCACAGGAGACATGCTCAACCGAATTTTCGAAATGAGTGAAGTGATATCTGAATTCCTGAAGGGGCAGGTAGTTGATATTAGTGCTTAATTGCAATATATGTTTATGTTGTACTGAATATGTCTTAAAAGTTCCATTTTTTCCCTTGTTTAGGATATAGACATCCATGAATTGGGAGATGAATATTGGATAAGTGATTTAGCCTTCCTCACTGACATTTCTCAACATTTCAGTAATCTTAATCGCCGTCTTGAGGGAAAGTTCCAAAATATAGTTCATACGTATGACATGGTTAGATCATTCATAAAGATGACAGATGCATGGAAATCAAATCTCATGAAAAAAGTTTCATTTTCCATGCCTAAAATCTCTTCCCAATATTTCTGTAACAAATCTGAATAAATATACTGGTCTGTTAGATAAAGTAAAGAGGGAATTTGAAGTAAGGCGATTCAGTGATTTTAAATCCATGGAAAATGATTTTGCTCTGTTTGCTAATCTTCTTGCAATAGATTTAAAGGTTAAACCAGAATTACAGCAAGAAGTTGCTGATTTACAATGTGATACGTAAATTTAATTGTAGTGTAAGGATTTGAACGCAGATACATATCCATCTCTTAGATCGTTTGCTGTGGATGTAGCAGCTATGTTTGGATCCAAATATGTATGCGAACAATTTTTTTCCAAAATGAAACTTGTAAATTCAAAGCAACAATCGCAATTAAGAGATGATAATTTAGGTGCTATACTGAGAGTGGCTACTTGTGATGTATCACTAGATTTTCATGGTACATTGCAAATAGAAGTGAATTTAAATATATTGCTTAAATATCTAGGCCTACCTAAGGTATCGTAGACCAAAATAGCTGGATTCAAGTATGTGTACTATGTACATCAAGTATGTATTGCTTATTGTACTCTGTAGTATGCGAGTCCAGTACTGACTGAACAAAGGTGAATGTCTACCCCTGTTTGACATTACGTCATGTGCATTGCGGGTTGCATCTTGAGACGTCATGCTCCTCCCTCTTTGAGTACATATCTGCCTGTGCCTGGTATAGGTGTACAGAGGTATGGAGAAAGAGCCATCTTAAAACAAAATGGCAGAAATTAGAAAAAAAAATAGCATGTAGGAAAGTGTTCAATGTAAGAACATAAATGCAATCTTTAGAATATTTATTCAAAATGAAAATAAACGGCAATGTCTAGTAGGAAGTAATAATCGTGTATGCATTTTCTGTGTTATTAGTACTGTAGTGTAATCGTTTGGTGAAGAACAAGTATTAATTCCAAATGATAACACAATTTAAACAAAGCAATACAAAATGTTCAAAGACAAATAAAGGTATCTGATGATGACATTAATTACACTAGTCAACAATGAAAATGTTAAATAATTTCTGCTGATACTTATGCATTTTCATCTACCAAATCCAAATTTTCAAAAACATTTTAAAGAATTTGGTATAACTTTAGTTCCTTAAAATAAATATAGTATTAAAAATTTATTGCATTTCTCTAAAAAAGATAAAATTCGTAATAATAAAATATCTGGTATTTATCGGTTTAATTGTTTTGATTGTGATAAAGTTTATATTGGAAGGACAAAACATAATTTGGAAACCAGAACGAAAGAACATTTTCTTAACGCTAAGTATAAACAGAATGATAAATCGGCCATAGCAAATCATTTTTGGTCATTTAACCATGAAATAAATCCAGAAGTTAAATTATTAAAACAATTAAATGGTCCAATAGATTTAATTTTTTGGGATAAGATATTTATTTTAAAAAACAAACATTGCATAATGAATTTTGAAATACTGGCAGTCGATTCTGTTTTTAAATTTGTTTTATTTTCAGATTTTGGTAGTACTATCAAGAACATATTAACAACTAGCGTTCGTAACATTGATGACAGCTTTGTTTCCGGCTGAGGATGTGTAAAAGTTTTACATGAAATCACGATCCTGGACAATTTATAAGAAAAGTATCATCACTTCTTATAAGTGAAGTTTCAAGTTACAAATTGTTATATTTGTATATATTAGAAATGTATCACTCACCAGTTTTCTGTAATATTAAGAAAACTGTCATCATTATTATTAGCATAGAGCGGTAAATGTGCTGATTAAAAGAAAGTAGTTTTATATCATTACATCAACAAATATGTCAACAATTACATATTTGCTTTAGGCAATTGTTGTTCAACAATGAGCCTCTCCTCACAAAACTATTCTTTTTGCTAGGTTAATGTTTACTCCAACAGCAGACAAAAGAAGGAAGGTTAGTTCCAGATAGAAACTGTCTTGCATAGTTGCTAAAGGAGTAGAAGCTTATAGAAGCTAATCCTGAAATTTCTCAGTTGTAAATTAACAGGTGTAGTGATAGCTAGAGTCAACATGAAAAATTCAATGCCATGGCCAGGATTTGAACCACGGGTCTCCTGGTTTCCGCCCAGTCGCTCTAACCCATTGAGCTACCATGGCCAACTTGCCGTCCCGGCATAGCATTGAATTTTTCATGCTGACTCTGTCTATCAAAAACCTTAGCCTATATACGGCTGGTATGAAGAAATGATTAATTTCCATCAATTAACTAAAATAATAGGAGTTAAATGATGAAGTCTGGGACTCAAGTACTTATGATAGTAAGTCGACACAAACGGTGTATCTCAAATGCGAGAGCCCCTAGTAGTTTACCGGGGAAATATACGAGTCAAATGGATAATTTTAATGTCATGACGGCAAGTTGGCCATGGTAGCTCAATGGGGTAGAGTAACTGGATGGAAACCAGGAGATCCATGGTTCAAATCCCGGCCATGGCATTGAATTTTTCATGTTGACTCTATCAAAAGCCTTAGTCTATATACGGCTTATATGAAGAAATGATTAATTTCCATTAGTTAACTAAAATAACAGGTTTAGTGTTTCTAATAGTGTATTTTCTTAAAGCACTGTGAATAAGAAGGATGTCTTTGCAAATATGTAAACGATAAAAACAATTTTTGTTACATTTGTGATGAGCTCACTTTAAAAGTGCGGAGGCAAAAGTTGACTCCTCGAATTAAAAGCTTATTTTGACGATAAAGGAAGGAAATTAGTTTTGGACTCTGGAAATATGTTGTGCCAAATGTGTGACACTATTAACCAGCTGGTTTATAAAGTTGCATCATATGCCTTATGCAGTTCTTGTGATGTGGCAGGAACATAAGGATCGTGTAACAGACTGCTGCTTCTACTTGTCAAATATATCTGGAATAAGTTCCAAGTACAAACATACTGTTAAATATCGATTTTTAGAATCAGTAATTCAACCAGTGCCTCATGGACCAGGCCTTCCCATACCAACTTCACCAGACGACAGTAGTGTGACTGAAGATTTTGAAAGTGTTGATGACATTAGCGAATTAGAACAAAGTGATCTAGATTTTATGGAAGGAATTACTGTAAACAAGCCTTACTTATTAACCAAGTAGGATCTAAATGATTTGGCTCATGATCTTGGAGTATCTAATAGTAAAACAGAGTTACTTGCATTAAAATTGAAAGACTGGCACCTTCTGCAGAATGGCACCAAAATAAGTTCTTTTCATCATTGCTAAAAGGAATTTGATCATTTATTTTCTAAACAGGAGGACCTACGCTCAATTTCTTCTCGGCAGCAAGCCAGGTGAACAGACGATTAGAAATCGACGTTTCGGGAGTGTGCATTGCTCCCATCGTCAGGGTATTTATTGATAACATTTAATAATTATTCGGATGATGGGAGCGATGCACACTTCCGAAACATTGATTTCTAATCGTCTGCTCACCTGGCTTGCTGCCTGAGAAGAAATTGAGAATATTCATCACCAGGAAAGCTTCAGGTCTTATTTTAGGAGGACCTAGTTTTCTGTAACGACGTCTATTCTTTAATGGAGTCCTTGGATGTTCAAACATAAGCCTGAAGTCTGGGCTTGTTCAATAACTCTGCGAAAACAAGCTTGAAAGGAGTCTTGCTACATAATGGAAACAAAGTTTCCATCCACTCCTATACGCCATGCAGTTAGCGCGAAAGAGAGTTACATGAACATGCAGTTCTTGGTATCCAATATCTGATATGGTGATTACTCATGGCAGATATGTGCAGATTATAAAGTGATAGCTATCTTACTTGGATTACAACTTTGTTGAATAAAATGTTGCTGTTTCTTGTGCATTAGGATAGTAGAGACATAATCAATCATTTTGTTAAAAAAAGTTGGTCAAAGACAGAGTCATTCAACCAGGACAGGCAAATGTTCAGCAACCATTCTCAACATCATCAGCCCATCAAACGATGATTTGCGAAACATGTCCTCAAAATAGGTACGAAAGTGAAGTAGATGTGTAATAAATACGACTCATCTAAAAATTAATAATTATTTTGCTTCACTGTGGTTTTCCAATACAGTTAAATCTCCATCTATAAATGTTCATGAACCCATCATCAACATAACTCAAGATATATAGTGCTTAAAAATTCTTACTGCCTCCATTACACATCAAACTAAGGTTTGTTTAAGAACTTTGTGAAAGCAGTGGATCGTGATGGGAGTGCATTTCTGTTCCTGAAAATGAAGTACCCAAAGATCAATGACATGAAACTAAATGAGGATGTATTTGTTGGCCCTCAAATTAGAGAACGTAGAAAGATTTGCAGTTTGAAAGCCTTTTAAACATGCAAGAACAAGCTGCATGGTTCTCTTTCAAAAATATTGTCATGAACCTTTTAGGAAACCACAGGTATGAACATTACACAGAATTGGTCAGTGAACTGATTGAGAACTACAAGGTCCTTGAAAATACACATGTTGGTCTCCCAGCTTGACTTCTTACGTGAAAAACCTTGGCGCTGTCAGCGACGAACATGGCAAGTGTTTCCATCAGGACATTGATGAAATGGAAAGATGGTACCAGGGAAGATGAACTCCAAATATGTTGGCAGACTACTGCTGGGCACTCAAGAGAGATGTTCCTCAAGAAGTATATAGTTGAAAATCTACTTCATATTCATTTTAGGTGCATAAAAGGTATTCATGATAAGGGTCATACATATTAACAGTATAATTACCAGAAATCTTATTAACGTAATCACTCAAAAACTATGAGTTATGCAAAAGTTCTGCAAAAAGATTTGTAATCAGCACACAAAAGTCAGTAAGAATAACTCTTTAATACTTCTTTTAACATTAAACATCTTAAATTTGGTTAACCAGTGTAATGAAATATAAATGAACAATAAAAGTATTAAGGTACAATATGGGGCAGTTCCAGAAGTACGTAACTTGAGCTATAGGCAGTTCAAAAATGACTGTGATAGAAAACTTATGAAGCTTATGTTTGAAGCTATACAGTGTTAAGTTGTTACAGTTGTTTGGCAGATATATAGTGAATTTTAAACACGGAATAAATATGGTGTTTTTTGTAATTTACGTCCTCCAACATTTAGTCATATCAGACGATGAATGAAATGGGCGAAATGATGCTCATTGCGTCCAGGGTCCATGGAGCTTACAGTTACCCTACATTTGTCTTTCAGATAAGGGAAAACCCCGGAAAAACCTTATCCAGGTAACTCAGGACTTCTTGAACGTAAGGCAGACGTGCTACCATCTACACTACCGAGACGGGCGGTGGTTGGTTGGTTACCATCATGCCCTATATAGCAACCTTGGTCTTTAGGGTAACCTTACCCCACCACGTGATGTTTGGACCCATCTCTCAGGTGGAGGCACCCAGAGGGCGGGTCCATTACCTCCAGTGATAGGGTGATAGTGAAGATGACGGTGAGGTGAGAGGACACACAGTTTATACCATGGATTTTGAACCACATTGGGCATAGGAGACACTTCACATTTGGAATAAATATGTCATTATTACATAATACAATCTTTCGTTTGTAAGGTCTCCTTACAGTCAGCATCAATGCTCAGCTAGGCTCTACTCCTTTGTTTACAACAGTAAAATATTTCATGGCAGATTTTAAAGAAGACTACACAAGTTGGAAATAAGAACATCACAGTGTTTGAATAAATAAGTCAGCCTTACAAGAAACAGTAAAGAAAATCCAAAAAGTGATACTGTATAACCATCGACTGAAACTGCATGAGCTAGCAGAGCTATACATACCATGAAAAAGTTTTGTGCAGAAGGAGTGCTGCGTTTGCTTACAATGGAATAAAAACAGAGTCTTGAGGATGTTTCATTTGAGTGTTTGGCAATAAAGCCAAGTTTTTGCATCAATTCATAGCCATAGATGAGACAGACACTTCAAATCTAATATGAAAATGCAGCTCCAAAGAAAGTGAAGACAGTTCCATTTTTATGAAGAGTCATGACATTGTTTTATATACTGATCATTGTACTGTATCCATTAACAAATTGAGAAAAAATTAAAAAATGTGGAATAACTTTAGTCCCTCAAAATATGTATAATGTACTAAATAAATTACTAAGTTTTTTTACAAAAGAAATACATATTTTAACTAGAAAAACCTGGCAGTCATGAATTTAGTTGTTTGGATTGTGATAGTTCTTGTGTTGTTATGGTAATTAACGTCCTCCAACGTTAAGTAACATCGGACGATGAAATGGTTGAAATGGTTGAAATGATGCTCATGTAAGTCCACAGCTTATAAAATGAAATGAAATGTAATGTGTAGTGTTTAACGCCCGCTTTTACATACGACACAGCAGGTGATGACAGTGATGACACATGAGATGAAGATGGAGCACCGGTGGAATGAAATGACGAGGAAAACTGGAGATCCTGGAGAAAACCAGCTACAGATCCATGTTGGCCACCACAAATCTCACTTTGCAGTCACCTGGGATCGAACCTGGCCATCTTAGACCCCAGTGGTCTAACCACTCAGTCACAGCGCGGCCCTAGAGCTTAGAATTAACAGACATTCATCTTTCAGGATAAGGGAAAACTTCGGAAAAGAAAGCCTTATGCAGATAATTCATCCTGAATGAGATTCGAACTCAGGATCTCTTTAACGTGAGGTAGACACAATACCATCACACTACAGAGGCCGATAATTATGATAGGGTTTACATTAGTAAAACTAAACGTTATTTGGAAACTAGTATGAAAGAACATTTTAGAAATGTTAAGTATAATCTGTCCAGTTATAACAAATCATTTTTGAGCACTTATTCATGATATAGTTCCAACGTGCTTTACATGAAAGAATTTACCATGTTCTCTATGCTCGTTGATTTCAGGGAAAATTAAACTTTAGGACTTTTCTCCCTTTACCTTTTTATCTTTCCAACTCCAAATTGATTATTTAGCACAATGTACAACCTGCCCCCTTAGATAAAAGGTCATCCCTCATTCATGTATCAATAGGAGGGCTTTGTATACCTTCGTAACAGCTGTGTTCACAGTGCATATGCAAGCAGTGTACAATAAAACAAACCCCTCAAGGCTTCTCTTGCCAAGAAAGACGTGGCCGATGAATCTCCAGGACAGCGCAGGTATTGTTAAAATATTGTCAGCAAAGTTGTTTTTATTGCTAAAGGTAGGAGAGTTTTACTTGTAGTACTGGTATAAAATCAGAAACAATCTGATTCAAATAAAGGAATTTAATAATTCAGAAACTCATCCACTGTCAAATGAAATGCCTTTTTATTTATTAAAATGCATATACAGATAAATAGGCCACATGTGGTGATAAGAGATTGCATTGGGCTACACAAATGTGACTTTAGCTACTATTTTATTAGTTTCAAATGCACTCAGTCTTGCAACATCCACTAATTGATTGATTGATGTTTATCTCCAACTGTGAAGCTTTTTACATGGATCGTCAATTTGTATATACATAAAATTAATACAATAATATTTACATACATGTTTACAAAGTTGAGAAGTGTAAATAGCATATTCTACCTAATATGTTTATATTCTTCCATGGAGTAAAATACTTTCTGTAATAAATAAGTCTTGACAGCTTTTAGTTATGTTTTCCCGTTTGTTATCTGTTTGATTTCAGCCGGTAGGTGGTTATACAAATCTTTGATGCTATTTTCCATGCATTTATTATTTAGGATACCAGTAAGTCTGTTTCTAAAATAATTATCTTTTGTTCTGGTGTTATGTTTGTGGATGTTACTATTTTTGTTTTGATCATAACTTTTTAATGTAAGTTGATACATTCATATATATAATGAAGGTGATGTTAAAATATTTAGTTTTTTAAATGCATTTCTACACGTGTCTCTTTTCTGTATTCCTACCATCAAACGTATTGCTCTTTTTTGCAATCTAAATAGTCTTAAAGCTTAAAGTCTAGTCTTAATGTGTTAAGGCATTCTTTTCGTGGCTATTTCAGGCACTTTGCTTCTAAACGTGTTTCGTAAGGGAGTCCAAGGGACGTTGATGAGTAATTCTTGACAGTCATTTGCCCCACTGGTTTCCGATATAGTCAGCAGGATGTTCCATTTCTGTGCTTCCAAGAAGAAACTGTAAGAGGATCTTAACTTTGTAACAATCTTCAGTCATTGTAAGAATTGAATTCTAACTCGTAGCCAAGTCCTTTCTTCGTTGAGCACAGGTAGTCCTATCTATTCTCATAATTCATTAAGTTTGTCGATTGCAGCGTCACTGTATATATTCAGATTCTGTTTACTGTAAGCTAATGGCTTCACTCATCGCATATTGAATGTAAGTGCTACATAATGATGATAAGGTATTTGCAAATTTTTCATATTGCTTGCACTGCTTGACATATTGTTAATTTTAATTTCGTCAAATATTGCGCTTGAAGATGATAGTATTTGCTTCCGCGTGAGAATGGCTAAGATCTCAATGTGTGAGATTAGTAGAATTGAACTGGCCTTGACAAATAAAATGACACCTAACAGAAATCCAACATCCAACATCTAACATCTAGTACACATCTGTTGTAATGGCTACATGTTTTACTTCATATCTCTTTCGACTTAACATTGTTTTACAGTTTTGGCAACAACTTTGTGGATAACATTTTCTGAATGAGCACAGTATAAAGTGGGTTCAACTTCTTTCTACATTCCAGAATTCTCTACAGTTGAAAGTATTGTCTGTCCACCAGCTTATGGTCTCTAGTAGGAATGCGACGTGAGTAAATTTTAAATACAGACAATATCTGATGCTGGAGTCATGTTTCTGGCTGCAGTTACCCTAAAAACATGTCTTGGAATATGTATTCACAGTAGATCAAAGCAAAGAAGTCTCTCAAGAAAGTGAAACTTCAGTGTTATTCAGTTTATGCAATATGTTTACCTAAAAAGACATGCCCAACTCAGAAACAAGTGGGATAGCCAGCTACTCTTCGGAGTCACTCATTTTCGCTGCAACAGGAGGAGGAAGAAGAGGAATCGGTGCTGCCATATCCCAAAGAAATTACATTACTCTGATGGTGATTTCAACTACACTGTACTCCTTCCAGTGATCATTTTCTATCCTTACAAAAGTCCTGCCAGTTGGTTCTTCACAAATTATGTACCATCAAGCATTATATCACGCAATTTCTGTTAGGATGTCTCCTATTTAATTTATTTTGGTAATTATTCGGCCCAACTTAATCTATATGGTTTAGATTGCACATAAATGGGGGCAAGCCAACGAATTTGGTCCAATAAAAAGAAGAGTACATTCACCTAAAAAACGCTCTCTGTAGGTTTGTTTCAATCTCTCTGTAAAGATCTATTTTCTACATAAAACTTACACTAAATCCTTAGTTCTGTAACCAAATCATAGCTGATTTCTCAGCACTCCTAGCTGAGGTTTTATCCAGCTCTTCCTGTGATAAGGAGCATTGCCTAGCACTGCAACAGAACATGGGGACATTAGGATCCAGAGTTTCTGAATCCGTTTTCAAAGCTCATATGGTTCAGTTGTCTATGCAGTTGCCTGCTGTTTTCACAGCCTTGTAAACGAGAAGCAAATTTTGCAGGAACCCATTACACTACCTGCATGAACTATTGATACCATATTCCACATTAGTTTTTGTATAGATGTCTAATTTCTGCTCACTTTGCTAGCACTTGCCAATGTTACGTTACTTCTGATTACTTCCCCTGTTTTGTTGCAAATACTTTATTTTAATCATATAATCATGCCTCCAAGTCACAATGTGAGGACATTCTATTAGCACTTTGTTTTGACATTATTTCCAAAGAGAACTTCCTTCCTATGGAAAATTAATATTTACCCAAACACCAGGCCCCCCAGGGGCCTACTTCGGTAGGTACGGGTTTGGTGCACCCGGGGTCCCGAACCAACAGTCTCCCTCGTGTGGGCTCCTCCTCGCGGTTGAGGGAGACATAATGTGTAGTGGCGATGACACTGATGATACATGAGATGAAGATGGAGCACCGGTGGAATGAGATGGTGGGGGAAACCGGAGATCCCGGAGAAAACCCGCCCAGCGCCATGTTGTCCACCACAAATCTCACTTTGCGGTCGCCTGGGATCGAACCCAGGCCGCCTTGGTGAGAGCCAAGCAGTCTAACCACTGAGCCATGGTGCGGCCCTGAGGGAGACAGTCAACATGCCCACCCACATGTAGGCCATGCATGGAGACCTGTGTCGGTGGAAAGGTTTGTCCTGGTGGTTGAGGGGTGCGCATCCGAGTTTGTTCCAGTCTTCTTCTGAATTCGGGGAGGGTGCGCATTACCAATACACCACTTTGGCTTCTGCTTCTCCTGAACGGGAGGTTAGGGATTAACCCACCCCTAATCATCGGCCAGCACTAGGTGTTACACTGAACTCCAGGGTGAGTGGGACGGCGAGCCCGCTATATCCCCTATATATAGCCCTGTCATTCCAGTGGGATGACCCCTTGTTGGGCTCCGTGATGGGTGGGGAGCATTGGGGGATGACACTAACAACACTAACACCCAAAAGAAGACGACAGGTAAATGATGTAAAAGAGGTACACGAAGACTCAGGTGCTCGTTACCCAGTCATAATTCGTTTGGAGGAGGCTCTGACATTTCTGACAGTAAATCCATTTGTTATACAGTTGGGACTTGATAAAATAGCTGGTCCAGTTAAGTCTTGTACCCGTCTCAGAAATGGTTCCTTGCTAGTTGAAACGTATACTACACTTCAGTTCTACAGACTGCTCAAGGCGAAACTCCTCCACGGATATCCCATCCGTGTTGAGAAGCACCGTAGCCTCAACTCGTGCAAAGGCGTCATTACATCATACGTTTTAGATGGCATGCAGGAGGAAGAAATCCAAGGTTACCTCTCCGACCAGGGCGTGACCTCCGTATATCGAGTAAAAGCAATGCGTGATGGTGTTCCAGTGCCCACTCGTACGCTCTTCCTTACCTTCGATCGGCTCGATCTCCCGGCGAAGATTAAGGCTGGCTACGAGGTAATCAACGTTCGGCCCTATATCCCACGTCCTCTGCGTTGTTTTCAATGACAACGATTTAGCCACACTAAGTTATCGTGCAAATTAACGCAATCTGTTTGCGCCATGTGCGGCCAAGACGCACATGACGGAGCTTATCCAAATCCTCCTTGCTGTGTCAATTGTCGCGGTAACCATCCAGTAACTTCCCGCAACTGTCCACGTTTTATGGATGAGTAGGCCATTCAGGAGGTGCGGGTAAAGGAATGCGTCTCTTCCACTGAGGCCCGCAAACGCCATCTTGCTCGCCAACCTCTTTTAAAATTTGGCACATTTAGCTCTATGGTTTCAGCTCCAGTACCCAAGCGGGATATTGGCACCCAAACATTCTCTGATTCCTCCGTTGTCGTCCCAGCTAAACTCCCTGTACAACCTTCTGGATCACGCAGCCCAAAGAAACCTCTTAGCACCGAACCTCGGCAGTTCAAAAATCAGCCGAAACGCTCCGACTTTCTGAAAAACCCTCCTACTTCTGCCAGGAAACAGTAAACTGACTGTTTCCAAAGTCTCATCTTCTTCACCACCTCGGAGATCCAAGTCTCAAGATGGCAGAGGACGTAGCCACATTCCACGGGACTCGCGTACACCCGTGACCAGTAACCGGTTCGACGACCTGAGTTCGGTTTCCGGTGACTCCGAGCCTCCTCTTGCAGCGGAGCCTTTGGAGGAAGATCCTACCCCTCCCAAAACTCCTAGCCCCACGCGTACACAAAAAGGCAAATTGAATCGGCAGCCTGTGGTGAAGTAAAGTACTCAACAAACCCTCTTCTTTACCTCCTAATGTCGATTGTCCAGTGGAATATACGTGGCATTCGTGCACATAACGCCGAATTACAGCTCCTCACGAAGTCGTTGTCACCTAGTATTTTGTGCTTGCAGGAAACCAGGCTCCAGCGCCGGGATACTTTTCACCTTTCCCGGTTACCTGCCGGTGCAATTTGATGTCCCACTGGAACCTGATTCTCCTGCACATGGTGGTGTCATGCTGATCATTAGTAACGACGATTTTATCAATCTCTCCAAATTACCACCACCCTGCAAGCTGTAGCTGTCTCCCTGCACGTCCCTGGCATTTCCTTTACGCTCTGTTCTGTTTATTTGCCACCTACTTCTCCCTTTACAGTTACCGATCTTGCGGCTCTAGTTGCACAACTCCCATCGCCCTATCTTCTCTTGGGAGATTTCAACGCACACCACCCTCTCTGGGGATCTTACAGGGCTTGCTCAAGGGGGAATGACCTCGTTGACTTTTTTCTCCAGAACAATCTTTTAGTCCTTAACACTGGTGAACCTACCTTTCTGTCAGATTCCACCGGCACTTTCTCCCGCCTAGGTTTATGTGTTTACTCCCATCACCTTGCACATCGTTTGCAGCTGTACGTCGTCGCTGACACCTTCTGCGGCGATCATTTTCCTTGTGCTCTGCGCCTGCTGTTTAACTCTGTTACATCGCCACATATATCTACCTGGCAGTTCCACAGAGCCCACTGGACCCTATACTCTAACTTGGCTGCTTTCGAGGATCGCCAGTTTGACGATATGGCTCACCTAACCAGCATTATTACCTCCGCGGCCAAACGCGCAATCCCCAGGTCGTCATCGCATCCCAAACGGCTACCGGTCCCTTGGTGGACAGATGAATGCCGGTCCGCCATCCGAGCCCAAAGAGCGGCGCTTTGAGTGTTTCGACACCACCCTACACTCGCCAGTCTGGTCAGCTTTAAGCAACTATGCGTCAGAGCTCGTCGTATTATTCAAGACAATAAGAGGGCATCCTGGAGGCGCTTTGTCGAATCCTTTAACTCCTACACACCATCCTCTGTTGTCTGGAATAAGCTTCGTCGTATAGCCGGCAAAGCCACGAAACTCACCGTTACCGGTCTCAGGCTGAATAATAACAATATCGTTTGTCCCAGAGCTGTTGCTGCCGCCTTGGGCAGCGCATTCGCCGATGTTTCTAGCTCCTCCAATTATCGAGCGGATTTTTTATCCGTTAAAAACCGTGAGGAATCGCATGAGCTCTCGTTTTTCTCCTGCAACAATGAAGAGCATAACACAGATTTTACCTTGGCCGAACTTGAGAGAGCCCTGAACTCCTGCCGGACCTCCGCATCCAGACCGGACAGTGTACACGTTCTTATGCTACGACATCTTCCCTCCTCGAGTAAAAGCTTTCTCTTGGGTGTGTACAACCGCATCTGGCGTACTAGTACACTTCCATCCGCTTGGCATGAGGCCACCATCGTCCCTGTTTTGAAACCTGGTAAGGACGCCCACCTGCATTCCAGCTATCGCCCAATCTCCCTCACCAGCGTCATCTGCAAGGTGATGGAGCATATGGTAAATGGGCGATTGACATGGTGAAATGAAATATGTAGTGTTTAACGCCCGCTTTTACTACATACGGCACCGCAGGCGGTATTGACACGGTGGCTTGAATCTCAGCATCTGTTGACCAACGTGCAGTGCGGTTCCCGACGCTGCCGATCAACAACCGACCACCTTGTTTCCTTATCTATCCATATTATGGACGCCTTTTTATGGAAAAATCAAACGGTAGCTGTCTTTTTCGACCTTGAGAAAGCATATAACACTGTTGGAGGTACGGTATTCTTCGTACACTGCATCATTGGGGTATGCGTGGACGCCTACCTCTTTTCGTACGAGAGTTCATGCGAGATAGTTTTTCGTGTGCGCGTGGGTTCAGTTTTATCCCGTGTTTTTAATCAAGAGAACGGAGTACCGCAAGGCTCGGTGATCAGCGTCACACTGTTTGCCATTGCCATCAATTCTATAGTGGAGTGTGTTCCACCCGGTGTTTCATCGTCATTATTCGTCGATGACTTCGCTGTTCACTGCAGCTCTAGACGGACCTGTCTTTTGCAACGCCGCCTCCAAGCCTGTCTCAATCGGCTCTATACTTGGAGTGTCCAAAACGGCTTTAGGTTTTCCACCGAGAAAACAGTCTGCGTTAACTTCTGGCGCCGGAAGGCATTTCTTTCGCCTTCTACACCTCGGCTCAGATGTCCTCCCTTTCGCATACCAAGCGAATTTTTTGGGATTGCTTTGACAGGAAACACAGCTGGTCTTCCCATATTACATATTTAAGAGCAAGGTGTGAACGTTCTCTTAACATTTTACGTGTTTTAAGTGGCACATCCTGGGGCTCGCACCGGACTGTACTTTTAAGACTTTATCGCTGCCTGGTTCGCTCCAAACTCGACTATGGCTGTCTCGTGTATTCGTTGGCTCGTCCATCGATTTTAACTTGCCTGGATCCTATTCATCACCGTGGAATCAGGCTGAGTACTGGTGCTTTTCTAACTAGCCCAGCTGTGAGTCTGAGTGCGGAAGCCGCCGAACCACCCCTTTCTTATCGGCGCAGTGATCTTTTATGCAGTTACGCCTGCAAAATCTTGAGTCCACCAGAACATCCATCCTTTCACCCCTATTTAACTACTCCTTGGATCCTCAATACTCGACGGACTCTCAGGCGTTACTCCCTCCTGGAGTTCAGTTCCGCTCCCTCCTTCGGCTGTTAGGTGTTACTTTACCGCCACTGTTCCATAGTGAAGAAACCCGATTTCCCCCCTGGCTCAGTTTAGAGCTCCCCGTAGATATGAGCCTAACGGGTATGCTGAAGTTGACGACACCCCCTTTCGAGTATTTGTTTATCCTTTATAGAACTTAAAGCTCAGTTTCCACACCACAATTTTATATACACGGATGGCTCCAAGAATCATGAAGGAGTAGGATGTGCTTTTATACACAACGGCGAAAGTTTTAAATTTCGCATATTACCGCAGTGCTCGATTTTTACCGCTGAGCTGTTCGCCATCGACCAAGCTCTTTTATTTATTGACAGGCAAGCTCCGCAGCGTTGGGTGATATTTTCTGTTTGCCTAAGTGCCCTCCAGAACCTCAGGTCGCTGTACGCCCATCACCCACTTGTACAACGTGTCCAGGATCACTTTCACCAGCTCACTAATGCTGGCATTAGTGTGTCTTTTGTGTAGGTCCCTGGACATGTCAGCCTGCCAGGTATTGAGGTTGCTGACATCGCTGCGAAGGCTGCCATTTCCTATGCCAGGTCTTTTAGCTCTCGTGTTCCTTCCGAAGACTTTAGCCTTGTTTTACGGGGCCTTAACGCTTCCCGTTGGCGGGCTTCTTGGGATGCTGTTCAGGAGAACAAACTTCGGGAGGTGAAGCATGTCCCTGTGTCTTGGCGTACTTCCTCACGCCACTGTCGCCGCTCGGAAGTCATTTTATCGAGGTTACGTATCGGGCACTGCCGTTTTAGTCATAGTCACTGATTGTGTAACCAGTCTGCACCGGTCTGTTCCCACTGTGCTGAGCCTCTGATGGTGCGGCATATTTTAACCCAGTGTCAGTTTTTAACTCCTTTACGTGTCTCTTTGGGCCTGCCTGCGACACTGGCCGAAATACTAGCTGACAGTTTAAGTGCTGTGGAACGAATGTTGCGGTTTCTCCACCTCAGTGGCTTGGACCGCCGTGTCTAACATGTTTCGTTGCTCCATGTCAGATTTTTACGCCGCTTAGCGGATGGTCCAATTAGTTTTATTGCTTTTACTCGAACTGGCGCTGTTTTAGTGTTTTACCTTTAACCACATAGACTTCCCTTTACTTATACTTCTTAATGTTTAGATTGTTAGGGTGCTAATAACCATAGCAGTTGTGCGCCCCAAAACCACAAAACCAACCAAACACCAGGCAGCAGTTGATTTATAGTAGTATTAGGCTTCTCAGCAACATAAATATCATGTTTAATTGTCCTAATCGCACACTTATCAAAATCATCCACATTCACTACAGAGTGTGCAAGTATGCACGCTTTGTTTACCTGGGGTCGTAAGAACGCTCTTTTCACTACTTAGATTTAAATCTAAGTTTGCGAATTCTTTTAAATGTTATTTCAGAAAGCTGTATAAATGACACCTCTTGCAGCTGCTTGAGTAGTAGTAGTAGTAGTAGTAGTAGTAGTAGTAGTAGTAGTAGTAGTAGTAGTAGTAGTAGTAGTAGTAGTAGTAGTAGTAGTAGTAGTAGTAGTAGTAGTAGTAGTAGTAGTAGTAGTAGTAGTAGTAGTAGTAGTAGTAGTAGTAGTAGTAGTAGTAGTAGTAGTAGTAGTAGTAGTAGTAGTAGTAGTAGTAGTAGTAGTAGTAGTAGTAGTAGTAGTAGTAGTAGTAGTAGTAGTAGTAGTAGTAGTAGTAGTAGTAGTAGTAGTAGTAGTAGTAGTAGTAGTAGTAGTAGTAGTAGTAGTAGTAGTAGTAGTAGTAGTAGTAGTAGTAGTAGTAGTAGTAGTAGTAGTAGTAGTAGTAGTAGTAGTAGTAGTAGTAGTAGTAGTAGTAGTAGTAGTAGTAGTAGTAGTAGTAGTAGTAGTAGTAGTAGTAGTAGTAGTAGTAGTAGTAGTAGTAGTAGTAGTAGTAGTAGTAGTAGTAGTAGTAGTAGTAGTAGTAGTAGTAGTAGTAGTAGTAGTAGTAGTAGTAGTAGTAGTAGTAGTAGTAGTAGTAGTAGTAGTAGTAGTAGTAGTAGTAGTAGTAGTAGTAGTAGTAGTAGTAGTAGTAGTAGTAGTAGTAGTAGTAGTAGTAGTAGTAGTAGTAGTAGTAGTAGTAGTAGTAGTAGTAGTAGTAGTAGTAGTAGTAGTAGTAGTAGTAGTAGTAGTAGTAGTAGTAGTAGTAGTAGTAGTAGTAGTAGTAGTAGTAGTAGTAGTAGTAGTAGTAGTAGTAGTAGTAGTAGTAGTAGTAGTAGTAGTAGTAGTAGTAGTAGTAGTAGTAGTAGTAGTAGTAGTAGTAGTAGTAGTAGTAGTAGTAGTAGTAGTAGTAGTAGTAGTAGTAGTAGTAGTAGTAGTAGTAGTAGTAGTAGTAGTAGTAGTAGTAGTAGTAGTAGTAGTAGTAGTAGTAGTAGTAGTAGTAGTAGTAGTAGTAGTAGTAGTAGTAGTAGTAGTAGTAGTAGTAGTAGTAGTAGTAGTAGTAGTAGTAGTAGTAGTAGTAGTAGTAGTAGTAGTAGTAGTAGTAGTAGTAGTAGTAGTAGTAGTAGTAGTAGTAGTAGTAGTAGTAGTAGTAGTAGTAGTAGTAGTAGTAGTAGTAGTAGTAGTAGTAGTAGTAGTAGTAGTAGTAGTAGTAGTAGTAGTAGTAGTAGTAGTAGTAGTAGTAGTAGTAGTAGTAGTAGTAGTAGTAGTAGTAGTAGTAGTAGTAGTAGTAGTAGTAGTAGTAGTAGTAGTAGTAGTAGTAGTAGTAGTAGTAGTAGTAGTAGTAGTAGTAGTAGTAGTAGTAGTAGTAGTAGTAGTAGTAGTAGTAGTAGTAGTAGTAGTAGTAGTAGTAGTAGTAGTAGTAGTAGTAGTAGTAGTAGTAGTAGTAGTAGTAGTAGTAGTAGTAGTAGTAGTAGTAGTAGTAGTAGTAGTAGTAGTAGTAGTAGTAGTAGTAGTAGTAGTAGTAGTAGTAGTAGTAGTAGTAGTAGTAGTAGTAGTAGTAGTAGTAGTAGTAGTAGTAGTAGTAGTAGTAGTAGTAGTAGTAGTAGTAGTAGTAGTAGTAGTAGTAGTAGTAGTAGTAGTAGTAGTAGTAGTAGTAGTAGTAGTAGTAGTAGTAGTAGTAGTAGTAGTAGTAGTAGTAGTAGTAGTAGTAGTAGTAGTAGTAGTAGTAGTAGTAGTAGTAGTAGTAGTAGTAGTAGTAGTAGTAGTAGTAGTAGTAGTAGTAGTAGTAGTAGTAGTAGTAGTAGTAGTAGTAGTAGTAGTAGTAGTAGTAGTAGTAGTAGTAGTAGTAGTAGTAGTAGTAGTAGTAGTAGTAGTAGTAGTAGTAGTAGTAGTAGTAGTAGTAGTAGTAGTAGTAGTAGTAGTAGTAGTAGTAGTAGTAGTAGTAGTAGTAGTAGTAGTAGTAGTAGTAGTAGTAGTAGTAGTAGTAGTAGTAGTAGTAGTAGTAGTAGTAGTAGTAGTAGTAGTAGTAGTAGTAGTAGTAGTAGTAGTAGTAGTAGTAGTAGTAGTAGTAGTAGTAGTAGTAGTAGTAGTAGTAGTAGTAGTAGTAGTAGTAGTAGTAGTAGTAGTAGTAGTAGTAGTAGTAGTAGTAGTAGTAGTAGTAGTAGTAGTAGTAGTAGTAGTAGTAGTAGTAGTAGTAGTAGTAGTAGTAGTAGTAGTAGTAGTAGTAGTAGTAGTAGTAGTAGTAGTAGTAGTAGTAGTAGTAGTAGTAGTAGTAGTAGTAGTAGTAGTAGTAGTAGTAGTAGTAGTAGTAGTAGTAGTAGTAGTAGTAGTAGTAGTAGTAGTAGTAGTAGTAGTAGTAGTAGTAGTAGTAGTAGTAGTAGTAGTAGTAGTAGTAGTAGTAGTAGTAGTAGTAGTAGTAGTAGTAGTAGTAGTAGTAGTAGTAGTAGTAGTAGTAGTAGTAGTAGTAGTAGTAGTAGTAGTAGTAGTAGTAGTAGTAGTAGTAGTAGTAGTAGTAGTAGTAGTAGTAGTAGTAGTAGTAGTAGTAGTAGTAGTAGTAGTAGTAGTAGTAGTAGTAGTAGTAGTAGTAGTAGTAGTAGTAGTAGTAGTAGTAGTAGTAGTAGTAGTAGTAGTAGTAGTAGTAGTAGTAGTAGTAGTAGTAGTAGTAGTAGTAGTAGTAGTAGTAGTAGTAGTAGTAGTAGTAGTAGTAGTAGTAGTAGTAGTAGTAGTAGTAGTAGTAGTAGTAGTAGTAGTAGTAGTAGTAGTAGTAGTAGTAGTAGTAGTAGTAGTAGTAGTAGTAGTAGTAGTAGTAGTAGTAGTAGTAGTAGTAGTAGTAGTAGTAGTAGTAGTAGTAGTAGTAGTAGTAGTAGTAGTAGTAGTAGTAGTAGTAGTAGTAGTAGTAGTAGTAGTAGTAGTAGTAGTAGTAGTAGTAGTAGTAGTAGTAGTAGTAGTAGTAGTAGTAGTAGTAGTAGTAGTAGTAGTAGTAGTAGTAGTAGTAGTAGTAGTAGTAGTAGTAGTAGTAGTAGTAGTAGTAGTAGTAGTAGTAGTAGTAGTAGTAGTAGTAGTAGTAGTAGTAGTAGTAGTAGTAGTAGTAGTAGTAGTAGTAGTAGTAGTAGTAGTAGTAGTAGTAGTAGTAGTAGTAGTAGTAGTAGTAGTAGTAGTAGTAGTAGTAGTAGTAGTTGTTGTTGTTGTTGTATGCACTAGACTCTAGTTCACTCGTCACATCTCTCAATACCAGGGGCGGCTTCTGAAGGGGGTAGCATGTTTGCGCTACAACCAAAATGTTGGGTCTCCCTTTAATGTAATGGCATGTTCCATTTGGAGGTCATTTCGACCTTGTCTAGTGCAGGGGACCTGAGCGCGCTCTATTGTTTGCAGGTGCCAAGTAGTTCACTCCCAGATGCAAACCATTGGCATACAATGGGGAGGTATAGGGCAGGACGAACCTAGGATTTGCTGAGGCAAGTAGGGGGGCGATGCAGGGTGTACGGCTGCATGTGATTGGTTAACCTAGCTGCCAGAGAATAGTGGATGCCTAACCTGCTCGTTCTTTCATCAAAGCAGCGGCATCTATAGCGCCTATGTTAAATGTAACCTACGAGTACATAGCCACATGGTTTGTGCCGTGTTTTGTTAGCTCTGCCGTGTTTTGAGTAGTGCATCCTTTTTCAAACATGACCTTAGAATAAAAAATTGAAAGCGACTCGGAAGACTCACGCCGAAACTAAACATCACACAGATAGTCAAAACAAAAAACAAGATGTTTTAACAGGAACTTTAAAAACGGTGTATACGAGAAATATAATTGGATATGTGGTTGTGATATTAAAAATGCGCTGTTTTGCTCTCCTTGCGGTCTGTTTGGCGGTGAAGATCCGTGGACAAAACATGGCGTGAGTGATTTGCAGCACGTTCATGATCGCGCTAAAAAACACGTAGCTTCAGAACTGCACATGAAAAACACAGTCAGTTTTGCTATGGTTGGCAATGTAAATATAGCAAAGCAGATGGACAGTGCATATCGGAGAACAATTGAAGAACACAACCAGAAAGTGGCTCAAATAGGTATGTTTTAAACATTATTGTTAACTGCATTAGGTTTTGTGGGGCCTTTGAGTTAGCTCCACGAGGACACAATGAGTCAGCTACGTCAAACAATCCTGGTATTTTTCGAGGACTGATGAACTTCAGTGCAGAGCTAGACTGTGATCTGAAAACCCATCTGGAGATTGCTACAGTGTTTAAGGTGTCCTCCAAGACAATCCAGAACGAAATGTTGCAATGTATCCTTGAAGTCTGTCATGAAAAGATATCAAAAGAAATCAAAGACGCCCCATTTTTAACTTTCATAGCAGATGAAACCAGTGATGTAGCTTCCAAGTATCAAATGGTGCTTGTATACAGATATCTGGTAAACCACATGCCAGTGGAAAGGTACTGGGGATTTCTAAGTCCTACCGGGCACAAAGCTGAAGACTTAGCTGAGTGTATATTGCCGGAGCTTCATAAATATGTGCAAGATTGTGAACATAAACTCATAGCTCAAACATATGATGGGGCTAATGTTATGTCTGGGACGAAGAAAAGTGTTCAGTGCCTCATAAAACAGAAGTATACTTCTGCAGAATACATTCACTGCCATGCACATCAATTAAATCTAATTATGTTGAATGCAGCGTCAGCGATTAGCAGTGTAAGAATCTTTTTCATTAATCTTCAAGGAATTTGTGTCTTTTTTTTCTAATTCCCCACAGAGAACGGCAGTTCTAGAGGAAGTGGTACAGAAGCGACTGCCGAGGTCAGTGCCTACGAGGTATAACTTTCAATCCAGATCCGTCAATACAGTTTTCGGACACAGAGAGGATCTAATAGAATGCATGAAGGTTATTAGGAGCGGCGAGAGAATCACCAATACAAACTCCGTTCTTCAAGCATCTGGTTTTATTGGAATTTTGACTGATTCATATTTCCTATTTTGGCTGTCTTTCTTCCACAAAATTATGTCCAATGCCGATATTTTCTACAATCACCTTCAGAGGAGTGACTGAACCCCCGAAATGGTGCAGAATCGATTGAATTCTTTTGAGGTGGAAATCCTTAAAATAAGAAGTTCCATAAATTTCAGCGAAGTTGTAGAGAATGTAACAAAAAGAAGAAAACTCCTAGAACACATTGAGAGAAAAAGAGCTGCAATTGAAATATGTGATATCATTAATGAAATGAAAGAAAGGTTCAGGTTTGTTGGCCATATGGGAACTGCAGTTCTGTTTCGGCCTGACAGATTTTCAGAATATAATGTATCGTTTCCAGCACATCATGTAAACGTTGATCTTGAGAAATATTCTTTTGTTGAAGAAAAGAAACTGATCACAGAGCTTTCTACAATTTATAGCACTGAGGAATTTAAAAACATAGCTGGAGTTGTTCCACTAATGGAGTTTTTCAGAGACAATAACTTGTGTTCCACTTTTAGCGAATCCATTAAGTTTCTTAATGTGATTTTGACAATTCCCATGACAACATGTGAGGCAGAAAGGTGTTTCTCTACTATCAAACGAATTAAAACATTTGTGCGTAACACAATGTGTGAAGACAGACTGTCTGCATTGGCCATGCTTTCCAATGAAAGGAATTTCATCATGCAGATCAAGAACTTCAACGAGTTGGTCATTGATAAGTTTGTCAGCAAAAAGGAGAGAAGAGCTGAGTTTCTACATAAATAGGTGAGCGTTATATATTCTAGAGTGTTTATGAAATGTGCATGTTGTGTTATATGCTGTGAATTACCGTTAACTTGTGTGTACAGCAGTCTGTAGTGACAGGCTTAAAGAAATTTTGTTACTTAAAAAATTAAGTGCATGGATAACTTTGTGAACCACCAAATTTCAGAGCCACCAGCCGCCCCTGCCCAATCCTTTCCTAATTATTTCCACACCCTCAGAATGTATCATTCTTTTTTGTTTACCTCCGACATAGCACTAGTGACTTGTACGATGTTGCAATTTGAAACGGAAATGGTTTTATAAAGAGGTATGAGGCCATGGTCGTTGATTATCTCGAAGCTCGATCCGATGTTCCCAGATGCGATGTATTCTGGAACTTACCACAGCTGCTCTCGTTTTAGCATGAAGATCTATTTTTCAGGTTGCGGTCGCGGATGAGAAGCGATGATTGACTTGTACGAAGATTAAATAATTTTTATAACGTTCGTTTCCAAAATTATAGTTTAATTTAACTATACAATTTAACCCTTTGCCCCTCCAGGAGTACTCACAAGTTTTTCTGTAGCCAGGTCACTGCTTGTGCAGACATTTAAATTTAAATCGACAGAGCTTGAGCTTGAATGCAAAAACTGCTTATTAACATAGAAGTGACCAAAAAATAAACTTACTGGGATCTAGTTTAGAACAGCATGATTATATTTTTAAATTAAACATTATTTCTCTATGTCTGTTTAGAAACGTGATTTAGCACTCATGTTTTTCATTTGTGATATTAATTTGTAGGCCTCTTTTACCGCCAAGAAACTCTCTTGTTTTGGAGAATGAATATACAAGAATAATTTAGGATATCTTCACCAATTAGACTTAATTATTTATTATTTTTTGTTTACATGTTTAACACATACCCCTCTTTCATTGTGATAGTGGATAAAGCACCCTTTTCGGCATTACGGAATCACATTGCTGGCGTTTATACTGTGTTTGAATGCCGCGCCCAGACTGAGTTCCATGCTTTTTTGCTTAATATAGAGCGCACATTTTTACTGTACTCTGAATCTTCATAAAACTATCAAGTAATGAAGGGGAAGCCCGCCACGGTAGCGTAGATGGTAGCGCGTCTGCTTCACGTTTAAGAGGTCCCGAGTTCGAATCTCGGTCAGGGTGAGTTACCTGGATAAGGTTTTTTCCAGGGGTTTCCCTTATCCTGAAAGACGAATGTCGGGTAACTCTAAGCTCTATGGTCCCTGGGCTCATTTGAGCATCATTTCACCCATTGCATTCATCGTCCGATATGACTTAACTTTGGAGGACGTAAATTACCAAAAAAAAAAAAAAAAAAAAAAAATTAAGGGGATGTTACAGAATTTAGGTACGCCCCTCTGCCACCACGTAGGTTTGCGTAATGTGAATTTTCCGATCAAAAACCAATTTACACGATGTATCCTAGCTGCAGTGGGTTTCCATGCGCTGTTCAAATGGGTCTGTTGCTGAAATCATAAATGATACTGTTTACATTAAATACAAAGTAAAACTGATATTTTTACCATTTTTGCTTGCCTTCCCACCCCATAGATTTGCCTTCGTTGATCCACCAGATCAACAGTCACTATATCATGAAGCTAATTTATGACAGCGTTAGGTTATAGTATGTTCACTTTCTCTTTCTCTTTACGTTTTTTCTTACTACCTCGCCGTCTGTTCTTGGAACTGCATTTATGGAGAGTAGCAAAACTTCTCGAGTTTTATGCCAAACAGTTGCAGTCAATCCCTCGTTTTGAAGTTTACAGGATTCGCTTCGTTTCAGTTTTAGACGTTTAGGTATTATGTTCGTGTTGTACCACAAGCATATGCCGCTTTTAAAACAAAAGTTTGAATAGTATTATTGGGCTAAAAAGCAGTGTAAAACTAACTATGATGCCACTGGTCTGAATAGTGTTTGGACATATCCAAAACAACTGGTTCCCCTAGAACGAGCTAAGGGTATTTTTTTCCCCAGGGAATATTCACAGTCGAGAAGATACCCATCTTCTCTGGCTGCAATATCCCAGGTTTACATTCCCTATTTTGTAAGTTTCTTAGGCATATTTGCTTCAAATGAAACTTTCCTTTGAAACTTACCATTGTCACGTAAAGATCGCGACCCGAATAATAATGTATTGAAAATTTCGTTACATTGTTAAGTGCGGGCCGAATTTTATATAAATACAATTCTCTTCCTTCTTCTGCTTTTTTCTCTTCATCATTTATGTGAAAATACCGAGAAAGAATTTTAGTACCAGACATATATTTGCCTGCTATAATAACGGGACAGTTACAAAAATGATCTGTAAAATTTTCTCCTGTTTCGGACAGATCTACCATTCCCATACATATAAAAATCCCCAAATATGCCCAATTTCCCTCTCATTTGTGTCTACCTGTCTATCTTGTTTATTCGGCTGAGAAAGCTACGAATATTTATTTGTCTCCGATGCAATAAAATGCAAAATTTGCTGTGTAGAAAAATACTAAGTATTCAATTTCTTCAGTCCTACGTTTATATCGTTGCAGATACCTAAAGGGAATGTAGACGTTCCAATTTCTGTAAAAGAGAGCTAATATGACCATTTGAGAGGTGAAATGTTTTGCGGATCCAAAGAATGGCTAACGTCAAAAATCACCGCTGCGCTGTCGCTAACGCTTTGTACTTTATTATAGTCTTGCACTGAGCAGGCCAGCGATTACGCTTCGGAGTACTCACATTCGTTCGTAATTCTTCCTAAATAGAGGCCTGTATCCCTTGTTACGCAGTCAGTATCTGTTTATGCATATACTATTTGCACATTTAGCAAAGTGGCAACCTGAAACCAGAATTGCAATGCTTATTTTTAGTGTTGACATAACGAAGAACTTATGGCAAAGTACCACAGTGCTTCTCAGGTTCTCCATACATAGAAAGAAGCGATAACGTTCAAGCAGATTAAGGTGCACGTCGTAAGACGGCATCCGAAAACAAACATAACTTCACTACGCTTCACTACGGTATACAGGATAGACTACTTTTAAATTTGCTACGCTTTTCTACGGTATGCGGCGCAAAGGGTTAAAAACAACTCTTTGAAACAGTGAACATATAATCACTTTTGTGAACGTCGATATTACGTATTTTTAAAATAAGCGTATTACTTATACAATGTTTTTTGCCACCGCGTCCTTTCTGCAGACTTACTAACACACAAGTCCGATCTCTATGACGGGTAACCAAGTCCGATCTCTATGACGGGTAACCCAGAAGAACGCTTGTTTTAGTCAATTTCATGTTATTGGATCTGCCGTTGCTGGGGCAACTCAGCTTCTTTCTATTGGTCCATGTCACATCCAATTATAACAATGTTCGTTGAAATATCTAATAGTATTCTCATGGTTTTTCTTTTAAATTCCTTTCTCACACTAACCCTAAAATAATATTTCACTAAAATGTACAATAATGTTATTAAAATCATGGTTAATATTTAATTTCCTTTTGTTCTATTTATCTGATCACTTTCACAATTTCAGTTATCTTTAACTTCGTTCCCTATCCACTGCAATCATAAATAATTTTAAATAAAATTAAATCTAAAATAACTGTTTCAAAATGCCTCTGTTCAAAATATATGGACAATTTTCACTCAAACTATTCAAATAAGCAATTGCTTTCCATATATGTTGAATATTGCCCCTGCGATATAAATGTTAACATAGTAGAACAATGAATAGCAATATTAGAAATTACACAATAATATAAAACATTTTCTAATTAACAATGAACATGAATAAATAATGAATTGATTTTCAAACCATATCTAACATATACGATATCTTTTATACACACAAAATATTCTCTTTCTCTGGATTGTGATTATTGAGTTCATTTCTGTTCTCAAGAACACACTGTGTTTATTATTATTATTATTATTATTATTATTATTATTATTATTATTATTATTATTATTATTATTATTATTATTATTATTATTATTATTATTATTATTATTATTATTATTATTATTATTATTATTATTATTATTATTATTATTATTATTATTATTATTATTATTATTATTATTATTATTATTATTATTATTATTATTATTATTATTATTATTATTATTATTATTATTATTATTATTATTATTATTATTATTATTATTATTATTATTATTATTATTATTATTATTATTATTATTATTATTATTATTATTATTATTATTATTATTATTATTATTATGATTATTATGATTATTATGATTATTATGATTATGATTATTATTATGATTATTATGATTATTATGATTATTATGATTATTATTATTATTATTATTATTATTATTATTATTATTATTATTATTATTATTATTATTATTATTATTATTATTATTATTATTATTATTATTATTATTATTATTATTATTATATTATTATTATTATTATTATTATTATTATTATTATTATTATTATTATTATTATTATTATTATTATTATTATTATTATTATTATTATTATTATTATTATTATTATTATTATTATTATTATTATTATTATTATTATTATTATTATTATTATTATTATTATTATTATTATTATTATTATCATTATTATCATTATCATCATTATCATCATTATCATCATTATCATCATTATCATCATTATTATCATTATCATTATTATCATTATTATCATTATCATTATTATCATTATTATCATTATCACTATCACTATCACTATAATTATCATTATCATGGGCGCCGGGGTAGCGCGGTGGTTTCGTTCGCGGCTCCCGTTCTAAGGGTCCCGAGTTCTGGGGTTGGCGATTTTAAGTCGGCCCTATCCACGCCCTCACCTCTGTCTAGCACACGTGAAGTATCCCCTATGCCCAACGTGGTTCGGAGTCCACGGTAAAAATTGTGGGTCCTCTCACCTCACCGCCCTCCTCACTATCACCCTATCATCGGAGGTAATGGACACCGCCCTCTGGGTGCCTCCACCTGAGAAATGGGTCCGGTC
>CM060952.1:88214422-88399422 GCA_030765055.1 Mantis religiosa
GGACTCAACAAAATCACTCCCTGTATCACCAAGATTCTGGTGATTACTTAAGTCACCTGGTAAATCACAATCATTTATATTTTAAGTCTAGGCATATTTTGCATTTCATTTACTTTATTGGCCTGTAATGCATCATGTGTTAGTTTTCCGAAATCATCTTTTTCTTTCTCAAAAATTTCTTACACCTCTTTGACTTGCAAAATTACTTCTTCCTTTCTTAATTCCTGTTTTACATTTTTCTGAACTACCCTAGTTTCCTGTACAATCTCCCTTAATCCTTTAACATCATTTTGGAATAATTCCATCTTCTCCCGACATTCTTTTCTAGCATCTCTAATTTCCTGTGCTAACTGATCGACAATTTCTTGTTTCAATCTCTTGTTAACCTAACCTCTAAATCACTTTTATTCTGATTACTCCTATAAATTTTGTGGGATAAATTAGCATCCAAATCACTTATATTTCGTGCATTTAGTGCTAGTCCTTCTCTCAAATTGGTCACATTTACTTGAAGATCCTGTTTTAACTCTTTTCTCAAGTTACTCATATTTTTGTTATTCTGACCTCCAAACTATTCATATTTTGGGTATTTTGTTTTAACCCTTCCCTCAATTCATTTATGCTTAGAGTTAAACTAACATCTATATAAGGTGGTAGACTGGATGAAAAATGTATACCTAAATAAACAATCTGGTGTTTTAGTCTCTTTAGATGTAACTGGTGCTTTTGATCATGCTTGGTGGCCCAAGATTTTACATCATTTGAAAACTAAAAAATGCCCAAAAATATTTACAATTTAATCATGAATTATTTTAGAGATCGCAAATCCTTGCTTACTGTAAGCGGAGAAACCATCACAAAGAAAGTTACACGCGGCTGCCCCCAAGGATCTGCGTGTAGTCCAGGTTTTTGGGTAATACGGTATGATGATCTGTTACAGCAACAACTGCCGTCAGATTGTAGTATTTTTGCTTATGCAGATGATGCTTTACTACTTGTTAAATCAAATGACGCTAAAATCCTTGAAGAAAGAACTAATGAAGCACTTAAAATAATACACTCATGGGGAATTAAAAATAAACTTATGTTTAATCCCTACAAAACCTTGGCGATGATTGTCACCAGAAGAAGAAAAATGGAACCCATTATTCTTACCATGAATAACGTCAACTTGAAGGTGGTATCTACGGTAAAATACCTTGGCGTTATACTGGATTGTAGATTAACATTTCGATCACACTTTGATTACATTGCTGAAAGAGCCAGCAAGCTCCTTGGTGCGCTCGCAACAACAACAAGACCTACATGGGGTCTGAATTCTAATATTCTTAAAATTATATATCAAGGTGCTGTAGTGCCCCTAATTTTGTATGGTGTATCTGCATTCCAGGATGTTCTTAATAAAAAATGGGCAGTTAAAAAACTTGCACAAATTCAAAGGGGATTCCTCCTTCGCATAATTCGAGGATATCGTACAATCTCCACTGATGCAGCTCAGATTATAGCTAACATCGAACCTTTGGCTCTCACTGGTTTATCAACAGCAACTATTATGAATTTAAGACATGAACGTGAATGTGCGTCTTATCTGTCTCACTTAAAACTACAAATCCCGGAGCATCCTACCACAGCAGGACACCCATCAAGTTTTGTAGCCTGTTTAAAGGAAATATGTAATTTTCATGATTATTACATATATACACATGGTTCGCGTTACCAATTTGAAGATAATATATCTGCAGTAGGATGTGCTTTTGTTGTTTATGAAAACCAAACGGAACTAACTCACTCCACGTTTAAATTGTCACCTGAATGTTCAGTATTCCAGTCGGAGCTCTTAGCAATTAAAGAAGCTATAAAATGGTGTACTGTTAATGGGAACAGTGCCCGTATTCTTAGTGATTCACAATCAGCTCTACTCGCTATTAATGATAAATACAACTTAAATTCATTAGCACATGAAATCAGAACCTTGCTTCAAAACCATCCAGGACATATTTGCATGGGATGGGTTAAAGGACACAGTGGAATTTTAGGTAACGAGAGAGCTGATTGCTTGGCTAAGAAGGCTGCAGAATCCAATATTCCTGTGACATACTCTTTATGTCCTATTTCTACTGTAAGAAGAATAATACATCAACATATTCTTGAAGAATGGGACCAACAATGGCTAACAACTCCAAATGGAAGTTTAACAAAATCATTATTTTTCCCTAGTGTATATGACAGAGGAAAATGTGAAACTCTTGTACCAATTTTTTTTTGACACAATTTTTAAGTGGACATGGTAAATTTGGTGAATACTTATCACGTTTTCACTTAACATCTAACCCCAAGTGCATGTGTGGTGAAGAATTTCAAACTGTGGTTCATCTCCTTTTCTGTTGTCCCATTTTCTGGAGAGAAAGACAAGAATTAATATTCAAGCTAGACTCTCTAGGAACTGAATTTTCTGCTCCGCTCACATCTTTGCTAATGAAGCCACAACAGTATAAGTACTTAATGATGTTTATAAACTCAGTGTTTAAACGTCTGAAATAGTTTAAATTAACATGCATCAGATTATAACATATTTTCTTCCTTCTAGTATTTAAAATATACCACTTATACCTAATATACCACTTTCATGATGTTTATAAACTTCGTGTTTAAACGTCTGAAATAGTTTAAATTAATATGCATCAGATTATAACATATTTTCTTCCTTCTAGTATTTAAAATATTTTTGTTAAAATTGTGTATTTTTATGTATCAACTATAACCCTAATATACCACTGTGTAAAATAGGGTTCATAAATCTGGATAAATAAAACAAACTAACATCTAGATTACCCATATACTGTCTTAAATCACCCAACTCTGATTTTATATAATTTGAATTCTTTTCCATTTTCTGTGTTAAATTAGCCTCCATATTACTCATTTTTCCGTCCATATTACTCATATCTTGTTTGAAACTATGCATAAACTGCTTTAACATCTCCATCATTTACTCATTTTCTTTACTTGTTCTTACTTCCTCCGTAACTTCTTTGTCTGCTTTACCTCTCTCATCATTACTTTTTTCATGTATTTCTTTGTTAATCTCCATTTTGTTCACTACTTTTTGATTTCTAAAGAACATAAGTTATTTAACTACTTCTGCACAATATTCAAATATATACCTTTTTTACTATTTTCTAAAAGTCGTTACTTGGAACCACTTTCGTCTCTCATCTTTCTTCTTTCCTGATAACTATTACCTTCCTTTGTGTTTTCCTGTAGACGTTGCCTGCACCAGATTTCTATCCAAATCGAATTCTCACGATGTCGCGTCGGTTGAATTTTCTTCATTCTGTTCATGCCCCAGGTTGGGAGGCCATATGAAACGGAAATAGTTTAATAAATAGGGATGAGCTGACGGTCGTTGATTATCTCGAAGCTTGATCCGATGTTCCCAGTTGCGATGGATTGTTCAACTTACCACAGCTGCCGTCGTTTCAGCGTGAAGATCTATTTTTCAGGGCACGGTCGCGGATAAGTAACGATGATGGATTTGTAGGAAGATTAAATAATTTTATAACGTTTTTTTATGAAATTATATATTAATTTAATTAGAATATTTATAACAACTCTTTTATACATTGAACAAATCCTCACTTTTGTGAACGACGATATTATGTATTTTGAAAATAACCCTATTACTTTTACAATGTTTTCTCCATCATTCTTTCTGTAGACTTCCTAACACACACGTCCAATCTCAAAACGACTGTTAAATGCAGAAGAACGCTTGCTTAAGCCAATTTCAAATCTTTGCTCCTGCCGTTGCTATGGCAACTCAACATCTTTCTATTGGTCTACGTCATATCCAATTATAACAATGCCCGCCTCAGTAGCGTAGATAGTAGCGAGTCTGCCTCACGTTCAAGAGGTCCCGAGTTCGAATCTCGGTCAGGTTGAGTTATCTGGATAAGGGTTTTCCAAGGTTTTCCCTAACCTGTCGGGTTACTCTAAGCTCTATGGACCCTCGACTCATTTGAGCATCATTTCACTCATTCTATTCATCGTCCGATATGATTTAAAGTTGCAGGAAGTAAATTACACACACACACACACACACACACACACACACACACACACACACACACACACACACACACACAACATAACAATGTTCGTTGTAATATTTAATAATATTGTCATATTTTTTCTTTTAAATTAATTTTTCACACGATTTAACACTAAGATGATACTTCACTAACATTTACAATAATCTTGTGCTTATTAAAATCATGATTAATATTCAGTTTCCTTTTCTTCTATCTGATCACTCACACTTTTAATTATCTTTAACCTCGTTCCATATCCACTACAATTACAATCATTTTAAATAAAATTAAATCTTAAGTGACTGTTTCAAATTTAAACTAAGATAACGAGTAAACATAGCGTAAACAGCATTTGAGGTGCAATTGGAGGTTTGCTAGTACTGTATGGCAAAGCGCGTAAGTGAACCTGAAAATATGCTTGCAACAGAGATGCTTACTTGCGGTTATCGCACATACTCGGTGAGTCCAGTGTGTACTTATACACTCCGTTCATACGCAATTATGTCTTATGGACAGTTACTTGTCATACATCGGCAGACGCGAGAAATCACATATAACGTAATTGATTATTGTGACAAAGAGAAAGAGGAGGGAATTAAAATCCCTTTGTGAGAAGCGACAAAAGGGCTGTAGCGATAACTTACATTTGTGTATATAACAATTAATTGGCTAACGTTTCATATCAGGCACACAGCTCCCAAGTGTTCTGTGTTTCGTCACATACTGTACGCCAGGTTCGCTCATCTGTAAACGAGACAACGAACGAACGAAAGCAGCGCAGTCACTGAAGATTATACGCGTCGAAGTTCTGTCCTGTAGTACGCCTGCAACAGAAGATTGAAAGGAGTTTACAAAACTGGTTACGCTGCATATAATATCTTCTCTCCCCTTCATATTCTGTGATCTCCAGTTACTCTTGCTCTTGATACATACCTGTCAACAGTATTTAATGTTAACAACACTTTTATGTACCTTATCAATCGTAAGATCGCGGGTTGAAACCCAATCCAGACTGATACTTTTTATCATGATATACAATTCGGATTAGACAGTATTTGTCTGTGCCGTAACCAAGCAATTTACACCTCATCTGTCCACCCCTTTCTAGGTTGTCCGATATTTCTTTTTTCTTGAGGTTTGTATTCATGTGGTAGTCATAAAGTTCCTTAAGGATACGGAATGAAGATCCGTGTCGTATGCTAATGCTGTTATTTCTATACTGATCTGTCTTCTGCAGAATTCCTTCAAACCCAATTATTGTCAGATTTCCTGGTTTCTTTCGTGATCTTGCATTTGGAAACCTACCAATGATCTTAACAACCTCATTTCTGCTACTTTGATGGCACTGACATGTAAAAGTACTACGCAGCATAATTTCGATACGCTAGCGATGCTGATACAGTGAAGCCAACCGTAACGGAATTCCACTACGCGTAGTGACATTTGAGCTTTCGGGAGATAGCGGAGAAATATGAAAAAATGAAAAAATGTAGCGAATTCTGTTAATTTTTTATCCTAAAAGAAAACGTCATAATATTAGGGAACTATTCTCAGGGAAATCGAGTTGAATCTCTCATATGGATGGTTATATAGCTCTCGTTATTATCTATTTATGGCAAGCACAGACCTGACAGTATAAACATACTACACGATGGGTGTCAAGTTATCAACATGTTTATACAAGCCACTACAAGCTACGGTAACCATACGTAGCATGATATAACGCTCGCTGCCACCAGGTCCTCAGGCTTCATTTTATAATATACTTTTAACTTTTCAAGTGAATAGTACGTTTTAGTAATTTGCGTTTATGTCACCAATGATACATCATAGAAAAGTAAACTGAATCAAAAGTACCCTTGTGTTCTGGTGCCAAGTAGGAGAAATACGTTTTGAAGGGAATTATGTCCCCTCGAAAATTTCAAAATTAACTGAACCATTTCTTGTGTTGCCACATGGAAACGCTGATGTGGAAATATTGTATTCCATAATGGCTGACATTAAATCTAAAAAACGGAGTAAACTGAAGCCTGAAAATACTGAGTGACCTTCTAAGAGTACAAATTGACATTTAAAACAAAGGCAATTGCTGTATCACATTAACTGATGAACGTGTAAATAAATTTGGAGAATCCGTGTAAATTTTTCATGAAGTGCTACAGTGACAATAGAATATTGTGACAGTAACGACTCTTAAACTATTTTAGGCAGCCAGTGCAGATTCCCCTTCACTTATTTGTAGTGATAGCTATTAAGTATATTAACACCCACATTAAACAACAACAACAACAACAACAACAACAGGATCATCATTAGTTCATCATCTTGGTCATCTTGCCACCTCAAAGAGAAAAGTTTGTTAATTTTTTATATTGTAGCGAAACATAGCGGAATTTTCCTTAACATCTAGCGAGATTCAATGTCATTTGGTTGGCAACACTGTGCTGAATTGATCCTGTTGACAGCATCGCATAGATTAATACCACTAACAAACGTTTTTTGTTGTACCTTCGCGAGCCCTTTGCGCTACTGCTTAAAAAGGGTGGGGGGGAAGCGTTACACGTTAGGAAATATCGAGCAACTCTTATATCTAATATATGACCGTATCTACAGATTTTCAAAGGTATTGAATTGGTAACACTGGTAATACTAGTGATTTCAAAAGAGTGCAGGAAGGGCTACATAGATAAGAAAGTCTATTTTGCTGTTTGTTGGACGTGGCTGTATAATTAATATATAATGCAATTAACTTTACACCGCCATTAAAAGGTAATTGAATATTAGAAATGATTCCTGGGCAATCGATTCTTGAATCTCTTGTAACCAACTTTGCTGGGAAATTCACTTAACCCAGTTTTTAATAAACATTTTAACAAAACTATCCACTCTGATAATCAGGAGCAATGGTAGTATTACATGTAAGAAAATATAAAATTAATATTTAAGTCAGTGTTTATTTTTGTTTTCATAGATTCATAAAATTGGACGTCGATACAAAATAGTCTGTAAACATACATCAAGTGAGTTCTGTTACGTATGTCTATGGATTGTGTTTAGATACTGAACATTATGACTGTTACGTTTAGTAAAAAGTGGCATTGAATAACGTTTAACCATAAATCTAGTTGCCTTAACACTTGTTAATTACATCCGCAAACTACTTTCAATAAGATAGGGGTTATTCTGCACTTCAGTGGTGGTCGCCTGCGACATAAACAATGACATAAGCTGAGGAAGAGGTTGCCAACTGTGGAGTCTTAAAATACGCTGATACAGTAAAATTTTGCCAAATATTCTTTTTCTTATTTTGTGTTCCATATATCGTTGTACAAAGAAGAAAACGTATGGTACTTGGACTATTAATTTAAAATGAATCAATAAAGTGCACCTTTTCTATTAGATATGTTAAAAAATTACAATTGCCTGAAAATTCTGAATTTTTCATTTTTTGAAAAAATTGTTTTAAACACTTACGCTATCAGGATATCTCAAATTTATAAATTTATTATCCTCCATTTAAAATTATGGAGAACCCTACCCTCACCCCATTTGGAGTTCACTGGGGCCCTATCTTTAGCACTACTATCTCATGAGAATAAAAGTAGTCCACAGTTAACTGTTTGGATCCATTTAAAAGTTGTGGCAAAATTTCCATAACTTTTGTTCACATGGTTATCTCTATTAGTATCTCTAGTTTGGTTACACAGTGTTAGTAGCTTCAGCGTATGCAGTTTTCATTTACAATGTTGTGGCCACCTGGGCTATTCCTGCCATTGTCATATACTAGATATGAGCAAAGCTTTTAAAACATCCACTTAGTATAGGGCAATATAGGAAGGAAATGTGTATATATATTATATACCTGTAAGCTTAAAACTATCTACTTTCATTTTATAATAGGTCTGTGCATGTGAGTATATTTTACGCATTATTGGTGTACACCAATATAAATTTATGCAGCTTAAATATGTTATATGCAAGTAGTAACTCAAGGTCGGATATTAAAGCAAGTGGGCTATTTATGTTGATGTGTAACTTTGAGATGTGCTATACTTTTTTTTGCCATTTCAATTTGCATGATGTACAGTCTGGTCAATACCATTTAACCTTTCATTTTTCCCATTGATACCTTGAAGTTAGTTAACTGTGATGCTAGTCACAAGTTCTGCATATGACCTGGTTTTATTCAAATACTAAACTAAGTGCTGAAAATGGAGGACATGGGAATCTAGACCAAATTTAAGGTATGGATTTCACGGAGTATCGTGGGACATTATGTTTTTGTTATAGTTTGGACTTGCTGTGAACAGTGCTATAGGAGATTGAACACATTATTCAGTTATAAAGTATGCTGATTAACTAATAACTAACACAGGCAATATATGAGGAAACAAATTGCCAAACTATGAAAATATGAAAAGAAAAATCACAAAATATTATGAAGTATGTATTTTAAAACCAAAATATCTTAGATCTAAGTGTTTTGAAGCAGATTGCCTTCATGACTTAAAAGGATTAGGTTTGTAGATTTATCCCCATGTTTAAACCAAGTGGGATGACAAGCGGTTTCGTTTATGGCCTGCATTCGGGAGACCCGGGTTCGGTTCCTGTGGCAGACCTATCTGAGCCATGGGTTTTTTGGGAGGTTTCCTCGAGTCACTAGGCAAATGCTGGGTAGGTTAATTACTCCCCTGAATTTCCTACCCCTCCATTTCATCTCCATTATCATTTCTCATCAACTCTCATCTGGTGGTCTCTTTCAGGGTAAGAAGTGTTGGTGGGTGTCTCGGTGATGCATGGAGGGATGATATGCTCTGAGAAAAACTACTTCTTCCTCTGGTAGGTTGGTTGCTGGTCTTCGAACCTGCTGCTGGGACCATTTCGGGACCGGCTGCTGGGTTCATTTCCATACTGCAGTATTAGAGCATGTCCATTGTCCTGACCCATCGGGGGAGGTCTCTAAGTAAAATGCAGGGACCCTGCTCTCTATTATGTCGTGGCTCCATGGAACGGTTGTTCTCTGTCTCCTGTCTCCTCATCCTTCCTCCTGGGGGTGCCCCACTTGGGGTCATGGGTACAGTGGAACACGATTGATCTCCATGCCGAATCCCCTCCATATTAAATTATAATCCTTCTCCATATTTAATAATAAAATACAAATGAACAATAGCAAGTTACATAAGCGTATAGAAATATTAATCATTGTGAAATCTGTAAACTAGTAAGTTTCTTCTTGTTCCTCCTTTTCTTCCTCTTGTTCTTTACAAAATCCAAATTTAATTTCTCCATATAGTTTCCTTTAAGCTTGCAAAAGTAAGTCAGGGTCATATTCGTAGAACAGGTGGGTGATTCAGAGTGCACCTTATGCTTTTTTGCCGCTGCAGTGACATGTGCAAATTAATGCACTGTTCCAGTAAAGCAGCACCATTTTGCATACTAATACTGATCGCTTCAGCTTGCCTGCAGCTGGTGCAGTAAAGTTATTTTTTTTTAATTTACGTCCTCCAACTTTAAGTCATATCGGACAGTGAGGAAAATGGGTGAAATGATGCTCAAATGAGTCCGGGGTCTATGGAGCTTAAAGTTACCTGACATTCGTGTATCAGGATAAGGGAAAACCCCTGAAAAAACCTTATCCAGGTAACTCACGCTGACCAAGATTCAAACTCAGCACCTCTTGAACGTGAGGCAGACATGCTACCGTCTACGTTACCGAGGTGGGCAGGTGCACTAATGTTGTGTAACAGCTGCCAGTCATTGTTTTATCCTTCTCCATATAGTCAGTCAATCATAATGAGTCCTTGGAAACCCCAAAATATCGTAGGCACTGATTTTCCTGCTGGCAAAGTTTTTGCCTTTCTTTGTTATACTTTTAACCTTCACCAGCCCACTGCTTTGCCTAGTGGGTAATTTCCAGTTTGCAATATGAATCCAGGTGTAATCTACACTTGCATAATGATACCAGAAGTCCTGGGAATTATGCTGCATATCCAAACATGATATTGAAATGTCCTTTCTTGAGCGCTCTTGGATTGAAGGCAACAAACATTCCACTCAATTTTTTAATTTATAGAACTTTATGCAGAGTTGATGTATCAACACATATGAGATTCCTACCATATCAGTAATCTGGCAAATCTGAAAGTTGCAGTTTTCTATAACAATACCATGAACTTTATCCAGTATTTCTTCAGAACAAACCTCAGTTGAGGATGCAGAATGTGCAGCATGTCATTGCTGGAGTGAAATGTTTAACCTTTTCACTACTGCAATAAGTAAGTGTTATTCACCGATCCCTCTGCCATCTGGTGTTAGGGGCACTAACAGAGAGAACCGTAGTAGTGGAGCAAGAAGAATGTTCATTTAGTCACCAAACAGCTGAGGATGAGATGGAATGATCTTGAAAACATTTCAATTATTCAACAACATAGTAAGTGAAGTTTAGTGTAAACATAGTGACTCATAAATCAAACTCAAAACTGAAGAATACTTCACTGTTAATAATGCTTCTGCTTTTAATATTTATCTTTAGCTGTTACATGACAATGTAATTAATAGTTACACTTTTTGCTGATCTGAAATTTTTTTTAGAACCATATAACTCTTTTTCGAAAAATACAAATTTGAAACCAACTTAATGTTATAATTATGAAAATTAGAAATGGACATGCAGAAAGTCTTTACTAGTGGTCATGTATTGTTAATAATAAGGTCCAGATTACTGTAATGATAAACGATGGCACAGCTCTCAAAAATTTAAACCATGTTCTTCTTCCAAACAATCACACTATTCACTCTTGCTTTCCTCCTCCGTATGTTGTGCATCATCTTCGTGCTGAATTAGCCTTGCATAAAACTGCAGCTCATTGTTACCACACAAATTTTCACCAAAATATTGTTTTAAAAGTTTCTTCAAATCATTCCTTTTTTCTAATTTGATAGGATGTTCTAAAGGCAGAACGGGAGGATCTGCTATTTGTTCCATTGCTATTCCTCGTGTAAGGAAGAACAGGAATTTCTTGGATTCATCATTTAGTCTAGATGACATTTCCATTTTCAGAGAAACATAACATTTATTCCCCTTCAGTTTCTTTTTTAACATGACCCTTTTCATTTCCCGTATACCATCTGGCTTTTTTAAGTAATTGTAAAGTAACGTGAAGTCATGCACATACCAATCTTTGCCTAGTTGGCAAACAATAACAACCTTAGAACATAGGTTGAGTCAACATGACTCAATCTATCAAAGTCCTTAGACTACATACGGCTAGTGTGAAGAAATGATTAATTTTTTAAAGTAATGAGTCGGTAATTCAAACACAAACAACTGCTGCTGAGGGGACAAACCGTTCTTCGAAACATGTCCAGGTAAGGATAATTTAAGTGATGTCTGTGTTTGAATTACCGACTCATTACTTTCAAATTTTAAATACATCACTGTTTCTAACCTTTTGCTTCAAATAATATAAATGATCAATTTCCATCAATTAACTAAAACCTTAGAATATGTTTCAACATACTTCTCTGGAGTTAATATCTCAGACTGTTTTCTAAGATCCTATACCAGAACTCCAAACATGTGGTCTGCAGGTAAGAAGGAATTGCCTCTCATGGGAAATATCATACATATTTCCTTCAGAGAGTCTGGAGACTTTTTCAAAAGCCACCAATACATTGCATGGACCACAGCCATTAGAGAAGAGCCTTAATTTGGATACTCCGTCTTCAAATTGCTGCTTGCTTAGAAAATTTGTTAAAACAGAAGCCACTTCAATAACTCCACGACCTGCTTGGTTTTCCATCCAGCAATAAAATAAGGGTCATTTATTCCTTATCAGTGGTACATAGAGCATAAAATGATAATTGTCAAGCATAATAAGCTTCGCCTATTGCAAGCTTAGGCAAAGGCTTCACCTGCTGCAAATCGAAGCCTAAAGACATGATAGATGATTCTTCTTCTCTCATCATTTTGTGGAATGTCTGTGCTTTCAGTTTATGCAAAGTGAGTTCTGCTTGTAACTCATTCTTTCTGTGCAAATTTTCAGTGACTTGCAGTTTATGTTTTGTCCTGCTGCAGTAACTGTAAACATCTACAGCTGGTTCACCAAAACCCAAGTTAAATTTATTAGAAAAAATTCTATAGAAAAACCACTTCTTTACTTTTAGAGTTTCAGTCACACCATCATTGTACATTTTAAATAACTTGTTTATGTTTAACTCTGATGGAAGATAGAGTCACTTGCTCTTTTTTCTTGGATAATGACTTTCGCTAGCTTGTAGTTTTGATAAGAAGCTAATTACAGATTCCTTCTGATGGGCATATTGTTTGCTTCTCGGTCACTATCCCTTTTCTCCATTATTGGTTTATCTGCTATTAGAGAAGCTGCTATGCTGTTTACTCTTGTGCCAAAACCAAAAAGAGCTCAAAAGAACTTAGAACACAGCGGAATGGTTTCGTTGTTTACTCTGACTTGATACTTAATAACCACTAAGTTAATCTTATCTGATTTTCTTGACCTGCGCCTTTTGGGAGATGATACAGACATCATTGATGCTAGAATCCTATCTTGTTGTGATTTGTTGCTGTAGTTATACACTAACTTTCTTGTTCTGGTAAGTTGATATGCAGGAATGGTGCATGTGTACATGGAGACTCTAACTTCAGCATGCTAGGATCTATCAGAATACCTGAAGCACATCAACGAATGATTAGATAACTATATGATAATATCTGCAAAGTAGCTCTGAATGTGTTCCAGTTGCCATGTTTTCATTAAAATAATACCAATTATTATTCTTATTATAAAATTTAAATGGAACTCAGCTTTCTTCTTGTTCTCTTTTCCTTTTTGTCGTACCCCTTTGCGTCTTTCTGGAACCAGCAGAACACTCACCTACAACCATGCTTTCTTCCATATTCATAGAACCAACTGCACGAACCGCTTACAATGCTCACAATAATACCAAGACAGCTATTGACAGTGCAGTCTTGTCAAACAATTAGCTACAATGAAATGCATGATTCTGTACTGCAATGATAGAAGAGGCTTGAATTCCTCTGCAGAGCATGAAAATGTGCATGTTAAAGTGGACACTTTGCAGTTTGATCCAGTCTAGGCACTGGACATATTGCAGTTTGCACCAAACCCGCAAATTCAATCTCGATTCTAAGGAGTTTAAAATATATTTGAAGCAAACAGAGACTTGAGCAAGATGCAGGGCATGCTAAAGTGTTCAGATTTGCTTCAAACTACTTTTTGATCGAGAGTGGACGTATTGTGTTTTGAAACAGTGCTCCTCACAAACACGCACGCACGCACGCACGCACGCACGCACGCACGCACGCACGCACGCACGCACGCACGCACGCACGCACGCACGCACGCACGCACACACACACACACACACACACACACACACACACACACACACACACACACACACACACACACACACACACTCTCTCTCTCTCTCTCTCTTCTGCTCTTATGCTACTAAAGCTTGATCATCCAGTGGTGTGGTGGGTGTGGGTAATTCTGGAGTTGCTGCTGCCATCTGTTGATATAGTGATGTACTTAAATGTGGGATTCTCTTCTGGCGGGATTTCAAAGTTCATTAGTTGGTTTTTATGCTTTTCTAGGTATATTCTCTCCCATATGACGAGTTCACTATGTTTTTGTACGTATTTTAGTAATTCTGTGCTATCTTCAATTTAATGATTTCAGACCAGAAATGAGCTGCTATTGCGGACTTATCAATATTTTCAATATTTTTGTATCTTAAGTGCCTGAAGTGTTCTTTCTTTCTAGTGCCTATGTTTCTTTTTGTCCTCCCTATGTAAATTTTTTCACAGTCTTTACACTTAATCTTGTAAATGCCTGACTTTTCCTCTGGTTTTATCTTATCAGTATTATTACTGTGAAGTAGGTTTTTAATGTTGTAATTGTTTTTTGGTGCCAATGTTATATTGTATTTCTTGAATATTTTTTGGAACTTTTTTGTGGCCCAGGGGTGGTAAGTAAATTTAGCAAATCTAATTTCTTGTTTTATTGGTGTGAGAGCTGTGATCTGTTTTAATCTCTTTTGAAGTTTGAATGATTTTAGTTTTTTATCTACAAGGTTTTTTCCATATCCATTTTTAATTGCAGTTTTTAAGATTTGATGGTATTCGTTTTGATATTCTTGCTGGCTGAGGGGTAGATTTACTAATCTGTGTGTGAGACTGTTGATGGTGGCATGTTTGTGTGGAATTGGGTTGAAACTATTTGCTTTGATGTAATTATCTGTGTGTGTTGCTTTTCTATGGATACCAAATTCTAGTTTTTCATTGCTTTTTGTGATTTAAAGGTCCAAAAAAGATAGAGTACAGTCCTCTTCAGTTTCCACTGTGAATTGTATGCTGGGTTCTTGCAGGTTGAGTAGTTTCAAAGCATCATCTATTTGTTTGTAGGGCACTATTGCAAAGATGTCGTCTACGTATCTGTACCATGTTTTAAACATATGAGGGAAGGCTTTAGTTATATGTGTTTCAAAAAAGCTCATGTATAGATTGGCCAAAAATGGTGATAGCGGGCTTCCCATAGCTAGTCCTGAAATTTGTTTATAATATTTTCCATCGAAGACAAAATAATTTTGATGTATACATATTTCAGTCATTGCCAAATATTCTTCTATTGCATTGGCATCTAGGTTTATAGATTTTAGCCATTTTTTCAGTTGAATCAAAAGTTTGTCTAATGGAATGCTAGGGAAGAGGGAGCGAACATCAAAGGATACTAAAGTGTCATGAGGTTTTAGTTTAAGATTTTGAATTTTTTCTACCAGGTCTAAAGAGTTTTTTATACTCAGAGTATGGAATTGTGGAAAGGACTGAAATTTTTTGGACAGCCATTTTGCCAAGTAGGAGTGTTTATATTATTTACAATGGGTCTCATGGGTATGTTGGGTTTGTGTATTTTAGGCAAACCATATAGTCTTGCAAGGGTAGGGTTGTCCGGTTTGATAGTTTTTTGTTCTGCAGTTGTTAAAATTTTACTATTAATTATGGTTTTTTGTACATCTTTTATGCATCTGTTGAGTGGATTAGAATCTATTTCTTGGAATTCTTTTTGTTGTAGTAACTCTTAACATTTTTTCCTTGTATGTAGCTGTATCTAAGATAACTATTTTGTTCCCTTTATCAGCCCTTGAGAAGATTACATCCTTTTTCCTTAAAGATTTAATTATCTTAATTTGTTTCAAATGTTTTCCTGGTTTTTTATTCATTAAGTTTTCCAATATAGGAGATGATTTTTTCCTAATTATACTTTTGTCCATGGTTTCCAAGCCTTCTACTGCTAATTCTGTATCTGCAATGAATTCATCCGGGTTGCTGGAGTATGTTATACATGTTTTTAGGCCTTGGTTAAGCACATCTATTTCTTCATGTTAAAATTTTGCTTTGAGAGATTAATCACATTGTCTAGGGATGTGTTCTTTGCTGAAATTTTGTTTTGTTTTGGTTGCCAATGATTATGGTTATGCTTTAGTTTCTTCTTTTGACAATAAACTTTCTCTTTGACTTTATAATTGATATGTTCAAATGATTTGGTTTCTAAAAATGTTAGAGTTACTACAACAAAAAGAATTCCAAGAAATAGATTCTAATCCAGTCAACAGATGCATAAAAGATGTACAAAAAACCATCATTAATAGTAAAATTTTAACAACTGCAGAACAAAAAACTATCAAACCAGACAACCCTACCCTTGCAAGACTATATGGTTTGCCTAAAATACACAAACCCAACATACCCATGAGACCCATTGTAAATTCATCTCTTCTATCCCATGAAGCGTTTGCTGGCAGGAAAATGTTTTCACAGTGACGCTGAGATGCAGAATGAAGTAACTTTGTGGCTGCGGACATTGGCTTCAGAATCCTATGACTTGGGCATACAATTAATGGTGCACCGTTACAATAAATGCTTCAACAGTGGTGGTGACTGTTGAAAAGTAGCCAGTGAGTCTATGTAATTATTCCAATAAATATTTCTTACTTAGTGATTTTGTTCTCTTTATCGGTCATCGGGACTTACTTTCTAGATGCACCTTGTACTTAGTAAGTCAGAAAAATTTTAGTTTGTTTATTGAACAAATCAAGAAATCAAAATTGGAACATATGAAGACCAAGTTACAATCTAAATTAGCATCACATATGAAATTCTGGATAATTGCAACTGCAGAAGCATCTTCTTTGTCCAATTTATTTAATACTAATACATATGCTTCAAAAGCATTTGCTTAATATACCACAGCTTTAAGGCAGATACCCCTGCATGTGACTACTGGTGTGTACTCCTACTGTCCTAAGAAGTACACTTTCCTTTGAGCAATTTGTGCGAACAAAATCTACAAAACAAAACCTACTGGTAAGCTTCTCTTGTGCATACAGCTTATTTGAATGTAATATGGTACAACACATGGGCAAAAGTGTTGATGTCGTCTATCATGCTTGTGCATATGGGCGCAGAGTAATACAAAAAGTGTGTTTCTTAAGACGGATGCAGTATAGGAGGCAATGGAAGATTAGGATTAATATTTTTGAAAGTATCAATCTCCGATGCAAACTCCTTTTTTTCCTGTATGAAACTAACTTGTCCACATTAAGATAAAGGGTTCAGGTTGCTTCACACAATCTGCAGAGCATGCGTGATGTAAGTTTCATTAATGATATTCAGGAAACTTACATTAAGTTTTTTCATATAAGCTGCAGAGATAATAAACAGAAGCAGTACATTGTCATGTATTATACCATTTGACCACAAGGTTTCTTAAGCTTCATTAAACATCCAAGCTATTATTACATGATTTGCTGCTGTCATTTGTTTACAGAATAGCAAGGATTCTGGTGAGAATTATTTTATCATTTTTAGCACATCTACTGTTACATTTACAATTTTTGTGTCACTGGCACCAATAGTTTCATCAATGGTGAGCCAGATTTTTTTCATTTTCATTTTCATTTCATGTGACAATGTTTTCTTGTAGCATTGAACTCATCAGGATGATTTATATTTGTATATGTATTAAAAAACTTTCTGAACTTGAGATTGTTCACTTTATAAAGAGAAATGTCAGCTGAAATAAATGCTTTACATACATCTGAATACAATTCTAAATATTTTGGTAACCCAGAAGAAGAGAATGATGTTGAGTGTCCTATAAGAAGTTGCCTTGATAAAGCACGTAATGCGCTTGCTATTTACTTAATTCCTGACATGTTGCACTGTCTGGGATTGTTGATCTGCACTAACCATTTTTGCACAAAGCTGTCAGAATTGTGCTTTCCCATCATTGGTAAAAATGTTTTTAAACTCTAGTATGTACCGATGCAAACATTCACAATATACTCAATTTGCTTTTGGCATTTTTAAATCACAGTGCTAATTAATAAAAACAACTGCTTGTAATTAACAAGATACAAGCAATATGTGCTCGTTCTAGACGTTCTCGGGCTTCGAGCCAGGTATAGTAATGTAGAGCCATCGACGTTTCGGGAGTGTGCATTGCTCCCATCATCAGGATGATGAATGATAAGCAAATTGAAAGGGCCAGTATATATAGCTTACGCTGGAAGTAGAGAAGGACGGTACTCTGCCATTTTTGGACATTCTGGTCACCAAAAACAACGGCACTCTGGGGCACTGCGGTATACTGCAAACCAATACACACAGATCTCTACTTGATTCCTCAAAGTTTCCATCATAAATCGCAATGTGCCAGAGTTCTCAACAATCTGGCCCACAGAGCTGTATCGATCTCCGATCCCAGACACCTCATCCAAGAACTACAACACCTAAGGCACACTTTCCGCCAGAACGGTTACGCTGCGACCGACATCAAAGCCGCAATTACCAGGGCTATGAAAAGAAGACCTATAGCGCAGCTATCACCAGATGAGCCGACTGCCACTGCCTGCATTCCTTACACTGGCAATCTCTCCGGCAGAATTAGTAGAATTCTAGCCAAACACAACATCAGGACTATCCAAAAACTTCCTCTAAAAATATGACATATGGTGAGACCGGTGAAAGACAAACTTAACCTCAATGTACCAGGTATATACTGCATCCCCTGTGAGTGTGGGACCCCATACATAGGACAAACTGGCAGGACCATTACTACCAGAATCAAAGAACATGAACGATCAATACATTTACTGCAGCCAGAAAAGTCTGGACTGTCCGAACACTGCTTTGAGAAAGACCACAGAGTCAACTTCAAGCAAACGACCATCGTGGCCAAATGCAGCAGCCTCTGGGTTCGGAAAGTCATAGAAGCTCTGGCCATGTCTTATGAGAGGAGAACACTGAATCGGGATGCCGGATTGCAGTTCAGTTCTGCTTGGAAGCCAGCCTTGAAGGTGGAAATCAACCGGCACAGAAAACACAGATTCCGCCGCTACACCGAGTCCCCAGCATAGAGGTGTTTTCCATGAGGTTGGCATTCCACCGTCTGGCATAAGCTATATATACTGGCTCTTCCAATTTGCTTATCATTCATCATCCTGATGATGGGAGCAATGGACATTCCCGAAACGTCGATGGCTCTACATCACTATACTTGGCTCGAACCCCGAGAACATCTAGAACATATACGTCGCCAGGAAACCTTCAGATCATATTTCAATATTTTGCTCAGTTATATCTTTGCTTAGCCAGGTTTAACAAACATGTATGATGGAATCTTGGGGTACAATTCTGTACTTTCCCTGCTTGCGTATGCAACTGAATCAGTAGATATCAAGTGGCATGATTAAAGAATTCTTATAACTCTCATAAGTTATGAGTTAAGTTTTGTTGTAAATAAATGAGGAAAGGGCTGAGTATATGTATTTGTTGAACTCGTATTGATATATACATTTAATAATATATGAAAAGTACTAAAATATGTATTCATGAGAAAAATGTAGAAAATATTTATTTACATATCATTTTTAGAAAAATATGAATTTTTATGTGAAATAAAATTTTGCAAATACACTTCTTGAACCTAGATAGGACCATAAAACTTTGTTCTCAGGTATGTACAAATTAAGGAGAAAAATATTTTGTTACAGACAAATTCAATTCAGATTCTATTAATCAGTGTCTGGAAATAGTAATATTTATGCTTCTGAAATAATGATGAAAATGTTTTGATGAGTAGCCAGCAGCATCAACACATTCAAATATGCAAGCATGCATATCTTGCTTTGTTCCACTGGAGATGAAGGATTACTCGCAAAGTTCACAATTTAAACAAAGACAAGCCAGTAATTTCTGTGGCCATAGAGAATGAGTACAGTGTTAAAATTTTTTTCCCTAATCGCTTAGTGAAGCATATTGCCCTGTATTTACACCCTGTTTTGAAAAGCATCATACTTTTAGAAATTTCTGAGATGAATTGTGAAACATGCAAAAATATAGGGCTTTAAAATTAACCTCATTTAAATATGCCTTTTAATTAAACTTAGTTACCAATAGACAAGTCAAATGATAACTACAATGCCATATACATCAGATATCAATTTAACTTTATGTATATACTGTATTTATACATTTTGACGTGTCTCATAACATGTATATGTTGTCAAGGACGAAATAAAACTCAAATCCAAATATACAAAAACTACAACAATAATGATTTATGGTTAAAATGATATAACAGTAACATAAATGACTAATAAGTAATTGGGAAAATTGAAAAATATATATTATACAGAAATGTAACGTTTTAATGATGTTTAATATTAATGATTCTTAGTTTCAAATGTGTAAATGCATATTGATCATTTGGTAAAATCATTTAAAAAATAGATGCTGTGTACAACTGAATAATATAAACATACAGTGGTATTGAATAAAAGACTTAATTCCAATTAATTGAAGGCAAAGCACTTAATAAAGTTAGAATTTAAGTTAATTGATGGAAATTAATCATTTCTTCACACTAGCCATGTAAAGGCTAAGGTTTTGAACAGATAGAGTCAACCTGAAAAATTCAATGCCATGGCCGGGATTTATATTTTTCAGGTTGACTATCTATTCAAAGTTAGAGTTTGTTTACATAGTAATCTTGTAGGAAAAAACAAGGGTTTGCAAGCAATTTATTATGAAGTTCTACATTTAAAACTTGTATACAGTAATTGAATTAAATCAGTGGGTAATGAGCTGTACATTCTAATACCTTACACTTCAAAAGTATTAAGTGATTTAGGCAGTCTTTGATATCAGTCAATTTGGTTGTTATTCCTGCTATTACGACTGTGTATATCTGTAGTAATTGGTAGTTGTATATACTTAAAAATACTTAAATAAAGTCAATTGGAATGCACAAGTATATTACAGTCATTACTCTTCTCTTAGACCAATAAAAAGTGGCTTACAGTGTGCCAACTTGTCTGAATCATATATAAGTAATCTTTTTGTGTAATAGTACAATATTATTAATATGAATAATGTGAAACTCTTGAAAAGAGCAAGCAGTTTTAATATTTAGGCATTACAATACAGACCACAGGGAAGAGTTTCAGGCTCCACATTAGAATAACAATGCTGGCTGTAATCAGGCCGATGAATGAAATCAGGAACATCAGGCAACTATCACTGACAATCAGGCTTAAAATATTACCCATTTATACATATTGTCTCGAGTCAGTGGGGGACATCTTGCATATAAGCAGTTGGAAGAGATAAAGAGTAAAAGCCAGATATCTCAAAAGAATCCTGGGAGTACCACAGAATTGCAGATCATGACTAGCATATGAACTTACCAGGTAAACGTTTTTAATAGAAGACCAACAATATACATGCTGTTGCCAGCTATGAAGGACTACAAGAAGCTTTTACAGGACCTACAAGAAAAGAAATATACCAGTTCAATTCTGTGCAACCTGCAATGCAAAACAGATCCTGGATGCAAGTGAACTACAAAAGGTGACATGCGACTATATGACTGCCAATCCATGGCTTCCACCACAAGATGTGTTCCAGCAAGGCTTTCCATGACTGAAGTGACACCTGCATCTGTGTTTTATGTACTAAAAAATGTGATCGATATATTCTGAAGTGTAAAATTAGACAAAAATACATCACCGCTAACAGTAAACACAATTAAGTGATAAAACTAATCTCTGCACAGTGTGTGCAAATTTCTACTTTATCATCATCATCATCATTACAATCACCATCGTCATCATCATCGCCCTCCTCGGTAGCGTAGATGGTAGCTTGTCTGCCTCACGTTCTTGAGGTCCCGAGTTTGAATCTCTGTTAGGTTGAGTTACCTATATAAGTTTTTTTCTGGGATTTTCCCTTATCCTGTTAGATGAATGTCTGGCAACTCTAAGCTCCATGGACCCCAGACTCATTTGAGCATCACTTCACCCATTTCATTCATCGTCCGATATTACTTAACGTTGGAGGACGTAAATTACAAAAAAAAAAAAAAAAATCATCATCATCATCATCATCATCATCTCAAAGTAAAATGCTGTGAAAGAAAATAAAATATGCTGATCAGATATATGCATCAGCTATAGAAATTTTTCAAGTTTCTTATATGACATGGTACTCCTGAGAGCTTGGCAGACTTATGATTGTTATGAGGTTCCCCAAAAGTTTGTTGACCTCCACTATACCTAGATATTTAGTATCCTTTATATCTTTTGTCATTTAGCAAGAAATCATTAGTTCTAAACCATACATTTGCTTGCAACAGGTTTTCTTCTGCTACTGCTTTAAGATTTTAATGGTCATGGATATTAATGTAATATATGAATGAATTCCTGTATTTCCTTTAAGTGAAACATAGGGTCTTATGAACCACGCAACCTCGAGGCCCGTAGGCAAAGGGTTGAGGATCAGAGCTTTCCTGATTAGAGAGATTCTGGGGTGAGTGATCAGCCCAATGCCAGAAGTGAAAGTATGAGGAAGATGATAGGAAAGATGAAGCTTGAGCAATCGGAATGCTGGCGAGGGAAACCGGAGGATGCAGAGGAAACTCGTCCCATTGGCATGTTGTCCACCACAAATCTCACTTTGCGATCGCCTGGGATCGAACCCGGGCCAGCTTGGTGAGAACCAAGTGGTCTAACCATTCAGCCTAGCACAACCTTACTGTAATATACACTTCTGTTGATTAACCTTAGACATATACATTATATCAAGTTCTACATGAACACAGTGTAAGTTCACATTTACTCCAGTACCACTGATGTAAATGGAAACAGCGATCTCACAGTATATGTGTGTATTTCTGTAGAATATTTTTAAATTGTTACAATTTGCTTATATATTTTGTTTGAGTCACTGTTATATCTCTTAATCCACCATACATTGTAACTTCTTAGAGTATATAGACCTTAGGGTCTTTGAATACAATTGTAAACAAATACTGTTCAGTGACATAAGGAGAAAGATGAATATCAGAATGTCAGACACATTTGAACTTCATAATGCATGCATTAATTTATTTGTATTTTTATGCTTCTCTTAGTAAGCAGATAAAAAGAAATAATGGAAATAAGTATGTTACTTTGTTTGTAATTTAAGTTTATATTGGCTACATGATGATGATAATAGTTGGCACTACAGGCCATGTAGATCGTTGGCCTCGCTAATCACCCTCTTCCTTCTACTCGGTCCTCTGCTTTTCTTCTCCAGCCTTTAACCCCCAACTTTCTCAAGTCATCTTCTACATCATCCACCCATCTTTTCCTGGGTCTTCCTCTTCTCCTTCTGCCATCCAGCTTTCCTATGAATATCTTCTGAACTACACTGGTTTCCGGCATTCTCTGCAAATGGCCAATCCACCTTATTCTTCCTTGTTTAATTTTCACTACTATATTGGCTACATAGTGGCTGTTTAATTTATCAGACTTTAGTCTTCTTCCCTCATAAGAGAAACAAAAAAACTAGGAATATATCTTGCAATAGACTGAGATAAGAAATGCATGTTAGGAGAAATCAAGGCAATTGTATGAGAATGTATTGTAATACTAGCACAGTTGCTGCTGTAAACAGTAACATCAGTAAAACTTAATACTAAATGCAATGGCCAGTGCATAGAACATCACTTTTTCTTTAATGTCCATAAATACAAAACCTTTTTAACCAGGCATATATTCCATTTATATGTTTCTTTGTAAATTTTACAAGAATGCCAGATTATTGATTGCATTTTTTTCTCTTCAGGTTGTGTAAAAGACAAATGGACACCAATATAGTAATAAAACAGGAGCCTTGTTTCCTGAATAAAATGTCCACCTTACCACAGTCTGAATCAGAAGAGAATCTTGGTTCAAATGCTTCCATAAAGAGTGAATTATCTTCCTTTGCTTCAGTCTTTATAATGGAGGCTGGCTCTAATGTACATGGCATTGATCATGAAGTAGACTTAGAATGCAACATACGTGGGGTTGATTATGAAGTAGACAATAACTCTGATATCCATAGGGTTGATCGTGAAGAAGACAGTGCCATCAAGATCAAAGAAGAGCCTGGTGACTTGGAAAGACCATTTACCAAACAAGAGTCTGAATTAGAGGCTACTGCTGGTTCAGTAGTTCAGGTGGAACCTGACTCTGACATATATAAGGATCATAAAAATATCAAAATTGAGGTCAAAGAAGAACCAGAAATTTTGGAAAGGACAACTGAACTGATACCTGAATCAGTAGAGATTCATCTTAATACTGAGGTAAGGCTGATAATTTATATAATTTATCATATCACATGGGATTTATCCCATTGACAAATATACACATAAATGCTTTAAAATTTAAACTTAACGTAAGAAATATATACCGTGACTTTGTGGGTTCTTAGAATTAAATGCCTTATCTCTTGTTGCTTTCTCTCTCTCGGCAAGCGTCTAGCGCTGCGCGCCACTATCTGCCTCTGCCCATGCATAACTCCGGCTTTGCTGCGGCTCCAACCAACAGTGCTCCCTCCTCAAGGTTGGTCGTCCAGAACAGCACCATTGTAACTTGCCAGACGATCCAAGTGTACCACCAACATCTTTCCTCGCGGCACCTTCTGGATGCGGTAGACCGCGTTGTTAATTCTCTTTACCACCGGGTACTGTCCTTGCCACGGCTGTTGAAGTTTTGGGCAGCGTCCCTTGGTCCGGGTAGGGTGGCACAACCATTCCAGGTAACCTTGCCGGAATCCTAGCCTATCGTACCGGGTCTCCATGCGGTCGCTCGCCATCTGGATGTTCTGACGAGCCATCTCATGAATGTCGTGGAGATCGTACACGAGGTTCTCCACATACTCAGTTGCTGGCTGTTTAGCTTCCGGGGGCTCCCAAAAACAAGGTCACAAGGGAGGCGTAGCTCTCGGCCGAACATTAAGTTGTTGGCATCATCCCAGTGGTGTCGTGTGTTGACGTGCGGTAGGCCAGCAAGAACAGTAGCACCTTGACGTCCAAGTCTCGCTGATGGCTGGCCACGATCTTCCTCAGGTGTTCTTCTAAGGTCTTGATGTATCTCGACCATGCCGTCCGACTGTGGATGTACAGACGCTGTGCGGGTCTTGTTCACCCCAAGTCTTTCCTGTGCCTCCTTCATCAGGTGGGACTCAAAAGTATTGTTCTGGTCGCTGTGGAGCTCTAACGGGACCACAAAACTGCTGAACGGGTGCTCCACGAGGGAGTCTGTAATCGTCTTCGCCTGCTGCTTCGGGATGGTATACCCTCCGGCCACTTGGTGAAGTAGTCCACGGCCACCATCAGGCACTTGTTGCCTCCGTCGGACACTGGGAATGGTCCAGCTATGTCAACAGCAATGCGTTCGAAAGGCGCTCCGACGTTGTACTGCTGCATGCGACCCCGGCTCCTAATCTGGAGGCTGCGATTTGCCGCGCACATGTACCTAACAGTCATGGCACCATCTCTCAGCTCTGCTGGGAGCCTCAGCCAGAAGTGGCGCTGTCGGAGTTTGTTGATAGTTCGGTTTGCTTCCATGTGTCCTCCTGAAGTACTGGCGTGCACTTCCTCCAAGACTTCCGGGACCTTACTCTGGGGAAGTACAAACTACTCTCTCTGCGCCTTCCCATCGGGCGATTCCCATACTCGGAACAGCACACGCTCTATGGTCTTCAGTGAGTCCCATTGGGCCCAGTATGACTTCTACGCAGCGCTTGTGGGTGCAATGTCCACCCAGGTTGGTCTTGTCCCTGCCTCCAATTCTCTCAAGAGTGGCTCCAAGTCGGCGTATGACAGCTGCTCCCTCAGGCCTGCGATATCCCATCCGTCCGCAGGCACTGCGTTGACTACTTAGACAGCTGCGGCACGCTCCTTCTATTCCACTCTTGTGCACTGACTGCACTCTTCCGGGCAGGGTCTTCGGGACATGGCGTCTGTGTTTGCGTGGCCCTTCCCTCTACAATGTTTGGAGGTGAAGTCGTACTCCTGAAGCCTCTGGGCCCAACGGGCTGTTTGGCCTTCCAGGTTTCTAAAGCTAAGTAGCCAGGTTAGGGCGGATTGGTCATTCCTCAGGTGTAATGGCTGACCGTACAGGTATTTGTGCAAGTGCTCCAAGGTCTTCACTACTGCCAGCAGCTCTCGCCAGGTGATGCAGTAGTTCTTCTCTGCGTTGGATATTGTTTTGCTGTAGTAAGCTATCACCCGCTCGTGGCCGTTCTGGACTTGGGATAGGACGCCTCCAATGTAATGGTCGCTTGCATCGGTGGCCACAGTGAAGGTGCCGCCTGGTTGTGGGAATCCTAAAATAGGAGTACTGCAAAGTGTCTGCTTCAGCTCCTCGAAAGCGTCTTCGGCGTCCTCCATTCACACATAAGGCCTGTGTTCTTCTGACAGGCGGGTGAGGGGCTTGCGATGTTGGAGAAACCCTTTATGAAGCAGCGGTAATAACTGCACAGCCCCAGGAAACTGCACAATTCTCGCTTATCCTTTGGGCGAGGCCAATCTCTCACGGCCTTTGATTTCCTTGCGGAAGAGCTGGCACTTCTTCCCGCTCAGCTTCAGGTTGGTCGCCTGCAGATCACTTTACTTAGGTTGTCGAGATGGTCTTCGAAGGTCTTGCCAACGACGATGATGTCCAGGTATAGCAGGCAGGCGTCATAAGTCAATCCTCTCATTACTCACTCCACGAGGCGTTGGAAGTTAGCTGGTGCATTGCAGAGACCAGAGGGCATAACTGTGAACTGTCAAAGTCCTTGGTCTTTCGAGAATGCGGTCTTCCCCTTGTCTCTCGGATATAGAGCCACCTGCCAGTAACCCGACTTCAAGTCCAGGGTCGAGAACCACTGCGCACCAGCAAGCGTGTCCAGAGTGTCGTCAATCCTGGGTAAGGGAAAGCAGTCCTTCCTGGAGACAGCGTTCATCTTCCTGTAGTCCACGCAGAATTGTAGCTCGTCGTCCTTCACCAAGACTGCCCTCCAGCATGTCCCATACCACCGCTTCCTTTGCCTCACCGGCACCTCCTCTCGACACTGCAACAATGTCCTGGCTATACAGAGTCCACACACAGGCGTCTTCCAGTCCAGCACCATATTCTTCGACAGCTGGCCTTCCATTCGCGCCGTCACCACCACCTGGCTTCTCGCGGGGACAACCACGTCTTCTCTCAGAATGACCCTGCAGATTCCAAGGCGTTCTTCGGGTTGCCGGAGTATTACCTCTTCTCCATTGAGCCGCAGGACCTTGCTGCTGACGTCGATGGTGGCCTCGTGGCTCCTGAGGTCATCTTATCCCAGTATCACCTCAGCCACCTCCCCAACGAACACCCACAGACGCACGGCACTCCGTCCCAAGGTCAACTGCAGCAGGGCCTCCCTCTCCATGGGCAAGGTGTCGCCCGATGCCGTCACTAGCTGATATAGTCTGCTCGATTTTCTAGACGGCAAACCCGCTCTAACATTTGTGCATCTAGCGCTGCGTGCCAGTATCTTTCTCTGCTCGCGCATAGCCTCTGCTTTGCAGCGGCTCCAACTAACAATGCGATCGGCGACAATATTGAGAGAACCGAAATCATGGGAACTGGCTATGCAGTGTTTTGCCTGGTGCTCATTGCTGTCTGCTGCTAACATTGAAAGTCACGGATGGAAGCATGCAACATTTTTAAAATTACTTTTAAGGGTTTTACGTACCCATATTATTAAAGGAGATGCTGAAACTGGCCATAAATATTTGGTACCTCTTTAGGAAACTAGCCATTGCTCACTGTAGTTCACCTTGAGAAATGCTGGCAATTTCCTGGCAGATGTTTTGTTGTAATCCTTCTAGGGTGTGTGGGTTTGTCTTGTACACTTTATGCTTTAAGTTACCCCAGAGATAGAAATTTCAGGGTGTTAAATTGGGGGACTGAAGGTGCTATAAATCTTTACTAGTAATTCTGTCTTGAAACACATTTTCAATTGTACTCATTAAAAGATTGGCTGTATGAGCTGTTGCAGAGTCTTCTTAAAAACAAGCAGAATTATGCATCTTGCTGGTTAGTTTTCTAAATAAAAAAAAAAAGTGGGGGGTGCAAAATTGTATTCATGTATATATGGGTGTCAGCTATTGACTCAAAAAAATTGGGTGTATTAACTCTTTCTCTGCTAATGGAGAAATGCGAGCATTTCTCATCATGAACTATGGCGAGTGATGGAGGTACCAAACATGCACAGATGCCATTGGCCAGTTTCAGCATCTCCTTTAATAACATGGGTAAATATAGCCTGTAGAAGTAGTTTTAAAAATGTTGCATGGTTTCATCTGCACTTTTCTATGATAGTGGCAGCTGGCAACTAGCTCCAAGGACATCGACAAGCAAAACATCACACTGGGTTCCTACTTTTTGGGTCTCTTGGTAGCTGTAAACTGAATTAATAATTAACACTAAAATAGTAAAGATAAAGTCCAATATAAGGACATTTTGAGAAGGTTATTCCACCAGCAGACTATACTGGAAGCATCAATAATTGATATTGCTGGATTGCCCGCAGTACGCCCGCGTTCGCCAGTCTTTGGGCTTGGGGACTAACTTGCACAGTGTTTTAGTTGACGACCCAGTGGCCGTGGATAAGGCACTGCATTTTGTTTTTAAAATCGGTTTTAATAAACAAGTCTGACTTGTATTTTATGTTTATTACTTTTAGAGTTTTTAAATTATTAGTCTTTAGATCGTTTTTAATGTCCTTTTAACAGTTGAGTGTTTTTATTATATTTTACCTTTTTAGCTAAATTTTTATAGCTCTTAGGTTTTAGTGTTGACTTCGGGCCCAAATGACCTTGTTGTCGACGGGCCCTAAAACACCACACACTCACTCACTCACTCACTCAATAATTGATTAGGAGTTTCATTGATTTGGCAGTAGAATTTTAAACAAATGTAGATGTTGAAAAAACTATTTGTAGTCGGTTTATTGACACACATCACTGTTACTATGTCAGACATAAATGTAGATGTGCCTATTTCTGAGCTTTAAGTTATAAATTATTTTGGTATGTCCTATAAAGACATACTTGGTTTGAATAACATTACAGTGCTGTATGATGCATGGGAATAGGCTGTTCAAAAATACATGTGATTAACAAGTTCAGGACAATGTTAATGTTAAATATTGTAGATAATAAACAAGTTTTCTGATCTTATTACATACTTGTGGCTTACCCGACATTGCATTAGTGCATTCTGTAAGTATGGGGTTGAAAATAAGAAAAGACTTAATTTTTGAAACTTGTGAATAGTCTGTAATTTACTTTGTATCTAAAGCATAAATGTCAAATAGTGACAATTTGAACATAGGATTTGAAAAATATGTAGTTCTTTGAAGATGTATGATATCTTATAATTTTTGCCAAGTCCTATAGTTCAAATATACGATTTTATACCTTCTTTCAATTCAGTTTGAATTTAATTTTATTCATCAAGATTTCCAATACAGAAATATTGGCTTTGTCAAATTTAATCAAGTAATGCAATAATAAAGAACATTTATGTAATAAAGATACATATGCCAACATACAAGTTGTAACAGTAGATAATAAACAGACATAAAAATAAGTTAAAAAATAAAAGCAAATAGTGCAAATACTAACATAAGACATAGTACATATTATGTAACAAAAACTTGAAAACTATATTCTTTCAAAGTATATGTCACTGAGTAAAAGCAATCTTGATTTAAGAATTCTTTCTGTGCATCACAGTAAGTTATATTTATAATTATATTATGTAGGTTTACAACGTATATTATGTTTAATTAATCTTTTGCAATAGATATGTATTCTATGCCAGATTTTCTACTGAACCAATCCTTTATGTATGAAAAGGCTAATATTAAGGAAATGCTTTATAACATTTCAATGTATTGGTAACATTTTATGGTGAATGCAGTGCTTAACTTTTGAATGAATTAAGTACAGCAATTGCTCTAATGGTTTTGCAAGGACATGAGTACATTGTTTAGATTTGGATGTAAAAAGAAATTTTGAAGTATTGGACTCAGAAGCTATCATTACAATGCATTTTATTGTTGCAGGTTCAATTATCAGATGGAGATCAAAAGTTACTAATGCCAGAACCAACAAGGTAAGACTGCTAGAGTCTATCCACTACATTACTTGTGCCTTGATTCATCTTCTGCTTATAGGCTAAGTTTTAACAGTATTGGCCACAATTAAGCTTAATTCTGTGTGTAAAACAGGGCAGGTCGTTTTATAGATTCATCACATTATTTGTCAAGCTGTCCAATTGATTGTAAAGATTTCTAAGATTCTTTATCATACAGTTCAGGAATATTTGGTAAAGGGTTATGTATCAATCATAGCTTCGCGGTTGATCAGCCGTGTGAATGTCAAGCCAGCTTTTTCATTCAGTTCCTGGGGAAGGCCATGGAGCTTGGAGTGGCCGAAAGCTTGACATTTTTAACATCGATACGGCTGATTCTCCATGAAGCTATTAGTAATAATTCACAGTGAAAGTTTTAAGTCTTACATTATGTATCAAGTAATCCTCAGTTGGTCACAGTCCATTTGTTAACACCTTGAGTTACAGGAAATTTATTTGTAATTTATGGACACTCTTTAGCAGCTGTTATTCTCCATGTCACATTATATATTGGGCATGAAGGACTCCTTAATTTTGATTAAACGTCTCTTTATCAGCCTTGAGCTTCGTTTATGTGCCATAAATCATGGGACCACTGGCATTACTTTCCTTCCAAAGGAAGCAATGCTAAGAATTTTTTACACTCAAAAATATTGTTGCCCTCTGCTAGGTTTGAACTTGTGGTCTTGGGTTTGGTCACAGGTGAACATTGCTTACTCATTTTTTAATCTTACTCTGTTAGTGACTCTTTTAAATGATTTATTATATGTTTATTAATCTACTTTCTTTTTCTTTTGCATACAAAAAATATTTGGTTGACATTTTTGAACAAATAAATATACCAGTTAAGTCATATTTTACCAATTTTTTCTTTACTGAATCTAAACCTCCTTATAATTGTTAAAAGCAGAAGCATTATTAACAGTGAAGTATTCTTCATTTTTGAATTTGATTTATGTGTCATTATGTTTACACTCAAATATAGTGAATCCTTATAATTGCTGCATTTTTCTTATTCAGTATATTAAAAATTGAATAGTAATTGTTTGACCAAACTGAATCAAATTTTAATTCAAATTTATTATATTCACTGCCACTGGAAATATTTTTAGTTTTTGTATGACACATATGATACAGAAATTATTTGTGTTAAATGTTAAGAGATTATAGGTTTGGTAATTACATTTTGGCTCGGGGTAAGATGACATTAAGTACAGTAATTAGTGAGGGTGGTTTTCATATTTGTAGATTTGGTTTGATGTTACGTTAGAGAGGGGTGAAAGTGTCCAAAAATGCCAGAATAGGTATGACAGCCTAGCTTGGAATTTTTTGAATATGAGAAAGTATTTCTTTGAGAAATTTATAGAGTGATTTTAGTTTGAAAAGGAGCAAATTTCAGAAATGTAGAAGTGAAGTGGCAACGTATTAGAAGCTAGTACTGGAGGTCTTAGAGTAATTAGCAAAAAGGCAGAGGTTATTAGGAGAATTTTGAAGCTGAGTGGTTCATTCTGGGCATAATCTTAGACACTGCTGATTGAATCACGGTGGAACAAAATGCAGCTGGATAGGCATCATTCTTGCCTCAAGGATAGAACTGCGTATTATCGTGTGGTATAGGATTCAAATACGTTAACTCTGGATATTTATGTATTAGTTTCTATTGGTCGGCAACTTCTCCATTAAAGTGACTGCTGTCATTAAGCATTTCAAAGTCACATTCTGGTGTCATCCTTTCTTTGAATATACACACAGGTATACCCTGAGATAGATTTCACTACCAAAATTGCGTTCCAGAAATTACTGCTGCAAACTGGTACAGCATCATTGGTAGATGTAGATGCTACATGTGTGACAAACAGTGACAGTTTATTCACTCCTAACACATTAGTTGTCTTTCCATTCTTTTTAAGGCAATATCCACATTTGATTATTCCATTGCCATGGCTGCATTGGAAGGAACTGATTTTCTCTCTCCCTCAAGGCCTATTCTCTTCAGCGTCATTCTGAGGTCTTCATCAATCCTCAAGCTACTAGATGAGGTTTTGTTAGCTTGAGCTGATGTCTTCAACTAGCAACTCTGTGTCATTTCACATCTACATTTGCTTAAAAGATGATTTGGATCCTAAGAGGTCACCTAAAGCAAATTATGGCAGTAGCACATTGTGACTTACGTTTGATGTCCACACTGCCTTTTGTTACATTGCGGAAGATTATGTCTGCTATAATTTATTCATTGGTATTACTGTCAATCTTATCACTGTTATATATGCTAGATAACAGCAGTTCTTTTTTGTATCATCATGGAGCACTGATTCTTTGCCAAAGGCAAACATACTGCTCTTCACTGGCTTTATTCTTGTGTAATCGTGATTGGTAGAATCTACCTCTTGTTTTTATGACATGTAGTAAAAACAGGGAAATTTTTTTAATATACTAGATTGTTAAACAGATTAATCAGTATACTATGGCATTTCTGGCTTCTTTTTAAGTAAAATAAGACCTGAAGCTTTCCTGGCAACGAATACACTCACTTTCTTCTCGGGCAGCCAGCCAGGTGAAAAGATGATTAGATATTACGTTTCGGGAGTGCACATCTCTCCCATCATCAGGATATTTATAAAATGTTATAACCACAAATGAGATACTGGATATAATACAACTATAAACACTTCCTAAAACTTCCTAAACCACACTTCTTAGGCCCAATATCAACCGAGATGAAAGTTTAGCGCTTAAGAGACTTCAGAGTGATGAAAACTTGGTTGTCTTGCCGGCAGACAAGAGTAATGCCACTGTGATCCTCTCCACAGCCCAATACTTAGAGAAAATGAAGCAGCTCTTAGATGATCCGGCCTACAGGGTTATCAATAAGAATCCTACCTCTTCCATTGAATGTTGGACTGTACAACTTATTAAAAGATCCTGCCTTACTTCAGAAATTAAGAAGGCGGTATCACCGTCGGGTTCCAGGCGTCCTAAATGTATGGACTTCTGAAGGTCCATAAACCGGACATCCTTTACGCCCCATTGTGGACGCCAGGTGCAGCCCTACATATCGGCTGGCACATCATCTGGCTGATCTGTTACAACCTCTTGTAGGGGATAGCCCACATCATGCGAGTAATTCCACACAGTTTGTACATACACTTAGGAACATTACCATTGGCCCTTCTCATCTTCCTGTCAGCTTCGACGTGGTTTCTCTATTTACAAGTGTACCACTTCAAGAAGCCATCCAACTTCTGAAGGAGCATTTTCCGGCTGATATCATAGAGCTCTTCCAACATACCCTGATGTCCACTTTCTTCTTGTTTGGTGGTACTTTCTTTGAACAAGTAGAGGGAGTAGCAATGGGCTCCCCTTTGTCACCAGCTGTAGCTAATTTCTATATGGAACACCTAGAACATGAAATACTTGCCACAGCTCCACTTAAATCATCTCATTTCTATAGATACGTGGACGACACTTGTAATTTGGCCATATGGATCAGACACTTTGTCTAGCTTTCTTGTGCATCTCAGCAGCCTTCGACCTCAAATACAGTTTACCATGGAAGTGGAGGAGGATGGAACTCTTCCATTCCTGGACATTCTTCTTCTTCTTTCTCTAACTCCTTTGTGCTGTTAAGCGTGGAGTACAAGTCTCTTCTACCCATTTCTTCCACTTTTCTCGGTCCATTATCATCCTGGACATTCTTGTTTAAAAAAAAAGAAAAAAAACGGTACACTGGGGCATGCTGTATATCACAAGCCTACACACACTGATCTCTATCTGAACGCTCATAATTTTCATCATAAGTCTCAACGACTGGGAGTTCTCAATACACTGGCCCACATAGCTTTGTCTATCTCTGATCCCAGCCACTTAAAACAAAAATTACAGCACCTGAAACTCACTTTCCGTCAAAACGGCTACTCCGAATATGACGAAGCCTAGATCACCAAAACTAGGAAAGGGAAAGCTGTAATACAGCAAGCGTCAGATAAGCCTACCGCTACAGCCTGCATCCCATTTACCGGCAATCTATCTGGCAGAATCAGCAGAATTCTCGCCAAATACATCAGGACCATCCACAAGCCACCTTCAAAGATTAAACATCTGTTGAGACCAGTGAAAGACAAACTGGACTTCCAAGTTCCGGGAATGTGCCGCATTCCTGTGAATGTGGGGCAACGTATATAGGACAAACCGGAAGGACCGTCGCTAATAGAATAATCAAACATGAATGGAAGCCTGAGAAGTCTGGGATGGCAGAGCATTGTTTTGATAACGACCATAGAGCCAATTTTCAGGAGACGACCATCTTGGTAAACTGCAACAGTTACTGGGAGCGGAGAATTAAGGAGGCTTTGGTGATTTCCTCTGAAAGGAGCACGCTTAATCATGATGCTGGATTTCAGTTTAGCTCCTCTTGGAAACCGGCCTTAAAAATGGAAATCCATCGAATTAAGAAGCAAAGATCAATACAGCTTGATAATCAAGTTAAGTGGTTATGTTTCTTTGACGCAATTTTCTATACTCACGCCATCTCCTGACCTAGCATTTAATTTACTGACAACAGTCTTTTGTTCAGTAATGCGAATTTTTATAGATTTTGTCTTTGTTTATAGTTGTGTTATATCCAGTGCTTCATTTGTGGTTATAACATTTTATAAATATCCTGATGATGGGAGAGATGTATCCTCGCGAAACGTTGATATCTAATCATCTTTTCACCTGGCTGGCTGCCCGAGAAGAAAGTGAGCATTCTTCTTAAGTGTTTGTAATTTATTAAAAAATGTGAAAGCCCCTCAGCCCAGATTGGCCAATCATAACCAGTACTCCTTATAAAAAGGTAATTAGTAAATAAAAATTTATAGAATTATGTATATTTCAATAAACTGTAACAATAGCAGTAACTATTATGCGCATCTTCGGCCATGAATTAATGTATGAACAAAAATGAATGGGTTGAGCCCTTTCGGTCTCTTGCACGTAGGCCGCATCATCTTTGGCCAAGTAAATAATGTAGTCCTGTTATTACATATTGTAGTGCTCATAAGTATTTTGACAAAATATTTTCTCAACATTTCTTTATTTAGCATTATGGTTGGTCTGTTGTACAGCAGGTAACAAAACTAAAGATGACAATACATACATAAACACAAAAAACACTTCTGGAGATGGCGTATTGTATGCATGTCAAAAATAAAATAGGAATCTCCGTCTCAGAAGTGTTTGGACAAAATAGTTTTGCATGTTTAGTATTACAGAAATGTAATACTAAACATGCTTTTACCGAATAAGATGGCTCAGGTGGTTTTGTCTGTGGTCCGCATTTCAGAGGCCCAGGTTCCATTCCAGTGGCCATTGTATCTGACCCATGGGTGTATTCGGGGATTTTCTTGGGTCGCTAGGCAAATGCTCAGTAGGTTAGTTACATCCACTGAATTTCCTGTCCCTCCATTTCATCCCAATTATCATTTCATATCATCTCTCATCTGATGGTCTCTTTCAAGATAGAAGTGTTGGCAGGAGTCTCAGCAGTGCATGACAGGATGATCTGCTGTGAGTGAACCATTTCCTCCTCCGGTAGGTCAGTTGCCGGTCTCTGAGCTAACGTCTGGGACCATCTCCAAACCACAGTACAGGGGAATGTTTGTTGTCCTGGCCTGCCGGAGGAGGTTTCCATCTAAGTAAAATGTAGGGACCCTGCCTTCTGCACTGTAGTGGGTCCTTGGGACGGCTGTCCTCTGTCTTCTTTTGCCTCATCCCGGGGATGCCTCAATTGGGGGCATAAGGTACAATAGACCAGGATTGGGGAGGAGGGGAAGCATGCTTTTCTGGAGCATGGCAACTAATATTTGCTTTTATAACAGCCTCCCATTTTACTGACATGGAAGTAATAATATCTTTAATTGTATCCTAAGAAATGTGTTGCCATTCGCTTTTCAAGGTGTTGAAAAATTCCACTGTATTAGAAATTCTTTTGTTCTGACATGTCTTCTAACACCTCCCACATATGTTCAATTGGTTCAAAGTGTGGACTGTGGACTTAGACTTGGCCAGAGCAAAACTTTAATTTTTATTCTGTTGAACATGTCCATAACACAATGAGAATGAGATTTCAGATTATCTTGTTGAAAACACCATTTTCAGGGCATGTTTTGTCTATCATATGGTAGCATATACTTCTCCAATATCTCCCTGTAGCCAGGACCCTTAATTACAGGATCTATATGCACTAAAGAACCTATATCTTGACTGGAGAATTACTTCCATATCAGAAGATTTTCCTCCATGTTTTGCAGTAAGAACCTGGTAGCATGTATTGCATCTTGCACCTTTAGGTCGACAAAGATTTTGAATACCATCAGAAGACGCCAGATTAAATTTGCTGTCTTTGCTCCATAATACTTAGACCATTCCTGCCCTGTCCCGTGACTGTTCTTTTGCAAAGGCAAGTCTGTGCCATCTGTTGCAAGGAGTAGGTATGATTTTCTTGTATGGGCAGTGAGCTGGCAAATCCATATCCTTAAATCTTTGTTTTACAGTAGATACTTAGATGTCTATGCCTCAGATCAGCATCGATCTTTTGTGCAATCTTCAAGAATCTGCTACTATACTGGTCGCCAATCTAGAAAATGATTGAAATTTCGTCCGGAGAGAGAGGCGACGTTGCCGCTTATTGCTGCCATGTGGAGAGCGCGATAGCACTACGTGTGCGAGGGTGATTCAGTTGCGACTGCAATGGGTATTTTATTATTATTGTTATTAATAATTATTTATTATGTTGTACACAAAGACAATAGTGCAGTCGTGGATCTCCATGTAAACGCTAGAGCATGCAAGAACACATAAATGTAAAGATAATCGTAACAAAAGAGGCATACCTGTGACATTTTGATGCTTATTGAAGTGGGAAAATGCCGCTTACATAATTTTTCCTGGGAGTTTCTAATTTATACCCCAATGTCTAACTTTCTTCTTTAAAATACTTTTCTTTCCCAGTCTTAACCTTCATGCCCTTACTGATACTTACGCACGTGAAGTCCTATCAAGCACTGTAGAGTCCTATCAAGCATTCCCCTTTCAATTTCTCCTCATCGAAGTATTCTTTCACAGAGCATATTATTTCCCATGTATGTCCTTTATTTGGAATACCTTTACCAAATACAGTTTTATTTGGTTCCCGAGCATGTTCAGGTTTTTGCTTGTCACTATACTTAGACATAATTAAACATTCATTAAACACAATTGCAAACGATCACAACATGCGCTCAGATACACGGACTTAGGCACACATAAACCAAGGCAAATTGCCACAAATAAAATGCAAAGTAACTTGCCAGTACAGGATCTCTAACTGCGAGAGCATTCTCTTTATGCAGCCTTATCAGAAGAGAAATAAAAACCTAGGTATTGTATTTACTGCAGCGTTTGCATAATTCGCTCGCATCATACTAAGCACGTGTTAGAATATCGGCTACCTAGGTTTAGCGTCTAACGTTGTCATGGAAACGTCTTGACTCTAATTGGTCATTTTAATTGTTACTATGGCAACCGTTATGACATACTCATCCCCTCCCATTTATTTAGACCATTATTCCATGTGGTTACTAACTGTCAATCATATTCTAGTTTGGCGACCAGTATAATTACATTCTAATTATTCTATCTATTTTTGCAATTGTTTTTCTAGGCCAACCTGGTGGTAATTTGTTGTATATATGATGATGGACCTGCTAAAGTTTATTCCAGACTGATACAAGTTGACTAGTTGATTGCATGAAAATTGCAAGCAACCCCTGTAACATGTAAAGCACATGTTACAGCATCTGGGAACTGTACACAATATTCTTTACATTGAGGTGATGACTTAGTATTTAGTGAATGATTCACCATTCATCTGAAACACAGGTGAAGTAAAACGTTAGAAAGAAAAGTGTAAACAAGTTTTGTCTACAGACTTTTGAGCCAGCTCTGCTATGTTATTGTCCTGTTTAGAAGATACTTTACCTAGATGTGTTGACTTTGCTGGTATTGTAATACATACTGCCAGCCATCTGCACCCTTTCAGAGTACACTTGGGTCATTCTTGTAAATACTTCCAAAATTTGAGGTCATTCAGTGTGTGTCAAAACACTTATGAGTGCTACTGTATAATAGCAAAGATAAGTGAATTTCAGTCACTACTATTTTAAAATTTGAGTTATATTTGCCTCACTGTTGATAGCTTAAATTGTTTACTTTTATTGAGTATATTTACTTTTTCAGTGACAGAAAAGTATACAGAATGACTGTTAATCTCTCAGTTGTATGGTGGTTAGAATTTACTTTTGAATTCACTGGTGAAACACATGCTTCTGTATTCATGCTTGAACAGTTGTTTTATTTACTCTTTAGAAACAGAAAAATCTGTAGTCTAGACACATAAACCCCATTTATAAATACATACTTAAGTCCTTTCTTGGAAGTGTTGAAAACAGTGTTATAATAAATTAAATTTAAAGGGAGTCAATTAATGACACTAAACAACACTTTTACAAATTTTCTTAAGCAAGAGAAGGTGGTCGCAACTCAAACATGCTGTCAGTGACATATATAGTATTATTATAATTTGAGTCAAACTAGTACTCAGTGCTCCACTTATTGCTAGTATTTACCTAGAAAGTTAGGATCTTCCTAACATCATCAGCTGTTGTCGACTAATGGATGTTGGTTTGGTGAGAACTTCTTGGAGGGGATAGGAGTGTCTCTGTCGGTATCTTGATGAACTTGAAGTTTGGGTTCTCTTCAAAGGTAGTGTAGAAATTGAACAATTTTCTTTCATATTTCTTTATGAAAATTTTCTCCCACGTGGTTAATGCAGATGGACCTTGGACACTTTTTAATAAGTGGATTTCTTGTTCTATATCATGATTCTCCTTCCAAAAGTGGTACGCTACCGCCGATTTATCTATTTCTTTGTTCTTGATTTTCCTAAAATGCTCTTTAAGCCTAACATTCAAATTTCTTTTAGTTTTTCCAATGTAAAAGTTGTCACAGCCTTTGCAGTTTACCCAGTACATACCTGATTTTTTGTCTGTAGGTATCTCCTTTGTATTATGTGATTTCAAAAGGTGTTATACACTGAATTTGTTTTGTGTTGCCAAAGTAATGTTGTGCTGTTTGAAGACTTTTTAGAAAAGATGGATAATGTGTTAAAACTACTAAATTTACAAAATCCTGCAGTAAAATTTTCCATGGAAAAAGAGACAAACAATGAAATCCCTTTCTTAGATTTGAAACTAATCAGAAAACATTCAAAACTAGAATTTGGCATACATAGAAAGGAAACACACACAGAAAATTTCATACAATCAGATGGATATAACCCAAGACAACACAAGCATGCTGTTATCAACAGTTTAACTTGCAGGCTGGTTAATGTACCTTTAAACAAGATGGAATATATCAAAGAGTACAATAATATAATTCACATTGCAGAATACAATGGATTCAGTGCTGAATTGGTCAGAAAGAAAATTTATAAATTCAAAAGACAATAAAGATGCAAACAAGTAACTGCTCTTTCCCCAATCAGCAATAAAACTTCATATAGAAAATTTACTTATCATCCCAGAGCTACACACCTTTTCCAAAAAGTCTTCAAAGAGCACAACATTACTTTGGTGACGCAGAACAAATTCAGTGCACAACACCTTTTGAAATCACATAATACAAAGCAGATACCTACAGACAAAAAATCAAGTATGTACTGGGTAAACTGCAAAGGCTGTGACAACTTTTACATTGGAAAAACTAAAAGAAATTTGAACGTTAGGCTTAAAGAGCATTTTAGGAACATTAGGAACAAAGAAATAGATAAATCGGCGGTAGTGTACCACTTTTGGAAGGAGAATCATGATATAGAACAAGAAATCCACTTATTAAAAGTGTCCAAGGTCCAGCTGCATTAACCACGTGGGAGAAAATTTTCATAAAGAAATATGAAAGAAAATTGTTTAATTTCAACACTACTTTTGAAGAGAACCCAAACTTCAAGTTCATCAGGATACCGACAGAAACACCACTATCACCTCAAAGTTCACCAAACCAACTTCCATTAGTCAACAATAGCAGATGATTTTGGAAGATCCTAACAAAATGCGTTCTAGGTAAATACTAGCAATAAGTGAAGCATTGAGTACTAAAGTATAAACTTGAAAGAAGCGTAGGGACAGTGAAGCACAAATTAGTACAAAAGTGAATCGAGAATATATTGACACATTGCTTCACTCACACTGTTTATTCACAGGACATGTTTCAAGAGCTCTTGCTCCTATCCTCAGCTGATACTCGACTATCAGTATCAGTATCGAGTATCAGCTGAGAATAGGAGCAAGAGCTCTTGAAACATGTCCTTTGAATAAACAGTGTGAGTGAAGCAATGTGTCAATATATTGAGTACTAGTTCGATTCAAAATTATATTAATTTTGTGCTTCATTGTATCATAACCCTTACACATTGGAATATATAGTATTGCTTGAAACTGTTGGAAATTAGCAACTGGTAATGAGAATTCAAAATGTTGAGTTGGAATTTTGCAACTTAAAAGTTTCAAACAAATTCATTTTATATAAAAGTAGCAATAATATTGTCACGAGGCCGTGCGTAAGCAAACACCAGAGAAAGAGAGAAGCAGGTAGTGAAAGAGACAGATAGCATTAAAGCCATGCCTATGCCCATGTGCGGAGAGATGTCTGGATGGTTCTCTCCCTTTCTCGCTGCCTCGTGAAAGGCTGTGAAGCATGGACAAGTTTCTGGAAAGAGTGGTGGAGGTATAAAAGGAACTAGAACTGCTAGAAGCCAGTTTGGCAGGAGCCGAGAGACGAGTTGCAATTGTGCAGTGCAGGCGGCAGTTAGAGTCTGCAGGCTGCTTATCGTGTGTGTGGACATTTAAACTGTATCGAATTGTGGTTTGAGGACTGATAAATGTGTAGTGATTTGAAAGCAAATTCTTTTGTTTATTTACGGGTGCAGAAGCCACAAGAGACTGTATTTGTGTGCGTTACGTCATTCTGCTGAGATCAGAATTGTACGAGAGCCTTTCTACGAAAATAAAGAGCATTTTGAATTTCTGCAAATTGGACTTTTAATCTTACGAACCCACAAATTCACAATATCAATTACACTGGTGGTAAAATCCCCACAGTTAATGTGAAAGATTATCTATGGTCACATTTGTCCCAAAATGTGCAATAGATGCAATAAGCCTTTTTAAAACACTGCTGGGCTGATTATTTACAGCATAAGGTTTCCTGCTTGTCTTGCCAGTATAAATTTGCATGTTTGATTTATAAAACCCAAAAGAATTGGCAACATTGCTGAAGACAGGCCTAAGTGCTGTGTAATGACATGCAGGCAATGTATGAGAACTGAAAGTAGTGATAGTACCACAGTTTTGCATAATGTTGGTTGTGTGTGGCTGGCATTATGTTTGCATGGTACGGAATTAAAGCAGGATTTAGAGTATATACTCCTGCCGTCCTAAGAAGCACACTGTTCCTGTGGTCAATTCCGTGAACAAAACCTACTGGTAAGCTACTCTTGTGCATACATCTTGTTTGAATGTAATATGGCGTAACACATGGGCAAAAGTGTCACTGTCATCTGTCATGCTTGTGCACGTGGGGCGAAGTAATACAAAAAGTGTATTTCTTAAGATGGATGCAGTATAGTAAGGTTAGGAGTAACAGAATTTAAACTGAAATGGTGGTATGTGGGAAGCAGTGACAAATTATTAAGGAGGGAATGTAACTAAAGGAGAATAGGGGGTAACATTTACAGAAATTGTTATGGAGTAAAGGTTTCCTTTCTCTTTTGCTTTAGTTGTTAATTTTTAATGGAAATTCACATTTTAAGTAATGTAAAAAATGATTTCCAGCAGTTATTTTCAGTAAAATTGGGTGTTTATAATATACTGTGAAATCATAACCATCATAACCATAATCCATAATCAATTCTACAGTAGACAACCATAAAAGATGAATATATTACCAGCTCTCCTGTATAATAGCAGCTAGTGTTCTGCTAGCAGTGCTAAGGGCATGGCCTAGATATCTGTTGCCAGCTATGCTGATGAGAAATACACAGTCACGTCAATTTGTTGCCAAACAGAATTGCTGTACTGCAGATATATAATTCAGGAACTGCTCTTATTATTATTGCCTAATGTTTTTTGATACATTTGTATATCACTACTTTCATTACACAGTGTCGATGTTTTCAGCATGTGCACGTTTGTTCAAATGATGACGACTATTACTTTGGCTGCCGCTACCACCAATCATGCATTTATGTATTGCCACTTCTGTTATACAATATTGGTTTTGCAGCATATGTGTTTTTGCTTTCTGGACAGCAGTCCAGCCACTTCCGCTATGCCCTCACCACTGCTTGCAGAAGTCTATGAGGGCCACTATTTATATTTTTGAGCCTTGGCAGCCCTGAATGTTGTAGGTGCCATCTGACTTTTCCAATGGAAAGTTTGAAATTGTTGACCATAATCTACTTCAGACATTTTGTCAATAGTGTCATTTGTTTTGTTTACATTAGCTGAAAAGTGTGCCTCAACAAAAACACGGAATTAACTCATGAAAATGTTCGTGCAATGATTTATTACAACTATTGACGTGGATTATCAAGACAAGAATGCATTGATCAACTGACTTCCACATTTGGTGACAAAGCCCCATCCTGTGCCACTGTGAAATGCTGTTATAATGAATTTAATCGTGGCCACCATTCACTCAATGATGAAATTCATGAAGGTCATCAAAATCAGTTGTTGTGCCAGAAAACATTGAGGCTGTGCAAAAACTAATATTGCAAGATCATCATGCAACATACTGTAAGATTGAGGCAACTGTAGGCATTAGTTCCATCAGTATATATACAATATTGCATGATTTGATTTGATTTGATTTATTGATTCATCCATTAAAACATGTACATGTTATAGGACACGTCAAATTAAAAACTAAGTACAATATTTATAATTAAGGTAGTTAACTAAATATTTACAAATTTAAAAATTCATCCACGCTGTAGAAGCTATTGGCTCTAAGGAAGTTTAATAACAATTTCTTAAATTGATGTTGTGATTCAATCTTTTTTATAGATTCAGGTAGCTTATTGTAAAGATGTAAGCCAGCATATGTGAAACTATTTTCATACATCTTTGTTTTGTGTGACTTCACAAATAAATTATTCTTTGTTCTAGTGTTGTGTATATGAATTGCAGAATTTGTTTTGAATAAACTTAGGCTTGCTTTCATCTGTACAAGAGTTTCATATATGTATATACTTGGCAGTGGTAAGATACCTAATTTACTGAAGTATGGCTTACAACTAGTTGTGCTTGAGACATCTGCTATGATTCTAATTATTTTCTTTTGGTATCTGAATACTTTTATCCTGTCTTTAGAATTTCCCCCAAAAATTATACCATATGCCAACAAACTAATCTACAGGGAATCTGGAACTGGAGTTTTGTTTGTTCGGCCAGTGAATAACTACAAAGTAAATAAGCAGTGCCAATGTATGTGAGTAAATATAAATGAAAAAGTCACTACTGAACTCAAGAGCTTTCATTGTATAGGAAAAACCTCTGAAGTTCTCTTTTTTTGACCACCTTTGCTTATATGAAAAGTACACTATTCTCCGAACTTTCAAGCTTGACATGCCTGTAATCGCCCTCATTAAGAAACACATTTTACTAAGCTTTTTCGTCAATGCCTCTATGTGAGTTTCCCAATTTAAATTTTCATCTAGTATTAGTCCCAGAAATTTGATAGTTTGTACGTAATGTATTTGGTCTTGTCCCAGCATTAATTTTGGATACAATTGACTTCCACTCATTTTATTATAGAAGCTTAGGGCTGCTGTTTTCTCCTTACTCAATATTAACATATTGGCACTAAACCATCTTTGAATATATTTTAGATTATTTACAATATGTACATCTGCCCCTTCCTTATTCACCCCTTTGATAAAAATATTTGATTATTTTGCCGTGAAAAGAGTTTGCTCTTGTTGGATCCCACATAATTATTCACAATCTCAAAAAGATTCTCGTGTCAATTGGAGTGCAAAAATGCTCAAGAAATACAATGGTGGTGTCTTAAAAAACATATATAAGATTATTAAATTTTAGATGAGTCGCATTTTTTACACATCTGCTTCACTTTCGTACCTATTTTGAGGACATGTTTCGCAAATCTTCGTTTGCATCTACGGCTCTTGTGCGACTGACGCTAGATCCAGCGGTGTGGGTAATTCTGGGGTTGTTGCTGCCATCTGTTGATTTAGTGATGAACTGAAATGTGGGATTCTCTTCTAGCGGGATTTCAAAGTTCATCAGTTGGTTTTTATGTTTTTCTATGTATATCCTCTCCCATATGACGAGTTCACTATGTTTTTGTACGTATTTTAGTAATTCTGTGCTATCTTCAATTTCATGATTTTCAGACCAGAAATGAGCTGCTATTGCGGACTTATCAATATTTTTGTATCTTAAGTGCCTGAAGTGTTCTTTCTTTCTAGTGCCTATGTTCCTTTTTGTCCTTCCTATGTAAATTTTTTCACAGTCTTTACACTTAATTTTGTAAATGCCTGACTTTTCCTCTGGTTTTATCTTATCAGTATTATTACTGTGAAGTAGGTTTTTAATGTTGTAATAGTTTTTTGGTGCCAATGTTATATTGTATTTCTTGAATATTTTTTGGAACTTTTTTGTGGCCCAGGGGTGGTAAGTAAATTTAGCAAATCTAGTTTCTTTTTTTATTGGTGTGAGAGCTGTGATCTGTTTTAATTTCTTTTGAAGTTTGAATAATTTTAGTTTTTTATCTACAAGGTTTTTTCCATATCCATTTTTAATTGCAGTTTTTAAGATATGATGGTATTCGTTTTGATATTCTTGCTGGCTGAGAGGTAGATTTACTAATCTGTGTGTCAGACTGTTGATGGTTGCAAGTTTGTGTGGAATTGGGTTGAAACTATTTGCTTTGATGTAATTATCTGTGTGTGTTGCTTTTCTATGAATGCCAAATTCTAGTTTTTCATTGCCTTTTTTGATTTTAAGGTCTAAAAAAGGTAGAGTACAGTCCTCTTCAGTTTCTACTGTGAATTGTATGCTGGGTTCTTGCAGGTTGAGTAGTTTCAAAGCATCATCTATTAGTTTGTAGGGCACTATTGCAAAGATGTCGTCTACGTATCTGTACCATGTTTTAAACATATGAGGGAAGGCTTTAGTAATATGTGTTTCGAAAAAGCTCATGTATAGATTGGCCAAAAATGGTGATAGCGGGCTTCCCATAGCTAGTCCTGAAATTTGTTTGTAATATTTTCCATCGAAGACAAAATAATTTTGATGTATACATAATTCAGTCATTGCCACATATTCTTCTATTGCATTGGCATCCAGGTTTATAGAATTTAGCCATTTTTTCAGTTGAATCAAAAGTTTGTCTAATGGAATGCTAGGGAAGAGGGAGCGGACATCAAAGGATACTAAAGTGTCATGAGGTTTTAGTTTAAGATTTTGAATTTTTTCTACCAGGTCTAAAGAGTTTTTTATACTCAGAGTATGGAATTGTGGAAAGGACTGAAATTTTTTGGTTAGCCATTTTGCCAGAAGGTAAGTAGGAGTGTTTATATTATTTACAATGGGTCTCATGGGTATGTTGGGTTTGTGTATTTTAGGCAAACCATATATTCTTGCAAGGGTAGGGTTGTCTGGTTTGATAGGTTTTTTTTATTTTTTATTTTTTTTATTTTTTTATTTTAGGTACGAAAGTGAAGCAGATGTATAAAAAATGCGACTCATCTAAAATTTAATAATTTTTCGCTTCACTGTGGTGTTCCAATACAGTTGAATCTCGATATATATAAGATTGTAACAGGTGAAGAATCATGGATCTATGAGTATGAGCCAGAACGTAAACAGCAGTCGCCTGTATGGGTGTTTCAAGATGAAGCAAGTCTAACAAAAGTTATTCACACTTGAAGCACTTTGAAACAAATGGTTGCCTGTTTTTTCACCAAAACTGGCCATGTGGCAACAGTGCCTTTAGAGGAATGTAAAACAGTCAATACAGAATTATACACAACCATTTGTTTGCTGGTGGAGCAAAGAAAACCAACAAGAACTGCAGGATTGTTCTTCATCAAGACAATGCGAGTGCACTTACATCTCGTCTAACAACAGAGTATTTGAAGACTCAAAAAATTGAATTAATGGGTAATCTTCTACACAGTCCTGAATTGGCACCCAATTATTTCTTTTTGTTCCCAAACATCAAAAATAAATTGTGTGGACAACGGTTTTTGTCGGCAGAAGAAGCCATTGATGCCTTCCAATATCATGTTTTTGAGGTGTCTCAAGAAGACTGGAATAAATGCTTTGACAATTGGTTCAAATGGATTCAAAAGTGTATTGATCATAAAGGAGAATATTTTGAAAAACAGTAAAGCAGTTTTCAATCAGAAATTACTTCATTTTAATTATTAAACTCAAAATATAAATAGTGTCCATGGTATCTACTATTATACAGTGTAGTGTACGTTTATGAAATAAAGACAAAGTTCATGTTTTTGAGGTGTCTCAAGAAGACTGGAATAAATGCTTTGACAATTGGTTCAAATGGATTCAAAAGTGTATTGATCATAAAGGAGAATATTTTGAAAAACAGTAAAGCAGTTTTCAATCAGAAATTACTTCATTTTAATTATTAAACTCAAAATATAAATAGTGTCCATGGTATCTACTATTATACAGTGTAGTGTACGTTTATGAAATAAAGACAAAGTTCTGTTACAAAGACATAAATCACATAACCTGAAATAATTAGGAAAACATAACATGGGAGTACTATGGGAATATGTATCTTAATGTGCATTTATTAAACAAATACAAATAATTATTAACAAATATTAACAAATACAAATATTAAACAAACACTAATTAGTCATTATTAATTTGAAAAGGTAAATTGGGATTGACACTGTGAAGTAATTTGATAATTATAATTATACTATGAGTCGATTTATGAGGGGCAATCAAATATTAACAGGCCTTTGTTTACTGCACACGCATAGAGTGCCATATGGATTCGAGGCTTTTACAGCACATGCAGTGAGGTCCCTGGAAGGGGACAGTGGCCTTGGGAACTTGTTTGGCTCTGTCCCTCAGTTGCTGCCGAGATGTCTGAGAGAGAGGTGCATCCAGCTGTTGCATGAGTAATAATCAAGTTTCTTGTCAATGAAAATGTCGGTGCAGCTGAAATTTGCCATCGGTTACTCCCAGTTTGGGGAAAGAACCCTTTCATGGTCCAGAGTTAAATATTGGTGCCATGAGTTTAATGAAGGACGTGAACGTGTTGAAAACTTGGCCCACCCTTGCCGCCCATGCACCAGCATCCATCCAGAAACCATCCAAGTTGTTCAAGACATTGAAGGGGATCGCCACATCACAGTGCTTGAGATTTGTCGACAACTTCTCATAAGCTATGGGGGAGTGCCCAATCAATCATTTGAAGGGAGCTGAAATTGAGAAAAATGTCAGCTTGCTGGGTTACACGGTATCTCACTGCAGAACAGAAAGCAGTGCGAGTTAAAATGTGTCACACACTTCTCACGCACTACGAAGAGGAGGATGATGCTTTTCTGGACATAATCAACACTTGTGATGAGACATGGATACATCATTACACACCCATGTCAAAGAGGGCCAGTCTGGAGTGGAGGAGTGGAGAGCAACTGCCGGTGAAAGACTTCGTGCGCAATTGGCTCCGCACCCATCCTCATACTTTCTTTGAAACTGGCATTAAAAACTGCCTGTCTGTTGGAACAAATGTATAGAAAATACGGGTGAATATGTAGAAAAGTAAGAAAAATGTTAATTTCAATTATTCTTCATGAATAAATTTTCTGGAACGAAAGGCCTGTTTATATTTGATTGCCCCTCGTAGATACTTTGTGCTTCACATACCATAAATTTTCTTTCAACATGTTTTGTGTTTTATAATGGATTAATTGAGGGGTAGTTATGTTTGTACCATACCTCGATTACTTTTGATAAATTAGAATATGTTTTGGGAATCTTCATTCCCGTCCTCAGCTAAAAACCGGCTAATTGATATAGTTATGTTGTCTCATGCTCTGTTGTGTAGTTGGTCACAGTCTGCACAATGTATCTAATAAATAACTGATCTTTCAGTTTGGGAAATTCTGTCTTTTAAGTATGTGCAGAGTAAGTTTTGTATGGTGAGTCTGTTTTGAGATGATAAAATGTATTTTCTGAAAATTGTCTTAAATTTTTCATCTACCCAAAAATGGTATATGAATTTCCTGAATTGAAAAATTACTTTTTTGAGATTTTAATGGGTTAGCCTCTGTGATGGTTTTGAGCTTTTGTGTTTATTGATCTTATGTTGTATAATGTTAGTACTGAAACCATTGACTGATGCTTTGTGTACCCTCTGTCTCAGTACTGCTTATAGCTATTGATTTTCCTATTTCAGATTGGATATGGGATCTTTGGGGAACTATGACTCTGACATCATCACTGCAGATTTAGATAGAAGTTGCACAGAACTGGAAGAAAGTAGCAGCCCTTGTCCTGTCAACGCAAGTGTCCCTCTCACAGGTGATAATGGAAACATGAATTACAGAACGTTACATAGATGTGGATTCTGTGGCATGTGTTTTAGTGCAGCATCTTCTTTACAAATTCATATTGGAAATCATGAAGGTAAAAGGAAGAACAAATGTAACATTTGCAACAAGAGCTTTCCTGATCCATCATCTTTGAAAAGGCATAGTTTAACTCATGAGGTCATAAGACCATATAAATGTAATGTTTGTAGTAAGAGCTTTACTTCGGCATCTCATTTGAGCTCTCACAATTTAACTCATGAAGGAAAAGAGAGGCAATACAAATGTGACAAATGTGATAAGAGCTTTTCTAAGTCATCGAATTTGAGAGAACATAGCTTAATTCATGAGGGAATACGATTTAAATGTCAGAAGTGTGAAAAGAGTTTTAGTGCAGCATCAAAATTAAAAATCCACAATTTACTTCATGAGGGAATACGTTTTAAATGTGAGAAATGTGATAAGAGTTTTACTGCATCATCTAGTTTGAGAACACATAACTTAATTCATGAAGGAATACAATTTGAATGTGAGAAGTGTGATAAGAGGTTTAATACACCAGCACAATTAAAAAAGCATGCTTTAATTCATGAGGGAGTACAGCTGCAATGTGACAAGTGTGACATAAGATTTAATTCATCAACAGATTTGAAAAAACATGGTTTAACTCATGGAGAAGTGCCATATAAATGTGATAAATGTAATAAGAGCTATACATCATCATCAGGTTTAAGAACACACAGGTTAACTCATGATGGGGTACAGTTTCAGTGTGAGAAGTGTAATAAGAGCTTTATTACATCATCACATCTGAAAAAGCATACTTTAATGCATGAGGGAATACGGTTTAAGTGTGAGAAATGTGATAAGAGCTTTACTTACTTATCGGGTTTGAGAACACATAGTTTAATTCATGAGGGAATACGGTTCAAATGTGAAAAGTGTCATAGAAGCTTTAATACACCAACAAAATTAAAAATGCATGGATTAGTCATTCATGATGGAATACGATTTCAATGTGAGAAATGTGATAAGAGTTTTACTACATCATCAAGTTTGAAAACACATAGTTTAATGCATGAAGGAATACGATATAAGTGTGACAAATGTAACAAGAGCTTTACTACAACATCAAGTCTGAGAGCACATAGTTTAATTCATGAAGGAATACGGTTTAAATGTGAGAAATGCAACAACAGCTTTACTACACCATCAAATTTGAAAAAACACAGTTCAGTTCATGAAGGTAAACACTTGCGGAATGCGTGTAACAGCCAATCAACACTTCCAAGTAACACAGCATTTATCCAGCAACAAACATATCTTGACAGCTTCATGTTCTTCTGTGAAGCAGGTGCTTTTAAATGAAGTAGGACCCTCCAGCTCATATTCCTGACCTTCCAAGTGTCTTGAATTTTATTCAGATTTATATCAAACTTCTGTTTCGGTGGATATTCTTCTACATAAAGTGAACAGTTCAGAGGTTAGAGCTTTTGTTGTGAAATACACAAACTTTGATGCTCCAGATAAATCTACTTTAAGGAATCAATACCTTCCAAAGTGCCATGAAGAAACCTTACGAAAAATCAGGGCTATGTGTGAAATGAGAAAACATGAGTTTGTATTTATGAAACTCAAGGCTCAGTAGGAAGAAAAGTGGAAAATGTAGTGGTTGCATACTTAAAAATGTCAAGACAGTTTCTAATTGTGTGCTTTTACTAGCTTGCAAAGAAATGTTGGCAGCAAATCACATTAATGTTACTAGGCTTTTCAATGAAAGTATGCGCATGTTATGACCAAATGGTGTTATGTATGATAATTTGCCTATTTTCCTGACCAACACAGCATCTTACTTGAAAAAAGCAGCAGAAGGACTTAGCATCAGCTATCCCAAAATGATACATGTGACTTATGTTTTGCATGCGCTACATAGGGTGTGCAAAACTGTTCGGTTGTTGTATCCGTATGTGGAGAAGTTGGTATTCAATTGAAAGAAGGTGTTTTTGAAAGCCTCTAAGAGAGTTGATCTCTTTAGGAATAAAATCCCGTGTTGCATTATCACAAACACTAATTGTTACTCGCAGGGGCACTCAGCTTTCAGCAGTGCTGTACTATGTGGAACATTTCAATAGTTCTAATCGGTTCTGGATGAACTGGACAAAGATGATGCTTCATTTATAGAAATTGTTCAAATCTACTAAGTGAGTTTAAGAAATGACATGGCATATATTACTGCTTATTTGAGTTTCTTGTGCGATTCCATTAAGAAATTAGAAGCAACAACTAATCTCTAAGCAGTATCCACAGTTGAGGATGGGTTGAAGGTCATGCCCGAAAGCTCTTCGAAGAGAACAACAGAAGAACAAGAAAGTGTTGGTACATGTCAACAAAAAGTTCTGCTCCAAAAAACTACATTAATATGAGAACAGCGCTGTTTATAATACTTCTAGTAATCATCAACTAATCTCTTGATAGAAAGATGAGAGTCAGCTGATAAGTTCCGGATCTCACAATAAAAAAAATTAAACAATTTTTTTTACAATTCCTTTCTTGGAAGTGTTGAAAACAGTGTTGTTGTAATACAAAAAAGTAAGTGTTGTTTAGTGTCATTAATCAACTCCCTTTAAATTTGTTTTCCTTTATTTCTCAACATAATCTCCAGAAAGGCTTAATACATTTGTCATATCAGTGTTATAATTCAGTTAAACCATCTCTGTAGTGCAATTTATCATGGTCCTTAAAATAACTGTTTGTCGCATCAATGACCTCCTTGTTGCTTTGAAATCTTCGTCCTCCAAGAAACTTTTTGAGGTTTGGGAACAGGTGGTAGTCACTGATCTGGCAAATAGGATGGATATTCAAGCAATTCAAACTTGGAATTCGTACATTTTTCCCTTGCAATGATTGAACAATGGGCCAGAGCATTTTTGTGAAGAAACATTTTTTTTTTTTTTTTTTGTCAAATGAGGCATTTTTCTTTTCACCTCAGTGGTCAAGCTTGCATAGTAGTCACCAGTGATACTTTTACCCTTTTCCAAGTAATCAATAAAAATAATTCCCTGTGCATCCCAGAAAACACTTGCCATAACCTTGTTAGCTGATAAAATTGACTTTGCCTTTTTTGGAGTTGGTTCAGCTGGTGCAATTCACTGTTTTCACTGTGATTTACTTTCTGGAGTGTAGTGATGTATTCAAGTTTCATCCATGGTAATAAGCCATCTCAAAAATTGAGTAGGATTTTTGTAGTAGAGCTCCAAATTCTTAACAGAAACAGTTTTTCTTTGCAACTATTGATCAGGTGTCAACAAACATGGCACCCATCTTGCACAGACCTTGTGAAAGCCCTAAACATTATTTAAAATATTACCTGCACATTCTTTTGATATGTTTACAGCCTCTGCTACCTCAAACAACTTTCATCTGCTGTTTTCCAGCACTAAACAATTGAATTTTTTTCAGTGATCTCTGGAGTTATGACTTCCACAGGGCATCCAGAGTGAGGCTTATCACTAATGCTCCCAAGTCCCATTTTAAACTCTGCAACCCACCTTTTAATCATTGTATATGAAGGGACAGAGTCTTTCAATGTACTGTCCACTTTCTCCTTGATTTCTTTAGGGTTAAGCCTTTCAAATGGAAGTATTTAATTACTGCTCGGTTTTCCAAATACTCCATTTTTGTGAAACCTTTAGACTTATCTTGTTTAAAATGCTGTCATTCAAAAACAAACAAGCTCTTGACCTGTAACTGTGGATACAAGCTGGTCTAAAGTTAAACTACGAGGGCTATCCAGAAAGTAGATTACATTTTCGTCTGTTTCCGCTAGGGGTGGGGCTAGTGCGGCCATCTTGGGGTCAGAGCGTTGCGCAGCTCAGTCGGCATCTAGCCGTGCTAGTGAGAGGTTCGTGCTGTGCTCGTTCAGATACTGTGACGGTTTGAAATGTCTGCGTTAATTGAAAATCCCGCGAGCTGCGAGGTGCCTGCAGTAATAAGGTTTCTGACTGCAAAAAACTGTAAACCGATAGAAATCTATCGGCAGCTTTGTGAAGTGTATGGGGACAACATTATCACTGAAGGTGGAGTGCGTCAGTGGGTCATCAGATTTAAAAATGGCCGAACCAATGTTCACGACGAAGATCGAAGTGGGAGACCCAGCATAGTGACTGCCGAACTTGTCGAAAAAGTCGATGCTAAAGTCTGTGAAAATCGAAGGTTCACAATAACGGAACTTTCTTTGAGTTTTCCACAAATTTTGCGAAGTTTGTTGCACGAAATCATCAGCGAAAAGCTTGGTTACCACAAGTTTTGTGCAAGATGGATTCCAAAAATCTTGACAGAGGACCACAAAAATCAGCGAATGGCTGCAGCGTTGAACTTTTTGGACGTTTACCATAAGGATGGTGACTCTTTACTCGATCGCATCGTTACTGGTGACGAAACATGGGTGAAACATTAGAACTGTGAAACAAAATTGCAATCAATGCAGTGGGGGCACACAAGTTGTCCCCAAAAACCCAAGAAATGCATGCAAACAATGTCGGCAAGGAAGATGATGGCGACTGTTTTTTGGGACAGAAAAGGTGTGATTTTGGTGGACTTCCTGGAAAGAGGCACTACAATAAACTCTCAAAGGTATTGCCAAACTCTCCAAAAACTCAGAAGAGCCATTCAAAACAAGCGCAGAGGAATGTTGAGCTCTAAGATCTTGTTGATTCACGACAACGCCCGGCCCCACACGGCAAATGCCACTCGTGAAGTTCTTGAATCTTTTAAGTGGGAGTTGTTTCCTCATCTGCCGTACAGTCCCGACCTGGCACCGAGCGACTTCCACCTATTCCCAGCAATGAAGAAGTGGCTGGCTATGCAGCGTTTTGATGACGACGCACAGCTGCAAGAAGAGGTAACGAAGTGGTTGAAGGCGCAGGCGGCCGAATATTTCAACGAAGGAATTTCCAAGCTCGTACATCGCTACGATAAATGCCTTAATTTGAATGGTGAAGTAGTATTTGAGTGTGGCTTTCATCTGTGTATAATAAAATTTGTTTCCTATACTTTGTTTACTTTTTATTCCAAAACGTAATCTACTTTCTGGATAGCCCTCGTATATGATGCCATCTGTCAAACTGGCTCAGTTGCACCATCTCTATGTGAGGCCCGGGATTTATCAGCCGACCCTCGTATTAAAGAAATTGTTAATGTAGAAATGACAATCATATAACCAGAAGGCTTAAAAATGCAGACTTTAAAAATCAAGTTCAAATCGATGTTTGAAAAAAAAAAAAATATTACAGGAATTCAAATGATGAGACAAGTTGCCCAAGTTCTAGAAGGCCATCAAGTAGACATTGAGAGTGTAAGTAGTAGTATCTGCCTCTTATGAAATTTGCAGTAGTGTCTAATTGAGTACAAGAAAGTGCGTGCAAAGCCTAGGCAAATACTTAAGGATAGCAAAAAGATCTCATGGAGCAACTTTGTATCATCTTTTAACAGATGTACACCTCCATCTGTTGTATGGGATAGGCTACGACGCGTGGCCGGAAAATCAACCCACTTGCCAATCGCTGGTCTGAAAACACCTGCAGGAGTTGTTGTTGATCCATTTGTCATGGCTAACACCTTCGGCTGTGCTTTCGCTCAGGTGTCTAGCTCCAGTAATTATGCTCCTGAGTTTATCTCAAGACTCAGGTAGAATCTCAAGGTTTCGAGTTTAGTTCCAGAAACCTTTAAGATTATAACCGCCTCTTCACCTTGGCAGAGTTAGAACACGCTCTTTCATCATCGCGACTGACAGCACCAGGATTGGACGGAATCCACGTTCATATGTTACAACATCTCTCACCTGAAGGTAAGGCATTCCTGCTCGAGGTCTATAACCGTGTTTGGGTTGATGCCACTTTCCGAACAAGTGGCGAGAAGCCACCATTATACCTATCTTGAAAGCTGGCAAGGACCGTCACCTCCCCTCTAGCTACCGTCCTATTTCCCTCACCAGTTGTGTATGCAAGGTGATGGAACGCATGATAAATGGGCGGTTGGTATGGTGACTGGAAACGCACAACCTACTGAATAACATCCAGTGTGGTTTTCGATGATGCCGTTCAACAGTGGATCATCTTGTGTCCATGTCAACACAGATTATGAACGGATTTCTTAAAAACTGTCAAACAGTCGGAATATTTTTTGACCTCGAAAAGGCTTATGATACGTGTTGGCGGGCAGGGTTGCTACGTACTCTGCACACCTGGAATATAAGTGGACGCCTGCCACTGTTCCTTCAGGAATTCCTGAAAGACCGCGTATTCCGAGTAAGGGTTGGCTCGGTTTTTTCGAACCTTTTTGTTCAAGAGAACGGTGTACCACAGGGATCGGTACTAAATGTTACGTTGTTTGCTATTGCAATTAATTCTATCTCGAAATGTGTACCTCCGAGTGTCTCGTCATGCCTATTTGTAGACGACTTTACCGTCTACTGTACATCTCAGCGCACTCCGTTTTTAGAGCGCCGTCTTCAGACCACCTTGGACAACCTTAAGGGTTGGAGTTTAAAAAACGGCTTCCGATTCTCCGCTGAGAAAACCATCTGTGTCAACTTCTGGCGTCAGCAGAGTCGACTACCTCCAAGGCTCAGGCTAGGCACTGATCTACTACCTTTTGCAGATGAGACGAGGTTCCTTGGATTGATATTTGATAGAAAACTTAGTTGGTTGTTGCATATAGCACAACTGAAAGCACGATGTGACCGCTCTTTAAATATCTTGCGGGTACTAAGTGGAAAATCGTGGGGAGTGGATCGTACAGTGTTATTGCGACTTTATCGCGCACTCATCCATTCCAAATTAGATTATGGTAGTACCGTTTATGGCTCAGCACGACCATCTGTGCTGAAGAGATTAGACACAGTCCATAATTGTGGCATACGTATCACAGTTGGGGCATTTCCAACGAGCCTAGTTATAAGCCTGTATTCTGAGTCTGCAGAGCCTCCTCTGCAGTACAGGCGCAACATGTTATTAGCAAATTATGGCTGTGGACTTAATTGCATGCCCACACATCCAACGTTTATGCCGTTCTTTAATACCTTCATGGACGTGCGTTATAGGAACACTTCTATTAAACCAAAGCCACCTGGTTTTCGTTTCCGGGAGCTCCTTAGACATCTTTATACTGAAATGCCCAAGATGTATCCTAGGGGGGAGAGGACATACCCTCCTTGGTTGTGCAGAGCGTCCCACATTGATCTGGGCATGACCCAATATGATAAATCTACCATGTCTATGTCTAGTATCCACACATGCTTTTTAGAATTTTTATCGCGATATCAGGACCATTTTGTAATTTATACTGATGGCTCCAAGAACTCAAATGGTGTTGGTTGTGCTTACGTGTGTGGAACCGAACCGTATACATTCGGATTCCACACTAGCACTTCCATTTTTACTTCAGAGCTTTATGCAATATACCGGGCCATTTTACTCGTACGTCAACAAAAGTTGGGGAACTGCTTAACCCTAAGTGATTCCCTCAGTGCACTTCAAAGCCTATGGCAGCTGTACAACTACCACCCTATTGTGCAGCGTATACAGGATGCCCTCCACGTTTTACACACTTCTGGCATTAACGTGGTGTGTGCATGGATCCCTGGTCACGTAGGCTTGCGGCGGAATGGAATGGCAGATTCGGCAGCCAAGACAGCTACCATGAAGCCCAGGGTTCGAGTACCACTTGTAACATCGGAAGATTTTAGGGCCGTATTGTGGAGAGCTGTGCAAACCTGCTGGCAGGAAGAGTGGTCCGCTCTCCGCAATAATAAACTTGGATCTGTCAAGGAACTTCCGATTCCCTGGGTTACCTCCTGTCGGTCATCTCGTCACGAGGAGGTGAATTTGGCTCGGTTGCGCATTGGGCACTGCTTTTTTACTCATAGTTTTCTATTTAAAAAGGAGCCTTCTCCACTGTGTCCGTTTTGCAAAGAAGCGTTATCTGTACGACACGTGCTGCTAGAGTGTTTTCACCTAGCAGCCCTTAGAACATCTCTGCAGCTGCCGGTCGGCTTTGCAGAAATGCTAGCGGACAATAACACAGTAGTGGAAAAGGTTTTTAGATTCTTTTCTGGTTTAGACTTTAGGATATAGCGAACACATTTTTTAGTAGGTTTTGATTTTTTTTGGTTTTTCCGCTTTCTATGTACATGTAGTTTTAATAGGTTTATTTACATTAGTATAGTTTTTAGAAACTTTTTATATCTGGCTTTTGCCATGAGTAGTTTTTAAAAGCGCGCTGATAACCGCTGTAGTTGAGCGCCCCTATATCCATCATCAACATCACATCATGTGATGAATGATCATTCTCTCAATACTAGGCAGAGCTACATGACAATCGGCAGAGATTTCTAATGGACAATTTAGAGAAAGCATGTGTTGTGCACTGTAACTACAAACAATTTCCAATATTTGATATGTGATATCAATAATCCATCAGTGGTGAGTTATCAAACGTTTCTTTTTATGACACGTTTTTCTATTACTTAAAATGAATGAAAATATTTTTGTGTTATACTAAATATTTTGAATTTTCTAACAGTTTGTTTTTAAATGTTTAATGCATAAAAAGTAAATTTAAGTAAGTGAAGCAGATGTGTAATAAATACAACTCATCTAAAAATTAATAAGTAAATTTAACCTTTAGCTTCTGAAAATCTGTTCCCTATTAATAACACTTAGGATGAGATTTGCATAGGTAAGTATTTTGAAGATTACAATTTACAAGGTGCGACAAAAACACTTTCAAATGGGGCTATCAACAGAGGGAGTACTTTGGTGTATCTTTTACCTATTGTCACCTTGAAGTAGTTCTTTTTGGAAATTAATACACTTGTCACAGTTATTTTGCCAGTGCTATGAACAGCTCTAGTATTTGCTTTCTTTAAATGCAATAAAAGTCTTGTTTGATTTGCGATGGACAACAGTAATATCCTTAGAGCCACATTTTAAATTATGGGAATAGAAAAATATTCATTGTGTCAAATCTGGAAAATAGGCAAGATACAGAACAGTATTCATCTTAGTTCCGCCTAAAGAGTGATAGGCAGAAATAGCTTTATCTATGGGTGATTGTTGTGACACAGGAACCAGTCAGCAGTCCTCCATTTCTTCTCCACCCTATAGCAGTTGTAACATACAGTGACAAAAATAACAAGGTGATATAAAGTATAATTTAAAAAAAAAAACTCATACAAGATGGTCTTAGACTTTTGAATATACAAAATCCAGCTATAAAATTTACATTGGAAATGGAAGAGGATGGTGTGCTTCCCTTTTTGGACATCAAGATCAAAAAAATGAACAACAAACTCACTTTTGGTATTTACAGGAAACCGACACACACAGATAAATTATACTAAGAACAACACTTTCAACCCAAAACAACACCAACATGCCATTTTCAACAATTTAATATTTTGGATGATCAACTTTCCACTAAACAGAGAAGATTATCAAGAACAATACCTACACATAAAAAAGTAGCTATGTCCAACGGTTTCAACCCAAATTTAGTAGACAAAACAGTTAACAGACTCAACAAAGCAAAGAAAATAAAAGAAACCACCACCCTAGAGCCTACAGGAGAAAAAGAGAAAAAAATTTTAAAATTCACCTTCCATCCATCAGCCTATAATAAATTCCAAAAAATCTTCTCAAAACACAACATAATTCTTGCAGCTCAAAATAGCTTTAATATCAGAAATTTGTTAAAAGACCACCCCCCCCCCCAATCCAAAAAAAAAAAAATTCAATTACTACCAAAGAAAAACCAGGAATCTATGAGATCAAATGTGAAACTTGCCCTAAAATTGGAGCGGTTCCCCTCCTTGTGGGTTGGATTTACATCACACGATGCGGTGACATATCTAAAGTTGGATTCGCCCCTTCATGAGGTCTACACGCGCGAAAGTTTTGCGCTCCTTCAGTGTCGCGACACGTGTATAAGCCAAACCTTACCTTGATGTAGAAGCGATGAACCTTTCGTCTAAAAGCCGTGAAGCTGAAGTTCTCGAAGATTTCTATAAATCCTCTCTCCGGCAGCTACGGCGAGCGATGAGATGTGAAACTTCTCAGGGGTGGTATCGATACAAAAGGGATTTCACTTTTGGGCAACTATGGAATAAAATAATTTACACCGTTTCAATTTACTTGGAATTATATTTCTCGGCATCACTTTCTTTTTTACATGCAATTTTTTCCACTGATGTATATAGCCCTTTACTATATATTAATTTTCTCCTTTTATTTATAAATGATGCAACAGTTTTTTCTTAAATTATTTATCGTAGCATCGCATCTTCAATGTATATTTTAAACGTTTACTAAACATTCATAAATGATGAACTCCAATAACTTCTCGTAGTTACAAGAAGTCTTTTACCGAAAACACGTCTACCTTCTTTGAGAGTTAAAGCCAGAAGAAAAAATTTAAGAATAAAATAATTGGTTCTTTTTTCTGTTTTTGTTGCTAAGCCACCACAATACTTAATTCCGATTGGTCGTACGTCACAATTTGGGATTTCAATAAACCTAAGCATTTGTTGCATCATCTATATGGCCTGCTTGGTTATTAACTTAAGTTGAATTACAAATGGCCATGTTTACCTAAATATGTCCATGTATGCAATATCAGCTTCAGATATCTCCATCAAGAATTTATGAACTAATTTCTTCTAAAACAATCTTATCTATTTTTTTTTTTTTCATAAATTCTGGATGTTGCCCCTGAATTACAAATATCTTTTCTAAACAACTTGTGAACAAAATAACTTGTCAATACAAATTAACATTTGACTGGAAAAAAAAAAAAAAAAAAATTACACTTAGGGATACAACCCATAGAGAACATTAATACAACATTAAAACACGAATAAGTTGATTTGACATTGTAAACACCAACTAATTTTTTTTTTTAGTGATCCATAAATTCATTCTTTGTAATTACACATAACTTTAATATTAATTTCAGAAATTTTGCAATGTCATTCAAGGTGTATGTTTGTCTGGTCTCTTAAACGGTTTCAATAAAGATTTCTCGTATCTCCCAATTACTTTCCCATTTTCTGATGCAATTTCATAAGTGTGTTCCCCGAACTTTTCCATAATTCTATATGGTCCTCTGTAAATCAAATTCACTCTCCAGTAGATTTTTCGATTAGAATCTGAAAGATTGATAGTTTTCACTAGAACCTCATCACCGATTTGGGGATCCCAAATTGCTTTCCCTCTCTTAATTTTTTTTGGCATCTTTTATTAACTCTATCTACTAATCTTTGGTAGATTACCATCTTTTCTTCTTCCGAAAGTTGTATATCGAAGGGTTCAACAGTGGTGGGGAATTTTATTACTAAAGGTTTAGGTGATCGACCCATCATTAGCTCATAGGAGGTGAATTTTGAATTTTGATGTATTTTGATTATTTTGTATTTGGACTGTGATTTATAACGTTTTCTATTATTTCACAATACTTTAAACCAATGTTGGTGATTAGTTTTCCGGAAGAGAATTTTGTATATGTGTTAGTTCTTAAATTGGTATCACTTGCTGTATTTCGTGAAATTGTCGAGTTAATTTGTCGGTTTTCTGGTTCTTCTCTCACAATGTCAGGCAACCTGTGAGTTGAGGTGCTACCCACAGAATGATCTTGTGAAATGTCATGCCTTTGATTTCAATTTCTGCTACGTTCCCAGTAATTTCTGTAAAATCGTATGTGATTGATCTGACCCTCTCGGACAATTCTCTGTGTGTTGGAATTTTGATTCCTGTACCTCCCAAATGATGGTACGTTCCTATTTCCCCGAGGCATTACGGTTTCATACCTACATCTAAAACTATGGTCTCTTTCTTCCCGTGAATTTCTATGATTTTGTGCCTCGCCCTGAAATTTGGAAGATTCTCAAAATTTTGACTTCGACCAGAATTTACTCTTCCATTTGATTGATCAGCTAACCTATTATTTACATATGAGCCATGATTTTCTGTTGGGTTCGTGTTTGAATTTTGATTTGCATTATATGCTTCAAATGAAGAAAGCAACTCAATCACATCAGAAAAATCTACAGGTCTTGCCACAATTAAGTGATTCCTAATGTGTGGAGGATAATGTCTGATCAAAGTATTTACTATATCCATTTCTGACAATTCAGGATTCACTAACTTACTCTTATTCGCCAATTTTAGAAAATATTCAGTCATTGAGATACCTTTCTTTGCCTCATATTTTCCTGTAGCCAACTCAATTTTTACTCTGTTTTGTATTTCTGTTCCTCAAAATCTGTTTAAAAACAAAGTCCTAAATTTGTTATATGTTTCATGACAGGTTAAGGTTAAGCTAAGCCATTCTAATGCATTCTTTTTCAAACATCTTTTAACTATCATCATTCTAAATTCATTAGGAATTCGTTTTATGCGGAAATACTCTTCCAGTTCTTTTAGGAAAACCTTAGGATTATCACCGGACTCTTCATCAAAACATCGTGGACTGATATCATATTCATTATGGCCCTGAGTGAGAAAATCTGTGTGTGAGGGCACGTTTTAATTATTCCTATTGCAATATACTTCATTTTCTGGACTTACTAGATCACTACATTCGCTCATAGCATCACAAGGATTTGGATTAGTGTTTACATTACCAGTCTGGTAACCATCATTAACATTTTCAACTCTAGACACATCTTTCACATTACTTAACTTATTTGCCTGCAATGCAATTACAACCTGTGTCAATTTATTTACATTATCTTTTTCTTTTTCAAGATTGTCTTTGATTTCTTGAATCTGACTAATTGTCTCATCTTTTGATTTACTTACTTCACCAAGGTTTAACTTAATTTCTTCTTGGTGAGATTTTACCTCTTTATGTTGTAATTGCATCTCAGTTCTAATTATAGCAATTCTTTGATCTAATTTTTCTTCAAACTTTCTCTTTGTTTACCTGCTACCTCTATTTGCTTTTTCATAAATACTTCTAATTCTTTGTTCACTTCTAACTTAATTTCCTGTTTTACATCTTCCTGACCTAACCTAGTTTCTTGAATCATCTCTCTTAGTTCCTTAACCTCAACCTAAACTCTTTCCATATTTTCCCTACACTCTTTCCTACTTTCTCTCACTTCTTGAGCTAGCTCAGAACCTATCGCTATCTTTAGTTTCTGTGTTAGCTTAACCTCCAATTCATTTATATCTCTAGTATTCCTATCAATTTTCTCTGTCGGATTTGTTTCTAAATTACTAATAGTCTGTGCAAAACTATCTTTTAAATCTGATTTTACATCATTTAAACTAGCTTCTAACCCTGACTTCATATTAAGCATCATTTTGGCTAACCTATCCAACGTCATCTCATTATCTTTAATTTTCCCTACTTCCTCCGTACTTTGCTTTTCAACTTCTTCCTCTACATCTCTACACTTATCTACTTCTTTTCTACTCTCCATCTTTCTAACTATCTTCTGATTTCTTAGCAACATAAATTTACTTAAAAAAAAATAAGTTGTTGTTCTACCACTCTTTCTTGGAATTTGCAGTCTTCACTCTTCTCTTAACACACGTATATGTACACTGCACTTCCTGGGATTTTCTTCTTTCCACTCTCCCTTTTGATCTATTCAGGTCCCGCGATGGTTGCCATATTTGGAGCGGTTCCCCTCCTTGTGGATTGGATTTATATCACACGATGCGGTGACATATCTGAAGTTGGATTCGCCCCTTCGTGAGGTTTACGCCCCACATGCGCAAAAGTTTCGCGCTCCCTTGGTGTGACGACGCATGTATAAGCCAAACCTTACCTTGATGTAGAAGCGATGAACCTTTCGTCTAAAAGCCGTGAAGATGAAGTTCTCGAAGATTTCTATAAATCCTCTCTCCGGCAGCTGCGGCGAGCGATGAGATGTGAAACTTCTCAGGCGCGGTATCGATACAAAAGGGATTTCACTTTTGGGCAACTATGGAATAAAATAATTTACACCGTTTCAATTTACTTGGATTTATATTTCTCGACATCATTTTTTTTTTTACATGCGACTTTTTCCACTGATGCATATAGCCCTTTACTATATATTAATTTTCTCCTTTTATTTATAAATGATGCAATGGTTTTTTACTTAAATTATTTATCGAAGCGTCTGTCTTCAATGTATATTTTAAACGTTTACTAAATGTTCATAAATGATGAACTCCAATAACTTCTCGTAGTTACAAGAAGTCTTTTACCGAAAACACATCTACCCTCTTTGAGAGTTAAAGCCAAAGGAAAAATTTAAGAATAAAATCATTGGTTTTTTTTTCTGTTTTTGTTGCTAAGCCACCGCAATACTTAATTCTGATTGGTCGTACATCACAATTTGGGATTTCAATAAACCTAAGCATTTGTTGCATCATCTATATGGCCTGCTTGGTTATTAACTTAAGTTGAATTACAGATGGCCATGTTTACCTAATATGTCCAAGTATGCAATATCAGCTTCAAAATTTATATAGGAAAAACAAAAAGAAATATTGACATCAGAACTAAAGAACACATAAGAAACATTAAAAATGGTGAAACAGAAAAGTCAGCAGTGGCTTTTCATTTTCTGAATACTAGACATGACATCAACTTGGAAACATTTTTAATAAAATACGTTAATCACCCCATAGACCTTTCCGTATGGGATAAAATCTTCATCAACAAAAATCGTCATAGAGTCATGAATTTTGAAACTCCACCACCGGACATCTTTGACAAGTACATCACGCCATCTATTGATGATACAGAGAAAGAGGAAACCACTACAATTTGCACTAGTCGAGTACCAGCTGATGATAAGAGCAAAAGCTCTTGAAACATGTCCTTTGAATATACATTGAGTGAAGCAGTGTGTCAATATCTTCTCGATTCACTTTTGTGCTAAGGTGATTTAACTTACTTTGTCTTTAAAATCATTAGCCCAATGCAAGTTACAATCACCTTCTCTTTTCCTACAAATTCACAGCGTAAACACATCTCTTTAACACTCCTTGTTGTCTCTATTGTACATACCAACTTGTGCTGCTTGTAATTTCTCCATTGCACAAACAATAGTTCCCTTTTACACTACTCTCCTTGCACATTGATACAGCAACTCTGATATTCATTGGTCAGCCCACAACTAGTAACCACTCCTCTGTACTGGACAGACTGCCTGTAGACTCATCATTATGGAGCTGGAATGTACTGCATTCCTTACAGACCAACTCATATCTACTCTACACTACTCCAAACTGGATTGTGAACTCAACTGGACTGGAATGCTGGGTTTTGCACTGCCTGTTATACCGCAGGTTGGATGAAAAGGTTTTGGAAGTGGAATTCTCTTGATTTCTGGGTTAGAACGGTCTCAAATGAATCTCTCACAGTAACAATGCAGCTTGTACTTCTGACTTCATAATGTCAGCTTGTGGCTGCCCTTGAGTGTAGCATTTTTTGCTTCTCTCACCAGCAAATAACAGAAATGATGGAATGGTTTGATTCACACATAATTTCTCTGCAGAAAGCACGCGCTGTCACCTTGGCAATGCTTTCTGATATTAATAGCAAACTTACCTGATATAATATGTGTTGACATTCCTATTTTCCATTTATGTTCTATAATTAACATGATTATCTTTGAAAAAGCTATTTGTAGTCAGTTTTTAACACTTTGTCACTTACATTTTTATATTATTGAGGGACTAGCTTTGGAAGTCGTGTCCATTTTAACCTCGAAGTTTGGACTTTCAAGGTTGAAAATGGATGCAATGTCTTCCGAAACTAGTCCCTCAATAATATAAAAAATAAGTGGCAAAGTGTTAAAAACCAAGACAAATAGATTTTATCAATTAATTTTGACATCACTGTTACTTAATTTCTCCAATCTCACATAAATGATTATCATGTTTCCTGATTTGTTATTAAGTATATTTGTATGTTTCAATATGCATATAAGTCTGGAATAATTAGAAAAAAATATTACAATAACCTAACTTTAAGGTCTGCATGGTTAGCAACTGTATCATCATGGTTAATTAGCTGACATGTTTGTCACTGCCAAATTATTAACATTGTACTGTTGTAATTGTTTAAAATGAAATAATCATTACATAATCCCTTGTCGTGCACTATCACCTAGAGAAATAACAGAGGTCTCATCACTCTGATAGAATCTATCATCAGAACACACATTACTGTATTACAGAACTACACTAAGACTTAGGCATAAACAGTCATCTTAGGAAAAAATTGCAGCAACCTTTAGCATCACAGTCTCTCTCTCTCTCTCTCTCTCTCTCTCTCTCTCTCTCTCTCTCTCTCTCTCTCTCTCTCTCTCTCTCTCTCTCTCTCTCTCTCTCTCTCTCTCTCATTCTTTGCAGAATTTGTAGGTAGGACACTTGATTGGTTGTTTGACTCAGTGTTCCTGTGTTATACATTTCTTTAATGTAAAAAAAAAAAGTGACTACAGGATGGAAATTTATTTTTTTATTTATTGTAGAGATAAGTAATCTTCTATTGTTAAGATTGTTGCTTAATTTCTTGATCAGGTATATAAATTCAAATTTATTTTCATAAATTGTTTGTCATTTTAAAGCTGTTCTTTTAGATTTTTGTAGGCAGTCGCACAGCTTTCCTTAAAGTGAATTGGAAGGAGGTAGAGTATTAATGTTGCATCAATTCAATATCCAAATTTCCTTTCAAACAGCATCAATCATTTCAAAGAAGAATCCTAGTGTGTTTATTGTAACATGTCTTTAATTTAATAGCACATCTCTCACCTGACTGATGTTTTGTTTAGTTTTGCTGGAAGAGGTAATCTTGAACAATCTGCATTGATTGGTGCCAAATAATTTTTTAATTTTGAAAATCACTCAAATGCAAAATTTTCCTATTACTTCTTACGCATAAACTTTTGTTAACACTATAGATTTCTCTCACAGCTTTAAAGTTTGAGATAAAATTTGATGTTCTTTCACTGATCAGATGAATTGCTACAGTCACAAAAGCATTGTTCACTTCAGTTCAAAAAGATTAAGCAACCTTGATTTTTATCAGAAGAGTGTGCTGCATTTTCAACTTGGATAGAAACTAGCTTAATGGCAATTTTTTGAAGCCATTTTGGAAAATTTTTTAATCACACTATGTAGTTTATGAAGAAATATAGTTACTTAAATGTGACCACTGTGAGAAGAGCTTCACTAGGCTGTTTCTTTTGAAAAATTAATGCAAATCACAAAGTCAAAGGGGAACATGAGTATAGCACCTATAGCAAAAGGTTGGTGTGTACCTCATACACTAGTGTCCAGAAGTAGAAGCATAATTTGGAAAACAGAGAACTGAAAGGGAAAACAGTTTGTGCCTCTCCTTACTTGTGGTCTCAGATCAGTAAATGGATTCACACTTCAAAGGTCAACAAAAGCAGAGCAGCAAACCAATACAGAGTATCAGACCCAGTTCATGGCTCATTTATTATTATTCTATTGTGAGCAGAGAGTAGTTGTTTCACAAAAACTTTATAAGACAGCCCAACATGCCACAAAGGTGTCAACTGGACCCTGTTTTGACGGGTAGAATCATCAAACGTCTAGAGGCCAGTCAAACACAGGCCACAGTCTCTCTGGCGCTGAGTGTGTCACAAAGTGTCATTTCCAGTCTTCAGTGACTGTTCCAGGTTACATTTACAGCAACAGTTACAGTTTCAAACTGTATACTGGAGGCTCAGGGCAGTCAGGTTCTATGCCAGACATCCAGCAATATGTGCCTCACTCACTAGAATACACATATGGTCGTGTTTTCAACCTAGTTTCATCCCAACAACTTAGTGGAAACCTGCCCATTTGTTGGTGGTGGCGTATTCATGCGGGCAGGCATAATGTTCAATGGACATACAGATCTTCACATCTTTGATGGTGCTACTGTGAATGCCCAGAGGTACAGAGACGAGGTACTGGAACCACATGTGCAACTTTTCAGAGGTGCACTCTGTCCACATTTCATCTTAATGGATGATAATGCATGTCCGCATAGAGCCCACTTGGTGGATGACTATCTTGAGAGAGAAGATGTTCAGTGCATGCACTGGCCAGCGATGTCCCCATATATGAACTGTATAGAGCAGCCACAGCCAACTCGCTTGTTGCGGTGCATGTGCTGGGCTACAAGCACCAAGTTGCCTCAGTTCTTGCTTTGCACGGTTTGTCTTCCGTAGCAGTGGCTGTCCATATTTCAGTGTCAGTTTGATATGGAAGGGCACTCATTGAAGCGATGGGCACCCACGCCAACACATTATTTCAATCCCGAATGGGAGCTGAATACTTCTGCATGGAATGTAGTGATGTATTTGTTTAATTTGGCAGAAAAAATTGCAAGTGCTGAAACAATTTAATCTTCAGTGATATTTTAATACATTGCATGCTATGATTACTCGGCACTAGAAAAAGAAGAACGTACTTCAGAAATACAAAAACTTAGAGAAAAGATCAAATCACAGGGAGAAGGGGATGGCGGAATGGCAGAAACCTCAGTTTGTGAGTTATGAAATAGCACTAGAAATTGCCAGATCTTCCAGTAGTTTTTCTGATGGTCCACTTATTAAACGATGTATGCTTATAGCTGCAAGTAAATTCACCCCTGTCAGTGTTCCCCATTTTGAGAGTGTCAAGTCTGTCACCTCATATTATTTCATGCAGAATTCAAGATCTGGCGGGCAACATTTACACACAACTTATTGAAAGAGCAAGAGAATTCATTGCATTCTTTATTGCCATTGAATGAGAGTACTTACTTATCAAGTATGGCTCAAATTTATATTTTTATTTGTGGAGTAAATGAAAATTTGGAAGTTGTGGAAGAAATGCTAGATCTGGTGCCAGTAAAAGGTAAAACAACAGGATCAGATATTCTGAATTGTATAGTAGAAGTTGTGGAGAATGCAGGGATTCCATGCGATACACTCATATCAGTAGCCACTAATGGTGCCCCAGCTATGGTTGGTTCGCACAATGGATTTCTGACCCTCCGAAAAAATAAGCTAGCAAAAGAAATAACAGCAGTTCATTGCATAATTCATCATAAAAACTTATGTGCTAAAACACTGAATGTAAACAATGTAATGAGTCTGGTTGTGAAGATTGTAAACAAACTTAAGTCCCATAGTCTAAAACACAGACAATTATAAGCTTTTTAGAAGATTTGGAGCTGAGTATGGATATATACCGTATCATAGAGCAGTTAGATGACTCAGTTGAGGGAAGGTTTTAAGCAGATTCTTTGAATTATTGTATGAGGTATGTTTGTTCATGAAATGTGCGGAGAACTTATTGAAGAGCTCATGAATGTTAAATGGAAATGTGATCTTGCTGATATAAGTGAACATTTGAATACTTTGAATGTTTCACTTCAAGGGAAGAACAAATTAATCACAGATATTACACAAATATAAATATTTATTGCTTCACTGTAACTAGCTTCATTTTCTATGTAATCACAGATATGTTTTTGTAGCATTGAAACTTTTGAAAATATGCTCTCACTATGGGAATGTCAACTGTCAAATGGTGATCCTTGTCATTTTCTCAAGTAGGAAAGTGTGATCCGTGATTGGATTCCCTGGAAGTGGGATGTTATGTTGAAAATCTGCACATGCTTTCCCGTGCGTTTGATGAAAGATTTCATGATCTCACAGGCTTAAAAATGGATTTTGATTTATTTGCTACGCCATTTGGTATAAATATTGATGATACTTCCAAAGATGTTCAACTGGAGCTTATTGTCCTGAAATGTGACATGAGTTAGCTGACAGTTACAGAACAGAGGAAGTTTGCTAGATTTCTACATCAGATTTCCTAAATCAAGATTCCCTCGATTACACAGGCATGCAGCATCTTTGATTGCAATGTTTGGTTCGACCTATGTATGTGAATCCTTATCTTCAGCTATGAAACGTATTAAAAACCCTCAGAGAGCCAACATCAGTGATCATAACTTGAAGTGTGCATTAAGGGTTCAGAGTTGTGTTTCAGTGTCTCCAAATGTGGTGAATATTGTGAAAACTAAAAGATATCAGGAGGCAAGAGTGTCTACTGAAAACTGAATACATAAAGTTCTTAATTGAAACGTTTATATACGTTTAATATGAAGTATTCTGTGTAATATTATCACTGTATAGTAAATATTATTTTGTATTTTTAAATTGTTTCGGGATCAAAATTGTGCTAATTTCCACAAAGTACTGCTTCGTTCTTATAGTTAAAAATATTGCTTTTTATATGCCATCATTTGGTTGTATAGGATTGAAGGCTAAAATAATCTTACTGGTATTGGGTTATTTTCCTTATAATAATTACCAGAGACATATTAAACTCCGTATTATACAGTTTCTGAATTGTTCCTTCACCACTATTGTGTCCTTAATTATTTTTGGTAATGGAAGTGCAGAATGATAACGCCACTGCACAAGGCATATCTCTCTAGCACTTGCCAGCAGTGACCAGGCATGCTGACACCGTGCGAACTGTATAGGCACACCGTGCATGTCAGTTGGCGGAGCCAGGTATAGAGCATACCTGGGATGCAATAGAAAGACGAGTTGCAGCCTGCCAGCCCCTACTGAGGACGCATCCAGACCTCTGACATGCTGTCCTGAGGCATGGGAACTGCTGCATCCAGAGCTCTTGAACCACTTTATAGAGAGCATGCCACAGCACTGCAAGGCCAGTGCAGCCATGAAGAGTCACTACACCCCATATTTACCACTCAGCATCGTTATCATTGTGGAAGTGGTCGTCAGATTTTGTTCTTGTGTAAAAAGGTGTCCCGAGGTCAAAATTGTCTGGTATTTATAACTTTATTGCACTCCAGATCATGTATGATGTATTGGTAATAAAATATTGCATTATGCTTAACTTTAAAGTATTGCTCAATAAGTTTTTTAATAGTCATATCACTAGCCAGCGATGAAATTCCTGTCTCCAAAGTTTGAATGTTTTTGGGGTATTTTTAGCATGCTGAAATCAAATTCAAAGCCAGAAAGTTCGTATCACGTACCATTTTTTCACATTTTCAATTTTTGTTTCCTTAGAGCGTAATTTTCTTATGTTTGTAGGAACGTATAACGTCACTATATATAGTGTAATGCTTTAACCTGTGTAGTTTTATAATGCCAGGATTTGAAAACAAAATGTTTTTAAGATTGTTCATAGTAATAACGGAAGGCACCGGAAGTTTCTTATCTGATATGGGAATTTAGAGTGCACTAACCTGCTACCTTGCCATTAGAGTATGTTTATTTGTGGGAGAGAACTACTCTATGGATGCACTCTCTTAACTAATGTTTGTGAGCACATACACATGCGGTTTGGTGTCTCTCACCCTTTTTGCTCTGTGTTTCATCTGGAAACAAAATCAGTTGCAGGCTTTATCACGGAGTAGAATGTTGTGATCTATTACTTCAATACGAAAGTATTTACCATGTCGCATCGCACTTGTATAAATGATCCAGACCACTTTTGTTATATATGTGGGAAATACACATTGCCTAAGCAGTGGCGTAATATTACAGATTTTGTGAAAAAAAAGCATATCTCACCTACTTTGGAATTAAACTTGGAGACCAAAGTAAAGCTTGGGCACCACACAAGGTATGTAGAGCATGCATTGAAGAACTTCGTCATTGGGTCAACGGCAGAAGACCGTCGCTATCTTTTGGAATACCTATGGTTTGGAGAGAGCAGATGAACCATAGTGATGACTGCTACTTCTGTTCGTGTGATGTGAAAGGGTACAATTCTAAAAATAAGAAGCAAATTGTGTATCCAGTTGTACAGTCAGCCATTTTACTTCTGCCCCATGGGCCTGGTGTACCATTCCCTATACGACCACAAAATCTTGAACAGTTTTCATCCGAGTCTGATGTAGAAGTGGGGGAAATTAAGACGAGTGATAGTGACTACCACAATCATGTGTTACAGAACGTGGGTGCTTTAACCAGAGTGAATTAAATGACTTAGTGAGGGATATTGCTCTCTCTAAAGAGTATCTGCACCAGATTTCTATCCAAATCGAATTCTCACGATGTCGCGTCGGTTGAATTTTCTTCATTCTGTTCATGCCTCAGGTTGGGAGGCCATATGAAACGGAAATGGTTTCATAAATAGGGATGAGGTGACGGTCGTTGATTATCTCGAAGCTTGATCCGATGTTCCCAGTTGCGACGGATTGTTGAACTTACCACAACTGCCCTCGTTTCTTGGTGAAGATCTATTTTTCAGGGTACGGTCGCGGATAAGTAACGATGATGGAGTGTGTGGTATTTAAGGGCCCGTCGACAACAAGGTCATTTGGGCCACGATGATGGATTTGTAGGAAGATTAAATAATATTATAACTTTTTTTTTTACAAAATTATATTTTAATTTAATTAGAATATTTATAACAACTGTTTTATACATTGAACAAATACTCACTTTTGTGAACGTTGATATTATGTATTTTGAAAATAGCCCTATTACTTAAACAATGTTTTCTCCATCGTTCTTCCTGTAGACTTCCTAACACACACGTCCAATCTCAAAACGACTGTTAAATGCAGAAGAACGCTTGCTTCAGCCAATTTCAAATCTTTGCTCCTGCCGTTGCTATGGCAACTCAACATCTTTCTATTGGTCTACGTCATATCCAATTATAACAATGCCCGCCTCAGTAGCGTAGATAGTAGCGAGTCTGCCTCACGTTCAAGAGGTCCCGAGTTCGAATCTCGGTCAGGTTGAGTTATCTGGATAAGGGTTTTCCAAGGTTTTCCCTTTACCTGAAAGACGAATGTCGGGTTACTCTAAGCTCTATGGACCCTGGGCTCATTTGAGCATCATTTCACCCATTCTATTCATCGTCCAATGTGATTTAAAGTTAGAGGACGTAAATTACACACACACACACACAAAACATAACAATGTTCGTTGTAATATTTAATAATATCGTCATATTTTTTCTTTTAAATAAATTTTTCACACGATTTAACACTAAGCTGATACTTCACTAACATTTACAATAATCTTGTGTTTATTAAAATCATGATTAATATTCAGCTTCCTTTTCTTCTATCTGATCACTCACACTTTTAATTATCTTTAACCTTGTTCCATATCCACTACAATTACAAATCATTTTAAATAAAATTAAATCTTAAGTGACTGTTTCAAATTTAAACTAAGACAACGAGTAAACATAGCGTAAATAGCATTTGAGGTGCAATTGGAGGTATGCTAGTACTGTATGGCAAAGCGCGTAAGTGAACCTGAAAATATGCGAGCAACAGACTTGCTTACTTGCGGTTATCGCACATACCCGGTGAGTCCAGTGTATACTTATACACTCCGTTCATACGCAATTATGTCTTATGGACAGTTACGTGTCATACATCGGCAGACGCGAGAAATCACATATAACGTGATTGATTATTGTGACAAAGAGAAAGAGGGAATCAAAATCCCTTTGTGTGAAGCGACAAAAGGGCTGTAGCGATAACTTACATTTGTGTATATAACAATTAATTGGCTAACGTTTCATATCAGGCACACAGCTCCCAAGTGTTCTATCTGTGTTTCGTCACATACTGTACGCCAGGTTATTAATATTTCGCTCATATGTAAACGAGACAACGAACGAACGAAAGCAGCGGTCACTGAAGATTATACGCGTCGAAGTTCTGTCCTGTAGTACGACTGCAACAGAAGATTGAAATGAGTTTACAAAACTGGTTACGCTGCGTAGAATATCTTCTCTTCCCTTCATATTCTGTGATCTCCAGTTACTCTTGCTCTTGATACATACCTGTCAACAGTATTTAATGTTAACAACACTTTTATGTACCTTATCAATCGTAAGATCGCGGGTTGAAACCCAATCCAGACTGATACTTTTTATCATGATATACAATTCGGATTAGACAGTATTTGTCTGTGCCATAACCAAGCAATTTACACCTCACCTGTCCACCCCTTTCTAGGTTGTCCGATATTTCTTTTCCCTTGAGGTTTGTATTCATGTGGTAGTCATAAAGTTCCTTAAGGATACGGAATGAAGATCCGTGTCGTATGCTAATGCTGTTATTCCTATACTGATCTGTCTTCTGCAGAATTCCTTCAAACCCAATTATTGTCAGATTTCCTGGTTTCTTTCGTAATCTTGCATTTGGAAACCTACCGATGTTCTTATCAACCTAATTTCTGCTACTTTGATGGCACTGACATGTAACAGTACTACGGAGCATAATTTCGATACGCTGGTGATGCTGATACAGTGAAGTCAACCGAACGGAATTCCACTACGCGTAGTGACATTTGAGCTTTCGGGAGATAGCGGAGAAATACGAAAAGATGGAAAAATGTAGCGACTTCTGTCAATTTTTTAAAAATCAAATTTATCTTAAAAGAAAACGTCATAATATTAGGGAACTATTCTTAGGGACATCGAGTTGAATCTCTCATATGGATGGTATTATAGCTCTCGTTATTATCTATTTTTATTTATTTATTTATTTATTTATTTATTTATTTATTTATTTATTTATTTATTTATTTATTTATTTATTTATTTATTTATTTATTTATTTATTTATTTATTATTTTCAGTTCAGTATAGTGTTAGATACACAAAAGAACCACGTCATATGAATTTATACAGTTTAAGAACACAGCTATACAGGTTGTGTGATATAAATAGAATACTAACTTGCTTTAATAAATCCATACACACTAACAACAACAACAACAATAATAATAATAATAATAATAATAATAATAATAATAATAATAATAATAATAATAATAATAATAATAATAATAATAATAATAATAATAATAATAATAATAATAATAATAATAATAATAATAATAATAATAATAATAATAATAATAATAATAATAATAATAATAATAATAATAATAATAATAATACTTTATTATCACCTTATGTTTTACAAGCATTGCTGAAAACAGGCAATTCGTCAATTATAGGCAAGCACCAGACCTGACAGTATAAACATATTGTGACTTTGTGGGTTTGTGGAATGAAAAGTCCAATTACACCACTCAAAAATGTTCTTTATTTCCACCGACTTACAGTTGAACACTTGCCAATTACGCAGGATTACGTAATGCACACAATTACGATTCACCAGTTCGTCCGTTGCAGTTTCACTTGCACTCGTAGTTACATACAATACTCCGATGCACGTACACGGTCTTCTCGTCGTACACCAGCACTGCACTCTTACACTGCTTGCCAAGAACTCTGACTCTGACTGACTCCTCTTGCACCACGTGTTGCTTATATAGGGTCAGCTGCCCGATCTGGAAGGTTCTCGATTAGATGAAATATCCCGTAAGTTCGAGAAATCAAGGGCAGCGGAAAGAGACGGCACGGTAATGTTTTCTTTTTCCCAGCCACCCCAGCTTTAACGAGGGGGCGTGTCCGAACGCCTCCGTCTCCTGCTGCTGCATTCAGCCGGTTCTAGAGGGTGTTCCAACGTTCGGGTGACACTGCTCCCTCCTCAAAGCTGGTCGTCCCGAACAGCACCATCGTAGCGTGCCAGGCGATCCAGGTGTACCACCAACATCTTCCCTCGGGGAACCTTCTGGATGCGGTAGACCACGTCGTTAATCCCCTTCACCACCCGGTACGATCCTTGCCATGACTGCTGGAGCTTCGGACAGCGTCCCTTGGTCCGGGTAGGACGGTACAACAAGACCAGGTCACCTTGCTGGAACCCTTGGCTGTTGGCTTGCCTGTCATACCTGGTCTTCATGCGGTCGCTCGCCTTCTGGATGTTCTGGCGAGCCATCTCGTGCATGTCGTGGAGATGGTCCACCAAGTTCTCCACATACTCGGTCGCTGGCTGTTTCGCTTCCGGAGGGCTTCCAAAAGCCAGGTCACAAGGGAGGCGTAACTCTCGGCCGAACATTAAGCTGGCTGGCGTCATCCCAGTTGTGTCGTGTGTAGACGAGCGGTAGGCCAGCAAGAACAGTGGCACCTTGACGTCCCAGTCTCGCTGATGGCTGGCAACGACCTTCCTCAGGTGTTCCTCTAAGGTCTTGATGTACCTTTCGACCATGCCATCCGATTGGGGATGTAGAGGCGTCGTGCGGGTCTTGTTCACCCCAAGCCTTTGCAGTGCCTCCTTCATTAGGTTGGACTCAAAGTTGCTACCCTGGACACTGTGTAGCTCTAACGGCACCCCAAATGGACAGAACACTTGCTCCACGAGGCAGTCTGCGATTGTCTTTGCCTCTTGGTTTGGGATGGCATACACCTCCGGCCACTTGGTGAAGTAGTCCACGACCACCACTAGGTACTTGTTGCCTCGGTCGGAAACTGGAAACGGTCCAGCAATGTTAACGGCGAGTGGTTCGAATGTCACTCCGATGTTGTACTGCTGCATGCGACTCCGGCTCCTAGTCTGGGGGCCGCGACTCGCCGCGCACACGTGACACTGACGGCACCATCTCTCAGCATCTGCTCGGAGCCTCAGCCAGTAGTAGCGCTGCCGTAGTTTTTCAATCGTTCGGTTCGCTCCCAGGTGTCCTCCTGAAGTACCGGCGTGCACTTCTTCCAAGACTTCCGGCACCTTATTCCGGGGAAGTACCAACTGTTCTCTCTGCGTCTTCCCATCAGGTGATTCCCATACCCGGAACAGCACGCCCTCTCTGGTCTTCAACAAGTCCCATTGGGTCCAGTACGACTTGTAGGTGGCGCTCCTCGGTGCGATGTCCTCCCAGGCTGGTCTCGTCCCTGCCTCCACTTCCCTTAAGAGTGGCCCCAAGTCTGCGTCCGCCAGCTGCTCCCTCCTCAGGCCTGCGCTATCCCAGCCATCCGTAGGCACTGCCTTGACTACTCGGACTGCTGCGGCACGCTCATTCTCCTCCACTCTTGTGCACTGGCCGCATTCTCCTGGACAGGGTGCTTGGGACATGGCGTCAGCGTTACCGTGGCTCTTCCCTCCACGATGTTGCGAGGTGAAGTCGTACTCCTGCAGCCTCGGGACCCAACCTGCTGTCTGGCCTTCTGGTCGCGCCGTCACCATCACCTCGCTCCTCGCGGGAACAACCACGTCTTCGTTCAAGACGACCCTGTAGATTCCAAGGCGCTCTTTGGGCTGACGGAGTATAACCTCTTCTCCGTTGAGCCGCAGGTCCTTCCTGCCGACGTCGACCGTCGCCTCGTGGCTCCTGAGGGCATCCAGTCCCAGAATCACCTCCTCAGCCACCTTCGCGATGAACACCCACAGACGCACGGCACTCCGCCCCAAAGTCACCTCCAGCGGGGCCTCCTCCACTGGCAAGGTGTCGCCAGATGCCGTGACAAGCTCGTATGGTCGGCTTGGCTTCCTCGTCGGCAAACCCTTCGCCACGTCAGGTCTGATGATGGACACGGCTGCCCCAGTGTCCACCAGCACGCGGCACGGCTTTCCTCTTACCCAACCGTCCGCGACGAGGCTGTCATCCATACGCCGGCTGACGGCGCGCAGTGTCACTCGAGGGGATGGTGGTGATTGCGCCGTCGTGCCCCTCTCCACGCCGGGCCTTACTCGTTCTTCCAGCTGCTCTTCCTGGTTTGGGCAGTCTCTCTGCAGGTGTCCGGGCTGTCCACACCCCCAACAGAGACCACTAGGTGTCCGCCGGCGTCCCTCAGCTGGTCTTCTGTCTCCGGCGTAGCGGACACTCCTCGTTCTCGACGTCGGGATAGATGTTACTTTGGCCGCCTCCATCCTTAATGCCGCTGTCAGCGCTTCGTGGATGGTTTTATATTCGCCGAGCATTAGGCGTTGACGAATCTCCGTGTCCCGTACCCCGTCGACGAAGTTGTAGGCGGCTTCCCGGGATACGAACTCCAGTGGCAGGTCAACCAAGGCCTTGCTAGCCAGCTGCTCAATCGCTATGGCGAACTCCTGCAGCGTCTCCCCCGGCTGCTGCGACCTTGCCTTTAGCTGGCTGCGGTATGCTGCGGCTGAGCGGTGGTTCCCGAAGCGATTCTCCAGGGCCTCCCAGATATCCTTGGGCGCCGCCGTCGTCTGCACCGCGTTTAGGATTTCCGCGGCCCGTCCCTGGAGGCTGGCTATTAACTGTGTGGCCTCCTCCTCCGGTGACCATCTGTTGTGCTTGGCCACTGTGTCGAACTGGCGGCGGAAGACCTCGAATGTTGACGCGCCGTCATATTTCGGAGGTTTGGCGCGCGCCGATGTTGTGTCGCGTCCCGGTGCGTCAGCTTTCAAATTCTTCAGTCTCCTGCCGACGACGTCCTCCACCATGGCGTTCAGGGACTTGACGCTGCTGTCGGCCTTTCCCTCCAGGTTGTTTACGCGGTTCGCGAGGTCTTCGACGTCTTCAACCATGGCGTTCAGGGACTTGGCGTTATTGTCGGCCTTTTCCTCTAGGTCATTGAAGCGGTTCGCCAGGTCCTCAACGCGCTCGTCCACTTGGCCCATCCGCTTACCCAGCTCCGTCACGTCATCCCTCACGCCGGCCAACTGTTCCTCAAATTTGGCGGCGAGGACCTCGTTCGCCTCCTTCATTTCCGTGGCCAGACTGTCGTTCGCTGCCTTCATTTCTGTGGTCAATTCGGTCTTTATTTCTTCCATCTCGGCGATGTTGTCGTTGGCCGTCTTCATTTGTTTCAACTCTGCGGCCAGGCTGTTATTTGCCGCTTCTGTTTTTGTTGTTAACTCGTTCATCTTCGCGGCCAAGTTGTTATTTGCCGCCTGCGACTTCGCTGTTAATTCGTTCATCTTCTGCAAAAGCATTTCCAATACCGCGTCCATGTTTGTAATGTTCGGCGAAGTTGTCGTCCCGCTTCCGGACACCAGTGTGACTTTGTGGGTTCGTGAAATGAAAATTCCAATTACACCACTCAAAAATATTATTTATTTCCACCGGCTTACAGTTGAACACTTGCCAATTACGCAGGATTACGTAATGCACACAATTACGATTCACCAGTTCGTCCGTTGCAGTTTCACTTGCACTCGTAGTTACATACAATACTCCGACGCACGTACACAGTCTTCTCGTCGTACACTAGCACTACACTCTTACACTGCTCACCAAGAACTCTGACTCTGACTGACTGACTCCTCTTGCACGACGTGTTGCTTATATAGGGTCAGCTGCCCGATCTGGAAGGTTCTTGATTAGATGAAATATCCCGTAAGTTCGAGAAATCAAGGGCAGTGCAAAGAGACGGCACGGTAATGTTTTCTTTTTCCCAGCCACCCCAGCTTTAACGAGGGGGCCTGTCCGAACGCCTCCGTCTCCTGCTGCTGCATCCAGCCGGTTCTATAGAGTGTTCCAACGTTCGGGTGACAATATTACACGATGGGTGTCAAGTTATCAACATGTTTATACAAGCCACTACAAGCTACGGTAACCATACGTAGCATGATATAACGCTCGCTGACACCAGGTCCTCAGGCTTCATTTTATAATATGCTTTTAACTTTTCAAGTGTATAGTACGTTTTAGTAATTTGCGTTTATGTCACCAATGATACATCATAGAAAAGTAAACTGAATCAAACAGTACCCTTGTGTTCTGGTGCCAAGTAGGAGAAATACGTTTCGGAGGGAATTATGTCCCCTCGAATATTTCAAAATTAACTGAACTATTTCTTGTGTTGTCACATGGAAACGCTGATGTGGAAATATTGTATTCCATGATGGCTGACATTAAATCTAAAAAAAGGAATAAAGTGAAGCCTGAAAACACTGAGTGACCTTCTAAGAGTACAAATTGACATTTAATACAAAGGCAATTGCTGTATCTCATACACATTAACTGATGAACGTGTAAATAAATTTGGAAAATCCGTGTAAATTTTTCATGAATTGCTACAGTGACAATAGAATAATGTGACAGTAACGACTCTTAAACCATTTTAGGCAGCCAGTACAGATTCCCCTTCACTTATTTGTAGTGATAACTATTAATTTATTAAGTATATTAACACCCACATTAAACAACAACAGGATCATCATTAGTTCATCATCTTGGTCATCTTGCCACCTCAAAGAGGAAAGTTTGTTAATTTTTTATATTGTTGTAGCGAAACGTAGCTGAATTTTCCTTAACATCTAGCGAGATTCAATGTAATTTGGTTGGCAACACTACGCTGATATGACCCTGTTGACAGCATCACTAACAAACGTTTTTTGTTGTCCCTTCTCGAACCCTTTACGCTACTGCTTAAAAAAAGGGGGGGGGGGGGGAACGTAACACGTTAGGAAAAATCGACCAACTTTTATATCTAATATATGACCTTATCTACAGATTTTCAAAGTAATAGAATTGGTAACACTGGTAATACTAGTGATTTCAAAAGAGTGCAGGAAGGGCTACATAGATAAGAAAGTCTATTTTGTTGTTTGTTGGACGTGGCTGTATAATTAATATATAATGCAATTAACTTTACACCGCCATTAAAAGGTAATTGAATATTAGAAATGATTCCTGGGCAATCGATTCTTGAATCTCTTGTAACCAACTTTGCTGGAAATTCCACATAACCCAGTTTTTAATAAAAATTTTAACAAAACTATCCACTCTGATAATCAGGAACAATGGTAGTATTACATGTAAGAAAATATAAAATTAATATTTAAGTCAGTGTTTATTTTTGTTTTCATAGGTTCATAAAATTGGACGTCGATACAAAATAGTCTGTAAACATACATCAAGTGAGTTCTGTTACGTATGTCTATGGATTGTGTTTAGATACTGAAGATTATGATTGTTACATTTAGTAAAAAGTGGCATTGAATAACGTTTAACCATAAATCTAGTTGCCTTAACACTTGTTAATTACATCCGCAAAGTGCTTTCAATAAGATAGGGGTTATTCTGCACTTTAGTGGGCGTCGCCTGCCACATAATGACGTAAGCTGAGGAAGAGGTTGCCAACTGCGGAGTTTTGAAATTCGCCGAGACAGTAAAATATTGCCAAATCATATGCTTTTTCTTATTTTGTGTTCCATGTATCATTGTACAAAGAAGAAAACGTATGGTATTTGAACTATAATTTAAAATGGATCAATAAAGTGCACATTTTCTATTAGATATGTTAAAAAATTACAATTGCCTGAAAATTCTGAATTTTTCATTTTTGGAAAAAAAATTTTTAAAGACTTACTTTATGAAGGGCTATCAGTATATCTTAAATATATACCATCCTCCATTTAAAATTTTGGAGAACCCTAACCTCACCCCATTTGGAGTTCACTGGAGCCCTATCTTTAGCACCACTATCTCATGAGAATAAAAGTAGTCCACAGTTAACTGTTTAGATCCATTTAAAAGTTGAGGCAAAATTTCCATAACTTTTGTTCACATGGTTATCTCTATTAGTATCTCTAGTTTGGTTACACAGTGTTAGTAGTTTCAGCGTATGCAGTTTTCATTTACAGTGTTGTGGCCACCTGGGCCATTCCTGCCATTGTCATATACTAGATATGAGCAAAGCTTTTAAAACATCCACTTAGTATAGGGCAATATAGGAAGGAAATGTGTATATATAATATACCTGTAAGCTTAAAACTATCTACTTTCATTTTATAATAGGTCTGTGCATGTGAGTATATTTTACGCATTATTGGTGTACACCAATATAAATTTATGCAGCTTAAATATGTTATATGCAAGTAGTAACTCAAGGTCGGATATTAAAACAAGTGGGCTATTTATGTTGATGAGTAACTTTGAGATGTGCTATACGTTTTTTTGCCATTTCAATTTGCATGATGTACAGTCTGGTCAATACCATTTAACCTTTCATTTTTCCCATTGATACCTTGAAGTTAGTTAACTGTGATGCTAGTCACAAGTTCTGCATATGACATGGTTTTATTCAAATACTAAACTAAGTGCTGAAAATGGAGGAACATGGGAATCTAGACCAAACTTAAGGTATGGATTTCACAGAGTATGGTGGGACATTATGTTTTTGTTATAGTTTTGACTTGCTGTAAACAGTGCTATAGGAGATTGAACACATTATTCAGTTATAAAGTATGCTGGTTAACTAATAACTAACACAGGCAATATATGAGGAAACAAATTGCCAAACTATAGCAATATGAAAAGAACAATCACAAAATATTATGAAGTATGTATTTTAAAACCAAAATATCTTAGATCTAAGTGTTTTGAAGCAGATTGCCTTCATGACTTAAAAGGATTAGGTTTGTAGATTTATCTCCACAGAGAAGTGGTGGGGTTGTAATATATGCAAGGGAGGGTTTGAAATTTAATAAAATTGATTGTAAACAGTACTGTGAGGAAATGTGCTGTGAACTATCAGCAATTGAAATAAATTGTAAAAAATCAAAACTAATTATACTAGGGGTCTATAGTCCACCAAATGCTGATAAAGACACCTTTCTAAATAATTTAGGAACATACCTAAATAATATTGTAAAAAATAAAAAAATTATTGTTGTAGGAGATCTAAATATAGATCTGCTAAAAGAAACTAAGCAAAAATGGGCATTAGTGGAATTACTTGAAACAAATAACCTAAAATTATTAGAAACAGGGCCAACTAGAGTAACACAGCATACTTCTACAGTTATTGATCACGCTTTTACTAACTTAAAGGATGAAGATGTAAATATAGCTGTAATAAAAAATGGGCTTAGTGACCACTTTGGACAATTAATAGAGAGTAAGCCCTTAGATATACAAGACGGAAAATTAAAAAATCTGAAGGAAATTAAAAGAATTGTAAATAAAAGTACTCTAGAAGCATTAAGAATTAATCTTAAACAAGCAAAATTTAGTAATATATTTGAAATAACTAAAATAGATGAAAAATTTGAACAATTTATGAATACTTTAAAGTCATGCTTGGAGCAGTCAGTACCATTGTATAAGGTAGTTCATAAAAAACAGAACAGCTTAAACTGGTTGACCAAAGGGATGGAAAAATGCAAAAGGAGAATGAAATTCTTAAATAGTCTAAAAGCTTTTAAATTAGATGAACGATCCTACACATTCATAGAAAACTATAAAAATACTCTAAATGCAGTGATAAACAAAGCTAAGGAACACCATAATAAAACTTTGCTCTTGAATGCAGAAAATAAAATTAAAGAGATATGGAACATTATTAAAACAATACATAAAGAAAATATCTCATAATGAACAGAAAACTTCCAAATTATAAAATCCAGTTGCAAAATACTAGACCCAGTGATTATTAGTAATGAATTTAATGATTATTATATAGATATAATAGCTAATATGGGAATTAAGACAAGAGACTACAAAACAAACGAAAGTTCCATATGTAACTAAATGGTAATTAGAGAAATTACACAAACTGATGTCATTAGACAAATAAATACACTAAAATGTAAAAGATCTAGCGGATTAGATGAATATTCAAACCAAATGATAAAATACTGAAAATACGAAATAATGGATATATTCACACATATAATACATGAAAGTTTTATTTCAGGAACCTTTCCAAGTAACCTAAAACAAACAATAGTTAGACCTCTTTATAAACAGAAAGGCTCCAAACAAATGATGGAAAATTATCGCCCCATATCTCTTTGCTCTGGAATTTCAAAGATTATCGAAGGACTTTTCCTAGAACAGCTCCAGAGCTTCTGTAGTAAATTTAATATTATATCACAGAATCAGTTCGGCTTTCAGAAAAAGAAATCAACAATACATGCAGTTAGTAAGGGAAATGATATAATTGTTAGAGCATTAGATAGAAAGGAGTTAGTGATAGCGATTATTCTTGACCTATCAAAAGCTTTCGACTGTGTTAATATTAAACATCTATTGGCGAAATTAGAAAACTATGGGATAAGAGGCATACCATTAAAATGGTTAAGCTCGTACCTGCAAAATAGGGTGCAGTGTGTCAAAATAATACACAATTCAGGAGGACATTTGAAAAAAGTTAAATCAGCACTCAAACGTGTAACACATGGTGTGCCTCAGGGGTCAAAATTGGGACCATATCTGTTTATCCTATATATAAATTTTCTATTTAAAATAATACAGGATGCAGGAGGATTAGCCATTGGATATGCAGATTATACAACTGTAGTAGTAACAGGTAAAACAGAGGCAGAAGTTCAGGAAAAAGCAAACTCCTTATTAGAATCAATTAGCACTTATTTAGAAGCACTGGGAAAGGTACTAAACACAAACAAAACCGAGTGGATGCAAATTCAGCTCAGTAATAGAACAAAATCTGACATCACATTAACATTACAAAATAAGCAAATTAGCCAAGTAGCACAGACAAACTTTTTAGGATTAAATATTAAAAGCAGAAGCATTATTAACAGTGAAGTATTCTTCATATTTGAGTTTGATTTATGAGTCACTATGTTTACACTCTAACTTCACTTACTTGTTTTTTAATATGTTTAATTTATCGTGAACCTGCATTTCGAAATTTTGCCAAATGTGTATTCCTAATTGTTTGGTTAGTCAAGTAAGTGAAGTTAGAGTGTAAACATAGTGACTCATAAATCAAACTCAAATTTTTAGGATTAGTTATACATAGTAGTTTAAAATGGCACAAACATATAGAAAAGATCAACAAGAAAATAAACACTGGCATATATGTATTAAAACAGACAACACAAATTATGGATGAAGTCGGTGCACTGAAGGTTTATTATGTATTTATACATGCACACCTAAGTTATTGGGTCATTTTATGGGGGGCAGCAGGTAAGAAAAATATGTTAAAAACATTTAGGCAGCAAAAGAGAGCAATAAGAATAGTGGAAAAAATCCCTAGGAGACAATCATGTAAAAGTAGCTTTAAAAAACTTAAAATACTCACATTACCCTCTTTATATATATTTGAATGTCTCAAACATGTAATAAGAAACCACATAGAAGGAAAAATACAAACATTCATGAATATAATACAAGAACGAAACAGAGCTACTTTAGAAATAGGTTCAGGGGAACATTAGCTGCCAAATGTATTGAAAGTACTGCAAAAAAGTTATACAATCATTTACCTCACACTATCAAGGCAATAAATGAAGAAGTGAAGAACATTTACGCAATAAAGACTTACCTAGTGAAAAACGCTTTCTACTCAATTGAGGAATACAAAAAGGGAAGAGAAACTTAGTTTATTAAATTTTACTACCAATCTATTGTGTATATCTAGAACTGCTAATAATCTGTAAATAGATTTATTTGTTTTATTTTTGAACTGTAAAAATGTAATTGTAGTGTTACTTTTGACGATAATTTGTAAAACATGTTGCAAATGGCAGAATAAAATCTGAATCTGAAACCAAGTGGGATGACTCAAGCGGTTTCATTTATGGCCTGCATTCGGGAGACCCAGGTTCGGTTCCTGTGGCAGACCTATCTGAGCCATGGGTTTTTTGGGAGGTTTTCTCGAGTCACTAGGCAAATGCTGGGTAGGTTAATTACTCCCCTGAATTTCCTACCCCTCCATTTCATCTCCATTATCATTTCTCATCATCTCTCATCTGGTGGTCTCTTTCAGGGTAAGAAGTGTTGGTGGGTGTCTCGGTGATGCATGGAGGGATGATATGCTCTGAGAAAAACTACTTCTTCCTCTGGTAGGTTGGTTGCTGGTCTTCGAACCTGCTGCTGGGACCATTTCGGGACCGGCTGCTGGGTTCATTTCCATACTGCAGTATTAGAGCATGTCCATTGTCCTGACCCGTCAGGGGAGGTCTCTAAGTAAAATGCAGGGACCCTGCTCTCTATACTGTCGTGGCTCCTTGGAACGGTTGTTCTTTGTCTCCTGTCTCATCCTTCCTATTGGGGGTGCCCCACTTGGGGTCATGGGTACAGTGGAACACGATTGGTCTCCATGCCGAATCCCCTCCATATTAAATTATAATCCTTCTGCATATTTAATAATAAAATACAAATGAACAATAGCAAGTTACATAAGCGTATAGAAATATTAATCATTGTGAAATCTGTAAACTAGTAAGTTTCTTCTTGTTCCTCCTTTTCTTCCTCTTCTTGTTCTTTACAAAATCCAAATTTAATTTCTCCATATAGTTTCCTTTAAGCTTGCAAAGTAAGTCAGGGTCATATTCGTAGAACAGGTGGGTGGTTCAGAGTGCACCTTATGCTCTTTTGCCGCTGCAGTGACATGTGCAAGTTAATGCATTGTTCCAGTAAAGCAGCACTATTTTGCATACAAATACTGATCGCTTCAGCTTGCCTAGAGCAGGTGCAGTAAAGTTATTTTTTTTAATTTACATCCTCCAACTTTAAGTCATATCGGACGATGAGGGAAATGGGTGAAATGATGCTCAAATGAGTCCGGGGTCCATGGTGCTTAAAGTTACCTGACATTCGTGTATCAGGATAAGGGAAAACCCCTGAAAAAACCTTATTCAGGTAACTCACCCTGACCAAGATTCGAACTCAGCACCTCTTGAACGTGAGGCAGACATGCTACCATCTACGTTACCGAGGTGGGCAGGTGCACTAATGTTGTGTAACAGCTGCCAGTCATTGTTTTATCCTTCTCCATATAGTCAGTCAATCATAATGAGTCCCTGGAAAGCCCAAAATATCGTAGGCACTGATTTTCCTGCTGGCAAAGAGTTTTTGCCTTTCTTTGTTATACTTTTAACCTTCACCAGCCCACTGCTTTGCCTAGTGGGTAATTTCCAGTTTGCAATATGAATCCAGGTGTAATCTACACTTGCATAATGATACCAGAAGTCCTGGGAATTATGCTGCATATCCAAACATGATATTGAAATGTCCTTTCTTGAGCGCTCTTGGATTGAAGGCAACAAACATTCCACTCAATTTTTTTAATTTATAAAATTTTATGCAGAGATGTATCAACTCATATGAGATGCCTACCATATCAGTAATCTGGTAAATCTGAAAGTTGCAGTTTTCTATAACAATACCATGAACTTTATCCAGTATTTCTTCAGAACAAACCTCAGTTGAGGATGCAGAATGTGCAGCATGTCATTGCTGGAGTGAAATGTTTAAAACCTTTTCACTACTGCAATAAGTAAGTGTTATTCACCGATGCCTCTGCCATCTGGTGTTAGGGGCACTAACAGAGAGCACCGTAGTAGTGGAGCAAGAAGAATGTTCATTTAGTCACCAAACAGCTGAGGATGAGATGGAATGATCTTGAAAACGTTTCAATTATTTAACAACATAGTAAGTGAAGTTGAGTGTAAACATAGTGACTCATAAATCAAACTCAAAACTGAAGAATACTTCACTGTTAATAATGCTTCTGCTTTTAATATTTATCTTTAGCTGTTACATGACAATGTAATTAATAGTTACAGTTTTTGCTGATCTGAAATTTTTTTTAGAACCATATAACTCTTTTTCGAAAAATACAAATTTGAAACCAACTTAAAGTTATAATTATGAAAATTAGAAATAGACATGCAGAAAGTCTTTACTAGTGGTCATGTATTGTTAATAATAAGGTCCAGATTACTGTAATGATAAACGATGGCACAACTCTCAAAAATTTAAACCATGTTCTTCTTCCAAACAATCACACTATTCACTCTTGCTTTCCTCCTCCGTATGTTGTGCATCATCTTCGTGCTGAATTAGCCTTGCATAAAACTGCAGCTCATTGTTACCACACAAATTTTCACCAAAATATTGTTTTAAAAGTTTCTTCAAATCATTCCTTTTTTCTAATTTGATAGGATGTTCTAAAGGCAGAACGATAGGATCTGCTATTTATTCCATTGCTATTCCTCGTGTAAGGAAGAACAGGAATTTCTTGGATTCATCATTTAGTCTAGATGACATTTCCATTTTCAGAGAAACATAACATTTATTCCCCTTCAGTTTCTTTTTTAACATGACTCTTTTCATTTCCCGTATCCCACCTGGCTTTTTTAAGTAATTGTAAAGTAACGTGAAGTCATGCACATACCAATCCTTGCCTAGTTGGCAAACAATAACAACCTTAGAACATAGGTTGAGTCAACATGACTCAGTCTATCAAAGTCCTTAGCCTACATACGGCTAGTGTGAAGAAATGATTAATTTTTTAAAGTAATGAGTCGGTAATTCAAACACAAACAACTGCTGCTGAGGGAACAAACCGTTCTTCGAAACATGTCCAGGTAAGGATAATTTAAGTGATGTTTGTGTTTGAATTACCGACTCATTACTTTCAAATTTTTAATACATCACTGTTTCTAACCTTTTGCTTCAAATAATAATGATTAATTTCCATCAATTATCTAAAACCTTAGAATATGTTTCAACATAATTCTCTGGAGTTAATATCTCAGACTGTTTTCTAAGATCCTATACCAGAACTCCAAACATGTGGTCTGCAGGTAAGAAGGAATTGCCTCTCATGGGAAATATCATACATATTTCCTTCAGAGAGTCTGGAGACTTTTTCAAAAGCCACCAATACATTACATGGACCACAGCCATTAGAGAAGAGCCTTAATTTGGATACTCCGTCTTCAAATTGCTGCTTGCTTAGAAAATTTGTTAAAACAGAAGCCACTTCAATAACTCCACGACCTGCTTGCTTTTCCATCCAGCAATAAAATAAGGGTGATTTATTCCTTATCAGTGGTACATAGAGCATAAAATGATAATTGTCAAGCGTAATAAGCTTCGCCTATTGCAAGCTTAGGCAAAGGCTTCACCTGCTGCAAATCGAAGCCTAAAGACATGATAGATGATTCTTCTTCTCTCATCATTTTGTGGAATGTCTGTGCTTTCAGTTTATGCGAAGTGAGTTCTGCCTGTAACTCATTCTTTCTGTGCAAATTTCCAGTGACTTGCAGTTCATGTTTTATCCTGCTGCAGTAACTGTAAACATCTACAGCTGGTTCACCAAAACCCAAGTTAAATTTATTAGAAAAATTTCTATAGAAAAACCACTTCTTTACTTTTAGAGTTTCAGTCACACCATCATTGTATGTTTTAAATAACTTGTTTATGTTTAACTCTGATGGAAGATAGAGTCACTTGCTCTTTTTTCTTGGATAATGACTTTCTCTAGCTTGTAGTTTTGATAAGCTAATTACAGATTCCTTCTTTTGGACATATTGTTTGCTTCTCGGTCACTATCCCTTTTCTCCATTATTGGTTTATCTGCTATTAGAGAAGCTGCTATGCTGTTTACTCTTGTGCCAATACCAAAAAGAGCTCAAAAGAACTTAGAACACAGCGGAATGGTTTCGTTGTTTACTCTGACTTGATACTTAATAACCACTAAGTTAATCTTATCTGATTTTCTTTACCTGCGCCTTTTGGGAGATGATACAGACATCATTGATGCCAGAATCCTATCTTGTTGTGATTTGTTGCTGTAGTTATACACTAACTTTCTTGTTCTGGTAAGTTGATATGCAGGAATGGTGCATGTGTACATGGAGACTCTAACTTCAGCATGCTAGGATCTATCAGAATACCTGAAACACATCAACGAATGATTAGATAACTATATGATAATATCCGCAAAGTAGCTCTGAATGTGTTCCAGTTGCCATGGTTTCGTTAAAATAATACCAATTATTACTCTTATTATAAAATTTAAATGGAACTCACCTTTCTTCTTGTTCTCTTTTCCTTTTTGTCGTACCCCTTTGCCTCTCTCTGGAACCAGCAGAACACTCACCTACAACCATGCTTTCTTCCATATTCATAGAACCAACTGCACAAACCGCTTACAATGCTCACAATAATACCAAGACAGCTATTGACAGTGCAGTCTTGTCAAACAATTAGCTACAATGAAATGCATGATTCTGTACTGCAACGATAGAAGAGGCTTGAATTCCTCTGCAGAGCATGAAAATGTGCATGTTAAAGTGGACACTTTGCAGTTTGATCCAGTCTAGGCACTGGACATATTGCAGTTTGCACCAAACCCGCAAATTCAATCTCGATTCTAAGGAGTTTAAAATATGATTTGAAGCAGAGACTTGAGCAAGATGCAGGTCATGCTAAAGAGTTCAGATTTGCTTCAAACTACTTTTTGATCGAGAGTGGACGTACTGTGTTTTGAAACAGTGCTCCTCATATATATATATATACACACACACATTTGTGCGAATAATTCTAAAAATGCGTACTAAAAGCTGAAAAATATTTTCAAATAAATTAGAGCAAAACAGAAACATTGTTCATAAGGAACAGTGAATATTGAAACTCGCCAATTTGCAGCTGGACATCAGATTTAAACATCTTGTTGGAGTTGCAATGGACAGCAAATGCCGTCTCAAGATTGTGGATCATACAGCTTTGCCTACTATCTCTCAATAATACTTAATATTTGGAAAAGGAACAGTTTATATTACACTATGTCAACTTGTATACTTGAAGAGGGGAATATGACACATTTTCAACTTCACTTAATGTGTTCGCTATCCAGAATTTGAGCCACTCTACAGAAGGTTTGATAAAGAGTGCTTTTCTCAAACAAAGTATGATTTACGAAAGGGATAACTTCTGTTCTTGAACTTGAGACAGTATAAGTTATTTTACAATTGTATTTAACTGAAATATGAGGTGCATCCAGAAATTAAGTCACTGCAGTTTTGTGACGGCAGTGGTTACTGCTCTGTGCTAGGAGAATGTGGCTGCTCCGATATTGTCTCCTGCCACATGCGAGGTTCGTGCAGTCAGCCGATTTTTGCATGCTCTAAAGCAATCTCCAGCAGAGATGCATCCTCAGTTGTATTACCTGTATGGACAGGACATTATGTGTGACAGTATGTGTGTGCATGCCACACCAGAGACAAAACAACGATCAAAGCATTGGCAGCATAGTGGTTTACCTGTGAAGACCAAATTCAAGCAGACAATCTCTGTCAAAAAAAAAAATCATGTGCACTATCTTCTGGGATTGACTTGGTGTCATCTTATGCAAATTTTTACCATAAGGGGAGATCATAAATGCTGATCAATATTGCCAGACGTTGCATAAACTCGGGCGGGCAATCCAGAACAAGAGATTTGGAATGTTGGCAAGAGGCATTACACTTGAGGCATGACAATGCAAGAACCCATACAGCCAACACCACACAAAATGTGTCGAATAAGTAAGGATGGAACATCCACCTTACAGCCCCAAACTCACTCCAAGTGACTTTCATCTCTTCTATCCCATGAAGCGTTTGCTGGCAGGAAAATGTTTTCACAGTGATGCTGAGATGCAGAATGAAGTGACTTTGTGGCTGCGGACATTGGCGGCAGAATCCTATGACTTGGGCATACAATTAATGGTGCACCGTTACGATAAATGCTTCAACAGTGGTGGTGACTGTTGAAAAGTAGCCAGTGAGTCTATGTAATTATTCCAATAAATATTTCTTACTTAGTGATGTTTTTGTTCTCTTTATCGGTCACCGGGACTTACTTTCTAGATGCAGCTTGTACTTAGTAAGTCAGAAAAAGTTTAGTTTGTTTATTGAACAAATCAAGAAATCAAAATTGGAACATATGAGGACCAAGTTACAATCTAAATTAGCATCACATATTAAATTCTGGATAATTGCAACTGCAGAAGCATCTTCTTTGTCCAATTTATTTAATACTAATACATATGCTTCAAAAGCATTTGCTTAATATACCACAGCTTTAAGGCAGATACCCCTGCATGTGACTACTGGTGTGTACTCCTACTGTCCTAAGAAGTACACTTTCCTTTGAGCAATTTCTGCGAACAAAATCTACAAACAAAACCTACTGGTAAGCTTCTCTTGTGCATACAGCTTATTTGAATGTAATATGGTACAACACATGGGCAAAAGTGTTGCTGTCGTCTATCATGCTTGTGCATGTGGGCACAGAGTAATACAAAAAGTGTGTTGCTTAAGACGGATGCAGTATAGGAGGCAATGGAAGATTAGGATTAATATTTTTGAAAGTATCAATCTCCGATGCAAACACCTTTTTTTCCTGTATGAAACTAACTTGTCCACATTAAGATAAAGGGTTCGGGTTGCTTCACACAATCTGCAGAGCATGTGTGATGTAAGTTACATTAATGATATTCAGGAAACTTACATTTAGAGCTTCTGAGCAAGTTTTTTCATATAAGCTGCAGAGATCATAAACAGAAGCAGTACATTGTCATGTATTATACCATTTGGCCACAAGGTTTCTTAAGCTTCATTAAACATCCAAGCTATTACAATTACTTTCTTGGAAGTGTTGAAAACAGTGTTGTTATGATAAATTAACTTTAAAGAGAGTGGGTTAAAGACACTAGACAACACTTACTTTTAAATTTTTCCGGAACTAGTTTCAGAGGCTTTGCCTCTATCATCGGCCGGCTCTCGACTGATTCTCGTTGGTGTAGCTGACGATACCTTGTCACAGGTCTCCTCTGGTGGCGGCTCAAGTTCAGCAAGTTCCTTGAGCCGCCACCAGAGGAGACCTGTGACAAGGTATCGTCAGCTACACCAACGAGAATCAGTCGAGAGCCGGCCGATGATAGAGGCAAAGCCTCTGAAACTAGTTCCGGAAAAATTTAAAAGTAAGCGTTGTCTAGTGTCTTTAATCGACTCTCTTTAAAGTTAATCCAAGCTATTATTACATGATTTGCTGCTGTCATTTGTTTACAGAATAACAAGGATTCTGGTGACGATTATTTTATCATTTTTAGCACATCTACTGTTACATTTACAATTTTTGTGTCACTGGCACTAATAGTTTCATCAATGGTGAGCCAGATTTTTTTCATTTTCATTTCATGTGACAATGTTTTCTTGTAGCATTGAACTCATCAGGATGATTTATATTTGTATATGTATTAAAAAACTTTCTGAACTTGAGATTGTTCACTTTATAAAGAGAAATGTCAGCTGAAATAAATGCTTTACATAAATCTGAATACAATTCTAAATATTTTGGTAACCCTGAAGAAGAGAGTGATGTTGAGTGTCCTATAAGAAGTTGCCTTGATAAAGCACTTAATGCGCTTGCTATTTATTTAATTCCTGACATGTTGCACTGTCTGGGAATGTTGATCTGCACTAACCATTTTTGCACAAAGCTGTCAGAATTGTGCTTTCCCATCATTGGTAAAAATGGTTTTAAACTCTAGTATGTACCGATGCAAACATTCACAATATACTCAATTTGCTTTTGGCATTTTTAAATCGCAGTGCTAATTAATAAAAGCAGCTGCTTGTAATTAACAAGATACAAGCAATATTGTGCTCGTTCTAGACGTTCTCGGGCTTCGAGCCAGGTATAGTGATGTAGAGCCATCAACGTTTCGGGAGTGTGCATCGCTCCCATCATCAGGATGATGAATGATAAGCAAATTGGAAGGGCCGGTATATATAGCTTACGCCGGAAGTAGAGAAGGACGGTACTCTGCCATTTTTGGACATTCTGGTCACCAAAAACAACAGCGGCACTCTGGGGCACTGCGGTGTACCGCAGACCAATACACACAGATCTCTACTTGATTGCTCGAAGTTTCCATCATAAATCGCAATGTGCCGGAGTTCTCAACACTCTGGCCCACAGAGCTGTATCGATCTCCGATCCCAGCCACCTCATCCAAGAATTACAACACCTAAGGCACACTTTCCGCCAGAACGGTTACGCTGCGACCGACATCAAAGCCGCAATTACCAGGGCTACGAAAAGAAGACCTATAGTGCAGCTATCACCAGATGAGCCGACTGCCACTGCCTGCATTCCTTACACTGGCAATCTCTCCGGCAGAATTAGTAGAATTCTAACCAAACACAACATCAGGACTATCCACAAACTGCCTCTAAAAATCAGACACATGGTGAGACCAGTGAAAGACAAACTTAACTCAATGTACCAGGTATATACTGCATCCCCTGTGAGTGTGGGACCCCATACATAGGACAAACTGGCAGGACCATCACTACCAGAATCAAAGAACATGAACAATCAATACATCTACTGCAGCCAGAAAAGTCTGGACTGTCCGAACACTGCTTTGAGAAAGACCACAGCGTCAACTTCAAGCAAACGACCATCGTGGACAAATGCAGCAGCCTCTGGGTTCGAAAAGTCAAAGAAGCTCTGGCCATATCTTCTGAGAGGAGAACACTGAACCGGGATGCCGAATTGCAGTTCAGTTCTGCTTGGAAGCCAGCCTTGAAGATGGAAATCAACCGGCTCAGAAAACACAGATTCCGCCCCTACGCCAAGTCCCCAGCATAGAGGTGTTTTCCATGAGGTTGGCATTCCACCGTCTGGCGTAAGCTATATATACTGGTCCTTCCAATTTGCTTATTTTGGGGATGCCGAGCAGGACACATCAAGAGACTGCTGCAACAGGAGGAAGAAAAAGAACGCCGCAACACGGAAGCAGAACCAGGCAGTGAAGCCACCTTCACCGCAATCCTCGCCAGCCAGCTTTCGGGCGCCGTCTCCCGCTTCGCTGCCAGTATCGGCAGACGAGAGGGAGTCTCCCGCGGAGCCGGCGGGGAAGTTTTGGGCTGCTCGGCCCGCTCCCCCTACCACGCAGGACGCTTGCCAAGTGTGCAGGCAACCGGCGGGGGAAGCAGCACCTGAATGGCAGTTCACAGCTACTCCACCTGCCTCGATTGAGAACGCCATCGCAGACTTACAGTCCTCCAGAGAGGACATCCATCACCTCCACTCCGAGGAACTCAACATTGCTCCACGCTTAGGCCAACTTGAACAAACAATCACCACAAGCATCGCAGAATGCCACGCAGAACAGACCGAACAACTCACGAAGTTAACAGCAATCGCCCAAGCTTTGCCGACACCACAACTGACATCCAGACGCAACTACACCTTCTCCAACAACAGCTTCATCAACTCAACAGCAATGACCACTCATCCTCTGTGAAGCGCAAGCTCTCACGTTTGGAAGAGAGTCACTCGCACACAGGCGCCAAACTCGACCAGCACCTAGACCTCAACCAACAGCTCCGCAGCATGGTTGAGCAGCATACCCAAGCCCAGGCAGGCAACTTTAATGTTTCTCTACGCGAAAGCATACGGAGACTACACGGATTCGATAGCTCCCAGCAATAAAGGAGCTACACTGAAACTCCAAAACGATGTACACCCATTCCCCTTCGTGCCATGCTGAGGACCTCGGTCATGGTCATGGCCAAGGAAACTAACCCCTACGCGCTCCCGCACACTGTGCGGCAGCACTTGATGACTAATGACGGAGGTGCTACTGCGGAACTCCGCAATAGGCAGAATTATAACTGCCATCTCCAAATCCATCCTTAAATCCTGAGAACTCCTTGTTATTGTTAATAAAAGATCCTAAAAAAAAAAATTGCTTATCATTCATCACCCTGATGATGGGAGCAATGGACACTCCCGAAACGTCGATGGCTCTACATCACTATACCTGGCTCGAAGCCCGAGAACATCTAGAACATATACGTCGCCAGGAAACCTTCAGATCATATTTCAATATTATTATCTTTGCTTAGCCAGGTTTAACAAACATGTGTGATGGAATCTTGGGGTACAATTCTGTACTTTCCCTGCTTGCGTATGCAACTGAATCAGTAGATATCAAGTGGCATGATTAAAGAATTCTTATAACTCTCATAAGTTATGACTTAAGTTTTGTTGTAAATAAATGAGGAAAGAGCTGAGTATCTGTATTTGTTGAACTCGTATTGATATATACATTTAATAATATATGAAAAGTACTAAAATATGTATTCATGAGAAAAATGTAGAAAATATTTATCTACATATCATTTTTAGAAAAATATGAATTTTTATGTGAAATAAAATTTTGCAAATACACTTCTTGAACCTAGATAGGACCATCAAACTTTGTTTCAGGTATGTACAAATTAAGGAGAAAAATATTTTGTTACAGACAAATTAAATTCAGATTCTATTAATCAGAGTCTGGAAATAGTAATATTTATGCTTCTGAAATAATGATGAAAATGTGTTGATGAGTAGCCTGCAGCATCAACACATTCAAATATGCAAGCATCCATATCTTGCTTTGTTCCACTGGAGATGCAGGATTACTCGCAAAGTTCACAGTTTAAACAAGGACAAGCCAGTAATTTCTGTGGCCATAGAGAATGAGTACAGTGTTAAAATTTTTTCCCTAATCACTTAGTGAAGCATATTGCCCTGTTTTGAAAAGCATCATACTTTTAGAAATTTCTGAGATGAAATGTGAAACATGCAAAAATATAGGGCTTTAAAGTTAACCTCATTTAAATATGCCTTTTAATTAAACTTAGTTACCAGTAGACAAGTCAAATGATAACTACAATGCCATATACATCAGATATCAATTTAACTTTATGTATATACTGTATTTATACATTTTGACGTGTCTCATAACATGTATATGTTGTCAAGGACGAAATAAAACTCAAATCCAAATATACAAAAACTACAACAATAATGATTTATGGTTAAAATGATATAACAGTAACATAAATGACTAATAAGTAATTGGGAAAATTGAAAAATATATATTATACAGAAATGTAACATTTTAATGATGTTTAATATTAATGATTCTTAGTTTCAAATGCGTAAATGCATATTGATCATTTAGTAAAATCATTTAAAAAATAGATGCTGTGTACAACTGAATAATATAAACATACAGTGGTATTGAATAAAAGACTTAGTACCAATTAATTGAAGGCAAAGCTTTTAATAAAGTTTGAATTTAAGTTAATTGATGGAAATTAATCATTTCTTCACACTAGCCGTGTAAAGGCTAAGGTTTTGAACAGATAGAGTCAACCTGAAAAATTCAATGCCATGGCCGGTATTTATATTTTTCAGGTTGACTATCTATTCAAAGTTAGAGTTTGTTTACATAGTAATCCTGTAGGAAAAAACAAGGGTTTGCAAGCAATTTATCATAAAGTTCTACATTAAAAACTTGTATACAGTAATTGAGTTAAATCAGTGTGTAATGAGCTGTACATTCTAATACCTCACACTTCAAAAGTATTAAGTGATTTGGGCAGTCTTTGATATCAGTCAATTTGTTTGTTATTCCTGCTATTAGAACTGTGTATATCTGTAGTAATTGGTAGTTGTATATACTTAAAAATACTTAAATAAAGTCAATTGGAATGCACAAATATATTACCTTCATTACTCTTCTCTTAGACCAATAAAAAGTGGCTTACAGTGTGCCAACTTGTCTGAATCATATATAATATGAGTAATCTTTTTGCGTAATAGTACAATATTATTAATATGAATAATGTGAAACTCTTGAAAAGAGCAAGCAGTTTTAATATTTAGGCATTACAATACAGACCACAGGGAAGAGTTTCGGACTCCACATTAGAACAACAATGCTCGCTGTAATCAGGCCCATGAATGAAATCAGGAACATCAGGCAACTATCACTGACAATCAGGCTTAAAATATTACCCATTTATACATATGGTCTCGAGTCAGTGGGGGACATCTTGCATATAAGCAGTTGGAAGAGATAAAGAGTAAAAGCCAGATATCTCAAAAGAATCCTGGGAGTACCACAGAATTGCAGATCATGACTAGCATAAGAACTTACCAGGTAAACGTTCTTAATAGAAGACCAACAATATACATGCTGTTGCCAGCTATGAAGGACTAGAAGAAAATTTTACAAGACCTACAAGAAAAGAAATATACCATTCTGTGCAACCTGCAATGCAAAACAGATCCTGGATGCAAGTGAACTACAAAAGGTGACATGTGACTATATGACTGGCAATCCTTGGCTTCCACCACAAGATGTGTTCCAGCAAGGCTTTCCATGACTGAAGTGACACCTGTATCTGTGTTTTATGTTCTAAAAAATGTGATCGATATTATATTCTGAAGTGTAAAATTAGACAAAAATACATCACTGCTAACAGTAAACACAATTAAGTGACAAACTAATCTCTGCACAGTGTGTGCATATTTCTACTTTATCATCATCATCATCATCATCATCATCATCATCATCATCATCATCATCATCATCATCATCATCATCATCATCATCATCATCATCATTACAATCACCATCGTCATCATTGTCCTCCTCGGTAGCGTAGATGGTAGCTTGTCTGCCTCACGTTCTTGAGGTCCCGAGTTTTAATCTCGGTTAGGTTGAGTTAACTATATAAGTTTTTTTTCTGGGATTTTCCCTTATCCTGTTAGATGAATGTCTGGCAACTCTAAGCTCCATGGACCCCGGACTCATTTGAGCATCACTTCACCCATTTCATTCATCGTCCGATATTACTTAACGTTGGAGGACGTAAATTACAAAAAAAATCATCATCATCATCATCATCATCATCATCATCATCATCTCAAAGTAAAATGCTGTGAAATAAAATAAAATATGCTGATCAGATATATGCATCAGCTATAGAGACTTTTCAAGTTTCTTATATGACATGGTACTCCGGAGAGCTTGGCAGACTTATGATTGTTATGAGGTTCCCCAAAAGTTTGTTGACCTCCACTATACCTAGATATTTAGTATCCTTTATGTCTTTTGTCATTTAGCAAGAAATCATTGGTTCTAAACCAATCATTTGCTTGCAACAGGTTTTCTTCTGCTACTGCTTTAAGATTTTAATGGTCATGGATATTAATGTAATATATGGATGAATTCCTGTATTTCCTTTAAGTGAAACATAGGGTTTTATGAACCATGCAACCTCGAGGCCCGTAGGCAAAGGGTTGAGGATCAGAGCTTTCCTGATCAGAGAGATTCTGGGGTGAGTGATCAGCCCAATGCCAGAAGTGAAAGTATGAGAGAGATGATAGGAAAGATGATGCTTGAGCAATCGGAATGCTGGCAAGGGAAACCGGAGGATGCAGAGGAAACTCGTCCCATTGGCATGTTGTCCACCACAAATCTCACTTTGCGATCGCCTGGGATTGAATCCGGGCCAGCTTGGTGAGAACCAAGTGGTCTAACCATTCAGCCTAGCACAACCTTAATGTAATATACACTTCTGTTGATTAACCTTAGACATATACATTATATCAAGTTCTACATGAACACAATGTAAGTTCACATTTACTCCAGTACCACTGATGTAAATGGAAACAGCGATCTCACAGTATATGTGTGTATTTCTCTAGAATATTTTTAAATTGTTACGATTTGCTTATATATTTAGGAGAAATATGAATATCAGAATTAAGACACATTTGAACTTCATAATGCATGCATTAATTTATTTGTATTTTTATGCTTCTCTTTGTAAGCAGATAAAAAGAAATATGGAAATAAGTATGTTGCTTTGTTTGTAATTTAAGTTTATATTGGCTACATGATGATGATAATAGTTGGCGCTACAGGCCATGTAGATCCTTGGCCTCCCTAATCACCCTCTATTCTACTCGGTCCTCTGCTTTTCTTCTCCAGCCTTTAACCCCCAACTTTCTCAAGTCATCTTCTACATCATCCACCCATCTTTTCCTGGGTCTTCCTCTTCTCCTTCTGCCATCCAGCTTTCCTATGAATATCTTCTTAACTACACTGGTTTCCGGCATTCTCTGCAAATGGCCAATCCACCTTATTCTTCCTTGTTTAATTTTCACTACTATATTGGCTACATAGTGGCTGTTTAATTTATCAGACTTTAATCTTCTTCCCTCATAAGAGAAACAAAAAAACTAGGAATATATCTTGCAATAGACTGGGATAAGAAATGCATGTTATGAGAAATCAAGGCAATTGTATGAGAATGTATTGTAATACTAGCATAGTTGCTGCTGTAAACAGTAACATCAGTAAAACTTAATACTAAATGCAATGGCCAGTGCATAGAACATCACTTTTTCTTTAATGTCCATAAATACAAAACCTTTTTAACCAGGCATATATTCCATTTATATGTTTCTTTGTAAATTTTACAAGAATGCCAGATTATTGATTGCATTTTTTTCTCTTCAGGTTGTGTAAAAGACAAATGGACACCAATATAGTAATAAAACAGGAGCCTTGTTTCCTGAATAAAATGTCCACCTTACCACAGTCTGAATCAGAAGAGAATCTTGGTTCAAATGCTTACATAAAGAGTGAATTATCTTCCTTTGCTTCAGTCTTTATAATGGAAGCTGGCTCTAATGTACATGGCATTGATCATGAAGTAGACTTAGAATCCAACATACGTGGGGTTGATTATGAAGAAGACAATAACTCAGATATCCATAGGGTTGATCGTGAAGAAGACAGTGCCATCAAGATCAAAGAAGAGCCTGGTGACTTGGAAAGACCATTTACCGAACAAGAGTCTGAATTAGAGGTTACTCCTGGTTCAGTAGTTCAGGTGGAACCTGACTGTGACATATATAAGGATCATAAAAATATCAAAATTGAGGTCAAAGAAGAACCAGAAATTTTGGAAAGGACAACTGAACTGATACCTGAATCAGTAGAGATTCATCTTAATACTGAGGTAAGGATGATGATAATTTATATAATTTATCATATCACATGGGATTTATCCCATTGACAAATATACACATAAATGCTTTAAAATTTAAATTTAACATAAGAAATATATACTGTGACTTTGTGAGTTCGTAGAATTAAATGCCTTATCTCTTGTTGCTTTCTCTCTCTCGGCAAGCGTCTAGCGCTGCGCGCCACTATCTGCCTCTGCCCATGCATAACTCCGGCTTTGCAGCGGCTCCATCCAACAATGCTCCCTCCTCAAGGTTGGTCGTCCAGAACAGCACCATCGTAACGTGCCAGACGATCCAAGTGTACCACCAACATCTTTCCTCGCGGCACCTTCTGGATGCGGTAAACCGCGTCGTTAATTCTCTTTACCACCCGGTACTGTCCTTGCCACGGCTGTTGAAGTTTTGGGCAGCGTCCCTTGGTCCGGGTAGGGCGGCACAACCAGACCAGGTAGCCTTGCCGGAATCCTTGGCTATTGGCTAGCCTATCGTACCGGGTCTTCATGCGGTCGCTCGCCATCTGGATGTTCTGACGAGCCATCTCATGAATGTCGTGGATATCGTACACGAGGTTCTCCACATACTCAGTTGCTGGAAAGCCCCACGGAGGACGCCGAGCGCCCTTTGAGACAGCTCGGATACTCCCTGGCTGAAGGAGGCCCGGGTCTTGTTCCTACGGGTTCAAGGCTAATGGGAGTAGAGCCTCTGGACTCAACTCGTGGTACCTCTGACGTCACTAGAGGAACCTCGGGCCGAACATCTGAGCCCCTCCTTCGGGAGTTGTTCGGATTGGGATGGACTCGAGGGGGCAGTGTGTTCCCGATACCCGTGGGGATCGGTACGTCTTCGGACGGGGTTGAGGGAAGCCATTAATTCTCCCGGGTACTAGCCTGCAAAGCTAGTAGGTGTGCTAGATCACCAGGCGGCCTCACCGAGGTCATATCGCTAGTCTTCACCTTTGGTGTTGGCGCGCCTAAGTGGCGTATCCACTTCCATCCCGTCTTGAGTCCATAGGACCAGATGGGGGGGCTTGTTAGTCTCTAGGTCTTGCCCTATGGAAAGCCCCACGGAGGACGCCGAGCGCCCTTGGGACAGCTCGGATAACTCCCTGGTTGAAGGAGGCCCGGGTCCAGTTCCTACGGGTTCAGGACTAATGGGAGTAGAATCTCTGGGCTCAACTCGGAACAGCACACCCTCTATGGTCTTCAGTGAGTCCCATTGGGCCCAGTACGCCTTCTACGCAGCGCTTCTGGCTGCAATGTCCACCCAGGTTGGGCTTGTCCCTGCCTCCAATTCTCTCAAGAGTGGCTCCAAGTCGGCGTATGACAGCTGCTCCCTCAGGCCTGCGATATCCCATCCGTCCGCAGGCACTGCCGTGACCACTTAGACAGCTGCGACACGCTCCTTCTATTCCACTCTTGTGCACTGACCGCACTCTTCCAGGCAGGGTCTTCGGGACATGGCGTTTGTGTTTGCGTGGCTCTTCCCTCTACAATGTTCGGAAGTGAAGTCGTACGCCTGAAGCCTCTGGGCCCAACGGGCTGTCTGGCCTTCCAGGTTTCTAAAGCTAAGTAGCCAGGTTAGGGCGGAGTGGTCATTCCTCAGGTGTAATGGCTGACCGTACAGGTATTTGTGCAAGTGCTCCAAGGTCTTCAATACCGCCAGTAGCTCTCGCCGGGTGATGCAGTAGTTCTCTGCGTTGGATATGGTCTTGCTGTAGTAAGCTATCACCCGCTCGTGGCCGTTCTGGACTTGGGATAAGACGCCTCCAATGTAATGGTCGCTGGCATCGGTGACCACAGTGAAGGCGCCGCCTGGTTGTGGGAATCCCAAAATAGGAGTACTGCAAAGTGTATCTTCAGCTCCTGGAAAGCGTCTTCGGCGTCCTCCGTTCACACATAAGGCCTGTGTTCTTCTGACAGGCGGGTGAGGGGCTTGCGATGTTGGAGAAACCCTTTATGAAGCGGCGGTAATAACTGCACAGCCCCAGGAAACTGCACAATTCTCGCTTATCCTTTGGGCAAGGCCAATCTCTCACGGCCTTTGTCTTCTCCGGGTCTGTGGCCACTCCGGTTGCTGAGACTATGTGGTCCAAGTAGTTGATTTCCTTGCGGAAGAGCTGGCACTTCTTCGCGCTCAGCTTCAGGTTGGTCGCCTGCAGATCACTTTACTTAGGTTGTCGAGATGGTCTTCGAAGGTCTTGCCGACGACGATGATGTCGTCCAGGTATAGCAGACAGGCGTCATAGGTCAATCCTCTCATTACTCACTCCACGAGGCGTTGGAAGTTAGCTGGTGAGAGACCAAAGGGCATAACTATGAACTGCCAAAGGCCTTGGCCTTTCGAGAATGCGGTCTTCTCCTTGTCTCTCGGATATAGAGCCACCTGCCAGTAACCCGACTTCAAGTCCAGGGTCGAGAACCACTGCGCACCAGCAAGCGTGTCCAGAGTGTCGTCAATCCTGGGTAAGGGAAAGCAGTCCTTCCTGGAGACAGCGGTCGTCTTCCTGTAGTCCACGCAGAAGTGTAGCTCGTCGTCCTTCACCAAGACTGCCCTCCAGCATGTCCCATACCGCCGCTTGCTTTGCCAGCGGAACGCGTCTGGTTGGTTGCCGAATAGGCCAGGCGTCTCCAGTGTCGATGCGGTGAAGCACTCGGTCCGTGTGGCCGTAGTCGCTGTTACCTTGGCTGAAGACGCGCTGGTATCGTCTCAGCGGTTGTCGAACCTTCTCTAGTTGTTCTGCGGCCAGGTGTTCGGCCGATCTCCAATAAGCCTTCCAGCCGGGGCACCAGGTTTTGCGTCGGCCCCTGTTCCTGGGTGTTGTCGATTGGCGTTACGCTAACAACGGGCTCGCACGTTCCCAACCCCGTCCAGGCCTGGATGTTGTGAACGGTGTCTGTTGGGTTGAACAGCCTCACCGGCACCTCCTCTTGACACTGCAACAATGTCCTGGCGATACAGAGTCCACACACAGGCGTCTTCCAGTCCAGTATCATATTCTTTGACCGCTGGCCTTCCAATCGCGCCGTCACCACCACCTGGCTTCTCGCGGGGACAACCACGTCTTCTCTCAGAATGACCCTGCAGATTCCAAGGCGTTCTTCGGGTTGCCGGAGTATTACCTCTTCTCCATTGAGCCGCAGGACCTTCCTGCTGACGTCGATGGTCGCCTCGTGGCTCCTGAGGTCATCCTATCCCTGTATCACCTCCTCAGCCACCTCCCCGACGAACACCCACACATACGGCACTCCGTCCCAAGGTCTACTGCAGCAGGGCCTCCCTCTCCATGGGCAAGGTGTCGCCCGATACCGTCACTAGCTGATATAGTCGGCTCGATTTTTTCGACGGCAAACCTCTGGCCACGTCAGGTCTGATGATGGTCATGGCTGCCCCGGTGTCCACAAGCACGTGACACGGCTTCCCTCTCATCCAACTGTCTGCGATAAGACCGTCATCTATACGTTGGCTTCTGGCGCGCAGTGTCACTCGAGAGGATGGTGACGGCGCCGACGTGCCCTTCGCCACGCCGATCTTTACTCGTTTTCCGGTTGCTCTTCCTGGTTTGGGCAGTTCAGGTACTTGGTGTTGCTGTCGACCTTTCCCTCTAGGTCGTTAAAGCGGTTCGCCGGGTCTTTGACGCGCTCGCCCAACTCTGTGACGTCCTTCTTCACACCGGCGAACTGCTTTTCAAATTTAGCGGCTAGGGCCTTGTTCGCATCCCTCATTTCGGTTAATTTGGCCTTCATTTCTGCGGGCAGGCTTTTGTTCGCCGCTTTCATTTCTGTGGTCAGGCTGTCATTCGCCACTTTCATTTCCGTGGTTAATTTGGCCTTTATTTCTTTCAGCTCGACGGCGAGGTTGTCATTAGCCGTCTTCAATTCTTCCATCTTTTAAGATCTTGGCCAATGCAGCATCCATTGTTGTGTTCCACTCCTAACACCAAATGTGACTTTGTGGTTTTATAGAGTTAAAAGTCTTGTTTGTAGAAATTTAAAGTGCTCTTTATTGCAGTAAGCAATAATTTTGCATACTCTTTGCAGCAGTAAGAAAGACGTGGCATACACAACAACCGTCTTCAAGGTTATCCCTTTACTCCCGCCACACATAAACAAACAAAAGAATTCACTGCTGTACACTTCAAACGTCTACACACTCACAATTACTGCACAGCTGTAACTCAATTAACAACTAACTAGCAATTGTCTCCGCTCTAACATTTGTGGGCTTTTATACCTACAGTCCTTTTCTAGAATGTAATCAATCGTTCGATAATGATCACGACACAGCGAAAGACGAAACTGTCTCTCTCTCTCTTGGCAAGCATCTAGCGCTGCGTGCCAGTATCTTTCTCTGCTCGCGCAAGGCTCCCACTTTGCAGCGGCTCCAACTAACAATGCGATCGGCGACAATATTGAGAGAACCGAAAACATGGGAACTGGCTATGCAGTGTTTTGCCTGGTGCTCATTGCTGTCTGCTGCTAACATTGAAAGTCACGGATGGAACCATGCAACATTTTTAAAATTACTTTTAAGGGTTTTACGTACCCATATTATTAAAGGAGATGCTGAAACTGGCCATAAATATTTGGTACCTCTTTAGGAAACTAGCCATTGCTCACTATAGTTATCCTTCAGAAATGCTGGCAATTTCATGGCAGATGTTTTGTTTTAATCCTTCTAGGGTGTGTGGGTTTGTCTTGTACACTTTATGCTTTAAGTTACCCCAGAGATAGAAATTTCAGGGTGTTAAATTGGGGGACTGAAGGTGCTACAAATCTTTACTAGTAATCCTGTCTTGAAACACATTTTCAATTTTACTCATCAAAAGATTGGCTATATGAGCTGTTGCAGAGTCTTCTTGAAAACAAGCAGACTTATGCATCCTGCTGGTTAGTTTTCTCAAAAAAAAAAAAAAAAAAAAAAAAAAAAAAAAGTGGGGGGCGCAAAATTGTATTCATGTATATATGGGTGTCAGCTATTGACTCAAAAAAATTGGATGTATTAACTCTTTCTCTGCTAATGGAGAAATGCCAGCTTTTCTCATCATGAACTATGGCGAGTGATAAAGGTACCAAACATGCACAGATGCCATTGGCCAGTTTCAGCATCTCCTTTAATAACATGGGTAAATAAAGCCTTTAGAAGTAGTTTTAAAAATGTTGGATGGCTTCATCTGCACTTTTCTATGATAGTGGCAGCTGGCAACTAGCTCCAAGGACATGGACAAGCAAAACATCACACTGGGTTCCTACTTTTTGGGTCTCTTGGTAGTTGTAAACTGAGTTAATAATTAACACTAAAATAGTAAAGATAAAGTCCAATATAAGGACATTTTGAGAAGGTTATTTCACCAGCAGTCTATACTGGAAGCATCAATAATTGATTAGGAGTTTCATTGATTTGGCAGTAGAATTTTAAACAAATGTAGATGTTGAAAAAACTATTTGTAGTCGGATTATTGACACACATCACTGTTACTATGTCACACATAAATGTAGATGTGCCTAATTCTGAGCTTTAAGTTATAAATTATTTTGGTATGTCCTATAAAGACATACTGGGTTTGAGAAACATTACAGTGTTGTATGATGCATGGGAATAGGCTGTTCAAAAATACATGTGATTAACAAGTTCAGGACAATGTTAATGTTAAATATTGTAGATAATAAACAAGTTTTCTGATCTTATTACATACTTGTGGCTTACCTGACATTGCATTAGTCATTCTGTAAGTATGGGGTTGAAAATAAGGAAAGACTTAATCTTTGAAACTTGTGAATAGTCTGTAATTTACTTTGTATCTAAAGCATAAATGTCAAATAGTGACAATTTGAACATAAGATTTGAAAAATATGTAGTTCTTTGAAGATGTATGATATCTTATAATTTTTGCCAAGTCCTTATAGTTTCAATATACAATTTTATACCTTCTTTCAATTCAGTTTGAATTTAATTTTATTCATCAAGATTTCCAATACAGAAATATTGGCTTTGTCAAATTTAATCAAGTAATGCAATAGTAAAGAGCATTTATGTAAAAAAGATACATATGCTGATATACAAGTTGTAACAAGAGATAATAAACAGACATAAAAATAAGTTAAAAAATAAAAGCAAATAGTGCAAATACTAACATAAGACATGGTACATATTATGTAACAAAAACTTGAAAACTATATTCTTTCAAAGTATATGTCACTGAGTAAAAGCAATCTTGATTTAAGAATTCTTTCTGTCCATCACAGTAAGTTATATTTATAATTATACTATGTAGGTTTACAACGTATATTATGTTTAATTAATCTTTTGCAATAGATATGTATTCTGTGCCAAATTTTCTACTGAAGCAATCCTTTATGTATGAAAAGGCTAATATTAAGGAAATGCTTTATAACATTTCAATATTTGGTAGCATTTTATGGTGAATACAGTGCTTAACTTTTGAATGAATTAAGTACAGCAATTGCTCTAATGGTTTTGCAAGGACATGAGTACATTGTTTAGATTTGGATGTAAAAAGAAATTTTGAAGTATTGGACTCAGAAACTAGCATTACAATGCATTTTATTGTTGCAGGTTCAATTATCAGATGGAGATCAAAAGTTACTAATGCCAGAACCAACAAGGTAAGACTGCTAGAGTCTATCCACTACATTACTTGTGCCTTGATTCATCTTCTGCTTATAGGCTAAGTTTTAACAGTATTGGCCACAATTAAGCTTAATTCTGTGTGTAAAACAGGGCAGGTTTTTTTATAGATTCATCACATTATTTGTCAAGCTGTCCAATTGATTGTAAAGATTTCTAAGATTCTTTATCATACAGTTCAGGAATATTTGGTAAAGGGTTATGTATCAATCATAGCTTCGCGGTTGATCAGCGGTGTGAATGTCAAGCCAGCTTTTTCATTCAGTTCCTGGGGAAGGCCATGGAGCTTGGAGTGGTCGAAAGCTTGACATTTTTAACATCGATACGGCTGATTCTCCGTGAAGCTATTATTAATAATTTGCAGTGAAAGTTTCAAGTCTTACATTATGTATCAAGTAATCCTCAGTTGGTCACAGTCCATTTGTTAACACCTTGAGTTACAGGAAATTGAAATTGATTTGTAATTTATGGACACTCTTTGACAGCTGTGATTCTCCATGTCACATTATATATTGGGCATGAAGGACTCCTTAATTTTGATTAAACGTCTCTTTATCAGCCTTGAGCTTCGTTTATGTGCCATAAATCATGGGACCACTGGCATTACTTTCCTTCCAAAGGAAGCAATGCTAAGAATTTTTTACACTCAAAAATATTGTTGCCCTCTGCTATGTTTGAACTTGTGGTCTTGGGTTTGGTCACAGGTGAACATTGCTTACTCATTTTTAATCTTACTCTGTTAGTGACTGTTTTAAATGATTTATTATATGTTTATTAATCTACTTTCTTTTTCTTTTGCATACAAACAATATTTGGTTGACATTTTTGAACAAATAAATATACCAGTTAAGTCATATTTTACCAATTTTTTCTTTACTGAATGTAAACCTCCTTATAATTGTTAAAAGCAGAAGCATTATTAACAGTGAAGTATTCTTCATTTTTGAATTTGATTTATGTGTCACTATGTTTACACTCAAATATAGTGACTCCTTATAATTGCTGCATTTTTCTTATTCACTATATTAAAAATTGAATAGTAATTGTTTGACCAAACTGAATCAAATTTTAATTCAAATGTATTATATTCACTGCCACTGGAAATATTTTTAGTTTTTGTATGACACATATGATACAGAAATTATTTGTGTTAAATGTTAAGAGATTATAGGTTTGGTAATTACATTTTGGCTCGGGGTAAGATGACATTAAGTACAGTAATTAGTGAGGGCTGGTTTTCAGATTTGTAGATTTGGTTTGATGTTATGTTAGAGAGGGGTGAAAGTGTCCAAAAATGCCAGATTAGGTATGACAGGCTAGCTTGAAATTTTTTGAATATGTGAAAGTATTTCTTTGAGAAATTTATAGAGTGATTTTAGTTTGAAAAGGAGCAAATTTCAGAAATGTAGAAGTGAAGTGGCAACGTATTAGAAGCTAGTACTGGAGGTCTTAGAGTAATTAGCAAAAAGGCAGAGGTTATTAGGAGAATTTTGAAGCTGAGTGGTTCATTCTGGGCATAATCTTAGACACTGCTGATTGAATCACGGTGGAACAAGATGCAGCTGGATAGGCATCATTCTTGCCTCAAGGATAGAACTGCGTATTATCGTGTGGTATAGGATTCAAATACGTTAACTCTGGATATTTATGTTTTAGTTTCAATTGGTCGGCAACTTCTCCATTAAAGTGACTGCTGTCATTAAGCATTTCAAAGTCACATTCTGGTGTCATCCTTTCTTTGAATATACACACAGGTATACGCTGAGATAGATTTCACTGCTAAAATTGCGTACCAGAAATTACTGCTGCAAACTAGTACAGCATCATTGGTAGATGTAGATGCTACATGTGTGACAAACAGTGACAGTTTATTCACTCCTAACACATTAGTTGTCTTTCCATTCTTTTTAAGGCAATATCCACATTTGATTATTCCATTGCCATGGCTGCATTGGAAGGAACTGATTTTCTCTCTCCCTCAAGGCCTATTCTCTTCAGCGTCATTCTGAGGTCTTCATCAATTCTCAAGCTACTAGATGAGGTTTTGTTAGCTTGAGCTGATGTCTTCAACTAGCAACTCTGTGTCATTTCGCATCTACATTTGCTTAAAAGATTATTTGGATCCTAAGAGGCCACCTAAAGCAAATTATGGCAGTAGCACATTGTGACTTAAGTTTGATGTCCACACTGCCTTTTTTACATTGCGGAAGATTATGTCTGCTATAATTTATTCATTGGTATTACTGTCAATCTTATCACTGTTATATGTGCTAGATAACAGCAGTTCTTTTTTGTATCATCATGGAGCACTGATTCTTTGCCAAAGGCAAACATACTGCTCTTCACTGGCTTTATTCTTGTGTAATCGTGATTGGTAGGATCTACCTCTTGTTTTTATGACATGTAGTAAAAACAGGGAATTTTTTAATATACTAGATTGTTAACCAGATTGATCAGTATGCTATGGTATTGATCAACTGATTTCCACATTTGGTGACAAAGCCCCATCCTTTGCCACTGTGAAATGCTGTTATAATGAATTTAATCGTGGCCACCGTTCACTCAATGATGAAATTCATGAAGGTCATCAAAATACAGTGCCTTTAGAGGAATGTAAAACAGTCAATACAGAATGATACACAACCATTTGTTTGCTGGTGGAGCAAAGAAAACCAACAAGAACTGCAGCATTGTTCTTCATTAAGACAATGCGAGCGCATACACATCTTGTCTAACAATGGAGTATTTGAAGACTCAAAAAATCAAATTAATGGGTCATCTTCTACACAGTCCTGAATTGGCACCCAATTACTTCTTTTTGTTCCCAAACTTCAAAAATAAATTGCGTGGACAACGGTTTTTGTCGGCAGAAGAAGCCATTGATGCCTTCCAAAATCATGTTTTTGTGGTGTCTCAAGAAGACTGGAATAAATGCTTTGACAATTGGTTCAAATGGATTCAAAAGTGTATTGATCATAAAGGAGAATATTTTGAAAAATAGTAAAGCAGTTTTCAATCAGAAATTACTTTGTTTTAATTATTAGACTCAAAATATAAATAGTGTCCATGGTATCTACTATTATACAGTGTAGTATATATTTATGAAATAAAGGCAAAGTTCTGTTATAAAGACATAAATCACATAACCTGAAATAATTAGGAAAACATAACATGGGAGTACTATGGGAATATGTATCTTAATGTGCATTTATTAAACAAATACAAATAATTATTAACAAATATTAACAAATACAAATATTAAACAAACACTAATTAGCCATTATTAATTTGAAAAGGTAAATTGGGATTCACACTGTGAAGTAATTTGATAATTATAATTATACTATGAGTCGATTTATGAGGGGCAATCAAATATTAACAGGCCTTTGTTTACTGCACACGCATAGAGTGCCATATGGATTCAAGGCTTTTACAGCACATGCAGTGAGGTCCCTGGAAGCGGACAGGGGTCTTGGGAACTTGTTTGACTCTGTCCCTCAGTTGCTGCCGAGATGTCTGAGAGAGAGGTGCATCCAGCTGTTGCATGAGTAATAATCAAGTTTCTTGTCAATGAAAATGTCGGTGCAGCTGAAATTTGCCATCGGTTACTCCCACAGTTTGGGGAAAGAACCCTTTCATGGTCCAGAGTTAAATATTGGTGCCATGAGTTTAATGAAGGACGTGAACGTGTTGAAAACTTGGCCTACCCTTGCCGCCCATGCACCATCATCCATCCAGAAACCATCCAAGCTGTTCAAGACATTGAAGGGGATCGCCACGTCACAGTGCTTGAGATTTGTCGACAACTTCTCATAAGCTATGGGGGAGTGCCCAATCAATCATTTGAAGGGAGCTGAAATTGAGAAAAGTGTCAGCTTGCTGGGTTACATGGTATCTCACTGTGGAACAGAAAGCAGTGCGAGTTAAAATGTGTCACACACTTCTCACGCACTACAAAGAGGAAGATGATGCTTTTCTGGACATAATCAACACTTGTGATGAGACATGGATACATCATTACACACCCATGTCAAAGAGGGCCAGTCTGGAGTGGAGGAGTGGAGAGCAACTGCCGGTGAAAGACTTCGTGTGCAATTGGCTCCGCACCCATCCTCATACTTTCTTTGAAACTGGCATTAAAAACTGCCTGTCTGTTGGAACAAATGTATATAAAAGATGGCTGAATATGTAGAAAAGTAAGAAAAATGTTAATTTCAATTATTCTTCATGAATAAATTTTCTGGAACAAAAGGCCTGTTTATATTTGATTGCCCCTCGTAGATACTTTGTGCTTCACATACCATAAATTTTCTTTCAACATGTTTTGTGTTTTATAATGGATTAATTGAGGGGTAGTTATGTTTGTACCATACCTCGATTACTTTTGATAAATTAGAATATGTTTTGGGAATCTTCATTCCCGCCCTCAGCTAAAAACCAGCTAATTGATGTAGTTATGTTGTCTCATGCTCTGTTGTGTAGTTGGTCACAGTCTGCACAATGTATCTAATAAATAACTGATCTTTCAGTTTGGGAAATTCTGTCTTTTAAGTATGTGCAGAGTCTGTTTTGAGATGATAAAATAAATTTTCTGAAAATTGTCTTAAATTTTTCATCTACCCAAAAATGGTATATGAATTTCCTGAAATGAAAAATTACTTTTTTGAGATTTTAATGGGTTAGCCTCTGTGATGGTTTTGAGCTTTTGTGTTTATTGATCTTATGTTGTATAATGTTAGTACTGAAACCATTGACTGATGCTTTGTGTACCCTCTGTCTCAGTACTGCTTATAGCTATTGATTTTGCTATTTCAGATTGGATATGGGATCTTTGGGGAACTATGACTCTGACATCATCACTGCAGATTTAGATAGAAGTTGCACAGAACTGGAAGAAAGTAGCAGCCCTTGTCCTGTCAATGCAAGTGTCCCTCTCACAGGTGATAATGGAAACATGAATTACAGAACGTTACATAAATGTGGATTCTGTGGCATGTGTTTTAGTGCAGCATCTTCTTTAGAAATTCATATTGGAATTCATGAAGGTAAAAGGAAGCACAAATGTAACATTTGCAACAAGAGCTTTCGTGATCCATCATCTTTGAAAAGGCATAGTTTAACTCATGAGGGCATAAGACCATATAAATGTAATGTTTGTAGTAAGAGCTTTACTTCGGCATCTCATTTGAGCTCTCACAATTTAATTCATGAAGGAAAAGAGAGGCAATACAAATGTGACAAATGTGAAAAGAGCTTTACTAAGTCATCGAATTTGAGAGCACATAGCTTAATTCATGAGGGAATACGATTTAAATGTCAGAAGTGTGAAAAGAGTTTTAGTACATCTTCAAAATTAAAAATCCACAATTTACTTCATGAGGGAATACGTTTTAGATGTGAGAAATGTGATAAGAGTTTTACTGCATCATCTAGTTTGAGAACACATAACTTAATTCACGAAGGAATACAATTCAAATGTGAGAAGTGTGGTAAAAGCTTCAATACACCATCAGAATTGAAAAAACATTCTTTAATTCATGAAGGAATACGGTTTAAATGCGAGAAATGTGATAAGACATTTACTTTATCATCAAGTTTGAAAACACATAATTTAATTCATGAGGGAATACGGTTTAAATGTGGGAAGTGTGATAAAAGTTTTAATACCTCTTCAAAATTAAAAATGCATAGCTTAATTCATGATGGATTACGGTTTAAATGTGAGAAATGTGATAAGAGCTTTACTACAGCAGCGAGTTTAAGAACTCATAGCTTAATTCATGAAGGAATACAATTTGAATGTGAGAAGTGTGATAAGAGGTTTAATACATCAGCACAATTAAAAAAGCATGCTTTAATTCATGAGGGAGTACAGCTGCAATGTGACAAGTGTGACATAAGATTTAATTCATCAACAGATTTGAAAAAACATTGTTTAACTCATGGAGAAGTGCCATATAAATGTGATAAATGTAATAAGAGCTATACATCATCATCAGGTTTGAGAACACACAGGTTAACTCATGATGGGGTACAGTTTCAGTGTGAGAAGTGTAATAAGAGCTTTATTACATCATCACATTTGAAAAAGCATACTTTAATGCATGAGGGAATACGGTTTAAGTGTGAGAAATGTGATAAGAGTTTTACTTACTTATCGGGTTTGAGAACACATAGTTTAATTCATGAGGGAATACGGTTCAAATGTGAAAAGTGTAATAGGAGCTTTAATACACCATCAAAATTAAAAATGCATGGATTAGTCATTCATGATGGAATACGATTTCAATGTGAGAAATGTGATAAGAGTTTTACTACAGCATCAAGTTTGAAAACACATAGTTTAACGCATGAAGGAATACGATTTAAGTGTGACAAATGTAACAAGAGCTTTACTACAACATCAAGTCTGAGAGCACATAGTTTAATTCATGAAGGAATACGATTTAAATGTGAGAAATGTAACAACAGCTTTACTACACCATCAAATTTGAAAAAACACAGTTCAGTTCATGAAGGTAAACACTTGTAAACATCAATGTAGCATACATATTAAATTTGAAAGAATGTAATTTAATTCATAATGGGAATAAGTGTCATTAGATGTTTTAATTATCATTTCATCTAAGAGTATTGAGATGAGAGAAAGTTGTTTTCATATTAAATTCGTGATTAGCATAAAATTTAATTAATAACTAGGGTATGGATTTTTAGGCAAATGCACATTTTTTATGTAGTTAAATGTTTTGCATAATCTAGTTATTAGTACATATTGTATGCATTTTCCCAATATATTACACCAATGCCGTAGGTAAAAGGTACTGTAACTTTTTAGTTATACTTGTACGTTAAACAATTCTCAGATATATTTAAAACAAATGGAAAAATTCTCTATCGTCAGCCTTGTGGAATGTGTATAACAGCCAATCAACGCTTCCAAGTAACACAGCATTTATCCAGCAACAAACATATCTTGACAGCTTCATGTTCTTCTGTGAAGCAGGTGCTTTTAAATGAAGTAGGACCCTCCAGCTCATATTCCTGACCTTCCAAGTGTCTTGAATTTTATTCAGATTTATATCAAACTTCTGTTTCGGTGGATATTCTTCTACATAAAGTGAACAGTTCAGAGGTTAGAGCTTTTGTTGTGAAATACACAAACTTTGATGCTCCAGATAAATCTACTTTAAGGAATCAATACCTTCCAAAGTGCCATGAAGAAACCTTACGAAAAATCAGGGCTATGTGTGAAATGAGAAAACATGAGTTTGTATTTATGAAACTCAAGACTCAGTAGGAAGAAAAGTGGAAAATGTAGTGGTTGCATACTTAAAAATGTCAAGACAGTTTCTAATTGTGTGCTTTTACTAGCTTGCAAAGAAATGTTGGCAGCAAATCACATTAATGTTACTAGGCTTTTCAATGAAAGTATGCGCATGTTATGAACAAATGGTGTTATGTATGATAATTTGCCTATTTTCCTGACCAACACAGCATCTTACTTGAAAAAAGCAGCAGAAGGACTTAGCATCAGCTATCCCAAAATGATACATGTGACTTATGTTTTGCATGCGCTACATAGGGTGTGCAAAACTGTTCGGTTGTTGTATCCGTATGTGGAGAAGTTGGTATTCAATTGAAAGAAGGTGTTTTTGAAAGCCTCTAAGAGAGTTGATCTCTTTAGGAATAAAATCCAGTGTTGCATTATCACAAACACTAATTGTTACTCGCAGGGGCACTCGGCTTTCAGCAGTGCTGTACTATGTGGAACATTTCAATAGTTCTAATCGGTTCTGGATGAACTGGCCAAAGATGATGCTTCATTTATAGAAATTGTTCAAATCTACTAAGTGAGTTTAAGAAATGACATGGCATATATTACTGCTTATTTGAGTTTCTAGTGCGATTCCATTAAAAAACTAGAAGCAACAACTAATCTCTAAGCAGTATCCACAGTTGAGGATGGGTTGAAGGTCATGCCCGAAAGCTCTTCGAAGAGAACAACAGAAGAACAAGAAAGTGTTGGTACATGTCAACAAAAAGTTCTGCTCCAAAAAACTACATTAATATGAGAACAGCGCTGTTTATAATACTTCTAGTAATCATCGACTCATCTCTTGATAGAAAGATGAGAGTCAGCTGATAAGTTCCGGATCTCACAATAAAAAAAAAAAATTAAACAATTTTTTTTATAATTCCTTTCTTGGAAGTGTTGAAAACAGTGTTGTTGTAATACAAAAAAGTAAGTGTTGTTTAGTGTCATTAATCAACTCCCTTTAAATTTGTTTTCCTTTATTTCTCAACATAATCTCCAGAAAGGCTTAATACATTTGTCATATTGGTGTTATAATTTAGTTAAACCATCTCTGTAGTGCAATTTATCATGGTCCTCAAAATAACTGTTTGTCGCATCAATGACCTCCTTGTTGCTTTGAAATCTTCGTCCTCCAAGAAACTTTTTGAGGTTTGGGAACAGGCGGTAGTCACTGATCTGGCAAATAGGATGGATATTCAAGCAATTCAAACTTGGAATTGGTACATTTTTCGCTTGCAATGATTGAACAATAGACCAGAGCATTGTTGTGAAGAAACATTTTTTTTTTTTTTGTCAAATGAGGTATTTTTCTTTTCACCTCAGTGGTCAAGCTTGCATAGTAGTCACCAGTGATACTTTTACCCTTTTCCAAGTAATCAATAAAAATAATTCCCTGTGCATCCCAGAAAACACTTGCCATAACTTTGTTAGTTGATAAAATTGACTTTGCCTTTTTTGGAGTTGGTTCAGCTGGTGCAATCCACTGTTTTCACTGTGATTTACTTTCTGGAGTGTAGTGATGTATTCAAGTTTCATCCATGGTAATAAGCCATCTCAAAAATTGAGTAGGATTTTTGTAGTAGAGCTCCAAATTCTTAACAGAAACAGTTTTTCTTTGCAACTATTGATCAGGTGTCAACAAACATGGCACCCATCTTGCACAGACCTTGTGAAAGCCCAAAACATTATTTAAACTATTACCTGCACATTCTTTTGATATGTTTACTGCCTCTGCTACCTCAAATAACTTTAATCTGCAGTTTTCCAGCACTAAACAATGAATTTTTTTCAGTGGTCTCTGGAGTTATGACTTCCACAGGGCATCCAGAGTGAGCCTCATCACTAGTGCTCCCAAGTCCCATTTTAAACTCTGCAACCCAACTTTTAATCATTCTATATGAAGGGACAGAGTCTTTCAATGTACTGTCCACTTTCTCCTTGATATCTTTAAGGTTAAGCCTTTCAAATGGAAGTATTTAATTACTGCTCGGTTTTCCAAATACTCCATTTTTGTGAAACCTTTAGACTTGTCTTGTTTAAAATGCTGTCATTCAAAAACAAACAAGCTCTTGACCTGTAACTATGGATACAAGCTAGTCATCTGTCAGACTGGCTCAGTTGCACCATCTCTATGTGAGTCCCAGGACTTTTCAGCCGACCCTCGTATTAAAGAAATTGTTAATGTAGAAATGACAATCATATCACCAGAAGGCTTAAAAATGCAGACTTTAAAAGTAAAGTTCAAATCGATGTTTGAAAAAAAAAAAAAAATCAGGAATTCAAATGATGAGACAAGTTGTCCAAGTTCTAGAAGGCCATCAAGTAGACATTGAGAGTGTAAGTAGTAGTATCTGCCTCTTATGAAATATGCAGTAGTGACATGTGATGAATGATCATTCTCTCAATACCAGGCAGAGCTACACGACAATCGGCAGAGATTTCTAATGGACAATTTAGAGAAAGCATGTGTTGTGCACTGTAACTACAAACAATTTCCAGTATTTGATATGTGATATCAATAATCCATCAGTGGTGAGTTATCAAACGTTTCTTTTTATTACACGTTTTTCTATTACTTAAAATGAATGAAAATATTTTTGTGTTATAGTAAATATTTTGAATTTTCTAACAGTTTTTTTTTTAATGTTTAATGCATAAAAAGTAAATTTAAGTAAGTGAAGCAGATGTGTAATAAATACGATTCATATATAAATTAATAAGTAAATTTAACTTTTTTAGCTTCTGAAAATCTGTTCCCTATTAATAACACTTATGATGAGATTTGCATAGGTAAGTATTTTGAAGATTACAATTTACAAGGTGTGACAAAAACGCTTTCAAATGGGACTATCAACAGAGGGAGTACTTTGGTGTATCTTTTACCTATTGTCACCATGAAGTAGTTTTTTTTGGAAATTAATACACTTGTCCCAGTTATTTTGCCAGTGCTATGAACAGCTCTAGAATTTGCTTTCTTTAAATGCAATAAAAGTCTTGTTTGATTTGCGATGGACAACAGTAATATCCTTAGAGCCATATTTTAAATTATGGGAATAGAAAAATATTCATTGTGTCAAATCTGGAAAATAGGCAAGATACAGAACAGTATTCATCTTAGTTATGCCTAAGGGCCCAAATGACCTTGTTGTCGACGGGCCCTAAAACACCACACACTCACTCTTAGTTATGCCTAAAGAGTGATAGGCAGAAATAGCTTTATCCATGGGTGATTGTTGTTATACAGGAACCAGTCAGTAGTCCTCCATTTCTTCTCCACCCTATAGCAGTTGTAACATACTGTGACAAAAATAACAAGGTGATTTAAAGTATAATTAAAAAAAAAAAAAAAACCTCATACAAGATGGTCTTAGACTTTTGAATATACAAAATCCAGCTATAAAATTTACATTGGAAAAGGAAGAGGATGGTGTGCTTTCCTTTTTAGACATCAAGATCAAAAAAGTGAACAACAAACTCACTTTTGGTATTTACAGGAAATCGACACACACAGATAATTATATTAAGAACAACAGTTTCAACCCAAAACAACACCAACATGCCATTTCCAACAGTTTAATATTTCGGATGATCAACTTTCCACTAAACAGAGAAGATTATCAAGAAGAATACCTACACATAAAAAAGTAGCTATGTCCAAAGGTTTCAACCTAAATTTAGTAGACAAAACAGTTAACAGACTCAACAAAGCAAAGAAAATAAAAGAAACCACCACCCTAGAGCCTACAGGAGAAAAAGAGAAACAAATTTTAAAATTCACCTTCCATCCATCAGCCTATAATAAATTCCAAAAAATCTTCTCAAAACACAACATAATTCTTGCAGCTCAAAATAGGTTTAATATCAGAAATTTGTTAAAAGGTCATTTAGAGGTATGTTTATCAATCTGTAAATCAATCTGATGAAGAAGAATTTAATGCGGAATATAAACATATTATAAACACTGCTTTATTTAACGGCTTTAATAAGGATTTTATAATCAGAAGAGTAGAAAAATTTAAATATCAAAAAATTTTTAATGATGTTTCCACTCTTAAAAAAGTAAAAAAGGATTATATTTTCAAAAAATTTACTTATCATCCATGGGCAAATAAAAAGTTCCAAAAAATTTTCAAAGAAGTGGGTATAACACTAGCACCTCATAATAATTACAGTATAAAGAAGTTGCTACAGTTTTCTAAAAAAGACAAAATTTCAGACAACAAAAAATCTGGTATTTATCGCCCCTCAAAATCCAACCTCTGCGGTCCTCGTCCCGAGGGGTGGGCAACAGGAAGTAGGGGACTGACTGATGGGGTGATGTACGGTGGGGACTTGGTGTACCCCACGACCGCTACGGCTGCCGAGAAGGCCCATCAGTAACCCCGAAAACTGGCAGAAGAGGCTCTGGTATTTTTCCCCAGGGACCTACAACGGTAGGTACGGGATTGGCGATCCCGGGGTCCCTAGCCACTCACCGTCATTTCATCCCCTTCACCTCCATCAACTGTGCCACGCTCTGCTACTGCTGATCAGTATGCATCACCTTCTTCCCCTTCTAGTTTTTTATTATAATTATTAGCACTTAAGGTCTTAGGTTTATAACTCCTGTCTCACCAGCAGGGATCTCTCCTATCTCCGTGGTTCTGTCCCACGGTTTTCAGCGCGGCTTCCGACATGTGTGCTCTCCGGAGGTCTCAAAAGTGAAGGTTGAGCGGACCCTTCGCACTGCCCCCATGTGTAGCCTTAGGTGCGGAGCCCGTCCACACCGTTAAGTACACCCACGTAGCTCCTTGAGGGCCCGGTCTGTGTTAATCTCCCGACGGCCGTGTTGCCGTTGGGTTAGTATCACGGACCGGACGTCTTACCGCTGACGGAACCCCGGTGTAATCAACCACAAGTCCCCTGAATCCGCGTGTGCCCTTTATGCGCAGCGCGGCCTAAAGTGGGGAGCCACAGGCGGTTATTCCTGTGGTAGGGGCATAAAGCCGGGGTGTGCGTGGTGAACGGTTTACCCATACGGACAAGCAGTGGATATTGAAGGGTAGCTTTTCTGAGGTACAAATGAGATCGGTCATGGGTGGGGTCCCCATGACGGCACAGACCGTGAAGATTCGGTGTCTTTCTATCTTTAACCCCCGGATGGCAGGCTGACGCCGACGGTTCCGGATGGGGGCTATATCATCATGTCTCCGCGCAAAACCTCTTTCACCGACCCTTTTATAGTGATGACCTTGGCATGTGATGGCAAAACGTTTAAAGATATTAGTCCGTTCTATATCAAGCGTGAATTAGATAAGATCAGTGGCCCTGTCAAGAATGCGACGCGCCTCCGAGACGGCACCCTACTATTGGAGAGCACAAATGCAGACCAATCTAAACAACTGCAAAAAGCGTCTTTGTTGGGCTCCTACCCTATCCGGGTAGCCCCACACAAAACGCTGAACACCTGTAGAGGAGTAGTCACTACCTCCAGCTCAGATGGTCTTGCGAATGAAGAGATAGTAAGTTGCCTCTCTGATCAACTTGTTTGTCAGGCGTACCGGCTTACACGAAAACAAGATGGCAAGGAATACCCCTTACGTACAGTCTTTCTAACTTTTGCTGGAACTAAATTACCTGAATTTATCTATTGCGGCTATGAACGTGCTAGCGTCCGCCAGTATGTCCCGAACCCCATGCGCTGTTTCCAATGTCAGCGGTTCGGACATACTAAGGTCACGTGTACCAATCCTGCCCTTTGTGAGCAATGTGGCCTACCGAAGCACGACGACCCAAACTGCAGTCGAACACCTTGTTGCGTGAACTGTGGCGGCAATCATTCCTCCAGTTCGCGACAGTGCCCTAGATTCATGGACGAAAAGAGCATTCAGGAGCTACGTGTAAAGGAACGCCTGACTTTTCCAGAGGCACGACGGCGCTTGGAGCAACTAAAGCCTGCTACTACTACTGGATATGCATCAGCAGCTCGCCGTACTCCCAACACCACTGTTGCTGTTCAACACGTCCCTGTCGCCCACGCATCCACGCAGACTGACTTTCTAGCCGTTAAACCCACGTCTCAGACTGCTTGTATATCCACCAGCCCTACCTCCGTTTCAGCCGTACAGACTCCAGCCACAAAGCCATCAGCGAATAACAACAGTCCCGTAGTAAATGTGAAAAACTGATCCCGGCCAACACATAGATCGCGAAGTCGCTCGCCTTCTATTAGATCCCGGTCTCGTTCTACGAGCCGTAGGAGTTCTGACTCCCGAACATCAGCGGAGTCACAGGAGGCTAACGATTTTCGAATCGTAGGGCCCAAATCAGCCAAGGTCAAGAAAAAGGTTAAAACGGCCCGCTAAAAACTCTTTATGGAAATAATCCAGTGGAATGTCAATGGTTTTCGAGCTCGTTCTCAAGACCTACAACATTTAGTTTCTCAACGGTCACCGTCAATTATTTGTCTCCAGGAAACCCACTTACATACCAATCACTCGTTACACCTTCACTCTTTCTCTGCATTTAGAAGCGACTCTCTTGCAGGTATGCGTGCAAGCGGTGGCGTTGCTACCTTAGTGGCGCCTAACATCTCAGCCGCCAACGTTCCTCTCACCACACCATTGCAAGCTGTGGCCGTTCGGATACAGCTGGAGAGCATCAGTTTTACCATCTGCAACATGTACCTGCCGCCGCTCAGTATAGTTCCAGAGCATGATCTTCAAGCTCTATTGGCTCAGCTCCCCTCACCACTACTTGTGGGAGATTTGAATGCCAAGCACACGCTCTGAGGATCAGACACTGATGACGCCCGTGGATGCCTCCTCGTAGACGTCTTCGATAAGTCTGACCTGCTTCTGCTAAATACTGGTGACCCGACATTCCTATCATCCGCTTATGGTACACATTCCGTACTAGACCTTTCTTTCTGCAGTCCGTCATTAGTACCACTACTTGAGTGGTCAGTACTTTCCCACCTCTTTGGCAGTGATCATTACCCCATTAACATTCATTTTTCTGGCCGCCAATGTGTACCTTCTCGACATCCTCGCTGGATTATTTCCAAAGCTAACTGGGGAAAATTCCAATCCCTCATACACCTCATCGACGATAGTTTCGACACCATCGATGAAATGGTCGAATATTTTACTTGCTCGATCCTGCTCGCAGCAGAATCCAGCATTCCTCGAGGTTCGCCTACACCACCTCATATCCCTGTACCGTGGTGGTCCGAGGAATGCAGTTTGGCTGTCAAAGCACGCAAACGTGCTTTGCGCATTTTTCAGCGGCACCCGACGGAAGGGAACTTCGTCGCCTTCAAACTTTCTCGCGCTAGGGCACGCTTTATACTACGCAACGCAAAGCGTAAATCTTGGGAAGCCTATGTGTCTTCGCTTTCCCGGCGCAGCTCTACCCAACAAGTATGGTCAGCTGTTCGGCGGATGTATGGCAAGTATCGCCGGACGGTAATTCCCGGCCTTGCCATCAACGGTTCCATGTGCACCACCGAGCAGGACATAGCTGAAGCCCTAGCTACCACATTTGCTGCCACGAGCCAAACTGCCCGCTATGACGCTCTCTTCCTGCCTATTAAGGAAAAGGCGGAGCGGGTACCAGTTAATTTTAATAGTGACTGCACCGAGCCGTACAACCAACCTTTTACCGCAGCCGAGCTCGCCCATTCTCTGGCGTTAGCAAAGGATTCTTCTCCAGGTCCCGATGACGTACACCGACAGATGCTGCTACATCTTCCATCTGAGGCGCTATGTTTCCTTTTAAACATCTATAACCGCATTTGGCATGAGCGGGTTTTCCCTTCCTCCTGGCGAGAGGGTATTGTCATCCCCATCCCTCGACCCGGAAAGGACCGCACGCTACCATCTAGCTACCGCCCCATTTGCCTGACGAGTGTCATCTGTAAGACCTTCGAGCGAATGATAAACGCTCGGTTAAATTGGTGGCTAGAAAAACATAACCATCTGTCCAACTTGCAATGCGGTTTTCGTCGCCATCGCTCAAGTGTCGATAATCTAACACGGCTTGAGGGGTATATTTCCGATGCGTTTCTACTGAAACAGCACGCCGTGGGCGTGTTCCTCGACCTGGAGAAGGCTTATGACACCACCTGGCGGTACGGCATACTCCGTAACCTACATGGTTACGGTATGCGTGGTCATCTACCCGAATTCCTATGCAACTTTTTAAAACTTCGCCGTTTTCGGGTTCGCATAGGAAACACTATGTCACGGGAGCGGATACAGGAGAACGGCGTACCTCAAGGGTCAATTTTGAGCGCCACCCTTTTTGCCGTAGCGATTAACGGCATCACTAGTGCCGTTCGAAGTGGAATTCCATCATCCCTCTATGTTGACGACTTCGCAGTTTATTATAGGTCTGCCAACATAGATCACATTGAGCGCCAACTGCAGCTGACCATTACCCAGCTAGCAGCTTGGGCGCTTCAAACCGACTTCCGTTTTTCAGCTGCGAAGACTCAGTGTATCCACTTTCACCGCCTACGAGGTATTCACCCACCTCCTGATCTTCATTTGAACGGCTGCCATTTGTCTCGCACCTGAAGTTCTTGGGCCTCTACTTGGACCGACAACTCAATTGGGAGCACCACATTCGTCACCTTCGAGCCTCTTGCGATCGTTCTCTTCGGGTGCTCTGGAGCATCTTGGGGGGGGGGGGGGGGCGATCGCACGGTAATGTTGAGGCTGTACCGCTCTCTGGTTCGGTCCAAGCTGGACTATGGCAGTTTTATTTATGGCGCAGCGACCGCCTCTAAACTTCGCCTTTTAGACAGCGTGCATCATACTGGCATCCGCCTTGCCACAGGAGCTTTCCGCACCAGTCGAGTCGACTGCCTGTATGCAGACTCAGGCGAACCTCCATTCCATATTCGTCGCTCGCTGTTACTCTGCTCATACGTTTCGAAGTTGGCAAGTTATCCCAATCATCCTTGTTTTAAACCAGTTCTGTGTCCAGATTTAGTCCACCGTTATATGCGCCCTGGTTCTCGGACTCGCCCCGTGGGAATAAGATTTCGGTATTTAGTACATTCGCATGGCCTCCGAATGCCTCGCGTGGAGAGGTCGTCCATCTGCCCCTATCCTGCATGGCAGCTCAATCGTGCGCGGTTCGATCTCGCTCTTTCAAACAACTCTAGACTCGCTACTCCACATTCGGTGTTCCAACAACTTTTTTCCGAATTACTGGGCCGTTACCCTATGTTCCGGTCTTTACAGACGGTTATCAGTTAGGTAATGCTACGGGTTGCGCGTTCTTCGTTAACGGTGAGGCTCACAAATTTCGACTTCTGGACTCAACTTCGGTCTTCTCAGCAGAGCTGTATGCAATCTACTATTTGCTCCTTTTTATTTGCAAGTTAGCCCCTGGCTCTTTTATTGTTTGCACCGACTCTCTCAGTGCTCTTCAGGCCTTGAAACAGCACACTGCCGCGCACTCTCTTGTTTTAAAAATACAGGCCCAGATCTCGCAAATGCTCGGTCGAGGATACCACTTTGTTTTTACTTGGACCCCAGGCCATGTGGGCATTTCCGGGAACGAGGAGGCGGACGCTGCTGCTAAGTCCGCTTGCCGTTTGCCCCGGAGTTTAACAACTACGGTGCCATACCAGGATGTGCAACGTTTTTTCCGTCGCCAGCTCCTATCTTCTTGGCAGCAATCCTGGACAGCTTTAGAAGGCACACAACTCCGGGCAATAAAGGAAAGCGTACAACCCTGGCTAACTTCCTGCAGAGATAACCGGCGAGCCGAGGTGATACTCACCCGGCTGAGAATTGGGCACACAGGAGCAACTCATGGCCATCTGCTAAGAGGGGAACCGGCCCCTGTGTGTGCTCCATGTGCAGTACGCCTCACGGTGCGGGACGTATTGCTGCATTGCCCGCAGCACGCCCGCGTTCGCCAGTCTTTGGGCTTGGGGACTAACTTGCAAGGTGTTTTAGGTGACGACCCAGTGGCCGTGGATAAGGCACTGCGGTTTGTTTTTAAAATAGGTTTTAATAAACAAGTGTGACTTGTATTTTATATTTATTACTTTTAGCGTTTTTAAAGTATTAGTCTTTAGGTCGTTTTTAATGTTCTTTTAACAGTTGAGTGTTTTTACTATATTTTACCGTTTTAGCTAAATTTTTATAGCTTTTAGGTTTTTAGTATTGACTTCGGGCCCAAATGACCTTGTTGTCGACGGGCCCTAAAACACCACACACTCACTCACTCTGGTATTTATCAGGTTAACTGTTAGGAATGCGAGAAGATCTATATTGGTAGAACCAAGCATAATTTAGAAACCAGAGCGAAGGAACATTTTAGAAATATTAAATATAGACAGACAGAGAAATCGGCAGTGGCTGATCATTTTTGGTCATATAATCATGAAGTAAATCCAGAAGTTAAATTATTGAAACAATTGAAAGAACCGATAGATTTAATGGTTTTGGAGAAGATATTTATTTTGAAAAATAAGGATCGCGTAATGAATTTTGATATCCCTCCAATAGACATCATCAATAAGTTTGTGTTGTCCCCGGTAGATGGTAGTTAGATAAGGAGCTATTCTTCAAACTCCGGTAGGGGTCAAGGTCAGTCAGTCAGTTAATGGGTGAGTGTCAAGCTGAGTGGCTGAGGATGAAGCAGATGTTTATATAGAATAAAAAGAAGTATTTCAGAAAGTGGAGTGCCATTGTTACTAAAATTAGGCAAGTGAGTCAACCTTGTATATACTTTTCTCCACTTACAAGTTTTTTATGAAGACTCAGTCTACCACAGAGCTGACGATAGGGGAGAAGTCCCCAGAAACTAGTCTTCATAAAAAACTTGTAAGTGGAGAAAAGTATATACAAGGTTGACTCACTTGCCTAATTTTAGTAAGCAGATGTTTGCTTTGAAACCGGTCCCAGGAATTAAATAAGATAAGTGAAGTTGTGTTACTAGTGTTTAGTTATTATTGATAAATGACTACAGGATGGAAATTTATTTTTTTATTGATCTTATAGATAAGTAATCTTCTATTGTTAAGATTGTTGCTTAATTTCTAGATCAGGTATATAAATCCAAATTTATTTTCATAAACTGTTTGTCATTTTAAAGCTGTTCTTTTAGATTTTTGTAGGCAGTCGCACAGCTTTCCTTTAAGTGAATTGGAAGGAGGTAGAGTATTAATGTTGCATCAATGCAATATCCAAATTTCCTTTCAAACTGCATTAATCATTTCAAATAAGAATCCTAGGGTGTTTATTGTAACATGTCTGTAATTTAATAGCACATCTCTCACCTGACTGATGTTTTGTTTAGTTTTGCTGGAAGAGGTAATCCTGAACAGTCTGCATTGATTGGTGCCAAATAATTTTTTAATTTTGAAAATCACTCATATGCAAAATTTTCTTATTACTTACCCATAAACTTTTGTTAACACTTTATAGATTTCTCTCACAGCTTTAAAGTTTGAGGTAAAATTTGATGTTCTTTCACTGATCAGATAAATTACTACAGTCACAAAAGCATTGTTCACTTCAGTTCAAAAAGATTAAGCAACCTTCATTTTTATCAGTAGAGTGTGCTGCATTTTCAACTTGGATAGAAACTAGCTTAATGGCAATGTTTTTGAAGCCATTTTGGAAAATTTTTTAATCACACCATGTAGTTTATGAAGTAATATAGTTACTTAAATGTGACCACTGTGAGAAGAGCTTCACTAGGCTGTTTGTTTTGAAAAATTAATGCAAATCACAAAGTCAAAGGGGAACATGAGTATAGCACCTATAGTAAAAGGTTGGTGTGTACCTCATACACTAGTGTCCAGAAGTAAAAGCATAATTTGGAAAACAGAGAACTGAAAGGGAAAACAGTGTGTGCCTCTCCTTGCTTGTGGTCTCAGATCAGTAAATGGATTCACACTTCAAAGGTCAACAAAAGCAGAGCAGCAAACCAATACAGAGTATCAGATCCAGTTCATGGCTCATTTATTATTGTTCTCCTATTGTGAGCAGAGAGTAGTTGCTTCACAAAAACTTTATAAGACAGCCCAACATGCCACAAAGGTGTCAACTGGACCCTGTTTTGAAGGGTAGAATCATCAATCGTCTAGAGGCCAGTCAAACACAGGCCACAGTCTCTCTGGCGCTGAGTGTGTCACAAAGTGTCATTTCCAGTCTTCAGTCACTGTTCCAAGTTACATTTACAGCAACAGTTACAGTTTCAAACTGTATACTGGAGGTTCAGGGCAGTCAGGTTCTATGCCAGACATCCAGCAGTATGTGCCTCACTCACTAGAATACACATATGGTCGTGTTTTCAACCTAGTTTCATCCCACAACTTAGTGGAAACCTGCCCATTTGTTGGTGGTGGCATACTCATGCAGGCAGGCATAATGTTCAATGGACATACAGATCTTCACATCTTTGATGGTGCTACTGTGAATGCCCAGAGGTACAGAGACGAGGTACTGGAACCACATGTGCAAATTTTCAGAGGTGCACTTGGTCCACATTTCATCTTAATGGATGATAATGCATGTCCGCATAGAGCCCACTTGGTGGATGACTATCTTGAGAGAGAAGATGTTCAGTGCATGCACTGGCCAACAATGTCTCCATATATGAACTGTATAGAGCAGCCACAGCCAACTCACTTGTTGCGGTGCATGTGCTGGGCTACAAGCACCAAGTTGCCTCAGTTCTTGCTTTGCACGGTTTGTCTTCCGTAGCAGTGGCTGTCCATATTTCAGTGTCAAGTTTGATATGGAAGGGCACTCATTAAAGCGAAGGGCACCCACGCCAACACATTATTTCAATCCTGAATGGGAAGCTGAATACTTCTGCATGGAATGTAGTGATGTATTTGTTTAATTTGGCAGAAAAAATTGCAAGTGCTGAAACAATTTAATCTTCAGTGATATTTTAATACATTGCATGCTATGATTACTTGGCACTAGAAAAAGAAGAACGTACTGCAGAAATACAAAAACTTAGAGAAAAGATTACATCACAGGAAGAAGGGAATAGCGGAATGGCAGAAACCTCAGTTTGTGAGTTATGGAATAACACTAGAAATTGCCAGATCTTCCAGTAGTTTTTCTGATGGTCCACTTATTAAACGATGTATGCTTATAGCTGCAAGTAAATTCATCCCTGTCAGTGTTCACCATTTTGAGAGTGTCAAGTCTGTCACCTCATATTATTTCATGCAGAATTCAAGATCTGGTGGGCAACATTTACACACATTTTATTGAAAGAGCAAGAGAATTCATTGCATTCTTTATTGCCATTGAATGAGAGTACTTACTTATCAAGTATGGCTCAGTTATATATTTTTATTTGTGGAGTAAAAACACCAGGATCAGACATTCTGAATTGTATAGTAGAAGTTGTGGAGAATGCAGGGATTCCATGGGATACACTCATATCAGTAGCCACTGATGGTGCCCCAGCTATGGTTGGTTCGCACAACGGATTTCTGACCCTCCTGAAAAATAAACTAGCAAAAGAAATAACAGCAGTTCATTGCATAATTCATCAGAAAAACTTATGTGCTAAAACACTGAATGTAAACAATGTAATGAGTCTGGTTGTGAAGATTGTAAACAAACTTAAGTCCCATAGTCTAAAACACAGACAATTTAAAAGCTTCTTAGAAGATTTGGAGCTGAGTATGGAGATATACCGTATCATAGAGCAGTTAGATGACTCAGTTGAGGCAAGGTTTTAAGCAGATTCTTTGAATTATTGTATGAGGTATGTTTGTTCATGAAATGTGCGGAGAACTTATTGAAGAGCTCATGAATGTTAAATGGAAATGTGATCTTGCTGATATAAGTGAACATTTGAATACTTTGAATGTTTCACTTCAAGAGAAAAACAAATTAATCACAGATATTACACAAATATAAATATTTATTGCTTCACTGTAACTAGCTTCATTTTCTGTGTAATCACAGATATGTTTTTGGTGAACCTTGTCATTTTCCCAAGTAGGAAAGTGTGATCCGTGATTGTATTCCCTGGAAGTGGGATGTTATGTTGAAAATCTGCACATGCTTTCCCGTGCATTTGATGAAAGATTTCATGATCTCACAGGCTTAAAAATGGATTTTGATTTATTTGCTATGCCATTTGGTATAAATATTGATGATACTTCCAAAGATGTTCAACTGGAGCTTATTGTCCTGAAATGTGACATGAGTTAGTTGACAGTTACAGAACAGAGGAAGTTTGCTAGATTTCTACATCAGTTTTCCTAAATCAAGATTCCCTCAATTACACAGGCATGCAGCATCTATGATTGCAATGATTGGTTCGACCTATGTATGTGAATCCTTATCTTCAGCTATGAAACGCATTAAAAACCCTCAGAGAGCCAACATCAGTGATCATAACTTGAAGTGTGCATTAAGGGTTCAGAGTTGTGTTTCAGTGTCTCCAAATGTGGTGAATATCGTGAAAACCAAAAGATATCAGAAGGCAAGAGTGTCTACTGAAAACTAAATGCATAAAGTTCTTAATTGAAACGTTTATATATGTTTAATATGAAGTATTCTGTGTAATATTATCACTGTATTAGTGCCGAGGTCTACTTCCCATAAGCCCCAGCCCCGTAGGACCGGGAACCCGGGCCTCATCTGTTATTTCCATTAGGACAGCACCTATTTTATAAGCTGCCCCCCCGTCTGCCTTACGGCAAACAGGACGGATGTGGATACGCCACATACGCGCCAGTCCTTAATGAACCAGCTACCAAATAACCTTGGTAGGGCCGCCAGTGTCTAGCTCACCAGCTACTAGCTCTGCAGGCTAGTCCCCGGGACTTATAGGACAACCCTCTGCCCCCTCCGGGCGGCCCTGGCGACCTGGCCGGAGGTACCCAATTGCCCGTGGGTGGCGGGAACCACTGCCCCCTCGAGACCAACCCAATCCGAACAACTCCCATGCGGGAGGGGCTCGTTATGTTCGGCCCGAGGTTCCTCTAGTAACGTCAGAGGTACCACGAGTGCTAGGGGTCCGTAGCGCCCGCACTTTGGCAGCTAAAAGGGACGGATCCCTTCCCCTACGGGGATTATCACTGTATAGTAAATATTGTTTCGGGATCAAAATTGTGCTAATTTCCACCAAGTACTGTTTCGTTCTTATAGTTAAAAATATTGCTTTTGTATGCCATCATTTGGTTGTATAGGATTGAAGGCTAAAATAATCTTACTGGTATTGGGTTGTTTTCCTTATAATAAGTACCAGAGACATATTAAACTCCGTATTATACAGTTTCTGAATTGTTCCTTCATCACTAATGTGTCCTTAATTATTTTTGGTAATGGAAGTGCAGAATGATAATGCCACTGCGCGAGGTATTGGGTTGTTACTGGTATTGGGTTGTTTTCCTTATAATATAATAAGTACCAGAGACATATTAAACTCCGTATTATACAGTTTCTGAATTGTTCCTTTACCATTATTGTGTCCTTAATTATTTTTGGTAATGGAAGTGCAGAATGATAACGCCACTGCGCAAGGCATATCTCTCTAGCACTTGCCAGCAGTGACCAGGCAAGTCACTGTCTCCCTCTTTTTCTTCGGGAGTTTATGAAGGACCGCATCTTTTGGGTTCGCGTGGGCTCGGTTTTCTCACGATTTTTTATTCAAGAGAACGGAGTACCGCAGGGCTCGGTACTTAGCGTCACATTTTTTGCCATAGCCATCAATCCTATCATTAACTGTGTTCCTCCTGGAATTTCGTCGTCCTTATTTGTAGATGATTTTGCTATCTGCGTTAGTTCTCGGCGGACCTGTCTTCTTCAGTGCCGTCTCCAATCCTGTTTCGATCGTCTTCACGATTGGAGTCTTACATCTGGCTTTACGTTTTCTGCCGAGAAAACTATCTGCGTAAACTTTTGGCAACGGAAGGCGTTTCCTCCACCTCCTCTTGTGCACGACGTCCTCCATTTCGCAGTTGAGGCGAAATTCCTGGGCCTGATTTTTGATAGGAAACTCAGTTGGCTATCTCATATTGCTTATCTGCGAGCTAGGTGTGACCGTTCTCTGAACATTTTACGTATTTTAAGTGGCACTTCCTGGGGAGCTGATCGGACTACACTACTGCATTTGTATCGTTCTCTAGTGCGATCTAAGATTATGGTTGCATTGTATATTCTTCGGCGAGACCCTCTATTCTCCGACGTTTAAATGCCGTTCACCATCGTGGCATTCGAGTTGCTACTGGGGCATTTCCCACTAGTCCAGTAGAGAGTCTGTATGCTGAGGCCTCAGAACCCCCCTTATACCATCGTCGGGAGGTTCTTCTGTGCAGCTATGCGTGTAGCCTTTCCAGCTTACCTAATCACCCCGGTTTTCGGTTGTTTTTCGACGACTCCCTGGATCGCCAATATGTAGTTACACCGTCGGCATTACAGCCCCCGGGGGTCCGCTTCCGCTCTCTTCTACAACAGCTGAATGTCGACGTAGTAGCTACACTTCCTAGGGCAAAATCTCGCTTTCCTCCCTGGATACGCGACGAGGTCCGTTGCAACCTTGGGCTGGCATCCATGGCGAAAGATACGACCCCTTTACCCATATATCGTTCCGCCTTTTTAGAGCTCAAGACGCAATTCGGGGATTGCAATTTTATCTATACGGACGGATCTAAGAGCGAAGCTGGAGTCGGATGTGCTTTTGTTTTTAATCATAGGAGTTTTACTTTTGGTTTACGGCGATAGTGTTCAATTTTTACCGCGGAACTTTTTAGTCTTTACCAGGCAATTTTATATATTGAGCGGCATTCTTTGCGTACCTGCGTGATCTGCACGGACTCCCTCAGTGCTCTTCAAAGCCTCTTGACGCTGTACCACTACCATCCTCTGGTGCAGCGTATTCAAGATAGAGTCCACTGCCTGGCGGTCTGTGGAACCAGAATCACTTTTGTGTGGACGCCTGGTCATGTGGGAATATCTGGCAATGAGGCTGCAGACGCCGCCGCTAAATCTGCCATTTGCTCGCCTGGTACCTCTAATTCTCTTGTTCCCTCTACTGATTTATTTTTATATTTACGCCAAGCCCTTACAATACGTTGGCACGATGAGTGGACGGCTTTGCGTGGGAACAAGCTTCGGATGGTTAAACCCCTTCCTGTTGCCTGGGCAACCTCTGCCCGAGTTTCTAGGAGGGAAGAAGTTATTTTAGCCCGCTTACGTATCGGACACTGTCGTTTTAGCCATGGTCACTTGTTGCGGGATCAACTCTCACCAATGTGTGACCATTGTGACATACCCCTAACGGTACGTCACATTTTAACTGCATGTCGGTTTTTAAGTCCATTATGCGCCAGTCTGTTGTTGCCAGCCACCCTTTCTGCCATATTGGCAGACAGGGACCGTGCTGTAGAAGGCGTACTTGATTTTATCCGGCAGAGTGGGTTTTGGCACCTGCTCTGACCAATTCGAGGCACCTTTTGGTTGCCGATATTTTATTTCACTTCTGTTATCTTTTACCTTCTGCACTAACTGACATGTTTTTAGTGTTTTATGGTTTTAGGTTTTAACTTTTTATGGACTTGTCTTGTGTGATTTTACTGTTTTAATGTGTAGGTTTTGACTGTGTAGACATTTTAGCTTTGTAAGGGCGCTGATAACCTTAGCAGTTGTGCGCCCTTAATCCAATTCTACTACTACTAGTGACCAGGCATGCCGGCACCGTGCGAACTGTATAGGCACACCGTGCATGTCAGTTGGCGGAGCCAGGTATAGAGCATGCCTGGGATGCATTAGAAAGACGAGATGCAGCCTGCCAGCCCCTACTGAGGACACATCCAGACCTCTGACATGCTGTCCTGAGGCATGGGAACTGCTGCATCCAGAGCTCTTGAACCACTTTATAGAGAGCATGCCACAGCACTGCAAGGCCAGTGCAGCCATGAGAAGTCACTACACCCCATATTAACCACTCAGCATCGTCATTATCATTGTGGAAGTGGTCGTCAGATTTTGTGCTTGTGTAAAAAGGTGTCCCGAGGTCAAAATTGTCTGGTATTTCTCACTTTATTGCACTCCAGATCATGTATGAAGTATTGGTAATAAAATATTGCATTATGCTTAACTTTAAAGTATTGCTCAATAAGTCTTTTAATAGTCATATTTGGCTCATTTTTTTACTTAATGTCATGAAATTAAAGGGAAATACCAGTGTAATGTTTGCTAGATACATTTTGGTCATGAGTATTAGTTGTACGTGGGCTTTGATAAGGTTCTGAATTGTTATTTTAGAAAAATTCAATAACATTTTGCAACTTATAATTAAGTAGAAAAATGGTATGTCCTAATACTCCCTATGTATGCATTTATGAATTATAAAGTTCCATAATATGTGCAAGAATGAAGGAATATTTATTTCTCATTTCTCACAATTCCATGATTATATTACATACAGTTTAATGTATGATAACTTAGATTAACAAACTTACTTTGTAACACTATTCAGTTAATTGGTTACTTGCCTATGTTTATAGTCCCAGTAGACCTAACTCCTGGTGTTTTGTATATTGATTCTCTGTATAGTTTACATTATTCTTTCCTTGTTTATTAATATATCCTAATATTCTTCTGTATCTTTAATTCCATTTTCTTTTTAATCATTCTTTTTCATTTCCCTGTGATACTATTTAAGTGATTTCTTACATATTTTTTTCTTTCTCCTTTTTTGATCAGAATCTTTCTGATTAAATTTTATCCACTGATGTTTTTCCATTTTTGTCGCCACGTTTGTTTATTTGACTACAGTGTAATAGGCAGTAAGAGTATGTATTCACTTCATCTTGGACATTTTCCTATATTTTTGTCATGACTTATGCCTTTCCAGTTTCTTACTCCTGTTTTTCCTCATGCAAATCCTACTCACACTAGTTTATCAGAAATCTCTAGATAAGTTTTCCTTCCCCAGACTATTTTTATTTTCCTATATGCACATAGATATACCCATATAAAGAGTATTAAGACATTTACTGATGCAAAATAAAAGCTTAAGGATTTAACTGAATTGACTGGTGAATAAAATTATTCTGAAAATCATATGAATTATATAACTTATCAAGATTTATCATTAATGTTGGGGAGTTGTGGTATAGGTACAGCTGTATCCTAAGTATCTCTTATTTTTACTTTTGATATGATTACATAAAACAAGGTCTTCACATATAAAAGCACCACACCATAAATTTAATTACCATATCTAGAGAATAGTTGTGAACCTGCAGGAATATTATTTACAGTTTATTTTCAATTCCTTTCCTTTGTGTATATTAGTAGGTTATATTTTTATAAACTTTAAAGATATACTAAACTAAATTTAATATTTAATATAAGTAAAACTATCACACTTGATTTGCATTTCAAAAACTCCTTAACACCCATTTTCATAGGATGAGTGAATAGCTATCCCTGAAGTGATGTGAGCAATGGTGCCAACTTAGCATCTATTTTGCTAATTTTTGCTAGTTTTAATTTCTTGAGGCTGAGAAGTTTTCTTTTCAGCCAACAGCAAAAAATGTGGAACATTTTATGTAATTCTCTAGTAGCTGAAATATTTTAAATATCAAAATGATTCAATTTAATTTTTAAATATTAACATTAAATATTAACATTAACATTGTTTGGAGGAATTTAGTAACAGTGACGTCAAAATTAATCTCAGAAACTATTTGAGTATTAATAAACCAACTACAAATAGTTCCTGAGATTAACATTTGAATTGTTTAACTGAAATTGAAGACTACTTCAATATGAGAGTGTAATTACAAAATGCCTAGTCAATGTTATCTGGATATTTCTGCATGACACAGGCAAAAATGATAGTGGTAATAGGATGTTGGGAGGATCTGCTTCTGTTTTCAGTAAATGTCCATCCGTCCTAAATCAAATTTGTGTTCTGCATTTGAAGAGCAAGTATGGCTTCTGCACATCAATGGGAAGATAAACATGGACACAGAAATAGAAATCTGAAAAGCCTGTGTCAACGTTGTTGTTCACCTTGTGTCTGAACTTCAGAAACACCTTCCAAGGAAAATGTAAATGCTTTGCAAGATGTCAACTGTAGCACATAAAAACATTTTGAGAAGGGCCAAGGTGTGCATCGTCCCTCTACCCTTGGAAACACCATTGCCCATTCTGTCTGACGCAGATCTCCTTTAGTGGTGGAAACTTCCTCAACTTTGAGGAATAGCAGAATGTTAGAGATGAGTAAAATAAGTGATGTTGGTGCTACTAGCGTTGACTCAACTAAGTAAATTTCATCTTAACACCTTGCTGTTTCTAGCTTCCATATATAAATGTATTTCAGATCAACAAGCCGGAAGAAGCAAATAATTATGATTGTTCACCATGTGACACATATCTAACAAAATTGTGGAAAATCAGATGAGAACAGGAATACAAAACTTATATAATGATCTTAAAGGAATAAAGCAAGACATCAAAGGATACCAGAAACTTGAAGAGAATAAAAAAACACATTTGCAGCTATCCGTTTTCTGAATCTTTGTAAGGTACATAAAGTTGTGCCTAAATTTGTAAGGAATATAGTTAAATTTTATAGAGACAGCAAATTAAAAGGTAATAGATGTAGAAGGAAACAACCATTATGCATCATTTCTTATAAGATAAGTGAAGTTTTAAGTTACAAATTGTTATATTTGTATATATTTGTTTGCTTCACTGTTAATAGCCTCATATTTTATGTACTTGTTAAAAACCATTTACAGATAGTGTTTTCAAATAATACATACACGTTAGAATAATCAAAATTAATACCGGACCACCCCACTTTACCAAGAATGTATGCTTTACCAATGATTCACAAACCTTGATACAAGATGAGGCGTCAGCAATGTGGATTCACCCACCTACAAATTAGCAAAAGGGTAGTTCAGAGATTCTCTTTATTGCCCAGATTTGACAGTTCAAGCTAAAAAGCTACAAAATCCTAATAGAAAAGATTAAATTCTTGGGAGTCAAACCAGAGGATAAACTGGTTTATTTTGATGTTACTGCATTGTTTCCAAATGGACCAACAATTCAACTCTGATGCCAATTAAAGAAATTGCTCCATCGAACTACCATTCCTGAGTATGAAATGGAAGACCTTTTAAAATTAACCAACTTGTGCGTCACACAGAACAGCTTTAGTGTCAATTACAGAATCTACCAATGGACTTAACACTGGAAAATGTTCTCTCACCGTTCCTCAGAATTATTTATGAGTTACCTGGAAATACAGGTAACAACTTCCTTCCCATGTATTTTAAAAATTTGGTTCCAATATTTTGACGTCTTTGACGTCTAGTCTCTGACAGGTTCATGCAAAAAAAAAAAAAAAAAAAAAAAAAAAAAAAAAAAAAAAAAAAAAAAAAAAACATTAAGTTACTCAGCTTACAAAACTACTTAATAAAATTCACAATGAAAGTGGAAGAAGGTATGTTACCCTTGAATCTGAAAATAATCAGAACAAGAAAATATAGCGTTTGATATATACAAGAAAACTTCACACTCAAATAATTACATAAAGAACAACAGTTACAGTCCCTAGCGCAGTACTAAACAGCTTAACAGACTGGTATACACTCCCATGAACAAACAACAGTATCATCTAGAATATGAACATTCAGTAAATGCAGATAAAATCAATGGGTTCAGCAGAGTAACAGTTGACAAGAAAATTGCAAAATTTAAAAAACAGAAACATATAAAAAATACCACACATTTCATTCAAAGAGAAAGACAATTTAAATTTAAGAAATTCACATATCATCCAAAAACATTTTACAAATTTAAGATTTTCATGAAACACATCAGCCTAGTCCCCCAGAACAAATTTAGCATATAGAAATTACTTTGTAATAGATTAAAAGACTATACCACAGGACAGAAGAGCTGGAATTTGTAAAAATAATTGCTCTGATTGTAATAAAGTATGTATAGGTAAGACAAAAATAAAACTGGAAAGCAGGCTAAAGGAACATATGAGATGCTTAAAATCCAAACAGATGGACAAATCTGCAGTTTCACACTACTTCTGGACAACCAGCCACAACATCAAACCAAACATTACACTAATCAAAGCGACCAGTCATACAGCAGATTTAGACACATGGGGGAAGATCTTCATTTCGAAACATGAACAACAGATTAATGAATTTTAATTTTTCACTACCAAATCCCCTATGGAAGTATACATGTATACATTTATTTGTATTCCATAGATTCTATAATTGAGGAGCATTTTTTCAAAACTCGATAGATGCACAAAATGCATTTCTGAGAAAAATGTTTTTTTCAATTTATTGGCAATACTAATTGGCTAGCACAGCAACTATATTAATCATTCAATTCTTCTTCCTGAAACTGTCTTATTGAATGTGAAAAGAAACAAATAGAATAGCTTAACTAGTGCAAATTTGAGGTTTGAAAATGCAGAGCTTTTTCAAAAACTGATAGATGCTGATTAACTTTTCTACGTGGGCGAGAAATTCACACATAAAGTTTTGTTATTTTTGCCTTATAATACATAATGTATTATACAACCAATGTATTAATGTTTATAAGGATTATTTTATTAGGTATAAACTTAGAAACTAAGTACTGCTACATTCACAATAACAATATAATATTTTATTTTATTTATACAACAAACATATTGCATACATACAAAGAAATTTCAAACAATATGAATATGTAAGCTTTAACCTATAATAGTATCTTCTAGTACATCTTTATAATATTATTTTGCAGTTTAAGGAATTTCAAAAAATTTAGCTAGATTTTGAACATCCTTTTCTTTTCTTTGCTCACTCTATTAATTTTGGGAACATTTTGAGATCGAAGCAGGAATTCGCTACAGGACTTACTGTTGGGTTTTATCACATCCACTTCCACAGGCAAGGCAGAATATGTATTTCGAACTTCTACACATACCTTATGGTCTTCCTTTTATTGCTTGGAATATGTTATGATTTGCTGGGTATTCATTTTGAAAGGAAGTTTTGACTTCAGTTAAATTTAAAGGGAGTCGATTAATGACACTAAACAACACTTACTTTTAAATTTTCCCGGAACATGTTTCAGAGACCTTGCCTCCATCATCATCTGGACATTGACTGGTTCTCAGTGGTGTAGCTGGCGGTATGTCATAGGTCTCCTCTGGTGGCGGTTTGAGGAACTTGCTGAACAAATCTTTCTGGGGGGATGTCGAAATTGAATACTTTGTTCCTATTTTTTGAAATGAAGATTTGTTCCCATGTGGACAGTTCTTGTTTTCCTGATGTATGTTTAAGTAGTTTTGGTTCTGTATTTATGTTGTGGTTCTTTTTCCCAAAATGCGTGGTAATGTGGAAAAAACCACAACATAAACCCAGAACCAAAACTACTTAAACATACATCAGGAAAACAAGAACTGTCCACATGGGAACAAATCTTCATTTCAAAAAATAGGAACGAAGTATTCAATTTCGACATCCCCCAGATAGATTTGTTCAGCAAGTTCCTTGAACCGCCACCAGAGGAGACCTATGACAAAATATCGCCAGCTACACCACTGAGAACCAGTCGATGTCTGGTTGACGATGGAGGCAAAGTCTCTTAAACAGTTTTTGGGAAAATTTAAAAGTAAATTGTTGTTTAGTGTCATTAATCGACTCCCTTTAAATTTAATTCATTACAACAACACTGTTTTCAACACTTCCAAGAAAGGAATTTGACTTCAGTGCTTGTTTCGCACTTTTCTTCAAGTCCTTAATTTTCCTGTCTTTGAACAACATTTTCACAGAGCCGTGATTTTGTAATATCTGATGGTACTCATCAGGGCTCAAGATATTCTCTTTTCTTCTTAACTCTTTTGCTTCTGCCGAAAACTCTATCAGGAGGCATGCATAACTGTTCCGAGGTATTGGGTATATATGTGAAATGCAGGAAAATGTTTTACTCTTCTCCAGGAAAGCAATAAGCACGAACATCTTCACACTATTCTTGTTCTGAGTAGAGCAAGAGTTTGAAAATAAACGAATGGTAGAAGGAGCGTTGCTGGACATTGTTTCTTCCAGTTCCAACAAGAAGTGGTGCAAAGCTGAGGCAACCTGGTTGCAGCATTTAGCAGATTCAGTTTCCAGCTGTGTATACAAGGAAATGTCTTTGTTCTGGGTTTCAGATGGAATCATTATGCATAGATTATACAGCCACACCTGCCTTGCATAAAATACCTCGCTAACAGAAAATTCAGGCAGTGGTTGATTCTGCTGCATATAAAACAAATTGTGATTGCTTAGGCGTCTTCCTCTTCCAGTAGCTGATAAAACCTTTTTGAATGCAGCTTGTGCAGTCTGTAGTTGGTTCTTAGTTCGTTTTTCTTTTCCACATCTGCCTCTGTCTTAATCTTCATCAGTTCCATTTTGCAGGTTGAGCATGTGTCAATGATGGTGTATGGAATGAAAGATTGAAGAAGCTGTAAAATATGTATTTATATTTTGACAATGAGCAGACTGGTAGATTTCTTAATCTTCTTTCATTACAAAAGTTGTTCCACATTTTTCTGACATTAAGTTCAGGAAGTAAATACCCTCTCCTTGATTTTTCTCTTCCATAATGGCTTTCTCTACATCTGTACTTCTTTATGTCTTGCATTATAGCAGCAGAAATGCCCTTCAGTAACATTCCTGTTCTGTCACTTCTGGTTTCCTTTGTCGCATTCCCAGATAAGTGAAATTTTCTAGCAGGAGAGATAATCTATTCTTTGACACCCCTGTGATTCCTTGGAAGCTTACAGCACATACTGGCAATACTCGGCCATCATTAGTTCTCACCCTGTGAGAATGCTAACAGTTTGCTTTCTGTTTGCAGCTTCTTTCTTCACCACTCTGCGATTAGGAGATGTAATACTCATATATTTCATAAGGAATTTATCTTGATTTTTTAGCATGGAAAGATGTTGGAGAAATCCACTTATATCATTATAAGTCAAATCAGCTACATCGCAGTGCTTATGCCCTTTACTTTTAGGATTTCGTGGAGTGCACTCAAGACCATGTGAAAATGATATTGCTGAAGTATGAGATTTCCTTGACTTGCACTTTGATAGCCTTGTTTTTGAAATTCCTACCTCCCGCACATTCTATGACTAGTATAGTTTCACAATCTGAGCTCCTATACATTGTGCACAGTACAGTGCAGTGTCTCAACTAAGAATAAAAATGTCATGTAAGTATAACAAAGCTTTCAGAAATGAATGTGAAATACAAGTGCACAACGTGAGTTCGCAGTTATTTCCAACGGTTCAGCAGTGTACAAAGCTTGCTGAAATTATTGAGAATCCCAAGAATTGCAACAGTGAGGTGGCAGTCAATGCCAACATGCATTTCATAGAATTAAGGTTGTTACATGCTGAACCATAAAAACATAAAATTCCATCTATCAACTTTTGCTTTAACTGAGCAAGTACATCTATTAAGTTTTGAAAAAACTGCTAATATTCCCTACCTTCTACACAGGACATGAATCGAATTTTGCAAAATCTGATTTCACAGAACAATGCAGAAGGTGAAAATTATGCCGATAACATATATAACTCAATTTTGTAGAATTTTACATCTATTGATTTTTGAAAAAATGCTCCTCAATTTGTCTTAACTTATAAGAGCTAGCATAAGTGGGTTAGGAATATTCTTGTTAATGTGTGTTCCTTTTTCAAACAGTTGTCAATTAAACATTTTCGAAAGTACAAATTTCGCTCAGTGTTGAGAATTAATGGCACAACTTGTCGCGTGAGTGCTCATACTGTGACGAACATTGTTAAAGAAGGCCAACAGTTCCCCAAATTAGCAGAACTTTCCATATTTAGATCTCCAGGCAAACATCGAGCAGCTAAAAACGTGCTAACAACTTAGACGATTTTCAAAATTGTGTTTTACATAGAATAATGTATGATTTATATAACAAGAGTAAATATCCAACTGCCAAAAGACTGACCAATTTAATGAGGGATAAAATGGAATATACAGATTCTGTATCTTCTATGCAAAATATTCTGAAATCTTTTGGGCTCAAATATAGAACCAATGATGGTTGCAAATTTCTGCTTGAAAGAAGCGATATTGTTGCTGCAAGAGTAAAATTTCTCTGCACAATGCACAACATTAGAAGCTACAGGTGATTCATGGTATAAAATGCTTCATAAATACAGATTCATATCTTCCATATTTATTAAGTATTTTAATAAACAAAAAATTGATTTAAAGTCCATTACAGGCAGTATACAAATATGACATCATTAAGAGACTATATTCACAAATAGTCGAAATGTCACTATTTTGTTTCACTGTAGGAAATGCCTTCTTTCGTCGAATGCATCTAATTTGAGTAATTTTGTTTTGTGTGCATATGAACGTAGCTCCGTAAGCGAACTGTTCTCCAGTTCAAGGTTTTAAGGTTCAGATTATGCTACCACACAATAATCATTGTATATGTTGTCACACAGATGCTGAAATATTAAGCAAACTTCTCTTTTTAGCATATGTACGTACATCTCAACATCTATATGATACTTGCTAGGTGGATTGGTGAGATAAAGAGACAAAGACCCTCATACAGTTTATAAACTTAGTGATAACATCTTACCAGAAATCACAAGAATTGCTGAGAGAGAATTGTGAATTGATCCAGTCCATAGACTTATGTGTAACATATGTTGTAATATATTCCATCCAGGTTTCTTATAAATCTATTATGTAGCTCTCAAATTAACACTTCATCATTAAATGTTGCAGATGGTTGCTCACTTTTCTACCTTCTTGTAGCGTAATTAGATCACTAATAGGTTGCTTCATTCATTATACATTTTGCCAAAATATGACCACTTTCAGAAGGAACTGTTCTCCATTTTCGCTGGATAGTAAGCATTAGCCAACAGAAGTGACCCTCATAAACAGGGTAAGAGGCATTGGAACATTGTCTTCTGGTTCCTTTGTTTCCTGCAGAGATATACGAGGTCTGTTCAAAAAGTATCGCAAATTTTGTTTTTTTCAAAACGCATTTATTTATTCATGAATATCCATTTTGTCCCCTTCAAAGTCAGGCCGTGCCGTGGCTCAGTGGTTAGACCGCTTGGCTCTCACCAAGGCGGCCCGGGTTCGATCCCAGGACACCGCAAAGTGAGATTTGTGGTGGACAACACGGCGCTGGGGCGGGTTTTCTCCGGGACCTCCGGTTTTCCCCGCCATCTCATTCCACCAGTGCTTCATCTTCATCTCATGTACCATCATTGTCACCGCCTGCGGTGCCATATGTAGTAAAAGCGGGCGTTAAACACTACACATTTCATTTCATTTCCCCTTCAAAGTAATCCCTAACAGATATTATACACTTATGTCAATGTTTTTTCCAATCCTCAAAGCACTTTAAAAAATTGTTTTCGTGATCTTTATTCAGCTCCGCCTTCGATGTCATCTTTATCTCCTCAATCGAGGTGAGCGTCGTCCTTTCATGGGCTTCTTCAGTTTTGGGAACAAAAAAAGTCACATGGGGCCAGGTCTGGGAAGTATGGTGGCTGAGTCATCTTTAGTGTGTTGTTTTTGGCCAAAATTTTGCGTGCAAGCAAGGATGTGTGAGCAGGGGGGTTATCATGGTGCAAAAGCCAATTTTTGTTCTTCCACAAATCTGGGCATTTCTGGCAGACTGCTTCACGCAAATTGCGACGTTAATGCGACAGTGTTTTTGGTCGAAATTGAGCAATTTTGATACAAATTTTGTGGCAACCTGTCTCATGCCCAAATCATCTGTCAAAATCAAATGTCACGAGTCAGTCAATATGTTTAGGACCTCAGCAACTTCTCTAATGATGATTCGACGATTGGCCAATACTATTTCCTTCACTTCTTCAATGTTTTCGTCTGTTTTTTAGGCAGGTGATGGGAGAGGACAGCATTCTGCAAGTGTATTTTGCTTTTATCCATTCACACCTAACATATGGTATTATTTTATGGGGTGCCACTCAGAAAACTGTAATTGTAAAACTATGCAGGTTACAGAAAAAAGCTATAAGGATCATTGAAAAAATGCCAATTAGAGAAAGCTGCAGAAAAGCATTTAAGAAACTAAATATACTTACAGTACTTTGTATATATCAGTGCATTAAATATGTAGTTATAAGCCACAAGGAAGAAAAGAACTTAAATGTACACTCGTATAACACCAGAAGAAGAGTAGATTATTTCAGAAACAAATTAAGGGGTTCGTTAAACAATCAATGTATAGAGAACTGTGCAAAGGATCTGTACAATTACTTGCCTTCTAGAATCAAAGGTTTGGAAGATAAACAAAAACTGAAGGAAACAAAATCATAACTAATAGATAGTGTGTTTTACTCAACTGAAGAATTTAAAAGTGCTTGTAATAAAAAAATATGAAAAAATTGTGGTACAGTTTTTCACAATCATTCCTTGTAAATATTCACTTCCATCAATCATCATACATAGCCATAGTATCTTAACAATACCATGTAACATCTTTTACAAATGGTGAATAAATGAACTGAACTCGGACGTCTGGGACGCTTTTCGTTGTTCACATCTTCTTGACCCTCTGAGAACCTTTCGTATGACCTTTTGTCCAAGGTAGCTTCACCATATGCCACATTCAACATTCGGAATACATCCGCGCACTTCATTTTGTTTTCCATACAAAATTTGATAGAGATTCTTTGTTTATTTTTGTGGAATAGGGAAAAATCGAAGATGAGCTAAAACACTTCTAGGCAAAATAGCTGTGAATAGTTAAATGAACACTCAAAATGGCTGAGCATGTCAACATAAATGAGGGACATGAGTACCAACATAATGCCAATAAACAATCGAAAATCAAATATAATTAGCCTGCAAAAATTCAAAATTTGCGATACGTTTTGAACAGACCTTGTACCTTGTAAACCTAAACCTTAAAGCAAGATCACCCTTGACAGAGGAGAGGGGCAGAGTTATCATGTTTTGGAAAATTTTTATTGTAAAATCTGTTATTGCAAATCTTACTTTTATATATATTTGACAGTGTCAGGAAAGACTTGGGATTGACTGGTAAGGAGATGTAGGACTATAAATGAAAAGGGTTTTCAAAGAATATTTGAAACTAATGAGATGTTTGTCAATAGAAAGAAAAGAAAATATTCATGCAGAGAAGAGATAAACAACTATCTGAATTACAGGCACTTGATCTTGCTGTTTCTCAGAATTATCTTTTATTCTATTTTGAATACACAAATGATTTGCATTCTTGTCTTGCTCAAAATAAATTTGAAATGCTGGTAAAACATAGAAACTATTAACTGAAAATAAACACGTAAGCAATTTGCAGCAATCTTCACAGATAATGTATCTCATGTGCAGGCAGTCCATCCAATAGCTGTATGTAGGATTTTCCTTGATCAACTCATTCTTACACTTTCACTTCTTACTACCTAGTCACTTACATTTTGATATGACAATAACATTTTCAACCAGATATAGTTCCTGTAGTGCTTCTAACATGGAGCAGCACAGCAGTTTTGAAGATTCAACATCTAATGTGTGTTTGGAGGAATTTAGTAACAGTGACGTCAAAATTAATATAAAAATTATTTGTGGTTGGTTTATTGACACTCGTCACTTACTTTTTCATATATTTATGAGAGACTAGTTTCAAAGGCCCTGGCCTCCATTTTCAATCTCTTCCCAACTGGCAAATGTTGTTATCTGCTCTCTCTGGTGGTGGAACTATGAACTTTTTTGTCAAATTATCTGCTGGCGGGATTTCAAAGTTCATTACGCGATCCTTATTTTTCCAGATGAATATGTTCTCCCATGTTGTCAATCTATTTTGGTTTATCACTGCTTTTAATAATTTTGGATTTGGATCAATGTCATGGTTTTCATTCCAAAAATGAAATGCTACTGCTGACTTGTCTTCTTGTTTCAATCTGATGTTTCTAAAGTGTTCTTTGACTCTGGTTTTTAAATTTCTTTTTGTTTGAGCTATGTAGCATTTTTCACAATTCTTGCAATTTATTTGGTATATTCCAGATTTGTTACCTGAAGGAATTTCATCTTTTGTTTTTGAATTTAGTAATTTTAAAATTGAGTATCTATTAGTAGGTGCCAAGATGATATTTTGTTCCTTGAATATCTTTTTAAATTTATTAAATGTTTTTGGATGATATGTGAATGAACTGAATATGCTGTTGCTTTCTTTTTCTTTAATAAATGTGGTTGTTTCCTTAATGGTTTTCTTTAGTTTAGATTTTCTAATTTTCTTCAACACCAAACTTTTGTTGTATCCGTTTTCTTCTGCTATGTGTATTATTGCTTTTTGTTCCTTGAAATATTCTTCTTTTTCCATGGGTATGTTGACTAGTCTGTGTGTAAGGCTGTTTATTATTGCATGTTTATGTGTAATTGGGTTGTGGCTATTATTTTTTATATAATTTTCTGAATGTGTTGGCTTTCTGTAAATTCCAAATTTTATTTTTGTATCATTCCTGATGATATTTAGATCCAAGAAAGGTAGTTGTCCATTGATTTCCTTTTCTATTGTGAATTTGATAGTCCTTTCTTGCAGATTGAGTAATTTTAATGCATCATCTAAATGTTTACTTGGTACAATTGCAAAGATGTCGTCAACATATCTATACCAAACCTTGAAGATCAATGGGAAGGACTTTTTAATTTGTGTTTCAAATGCACTCATAAATAAGTTAGCCAAAAAAGGTGAAAGTGGATTGCCCATTGATAGTCCTGATTTCTGCTTGTAGTGTTTTCCATTAAAGCTAAAGAAGTTTTGTTCAATGCATATTTTTGTTAGAGAAATATATTCTTCTGCTTCTATTGCTTCCATATCAATTGTAGCTAGCCATTTTTTTAACACAGTCTGCAATTTTTCTGTTGGTATGCTTGGAAATAAAGATGTGACATCAAATGAAACCAGTCTGTCATTTTTGTCCAAATTTATATCTTTGATTTTTTCTACTAAATCTAAAGAGTTTCTTAAATTTGCACTTTCAAATTTTGGAAAACTATTAAATTTACTTAGTAACCATTTGGCCAAATTATATGTGGGGGCATTTATGCTACTAGTAATAGGTCTCATGCCTTTCCCTGTTTTATGAATTTTTGGCAGCCCATATACTCTTGGGAATGTTGGATTATCTACTTTAATTTTGTGCAATTCTTTTTTGTTTATTATTTTGCTCTCTTTTAGCGTTTTATTTGTGGTTTCAATGCAGTACTTTAATGGATTAGTTTCTACTTTTTGGTAATTACTGTCTTCTAACAAATCTTCCATCCTCTTTGTGTATTCTTCTTTTTCCAGAATTACTAGTTTATTTCCCTTGTCTGCTTTAGTATAAATAACCGGTTTCTTTTTAAGAGCTTTTATGATTTGGTTACTAAAATTCTTTTTCTTTTCATTTTTAATCTCTTCTACTATTTTGGAGCATTTGTTTTTTACTGTGTTTTTACTTTCTTCATTAAGTGTTTGTGTAGCAATTTGGATGTCAGCAATGTAATCTTCAATTTAGTTGGAATAATCTACACATGTCTTTAAACCTAGATTCAGCATATTCAGTTCTGTTTTTGTAAAATTTTGGTTTGATAGGTTTACCACATTGTTTAGATGATCTTTTAGGTTATGTTTGTCTTTTTGATATATCTTTTTAAAAGTGCCTGCTTTCTGGCATAAATTTTTTAATTTATTCTTTAACTTTGCTGTTTTTGTCTTCATTTTTCTATTAAGATATGCTAATAAATTGTTTTCAAAATTTTCCCAAAATATACTTCCTAATTGTTTGGTAAGTTTTTGATGCAAATTGTACAATTTTATTTCTAGCGTGTTTTTATTTCCATAGTGTTTATTCTTTTCTACAATTAATACTTTTCTCTCTGCTGCTTTTTGTTGTCCAAATCCAAAATTATTAAAAGCAGTGATAAACCAAAATAGATTGACAACATGGGAGAACATATTCATCTGGAAAAATAAGGATCGCGTAATGAACTTTGAAATCCCGCCAGCAGATAATTTGACAAAAAAGTTCATAGTTCCACCACCAGAGAGAGCAGATAACAACATTTGCCAGTTGGGAAGAGATTGAAAATGGAGGCCAGGGCCTTTGAAACTAGTCTCTCATAAATATATGAAAAAGTAAGTGACGAGTGTCAATAAACCAACCACAAATAATTTTTATATTTCAACATCTAAATTTACTAACTTCACTATTATACGATAAGTAGCACAAACTTCCTATCGATGATCAAAAAAGGAAGGAATAAGAGGAACCTGCAAATCATGTGAGTGGATAGCCTGCCTCTGCAGCTAGGTAGTAGCATGTCTGCCTCACGTTCAAGATGTCCCGAGTTCAAATTTCAGTCAGGGTGAATTATCCGAAAAATGTTTTTTCCAGGGTTTTCCCTAATACTGAAAGATGAGTTTTGGGTAAGTCTTAAGCTCTATGGGCCCTGGACATCATTTCACCCATTTGAATTATTGTCCAATATGACTTAATGTTGGAGGACGTAAATTTAAAAGAAAAAAAATGTGAATAGCCAGAGTAAGTGGATGGAATTTAGATAGAAATAGGATGGGAAAGGATAGGTGAATGAATCTAAAGCAAGGCAAAAAAGAGCAAAATGAAAGGTTGGGTTAAAGATAGTTTTAACTGGGAGAACAGAATATTAGCAGTTAACAAGGATAAAATTATTGAATAAACATAATTAGGAAAAAGAGAAGTATGTTGGACAAAGGAAAAGCATTCAATGGAAAATGTTAATACGGCTAAGGAAAAGCAATCAGCAGAAGGTAGACGAAGAAAGTTACAGAGATAAGTGAAAATAAAGGAATGGGAAGCTAAATAATTGAGGGAAGAAAAACTGAAATATGGATAGTGGATTAAAAGAGTACATGTCACTTATGTCATTTTTGTAAAACCTGTAGGTATGTATTATGAGGGTTGTCCATAGGGACCCAGTCAGTAAAGTTTCATTGAAGTAGTTGCATGAATGATTAAAACCATCAGTATGACTTGTGGGCATAAAGGCAATTTCTTTCTCTCCTGCTTACTAAGACAGGGTCATTGTCCCTTTCAAAAATTTTACCTAATGGTCCTGGCACCCAAAAATTCCTAAATAGTTCTTCTGTTATAAGCAATGATGGTGTAATGTAGGTTTCATTTAATATCAGAACACACAAATACTTGTACTAAATTGGTTTTATGTTGACACATCCCTAGTTCCATCACCTATTATATATTTTGCAGCTTTAATACCTCTGGTCAGTTTTTAAAGTAGAATGTCTTATACTTGTACATTCAATTTACATCGTTTTACAAAATTCATTACATGTTCAGTTTGTATTCATAATGTAGGTCATGTGTCCTGCTGATTATCTTTTGGTTTGTACTCTGCCCTTTGGTTCTTTTTCAGCATCCTCTAATGGTGATTCTTAGGTTGCTTATCCATTTCTGTCTCATTCCTTTGTTAGATTTCCATGGCTGTGATTTTCCCATCTACATTGTCCCATTTTTTTTCCTTGACTCTCTTATTTTCTCTACTCTGCCAGTGTACTAACAAATTCTTCTTTTCTCCACATAATGCATTACTCTGCTTTATCTCTTTATTCTTTCAGAAATATTGTCCTTGTTCTTACCCATACATGTTTATTATTCATATCTTTCTCTGCCTCATTCGTTTTTCGGTGAGCTATATAGCACCAAAGACTTTTTGTCCTGTTGTTCCCACTGTTTCAATTCTTTCTAGGTTTCATACGTTTCCCATTCCTACCCTCTTTATAGGTTTCTCTAACCATTCCACCAATTATTTTCAGTGTAGGCAACTTTTTCAGTTTAACTTCTTCACTTGTATGTTCATTTTTTAATCTGTCCTAATTTTCCCAACTATTTTACTCATATATTGCATCTTCACTATCATAACCTTCATGATGTGCTTTCCCAGGAGTGAACGGCGAGAATAATGGATGTCATCATTGAAATATAAAGTTGTGTTTTGGTTTTGGAGCTAATTTCTTTCTTTTTCTACAATAGGATTGAACATTTGAGAGTATGCAGGAATTCTCTTGTTTATGTGATATAATATTTCTTGGTTAAACCCTCCATATGTTCGTCAGTTGGCATCTGACTGTTAGTAGTGATGTTGATGTTCAGCTATTATATCCAAAGCGGACTTGATATTGCAAGTCAAAGTTCATCAATTGCTCCAATTGTATAATGTATAATGCTCCAATGTACAATGCTCCATAATATTTTCGTTTTTTTTTTTTTTTTTTTTTTTTTTTTTTTTTTTTTTTTTTGTAATCTTACGACCTCCAACGTTTAGTCATATCAGACGGTAAATGGAATGGGTAAAATGATGCTCAAATGTGTCCAGGGTCCATGGAGCTTAGAGCTACGCAACATTCGTCTTTCAGGATAAGGGAAACCCCAGAAAGAACCTTATCCAGGTAACTCACCCTAGTGGAGATTCGAACTCGGGACCTCTTGAATGTGAGGCAGACATGCTACCATCTACGCTACCGAGGTGGGCTATTTCCGCCATTATTTTATTCTAATTTACAATAGTTCTTAAAGCACTTTGCAGATTATAGCTAATTTATGCTTTCATGTCCTTTCATGAAACTCTACCTGCCAAAAAGTACACCTGAAAGATAAGGGAATGGAATAAAAGGAAATAATGATGAGAAACTATCTCAGCGATCTCCTCTGGTCAGGGAAAACCACGAAAAGCTGAAGGTGGAATAGCACTCGACGGCATTTAAATTGCATACGTCAGGAATATGAGCCTGACATTTAGCGTGGAGCCATATCCCTGAGTAAGTTTATTTAAAAATTGAATGGTATGCGTTGGTCTTCTAAAATTTTGTAGAATCCCAACCAACAATGGCGCTTTTCTCGGAAATGGTTAACACTACAACAAAATTATATCACATTAATTCATACATGAAGAGCGCTTAAAAAGACTTCTCAAAAATGCAATTCATACATTTTATTTTTCATGCAAAAATCTTAAAGTTAGACATACAAACACCGTTTGAGCCAATTTTGATTAAATGTAAAGTAAGCTAATTTGTTTCCAAGTATAGAGCAGTTTGTATAGAATGGGTGCTTTTAAATGTTCATGTAGCATTCTCGGAACATGTTTCACTTAAGCATTTCGTTTTTCAGTTACGTACGTTCACAGAAACACAGAGCTTTTTAAAAGTTGATTTTTGGAATCCTTAGCGAATATCCGGTGAAGTGTCGAAAACGGATTTTTCGGCGCAATGCGGAACTAAACTATTTACACGTAAGTTCAACAAAAATAATAAATGTAGGTAGTTATAATGAAATAAAAGCAATGCTAAAGAAACTGTGTTGCGCCCACGTGATTTTCGCTTGAGTGGCCATGGCCTACTGATCCCAAGGTCGCGAGTTCAAACCGGTGTTTTGTAAGTATACCTACTTAAAATAGACAGCTATTAGCAGATTTATTGCAAGTAGAATAGCTTCTGCGGAACGAAAATCCAACACACGAGTGGCACTGATATCTGGCAATTAACATCATTAGCTAATATAATTTTAAGTGTTTTTTCCTCAACTCTTGTACAGACTCTTCTTACAAAAACTTATTATTTTATCTTATTCCGGATCAACATTTCAAAAATTATTGTTAATTTTCTTGTAGGTACAACGCGAATATGGGAATACAGTAGACTTTAAGTGATGGTCAAATCCAGAAGAGCTGTTTACTGTGCGTAGCTTTGAAGTTTCTGTTTATATAGCCAAGAAATTAAAACAAATGGCAAAAATTATGTGTTGCAATCACATGCCTTTTTTTATTTTTTAACAAACTATTGTTACAAACGCTTTTTCCTCTCTCTACTTCATATTAATATAAACATTCGAGGAAATTATCTTATTTGTAATGTATTATAAGCGGAATATAGATGTAAGTCTCGCTCCGTGGCGTAGTGGGCTAGAGCTTTGTTCTTTGGTTCCCTGCGCCCGGGATCGATCCCCTCCTGGGGGTGTGGATTTTAAATCCCGGGTATAGGGCCGGTGCTCACTCCGCATCGTGAGGAAATTGAGATATGCTAGATAGCGAAATGTAGTCTAGAAAGATAACTTTCCGGCTGGGGTTGCCGAGATGTTGAACACATCTCCCAGTACCGGTTGGAGGATCGTCCACCTCTGTCTTGAGCATCTGGACGTGAGGCTGGCAGTCGGGTTGGTAGGCTCAGGCCCACTTGGGGCTGTTACACCATGGGTTACGTTATATAAATGTACGGTAACTTGAAGCGATAATAAAATCTTTTAATAGCTGCCCTTTGAAATTATTCTCATTGCATGGCGATTAGATAAAAAAGGAATATATAACATATTTATATCTGAGAAAACTAAAAAGTACTGAAAAATTCAGATACCGATGCATATTTCGGAAATGGCTCTACAAACAGAGCCATTATAATGAGCTCAATAATAACTCATGATAATGTCAAAAATTGCATGCTTTAACGAGATCTACATTTTTGACCAGTAAGATTTCGCCTATCTCTTTCCAGTTATATAAAAAACCATTTAGAATCAGGATATTCCCAGAAAATGCAAGACATACATTTCATTTTTCATGAACATATCTTAAACCTATAGTAAGTACTTTAATCAAACTCGTTAGGGACGATTTTTAAAAAGTAATGTTCGAGAAATGTCCGATGTAAGGGGTAGTTTGTGGTGAGGGGTTTTCTTTAAAATCTTTGTCTCCAGTTTTGGAAAATATTAAACGTAAACCAAGTATGATATTTAACCGACTTCTTTTTGCGTTATACTATTCACTGACCTTTTCCAAAAACGCGTTTTTGGATTCAGGTGCCTCAAAACTTTATTTCGTTGAAATTCCGGTATCGAATTTTTGGGTGGGGTGTAAATACGTGAAGCAAGTTGCAATACTAACTCTACCCAAGGTGAGCATTGAAGACATGAACGGCTATTTTAGGAGAACGACTGCCAAAATCCAAGAGTCGTGACCTAGTGTTTGTGACATCGATTTCTATGTTTATATGTTTTAGCTGATTATCAGGATAAAGGTCATGGCAACTTCGATTAAATATATGCATGTAGATGTCTGAAAAAATCGCAGTTCGTCTACAACAGAACATGTAAGTAGAACGTTTACTTTGACTCCTTTGGACACCAATAGTGAAATTTATAATTGTTGTAGTTTTAATATAAATACCATATTTTTTTTTTTTTTTTTTTTTTTTTTTTTTTTTTTTTTGCATATGAACTGCTCAATCACTATAAGTGGGGTCCAAATGACCTAGCTGTCGACGGGCCCTAAAACTCAACACACTCTCACATTCACAATTATAAACGTGCTTTTTCATTTAGGTGTCTACATAACACTGTTCCTCCCGCCTTTATTACTTTTATAACGTGTGCTACCCAGTGAAAAAAAAAATAATACAGTTGATACACAGAAGTAGCATATAAAATGTATTCACACTTCTAGTTGTTTAAAAAAAAAAGTAAGTCTTAAATGTAATTTTTACCTTGTGCACCACGTACCTAGAGAATGTAATACATTAATACTTCCATAAAATATTTGATACCCAGACATCGCTACAAATATACATTTTGAGGCTTTATTAAAACATTTTTAGAAAAAGATTCGTGCGTGAGTTTCTACGTATATGCGTATCTGTTTGTGCAGATTATAACTAAAAAACGGGAAGTGTGTTAAATATTGAATTTGGTATTGAAATTAAATGTTTTCCGAGATTGTACACGAAGATTTTCAAGAAAACCCCTCATTCCAAACTACCATTTACATGGACAATGCTGAATTATTTAAAAAAAATGGTTCTAACGATTTTGATTAAAATACCAGTTGTTTAAAATGTTTTTATGACAAATGACATTTTAAGCTTTAATTTTATTATTCTTACTACACAAACCTGTATTCCAAATATATATATTTTTTTTCAATTAGGAAATCATTCTTTATATTCTCCCTTCTTTTTCCTTAATGTCTTTGTCATGCAAGGTCTTGGTCATACAGCGACCGCTTTTAAAACATTTGACTATCACTTAAAACCTATTGTATTCACATGTTCCTTGTATACCTACAAGAAAATTAGCAATAAGATAATTTGTGATAATGTTACCTTAATTATGATAAGAGAAATACATAGATGAATAAGGATTTGCAAACATAGTTTCCATAAGGGTGGAGAAAGTCGTGTGAGTACAACACATCCAGGTAGAGGGTATACACCTACATTTTGAGCAAGGTGAAACTACCTGATTAAAAACACAAATTCTTGGTAAGTGGCTTGCATGTATGTGAACAGCGGAAATTATAAATACCGATCTTGGTGTTAAAAGTTCATCATCCAAGGATGCGATACGAAGATCGTTAAAGAAATATCATCTTCATTTGAAACTATTCCTTAAAGAAATGTTTTCATTTCTACATTTTCTCAAATAATGGTTCTAATGATTTGGATTCAAGAATATTTGCATGACAGATGAATAATTTGTGAGAATAAGGCAAACTTGTGGAATAAACAAAATGTTATTACAAAAAAATATGTTCACTAAAGCACACCATTTATGTTAACTTCCTGAACTGAGGCGAATTTTCAAATATTTCTACTTTACTTAACTGTTAAATAGTCGATTGCACCTTCTGCTTTTCAAAACGTTATTTATTAATTATTATTATTATTATTATTATTATTATTATTATTATTATTATTATTATTATTATTATTATTATTATTATTATTATTATTATTATTATTATTATTATTATTATTATTATTATTATTATTATTATTATTATTATTATTATTAATTATTATTAATAATCTGATAGGTGATGGTAAACGGATGTTTGATGCTCAATTCGAAAATGATCTACATTCTCTCTTCACGTCAGGTTTTAACTATTTATAAGTAACGAAATGAAATTAACGCGTTGTGAAACATAATAAAATAACTTTCAAACAAGAATATTGCATGAAAAGCAAGGCCATAATTATAATTTGTTATTTGCCACCAATTATCATTAATTAATACTAATTATAAGCACATCCATAACCTTACCTCAATTGCATTTCAAATTTTCTCCTTTTTACCTCCTCGCATGTTGTCCAGAGCAGACCATTTTTAACATCCAACAATTGTCCGCCATCAGGTGAACAACCCGTTCTCTTAATACAGCATTTCAATATTTTTTTTCTTATCCTGGTGACATCTTTCACAGTTTCTCACTAAAATCTCCTAATCGATGAGGGAAAAAATTAAATGGGAATGAAGAGCATTCATGTGGCAACCAATGTGTTGAAATTTTGCAGCAACGCTTTACCATGTTAACACAATTTGGATGCTATTTATTTCCAAGGAAATAATAATAATAAAAAAAAAAAACACTTCGGAAAGCATTCCAGGCATTCTTCACTTCTCGACTCATAGTGTTCTCGAACTGACTGTCCATCATTAGTTTTCGAATCTGTGCACTAATTTTTCCACAGGATAATGAAGGATATTGTGACTTTGTGGTTTCGTAAAATTAAAAGTTTAGTTTGCATAATTTCAAACTGCTCTTTATTTCCGTAGAAAGACAGTTTGTACAGTCCTGCCAGTTGCAGAATTGTAAAATACATAAACGCAACCTTCACGGTCGTCTGCCACACGTCAAACAAAAGAATTCACTTTCAAATCACTACACCAGTGCACACACACGATTATAGTTTTCAACTCTAGCCCGACTGACTAGCCGCGGCTTCTTTTATACCTCCACTCTTTGTTCTAGAAATAAGTGGAACGCTCTGTAACAATCAAGGCGGCATCAGAAAAGAAGAAACTTCCAGACATTTATCTGTCTCTTTCTTTCTCTCTTTCGCAAGCGTCAAACACTCGCCGAACGCGGCTCAACAATGCCTGGCGACACTATGTAACACAAAGATATTTAAAGCAGTCACTGTCTTTATCCAGAGTTTTCACAGATTGTTTCATTAAACCTAATTTTGAATGGAGAGATGGCAGTAATATTTTTGAGGGGTCTAAAAGAGGTTCACCTTTTTTTTATTCGCCCGATGTTAAACCAGTCTTACGTGATAGCTGTTCCTTTTCCCAGTGTTCTGAGCTAGTTCTGCTACCCCATTCACATAAGAAACAAGGATATTTTGTGAAACCAGCCTGCTGACTAAGTAATAATCCAATAACCTGGAAATCACCTCAGACATAGATGGTTTTCACACACTTTACTTTTACTCGACTTCACTCGTCAACCAACACAAAATTGATCTCCCATTAACAAAAAGAAGTTTAAATGGCATTATGTTTATTATCTCAGAAAGGAAATTCTTTACGCCCGCCTCGGTAGCGTGGTGGTAGATGTCTGCCTCACGTTCGAGAGGTCCCGAGTTCGAATCTCGGTCAGGGTGAGTTATCTGAATAAGGTTTTTCCGGGGATTTCCCTTATCTTGAAAGACGAATGTCGGGTAACTCTAAGCTGCATTGACCCGGGCTCATTTGAGCATCATTTCATCCATTCCATTCATCGTCCGATATGACTTAACGTTGAAGGACGTAAATTAAAAAAAGGGAATTATTTAAGAAGATTTCTTTTGAGTTAGTAGTATAATTGGTTGCAAATTTTCTTTCTCCATTGCACAGAGGGAAAGAACTTTCATTCTTCTTCCATCAGCAATTTAAAGAGTACGGCTTGTTTCTCATCGCTCCATTGTGTCTTGTCTGCGTATCACCACTAACATGCGTCTGCTTGTTTACTTCATAATGAACAAATCACGTCACACCTCGCATGGGCTCACGACGTCTTCAGGTTTTATTTATTTATCTATTTCTTTTTATTTTACGTCCTCCAACATTAAGTTATATGGTGCCATGTTAAGCCAAGATGTAAGTACGTTCCATTAATAATCGCTGATGAGGTCCATGCAGGCGTTCCGCTGAGAAGGGGTCTTCATCGTGAATTAACTTTTTTGTAACTTGTAAACAAATCATAAGTGGCAGGTAGACATACTCTGTATCTCTGTGACATACTCACAAGTTAAATTTCTCACTTTACTGGCGATGTCTGCATAGTGATACAACATGCAATTATACACTCAATGTTTTAAAACTGGACCGAATGATTTTAAAGGATTAAAGAGGGGTGTTGGGGGAACAATATGAGATAGGACGCTATGGTCCCAGGGCGCATTATTTTTGTGCAATACTTTGAGTCATTATGCCATTGATAAAGGTGACGCAACGAGCGATTTCGGTACTGCTCGGACAGAGTCGGGTTGCCTCGCTCTAGATTGAGAGCCACATGGTTTAGCATTCCCCAATTTTAATTTTAACGGACGTATGATAGCTAAGTAGTATATTCTAAACCAATAAATAAAACCTTTCTTTCAAACAACAAAACACGATACAAAACAATAGATTCGCTCAATAATATACTCATTCATTGCGATGCACATCTCCAGACGTCCCTCCAGGGGCCTACTGATGTAGTTACGGGAATTGGCGATCCCGGGGTACCGAGCCACACTGACACCTTCGATGTGGGTTCCTCTTAGTGGTGAGGGGTCAGACAAAACGTCCACCCACGTGTAGGCCGTCCGTGGAGACCCATGTCGGTTGAAAGGTTTGTCCTGGTGGTTGAGGGATGCGCATGTGAGCTCGTTCCAGTCTTCTTCTGAATTCGGAGAGGGTGCGCATTTCCACAACACTATTTTGGTTTCTGCTTCGCCTAAACGAGAGGTTAGGGACTAACCCGCCCCTAATCAATCGGCCAAGACTAGGTACTGTACCGAACTCCAGGGTGAGTGGGAAGGCGAGCCCGCTATATCCCCTGTGTAGCCCTGTCATCCCAGGTGGATGACCCCTTGTTGGACTCCGTGGTGGGTGGGGAGCACTGGGGGATGAAACTCATTCCATTTCTTATGGCACACCTTAACAAAAAACGTAAAAGGAAATAGGTGAGTCTTGAGGTCCTCGCTATTTAATTATTTGTAGAACTGAGGAAGGTCGGAAATTTACTACCGTGAACCCGTTTATTATTCAGAAGGGTTTAGATAATATTGCCGGTCCTTTAAAGTCATGTACTCGATCTCGCAATGGCACGCACCTGGTCGAAGCAGTTTCTCCGACGCAGGCTGCAAAAACCTTGAAAGCTTGCGAGCTATCCGGTGCGCGTGGTATTGCATAGGACACTGAAATCTTCGCGTGGTGTAAATACCAGCGCATTGGATGGCTTGTCCAATGAGGAGATTCAGGAAAACTTGGCGCACAAGGTGTGACTAATGTATATCGAGTTCGCCGCAAAGAACAAGGTGAACTAGTGCCCACTCGTACCCTGTTTCTTACCTTTGATCGGGTAGATCACCCGCAAAGGATTAAGGCAGGGCATGAAGCTAAAGAAGTGAGGCAGTATATACCCAATCCACTGAGGTGGTATAAATGCCAGCGCTTTGGTCACACAAGTGCTTCTTGTAATGGAGTTGCTACTTGCGTTGACTGTGGGGAAGTCAAACATGATAAAAGCTTGTACTTCACCTGCAACATGTGTTAACTGCAATTGTGTTAACTGCAGTGCTAATCATTCATCTAACTCCAGAGAATGCCCGCGTTTTATGGAGGAAAAGGCGATCCAACAGATCCGGATAAGAGAGAGAGAGAGAGAGAGAGAGAGAGAGAGAGAGAGAGAGAGAGAGAGAGAGAGAGAGAGAGAGAGAGAGAGAGAGAGAGAGAGAGAGAGAGAGAGAGAGAGAGAGAGAGAGAGAGAGAGAGAGAGAGAGAGAGAGAGAGAGAGAGAGAGAGAGAGAGAGAGAGAGAGAGAGAGAGAGAGAGAGAGAGAGTGTGTCCTTCTTGGAAGCCCGTAAACTTTTGCGTATTCGTTAGCTTTCTGTCCCTAGGACCGTTACGTATAGTGCAGTTGCAGCTAAGCCGGTACCTAAACGTGAAATGGCAACACAAACCAGCGACATAAACGGGGTAGTAATATTTGAAAGATCAACTACACCAAGATCACAGCCAAAGCAACAAACACCAGCACGAACAATAGTGAGCGCGCCGACCAAGTCCAGTCCTAAGAAGAAGGATTCAGCCAAGTCACCGCCGAAAGCATCTACTTCAAGAACATGTAAACCGGTAATTTATAATGTATCGCCAAGGAAATTTGAGACCTCGTATGACAAAACTGACGTCCTTAAGGAAAATAGTAAGACCAGTGAAAGGAAAACTAGCCAGCACAAAAGTCCCTAACATCTCCGTCAACAACTTCTGAGGAATCATCTTGTCAGGACGCGATCGGTGACTTTCATCTTCGCCGGTCGCAGTTTCCGATCGTTTTGAGAGACCGATTCGAAGTTACCAGTACGGAAGCCGTCCTCCATTGAGGATGTGGAGCAGGTAGATCCTGTCCTCAGTGCCCAAACGACAGTGAGGAAAAGGCAGGAAAACCCTGCTGAAAGTGCTAACCCAGCTCCAAAGAAAAGGAACAAATTGATTCGACCACCAATGGGCAGGTAGCTTTTGTCATGGCAAGTTGATATTGAAAGTAGTCATTTTTATGCCTTTTGGTATTTTATTGGTATTTATAGTTTTTTAATTGTATTTTACCCATTTGGGCTTATTTATTTTATTGTCATTTTGTTCTGATCTGTTTTTTAAATGTTGAGTAATTTATATCTGTCTATTGCCATGAATTAGTTTTTGTAAGGACGTTGATGACCAAGCAGTTGAGCGCCCTTATACAAATCATCATCTCCTCGAGACGTAGGATACTGCGGCCCCCAAAACGGAGGTGTTGCCCTGCAACAGGTGTAAGGGTACATAGGGTACGAAAATAGTGTCCTGACCAACCGGCACATTCGCAAGCTTTCGTTGCGCGAGCATGACCACCTCAGTGACACATGATAGCATTTTCTGGGCTCCCAAAACAAATATCGCTGTGACTCAATGATTACGTAAGGATTTCTTTAGTCAGAGGTGCCAGCTTCCAAGTTCAAGCCGTGCTCCCCTTCTTTTTGTTGTTTCTGTTGGTCTTTTTCCTGCCTTTCTTCAAACTGTTGATTGCGAAGGATATGAAATACTGCACGGCTACGAAATATTGTGAAATCAAACGAATGGATTCTAAACAGGAATGTACAACATAAGAAACAGTAGTGTTTTAAAACTACATATGACATGTAATCAGAATGCTTTACGGAGGTGACCATCATGTCATTGTTGTTGCATTGTTTAAAAGCATGCGCTGTACCATTCCCTGATTATTTCTTATATCAATGTAACAGAATATTAATTGCTGCTTTTTTGTACAACTAATATCAACTAATCTCCACATTTAACCGTTTTCAGAGCCAACTGCATATTTTTCAGTTCGTAAGAACAGTTGCTTAGTTCCAGGTCATGGTATTCCCATGTGTACCCTCCTGTTCAAAATACTGAACAATTTGTAAAACGAAAATGAAAGAGATTAAAGAAATTAAGCAGAGGAAAGCGGGCTTAAACTTGGAAGGAGGTGCCACTGTTTAAAGAACTCCTTACATTACTGCTGAACCACATACGTACTTTTATTAGCTGTGCAGCAAATGCTTACATAACCTATCATTCAGGCGGCCTCAGTGGCGTAATGGCTCAAATGTACTGCACAAAATTATGCGCTCTGAGTGTCCCATCTCAAATTACTCCTCCAACACCCCTCTAGAACCCTTTAAAGTCTTTTAGTCGAATTTGTAACATGCTGTACATTTCGGATTTCCTCCCTCTCTATTTTACTTCTACTCTCATTTCACATCATCCTTTAAGGTTGAAACACTGTCGGACGCTGCACGGCAGAGAATTTGCACTTTTTAAACTTTCGTCCCCGTGGCTGCGTCTTCGGCTGGAAGCCACCAGGGAGGTTCAATCTTTTTATGTTAGGTCTCAGTCCTCTGAGATGTCACTGCTCCTACTCTGAACGCTCTCGCGTCAACACTCTCAAAACCAAAGGCGCGAAAGGCTATTAAAAGTTGACAATCGCAAAGTTTCAAGACGTCTCTATGAGGTTGGAATCCGTGTAGGGTTGTAAATCAGTAGTCCCTTTTAAAATGTGTTATATTAAAACTTTAAATTTTTTATTTAAATAAGTACATTTTTAAACATTTCTGTTTTTCATTTAGGCCTCATCTATTTTAAAAATTTCGAAAGACTTAAGACGCTATTTCCAAAAAATTGAAGATATAGAATTTATTTGTCGTGAAAATATCTTAAATGTATGGTATTTTAATCAAATTCTTTAGAGCCATTTTTTGGGAGAAACATTTTCGAAAATGTAAAGGGTATATAAGTTAGATTTATGAGTCACTATGTTTACACTCAAACTTCACTTACTTTTTGTTGTTTAATTGAAACGTTTTCAAGATCATTCGATTTCATCCTCAGCTGTTTGGTGACTAAATGAACCTTCCTATTCTTCCACTACTACGGAGCTCCGATCACTCTGCCATCTGGTGTTAGGGGCACTAAGTGTAAATACTTCATTTAATGCCGGGATTTCAAAATTTATAACTTTATCACGGTTTTTGTTTATGAATATTTTTTCCCAAATATCCAATTCTATGGGTGTACTTGAAGATTTTAACAGTTTAATGTTGTTGCCAATGTTGTGGTTTTCTGTCCAAAAATGGTGTGAAACTGCAGATTTTTCTGTTTGTTTCAACTTAATGTTCCTCTGGTGTTCTTTTTGTCTGCTTAACCAGTTTCTCTTAGTTTTTCCTATGTAGTGATCGGAGCTCCGTAGTAGTGGAAGAAGAGAAAGATTCAGTTAGTCACCAAACAGCTGAGGATGAGATCGAATGATCTTGAAAACGTTTCAATTATACAACAAGTAATTGAAGTTTGAGTGTAAACATAGTGACTCATAAATCAAACTTAAATATGAAGAATATTTCACTGTTAATAATGCTTCTGCTTTTAATATTTATGTAAAGGGTAGTTTGGTAGGTGAATTTTCTTGAAAGCCATTTAATATTACATTGTCATATAGTTCTGAGCTATGTTTAAAATTTCAAGCTGTGGTTTCAAGTCTCTAGCTCGTCGGGAAGTTAGTTTAAAATCGATTGTAAAAAAAGGAACAGGCAGAGAAGAAAGCGATTTAATGAAAACAGTATTTTATATTTTGAAACATTTTGAAATAAGTTTCGCGAGAAAACTACGTAAAATTCGGCGTTTCTGAATATTTATGAATTTGCGTCTGTCCATTTAATTAATTGGTACGCTTCAAGAGGAAAAAGCAACGTGGTTTCATTAAGTTTAGAGGTTATAGGTTGGCTGTACCTGAGGAGGCCACCCGACTCTTACCAAAGTAGCCCGGGTTCGATCGCAGGTGACATTTGTGGTGGGCAACACGGCATAGGGGCGGGTTTCCTCCGGCATCTCCAGTTTTCCCAGCCCCCTCTTTCCACCGTTCTCCATATTCATTTCATGTATCATCATTGTCACCGCCTACGCTCCCGCATGTAATAAAAGTGGACGTTACACATTACAAAAATTTGTGCATGAGGGGAACACCTCGCGATCGATATGGATCTATTGCCGACTGTCACTCCTCCAGGGGGAAGGGCTGAAGGGACCAGAGAAGTCTACAAGGCCAGTTGTGTTTTTTTATTGATTTTGATAATTAACGTGCTACAATAATCGCAAAAGTATTCGAATGTAAGTTAAATAAATGACTCAAAAGATGCTTTATGTACCTACACCATCGATAGTAAGTTTTCTCACTGTAGATTGACTGGTACTAAGCGCCACGTATGTACAGTGACCTCCGTCAGGCTCGGAAGTTTAGCCGACTTTTTCCTCAAGAAAATATCAAGCCACCGTAAAATTTACCAATAGATTGCTGAGCAAAATATCAATTTAACGTTTTCTTGCAGATACTTTCATGTTTCCACGTGCGTAAACTAAATCCACCACAACGTTTTTTTCTGGCGTGTGGTTATCGCCACTATGTAAAACAGAATAAAGCATATTTGACATCACATCCACAGAACCATGTATTTTTCGTCAAAACGTCCATATAATCTTAAGCGTTTAACTGTTACTTTTTCGTTAGATATTTATATGTTGGTCAGGAGCAGATCTTCCCATGTATTTAAGTTTTGTGTTATCTAATAACGGTAATGTAGGCTACTTATAAAAACTGACTTTATTTAAATAAAGAAGGCATTTCTTATACTTAAAATATTTTAGTATTCCCAGCAGAAGCAAACTTTTCTTTCAATCATCTGCTGGCAAGAAGGCAGCATTTGAAAAAAAAAAAATTAATTATGAACAAGGGAGAATTACAAATTTTATATAAAACACACTTTGTTTTTTTTTTTTTTTGCTAATTTTTACTACACTTATTGATAAGTGGCTCTCAATATAGCATATTAGCTTGTATGTGAGTACCATTGGTACTACTGATTGGCATATGCTGCCAACGATAGGCGTGCCAGTAACTAACCAACATGGATTTTTTCTCTTCCTTCGTCGCACCATTCTCCGGTGAAATCTTGAGTCATTGCAGAGAAAGACGCAATTTTCTGCCAGACTTGAAATGACAGGGATCCATGTAATAGTAACATAATAGTGATCAAAATGAAAACTTGTAGACGCTTTCTTTTCAGTTGATAGGCAAGACATTTCACTGCGTATTGAACAAAAATAAGTATGACCACATTAGCAGTATTCAAATAATTTTAAATCGCGTTTTCCCCCGTTTTTAAGGTAGTGCCATGGCACGGAGGCACTACCCCCTGAGCCTTCCCTGTTACAGGCCACAGAGAAGCGTGGGAGCTATTCACAATTCCTGGCTCGAAAAACCAGTTCATTTACTGGAGCTACCAGAGAAGGCGATGGATATCGCGTTCAACCAAGCCGCCCTAATTTATTTACTCTTTCCTTTGAGCGAGCATCAGCACATGTGTCCGCCAGGAAGCCTAAAGCACATCCCAAAGTTGAGGAGGAAAGGTACTGATAAGGGAAACTATAGAACGAAAATCGTGGTAGATCAGAAGCTTCCCAGGAATGACCTACCGACCAGGGAAAACGAGATCAAAGTAGGCAGTAGACGGACCTATGAATGTGAGCCTCATACGTTACTGTCCTCGAAATCATAAACATTAAAATTCATATTACTTTATTATAAGTTGAGTTTTTTTCACAGTTTTTATTAAACTTCACAACTTACCTTAAGCCACGAGGCGTGTCCGTAAAATAGGTCTCCAATTTTATTTAATATAGAAAACATGTTTATTGTAATGACTGTTACATTGATGGAAAGGCGGAACCTACAGCTATTTTTCAACGTAATCACCATTGCGATCGATGCACTTTTGCATGCGCTGTGGCAGTTTCTGTATACCCTTGTCATAGCACTCTCCCGCCAAGCTGCGCAGGTAGTGCTCAACCTCGTTTTTCAAATCATCGTCGGTCTGGAAATGTGTTACACCCAGGTGTGACTTCAACTCAGGAAACAGATGATAATCACTAGGTGCTAAGTCTGGACTGTAGGGGGGATGGGTGAGGATGTCCCATTCGAACTGGGCCAGGAGATCAGCCGTTGAATGTGCAGTATGGGGACGAGCGTTGTCGTGATGAAAAATTACTCCCTTCGTCAGCATTCCCCTCCTTCGATTTTGAATGGCACGTCGCAATTTTTTAAAGTCTCACAGTAGCTAGTGGCATTTATTGTTGTGCCGGTAGGCATAAACTCGCACAACAATACACCCTTTCTGTCCCAAAACACACTGGCCATCACTTTGCCGGCAGAAAATGTCTCTTTGAACTTTCGCGGCTTCGGCGAATTCGAATGCCGCCACTAACGAGAGCGTTCTTTAGTTTCTGGTGTTGTGTAGTGCACCCAGGTTTCATCGCCAGTGACAATTAAATCCAACAATTCCTCGCCCTGTTATTCCTAGCGCTCCAGGAATCGGTGGACCGCTTCAACACGTTGCCGTTTGTGGTCTTCGGTGAGCATTTTGGGGACCCACCTCACACACACCTTGCGATAATGCAAATGTTCGGTCAAAATCTTGTCAATCGTAGTCTTACTGACTTCAGGGATAGTTAGGTGCAGAGGACCTACTCCCATTAGCCTTGAACCCGTAGGAACAAGACCCGGGCTTCCTTCAACCAGGGAGTTATCCGAGCTGTCCCGAAGGCGCCCGGCGTCCTCCGTGGGGCTTTCCATAGGGCAAGACCTAGAGACTAACAAGCCCCCCCCCCCGATCTGGTCCATGGACACAAGACGGGATGGAAGTGGATACGCCAATTACGCGCGTCAACCCCGCAGGGAAGACTACCGCTAACCTCGGTGGGACCGAATGGTGATCTAGCACACCTTTCTACTAGCTTTGCAGGCTAGTACCCGGGAAAATTGATGGCTTCCCTCAACCCCGTCCGTAGACGTACCCAATTCCCACGGGTATCGAGAACCACTGCCCCCTCGAGACCATCCCAATCCGAACAACTCCCGAAGGAGGGGCTCAGATGTTTGGCCCGAGGTTCCTCTAGTAACGTCAGAGGTACCACGAGTGCTAAGGGTCCGCAGCGCCCGCACCACGGCAGCTGAAGGGGCCGGGAGGGGAGCGGATACGTTCGCACAGCTCGAGAACTGTCACACGCCGATCTTTAAGCATTTCTTGCTCCACTTTTGCAATTGTTTCGGCTGAAACCGAAGGCCGGCCAGAACGCTGTTCGTCATGGACGTCTGTACGCCCGTCCTTGAACTCTCTAACCCACGTTAGAGAGTTAGAGTGACGTCCATACACTGTGGCCCATAGACTTCGCATAACTGACGATGAATTTCAGTGGGGGTGGTGCCCCTGGCACTCAAAAAGGGATCACTGCACGCAACTCGCACTTGACGGTGGAAGTGATAGGAAGCTCTATCGCAAACGGCTGCCCAGCCAAGACTAATGGTTGCAACGGGTTCGTTGTGGCGGGGATTTGAAGGGGTGAAACCAAGCTACATGCCAGTGTTGCCGGATCTTGCGTAAAAGCGTTCCTCAGGCTCCAGCGGCTTAGAGACCTTATTTTACGGACGTGCCTCATAATTTAGGAATTTTGTGAATGCTGATAAGAGGTTTATATAGATATAAGCTGCCAATGCAATACAATGCAGATAATTCGAAAACCGAAAGAATCCGATTTAGTTATGCTACAGACGTTTATTACATAGCAAAAGAGACGTACATGTTTTACTGTAATATCTTTACTTGTATTCACATAGTTCCAGATTTAATCAGCAGCTGACTTCATTAACAACATATTTGATATATAAATATGAAATACGTGCTGTATTCAATTATTTTTGAGTTCGTCCATATCGATATTTCTTTGGAAATGCACAAACTCAGGTTTATTTGCTCAAAAATGATCATTTAGACCAGTGGTAGCCAACCATCTGCGAAATAAGTGAAGGAGCATTTGTCTCCACCTACTTTTCGCCGAGCTATGACGCAATCATAGAACTAAAAGGCAAACCTCTCTAATGCTTGGTTACCATAGTAAGCGAAGGGGAAAATGAGCTTCATACACAAAGGGGGAAGAGTGACAAGGTGACCTCAACAGCACGTAAGAAACAAGGTTGGGCATTTCGTACAGCTTAACTAATAGAAACTAGATTTTAAAACCCTAGACATCGTTAAGACCCAGAACCTGTTCAAATATGTACTTTTACATTTGACATTCACTGTTTCCAAGATATTCATTGTCATTAATGTGAGTTTTCAAATATATCGTCTAATTTTACTCAAATGCTAAGAAAGCTTTTACTTGCTATGATAACTAAAGGCGTAAACATTTAAGGCCCTTACATAAAGCTTAGAATAAGAGCCTTTCTCCAAAAATTTTTTGCAAATGACAAGAGGTACGTAAAACCTTGTTAACCTGGATCAGTTTAAGGGGGGAAAAAAGTGTTTAGCCTAGTAAATGAACTGTTTTACAGATGATAAATTGTTGTTCTCGTGGTTACATTTCTGAAGTTCTCTTGCCAATGGGCGAATTCATTGCAGTCACTCCACCTGCTTGGGATCAGGTAAGAATAGAAACCTTTTTTTGGCCTTCGGTAAAATCCCATATGGCCATCGTAGGGAAAATTAAGAAAAATAATGTAAGGAAAACTAAGAGGATGGGAGGAGACTAGATCTGTAGATCATTTTCTTTAAGAAATTGAGGAAGAGCTTGGTACACAGGTTTGTGGCATAACTGTAATATGGTGTTGACGCTAGCGGGAAAAGGAACAGACTGCTGAAGTAGGCGGCGGAGGATGGAAGAACGGTGGGCTCGGTAGCGAGAGCAACTGAACAGGAGATGATTGAGGTCAGCGGTTTCGCCTGGGCCATCAGGACATACAGGGGAATCGATGAGACGTAGTCGGTGTAGATGCACAGGGTAACATCCATGTCCAAGTCGCATTGTAATGATGGGGGTGAGATGTCGACGTGCAATCCTGAAGCTGGAGAACCAAGGGGTCCTGGATAGATGCGTCTGAACGGCGGCGTAGTGTTTGCCTTTGATGGACTGCGAACGAATCCAGGCGTCATTCCAGCGACAATAGGCGTCACGATGAAGGACCGGGAAGAAATCCGTGTAGGACAGTTGGATGCCTTGGAAGGTGCCTTGGGTGAGTCCTTCTTTTGCCAGGTGATCGGCGACTTCATTGTATCGAATTCCGACATGCCCTCTGATCCAAAGGAAGTGGATTTGATGTCCGGCTATGGTAGCGTTGTTCACCAACGTCATTATCTCGTAAAGATAACAGTGCATATCTCTCGTCCAGCGGGGAGATGAGAGTCTCTGCAGTACACTCTGCGCATCGGTTAAGATCAGCAGTTTGGGGAAGCCCTGATAAATCCCATATTGCAAAGCGTCACGAATGGCCAGAACCTCCGCAGTGTAGCTGGAAGCCTCCATAGGTAGGCGGTATCGAGCCAGGGCATTAGTAGAAGGACAGACGTATGCATAACCTACTCCATCAGCAGATTTACCGTCGGTGTAAATCGTGGTGAAATCTGGCCATGTAACCTGCAAGAAATGAGAGAGGGTGACGTTCACGTCAGGGCTCCGAATGATGTGATCAGGAAGGTAATGCACCGAAACATTCAAGAAGTGTAAGTCATATGGATATTGAAATCCCGGAAGAGAGGGACTTTTCAAAATTAAGGGAAAAGCGTGGTATAGATACCGAAAACCCAGTAAGAGCAAGGGCAATCGTCGTACAGCTGGAAAATCTGCGTTGAGATAATTAGCAGCAAGATACTGCAACGTCTGCAATACTGGGTGGGCGTCCACGGAGAAAACTCGCAATAGAAAGCGCTGGGTTAAGAGCTGTCGACGGATCTCCAATGGTGGTTCTGAGGCCTCAACCAAAAGTGCATTCGTCGGTGTAGAAAGCATAGCACCCAGGCAAAATCTAAGAGCACGGTACTGAGCAATATCCAACTTGCGCAAGACCGATGTGGAAGCAGAACCAAAGAAGATACATAGTCCAGCACCGACCGAATTAGGGAACGATATAGCAGAAGTAATATGGAAGCGTCCCCGCCCCACCATGAATGAGCGATACTACGTAGAACATTAAGAGTTGCACCAATCTTGGAGATGAGATGCTGGATGTGACGACTCCATGAAAGGCGACTATCCAAATGGATACCCAAAACTTTTGCGGAAGATGCAAGGGTAAAAGTAAAAGGTCCCAAGCGGATAACGCCATCAGGAAATGTCCGTCGTTTCCTAGTAAACACTACGACTGTAGACCTGGAAGGTGAAAGATGTAATCCGTGTTCAGAGGCCCAGGTTGATAAATCGGTGGCTGCATCACTAAGCCACACACGAGTAATCCAAAAACTAGAGGACCGAGCGTACAAACAGATATCATCAGCGTACTGGAGAACTCGAATGTGAGGACTAAATAGAGAGTCTAAATCCGACGTATAAAGTGCATAAAGAAGAGGACTCAAAATCGCTCCCTGGGGCAATCCTCGAACTACTATTCTAGGGCCGAAGAAGGAGTTGTCAGGAGAACGGATATAGATGAAGCGATGTCGGAGAAGATTATAAATGCCAGAGCAGTACCGAGGAGGAAGACCCAGTGCTTGTAGCTTCCCAAGCAAAACTGGCAGTAAAACACTGTCGTAGGCACCGGAAATGTCCAAAGAGATGGCTGTCAGATATCCTTGTTCCAAATAGGTACGCTCGATGTCAGTAGTCAGGATGCTGTGACTATCCAAAGTACTCCGGGTTTTGCGGAAACCATATTGGGACATGGGTAATAATCTCCGGGATTCCAGCCACCATTCAAGTCGTTGTTTAAGCAAGCGTTCAAAGGTCTTGGCGATACAGGAAGACAAAGCGATCGGGCGATAAGAGGTACCAAAGCTAGGGTCCTTCCCCGGTTTCAAGATAGGTACAATGATCTGTGTAGTACAACTCTCGGGGAAGACGCCGGAGGCCCAAAGGTCGTTGAATAGTTCCAAAAGGATCATCTTCGCACGAGGAGGAAGGTGGGTGAGCATGCTATAGGATATCTGATCATAACCCGGAGCTGAATTCGAAGACGACTTCAGCACACTTTGGAGTTCAGACATGGAAAATGCTGACATCAAAGTGTGGTGCGAGTCCCCGGAAGAAGAGAGACCAGTAGGTGCTGGTGGTGATATCACGGATGGCGGAGCAATGTGATCTGCAAACTCAGCGATCCAATCCCTCAGAGGGCGGGTAGGAACTGGCTTCTTCCTCAATTTGTTAATAAACCCCCAAATCTGAGAAAGTGGGGTGGTGTTAGAGAGTTTGGCACAAAAGGTCTTCCAGCATTCCTTTTTGCACTGTCGTAAAAAACGTTTGGTCTCAGCTGCGGCCCGTTTATAGGCCAGAAAATTGTCCCATGTAGAGTTGTGCCGATAGGTACTGAGCGCCAATTTCCTCTTCGCAACATAACGACTGCATTCTGCATTCCATCAAGGAGATGGTACACCACAGGACGGAAGAACTGGCCGTTTCTCTGGGATGGAAAGCAAAGCCGCGCTATTGATACACTTCAGAAAGGTGTCGTAACGCACCAACGGAGGACGATCACTGGGAATCTCAGAAACGGTGGCTTCGAGAATACGTTCGTACTTGACCCGATTGGCATGCCGTAAGTTCCATCTGGTTGAAGGCCGGTGGGCCACAGAAACGTGCGGAAGAATAGTCGAAATCTCCATCGGAGCCCATTGTAAAGGGAAGAACCCTCCATTGGAGTTCAGAAGATAGGGACGGGGAGCAGAGCGTCAAGTCAATCGCTGACGGTCGGTGTCCGGGCTGAGTGAGCAGAATGGAAGACTCGTCGTTGAGAAGAACCAAACCAGAGTCCTCGATGAACTCCAAAAGCGTTCTGCCAGCAGCGTCGGTCAGGTCACAACCGCATGTGGTATTATGGGCATTAAAATCACCGCCGAGTAAAATGGGGGTTGGTAACTGGCGCAGGAAATGATACCATTCTCGACTGGTGATGATCATTGTAGGGGAACAGTACAAAGAAACAACTGTGACCTCTCGTTGACAAAGCAAAGTCCTCACCGCCACGGCTTCACAAGAATGTATTTGGCTGTGGTCTATCTGAATGGTGTAATGTGGAATAGTAGAGTGCACCAGAATTGCAACTCCTCCCCATCCGTCCGTCCTATCCTTGGAGTAGAGGCAGAAAGAAGGTATGCGAAGAGACGTATTCGGGGTCAACCAAGTTTCAGACAGCAGGGCAATGGAGACGTGGCGTACAAAGAGTTCTTGCACAAGAGAGTCATAATTAGCACGTAGAGAACGACAATTCTATTGCAACAAGGTTGAAGCCATGTTGTAATGTTGGGTTGTCATTGTTGGGTTATGAGCTTTGTAATAAGCTGGTAAGGAAGTCGCGGAGAAGTTCAAGTTGAACAGGGGCCGTAGAGGAAGGAGAAAAAGCAGATAATACAGGAACTATGAGCTGTAGTAGTTGCTCCACAAGCTGCAAACTAGTGGGAGCAGAGGGCGATGAAGGACCCGCCCAAGATGGCGGATAAGGATTATGAGTTACTGGAGATACAGGTACTCGTTGTGGAATATACAGAGTGGAAGGAACTGGGGGAAAATGCGGAACTTGGTCAGGGGGAGGTCGTGGTGACAAACGAGGCACCGAAACAGCAGGTGAAGTCGGAGTGGCGAGAGTAACGGCGGGTTGGACTCCTGGTGAAGGTGCTGGTCGGGGAGCGTAGGAAGGTGGCGGAAGAGTACTGGCTGACTTTGTAGGAGATATTCCTCCAGGGAGGGGGGGAAAGACCGTGTATCTGTCATCGAGAGGGCTTCATTAATGGCCTGTGAGTAAGTTGGACGAGATGGATGAGGCGAGAAAGGGGCATCTACTCGAGAAGCCGCCACCCGTGCCTCCCGGTATTGACGGAATGCTGGGCATTTTCTGTCTGTTGCCAGGTGAGCTCCCTGACAATGAATGCAGCAAGGACCTGAAGTAGAGGTGCAGTCTTCTAAGAAATGGAGTCCAGCACATTTACCGCATCTAGCAGGACTCCGACACTGATGCGAGCGATGGCCGAAGCGTAAACACTTAGTGCAGATGTAGACTGGAGGATCACGTGGTTCCACCGGGCAGCGCGTTCCAAAGATGACTACATGAGTCGGCAACACTTGAGAGCGGAAGGTAATCTTACACACAGGAATGGGTAGCCGTACTGCAGGGTCGCTAGTGGGTCCAGAAAAACGCTGGACAGAAATAACAGGGTAGGCACTCTCTAGAAACTCAGCAATTTCTTCTTCTGAGAGACTGGTGTCCACGTTGCGATAAACACCCTGTTTGTGTATCAGAAAATTGGGAATGTAAACTTCCAAAGATGTTCCAGTAAATGCCGGTGACTCTACTATAGTGTTAGCGGCCTCTGCCGATGCTGCCTCAATTTTCAGTCGGTTTTTTCCTACTGAGGTAATATGTACAATTGCACGTCGGATTGTCGGGTTGTGACGAAATAGCAGTTTACCCACACTTATGGGGTGTAGCTTACCCACATTCTTATCCAAAATCTCAATAAACACATAAAAAGCTTCGGGATCTGCGCTGCTATAACGATTGGAATGGCTACGTGGTGTAGAGACGCCAGGTGTAGAAGGTGTTGTTGTAGGACGCGACGGGGAAGGAGGAGATAGTGTGGAAGGCCTCATCGTCGAAGACTGAAGAGAGCTGACGTCCGAGGTGTCTACTGGAAAGTTCCCATTTGGTACACAATCACTCGAGTCAAAATCCATGTTGGAGTCTAATGGAGCAACGGATTCTCCTGAAGTCCGCTGTCGCTTAGAAGCACGTTCGTCTTTTGCACTAGTAGCAGAAGTCGTAGGACGGAGTGAAGTTTGGGCTGGTTCACAGTGAAGAGTCGGTAGAGATTGCTGCAGAGAAGAGGAAGCAGAAAGTTGTTCTTCTTGCTGGTAACATGTCTGCATTGTGGAGTAGATTAGCTGCCCCGTATCAGGGGGGTCAGCCATAGTACACTAAATTTTAACACTTCACGAATAGAAAGTACGCACGTGAAAACACAAAGAAATTTGATGTAAAATTAGGCCGGCAATTTGCCCCGTTCTACTAACGCCGCCTTGCGCATCGGAAAGGTAAGCAAGTCGTCACGGTGTTGCGATGTTACCTGCTCCGCTGTCAGACAGCAACTGTGAATAGAAACTTTGATAGTCATGGAAATTTGTGGCCTGGTATGTGTGACTTACCAGAAAACAAGATTGAAGGCGAAGAAAAAATACGTGTGGAGGAAGATTTTATAGACTTTTTGAAAACATAGATCGCTCTTCCGATGCTGATGAAGAAGACATTGAACATTTCTAGCAAATCGTCAATGATGGAGGTTATAAGCCGATTATAGAGAAAGGCGTTATTGCACCAGCAGTGTTACTGAAAATGAAAATGAAGAGTATTCCTATTCAGATATTGTTGATGAACCAGCTGTGTTTATTACCCACGAACAAGCAGTAGCAAACAGAGAAATTGATGCTTTATTTCGAGAGCCAAGCCGAAACATTGCCAATGAACATCTAATGTTAAAGCGGATGCGAGATCACGCTGCTCGTAAGCGATACACTGAACTGATTCAGCAGAAATTCACTGCCTTTTTTTACTACCGTTTAGTTTGTAGAAATATTGTGTACATTGCAAATACACCGACTATTACATTGCACACAGATTATGATGTGTTTTGGTGAAAGTGTACCGATAAAATATTTCTGTGGTGTACATGTTTTTTTTCTGTCATTCTCTGGATAACCTGGAATTTCGTTACCTCGGACTGGCCCTGGTTGCAGTTGATCCTGGTAAACGAGGTTCTACTGTACATAGCAGTACAGGCTTAACTAGGAATAGTTTGCACCAAACTATGTGTAGAAAGTCACGTTAATGTAATACAACATATCATTTTTGTCGGATATTGTCACCATATTCATGGTCAGCTTTGCAACAAAATGTCTTTTTAAAAAACTGATGTAAGCAGCAAGAATTAGAATTACAGCATTATACACGCCATTGTATAGTGTCCTATTTTAATTGTGTTTTTGGTTTGACGTCTACCAAAAGTTTATTTCCAGACTATGAGAACAATATACTCATCATCGCCATCATCATTATTCAAAAGTGTAACGTTTATAACCATTTTGTAAATTGCAGCCTCGTAAACCAAATACCTCTTTTGGTAGGTTTCTGCAATTCAACACCAACATCTACATTCGCAAGTGCAGCACTTAAATCCAATCTTTTTGAACATGTATGTACACAGGTAACTCTTAGAGATTTCTCAGTTCATCATCATCATCGTCATCGTCGTTGTCATTAACCCTTTAATGGGTGCTGTTGCCCTAGGGCAACATTACACTATTCACCATAAAATGTTTTATCTCAGTTTTCTGTTCTTATAATATTGTACTGGTCTTTGTTAGTTATAGAAATACAATTTTAAGTCTTTTGAATTGTAAATATTATATTATTTTTACAATTATATTGTAGTTTTTTTAATATAGAAAAGCAAACACCAAGCAACTACAGTCAGATGATACCTCGTCAATATCCAAGCGTTCCATCAAACAGATTATTACACTCGGGCCCTCCCCGTCCTTTACCAGAGACACATTTGAGTACAGTTGCCGAGATTCGAACCTACGACGTTTAGCTTTGAATGGATGTTCAGTCCATTATTTATCGCTTTAACGACCATAGCTATTCGAATCGATTGTGTTGAGGGTACCGTAGAAAGCGGTATGAAAACCGGTTTAGCAAGTACAACAAGAGCGACATAAGTAGCAAAATAATTTATGCATTAAATGGTTAAAACCACTGGGCCAGGCCGTGACTGAGTGGTTAGACACTCGACTATCACCAGGGCGGCCCGGGTTCGATTTCAGGTGACCACAGTTATATTTGTTGTTGACAACAAGGCGCTGGAGTGGGTTTTCTCCGGGATCTCCGGTTTCCCCCGGCATGTCATTCCACCGGTGCTCCTTGTTCATCTCATGTATCATCAGTGGCACTGCCTACCGTGGCGTATGTAGCAAACGCGGGCGTTAAATATTGACACACACACGCACACACACTTTAAAACCATCTAGAAGAGTAAATTACATGTTCTGAATCTGCAAGTGTTTCAAGAACTCATTTTTATGGATTTCTCAGTTCAGCTTCACAAACCTCCTCCTCCTCCTCCTCCTCCTCCTCCTCCTCCTCCTCCTCCTCCTCCTCCTCATCATCATCATCACCGTCGTCGCCATCAGCATCATCATCCAGAAGTTTAATTCTTATACGCATATTTGGAAGCTACAAGACTATACAAATACGCAATCATCAACAGTTCATCGACATCTAGAGGGTAGGTAACATTTAAGTGGTTTTGTATCTGCATATTACGAACTTTATTTACTTTTTATTTATGGGCGCTCTTTATCTGCTGTAATTATCAGCATCCCATTCCATATTGATTGTGAAACACTCAATTTTTCCTCAGATACCTCTTTATTTGAGGTTATTGCGTGTCGTAAATATAGGAGACGGAATCACCAGCTTTACGTCCCTTCCAGAAGAAGTAATCCAGGAACTTCTATATCCGAAAAAGTCCGTCGCCGGTTTGGAAAATAAAAGCTCAGAACCAGAGTCCAGCATGTTACCCCTAGAGAGTAGAGGACGGCATATTATTAAAGGGCGCATTTTGAGGGATTACGCGCTTAATCATCATGATCATCATCCAGAATTCTAACATTTCATTCCATCTTTCAAATCTACAGGTTATTCAAGATCATCTTGTGGTGGGCTTTCGCAGTTCTACTGCTTCTCCTTCCAGAAACTAGGGCTGCTTCATGTACATGGAGTAAGACTGCAGGAGCTTGCTTCAACTCGAGTCTGACCAGGATTCCGAATATTCCGAGGAACATCGTGTACCTCGAGCTACGGCATAATGCGATCTCATCATTGGAAGGTTTACACTCTCAGATTCTACACCTAGACTTGTCCGTTAACTCTCTGGGCTCCCTAGAGGACGAAGCCTTCAAGGAGCTCACAGAACTTCAGGAGCTGCGTCTTGCCCACAATGCTATCAATTCCATTCAACCGGAGGCTTTCAAAGGTCTTGAGCGCCTCAAGAAACTCTTTCTCCAGGGAAATGAGCTATCCTCCATTCCACCAAGGGCCTTTGAGTACCTCATTGCCCTCAGCGAGCTGGACTTGAGTTACAACAATTTGGTGGAAATCGATTCGGAGAGCTTCAGGTACGCATACCATATGGCATATGACATATACTGTTTATATGTATCTTTAAGGATACCCATAACTAAAATTTAGCGTAATATTTATGTCCAAAAATAGTTATTGTGAAAGGAAAGCTAACCAACAATGGACACATGTTGGTGTATCTTTTGTATGAATTCAAAGAGCAATTTGTTTATTTGTTTGTTCATAATGTGTATGCAAGGTTAATGTAGTTTTACGTCATTGGGCCATGATTGGACTAGAAGAATCAATTGATTTCATCTCGCGCTGCAACCTATCTGCTATTACTATATGACTGTAGGTTTGTGGTGTCTGTTGAATACTACGAGATGGGGGGGGGAAACAGAGCATATGAAGAAATTACCAGGCAGATTTCCGAAGAATGGAACAATGCATTAAAGACATTGTATTTAGCGTATATACTCTTTATTTGTAATCTATTCCTTAGTCATGATCTGGTTTCATAGTTTATAATGAGCGAAAATACTACATTATACGCCTCATGAAAAATGTTTCATTGCAAATTGTCGCGTCGCCAATACATTACTTTGTAAGTGACGAATTATAAATGTGTTCGGAAGTGGTTTAGATTAGCAAAGGTACAACGTGTAAATACACATTTATGACATTCTCACGTTTATCCATTACTTGTTAAGTCTTGTCCAATCTTGTGAAACATTCATTGGAAATTACAGTAGAAACATGTTAATCTGGACCAATTGGGGCTTAAACTGTTCAGATTAGCAAAAGTCGGATTAAGCGAAAGAAACATCACAGAGAAAAAATTGTGAATTAAATTAATGTACTATATAATTTTATTACAACGGAAGACACATAATGGAAATTAATTGTTCTTTCACACTAGCCGTGTGTAGGACGCACTATGAAAGGGTAGAGTCAGAATGAAAAATTCAATGCCATAGCCGGGATTTGAACCACAGATCTTCTGGTTTCCGTCCAGCCGCTCTAACCTTTCATAGTGCGTCCTACACACGGCTAGTGTGAAAGAACAATTAATTTCCATTAATTGTACCTAATAGTTGTCCGAACTATAAAGCCCGGGCCTTAAAGTACTTACAGCATAGTAAGTCACCATTAAGGTAGCTGTCTCATGAGTTTATGAGAACTCCTAGTAGTTTACCGAGAGAAACACGAGTCGTTGGAGAATTTAATGTCATGCTGGCACGTTGGCCATAGTAGCTCAAATGGTTAGAGCGGCTGGACGGAAACCAGAAGATCCGGGGTTCAAATCCCGTCTAGGGCATTGAATTTTTCATTCTGACTCTACCCTTTCAACGTAAGACACAATAAATCTACCTGATTTTAAATACAAAATATTTATTTGTTTGGTTTGAAGAAACTATTAATTTTCTTTTGTGGTTTATTACACATGTCTTTCACAATGAGATCACAGGACTCTTCCTATGATGATAGTATCTATGCAGAAGGCTGGTTATTGTTAGTTTTCTCGACAAAGTCTATTAAGCAATTCACATTCTGTTTAACGTTAGTTAATTTCACTTAATCCACAACCTCAACCTCTGAGTGTCTCTTGCATTGCTTACACTTTTCCACAATTTCTTCTTCAGTCATGATGTAATAGACTGGATTATCTTCATCTCCGTCAAGCCAGTCTTCGGTCTTGTCTATTTTAACAGCTTTCTCGCCACCCCAACCAGTGTTTGGTGAAAGTTATTTAACTAAATTTCGTTAGTGTCTAATTCAACACTGTCATCATACAAACGTTTGTTCCACGCATTAGTCAATGTAGAGTTCGAAATGCTGTCCACTCACTTTTAAAATTGCAAATTATGGATCTGAAATCAGACACCCATCATTCTGCACATATACATGCAAGAGTCGCAAAATTTTCAAGTCTTTCCATAATTTTCAGTTTCTCGTGTATTGTAAGCGATTTATGTTTGCGTTTCCCCAATGACATCGTGGGTTTACTAAACGACATTGTCTTCTTTAGCTAAATTACTGAGAAAGGCAGGTATTAAACTAACCCTTCTGACAATAATTGCAAGCTCTATCGCAGGTACACAACGGTGCGGGAAGGATATCTAATGTACCTTTGTCACTAATATATTCCTAGTATACCTAAGAAATTCCTATTGTACAATCTATGCAAAAGTAAAATGGACAATTTGCTTGAGTTTGTCATTGTGCAGTACTGTAAATTAACTTAGCAATTCACAGATTTTTTTAAGGATGCTATTCCGGATTAATCGAAATTCGGTTTAAAGGGAACCGGATTAACGAGGTTTTACTGTAGTTTGAAAGCTTTTGTGTAGACTCTTGAATTGGAAAAAAAAGAACTACAAACGGAAAAGTTCAATTATGTACAGCGGGCTTTAGTTAATGATATAGTTTGAGCTGAATAGTTAATTTCTACTCGTCTCTAAGGTGCTACGTAACACAAGTATCTTTCGCTGTTAAATCAGAATAACCGACTTTACGCTATTTGCTTACAGAGGCCTGAACGAACTGTTGCTTTTGGACTTGAGCCATAATCACATCCAGAACCTTAAAAAGGGTGCCTTCAACGATTTGTCGAACTTGCAATACCTCAGTCTTCACAGTAACGAGCTAAAGAACTTGGAAGATGGCGTCTTCCAGAACCTGGAGCGGGTGTCTCTTCTGGATCTTTCCAACAACAACATAAACACAATTGGACCAGAGTTATTCAAAGGCAAGTTCTATACGCTGTACATAGTTAAGCTCTTACACTTGCGTTGTTCTGCCAGAACAACTGTCTGAAGGGTAAAACTAGCGCATTTGGTCTACTACACAGCCCAACGGGGTTTAGGTTCACGGCTCAACGAATTTCTTCTGGCGGGGTCACAATAATCACATGAGGTTCATCCCAAAAATTCTTAAAAAAAAAAACGTTATAAGAGAACCCTAAAAGCTATAGTGTTTCTAAATTATATTTATATTATTTTATGAGGTTTGAAATTAGAAAATTATGCAACCTTTGTTATTTTTATTAGTGAAGCTATTTCAGAAATAATATAGTATAAAGTGTTAGAAAGCAGGAAGCCGAGGAAGGGTCAATAGTGAAACACGAAAGTAAGCAATTTATTGTTCAAGACAGAGCGGTACTTGCACCTAGTCTTCCAACTGCCAGTGCTAGTATGTACTGTAATTATGGAGTGTGGTGACAGCAGCTATTGTGGCTCTACAGAAAGTAGGAGTAGGTCTATGAAGAAATTTAAAATCTTGAACAACCTTGGAATAAGTAAAATAAATATTTATAAATGTAGTAAAGGGCAAATTGTAAAATTATATACTATTTTTTAAAAAGTAAAAAATTCAAAATGTATTAGGAAAAAATCTTTTTGGCTACTAAGCAGTTTTCACAATAAAGAATGAATATAATATTATAAGAAGGTTTGCGCTTCACGAACTCCTAACGTAGCTCCAAAGAATTATTTTATTCAATGTCCAGTGTATGTGCCTGGGCTTCAACCCTCACTACTCTATGCGTCCAGTAAGGTTGCAAGCCCTGTAGTCACTCACAGCAGCTGGGCGAGAGGAGGGTATAGAAGATAAAACGCTGGCTCCCTGCACGTCCAGACGAAAATCCGAACGTGTTGCCTAAACAGACAGGAATAGGTCGGAAACTTTACACATTTAGCAATGAGTCACAAATTTGTCTGCAGGTTTGAAAGTTGAGACAAAAATGCGCCAATCGTTCATATTGATATGAAGTTTAGGACAAGTGTATGATCAAAACTCTTGTGATTGGATCCAGAAGTTGTGAAATTTATTTAAACGCCAATTGTTATGTTTTACAGACATGGTGGCGTTACAGCAGATCCAGTTAGATCACAACCATCTGAGTACCGTGTCGCCAGACGCATTCGACAACTTGGAACATCTGATACATCTTGACCTTACTCAGAACTTGCTAAAAGGTTTGGAGCCAGGCACCTTCAAGAACTTGGACAAACTCTTCTCCTTGGAACTGGACAAAAATAATATTCCAGAGTTGAAGGAAGGCACATTCGAAGGCCTATGCCAGCTAACCTATCTTACCATTAGCGGCAATGAAATTGCGAGAATGGAACGTGGAGCATTCTCCGGGGTAGGTGAAAAGAAGAAGGGAGGTGGTGGTGTTAGGATTAGCCTGGAGAACAACCGCATATCTGGCATACCATCGCAAGTCTTCCAGGGGGCCAAGAATGTCCGCTTCCTCAATCTGGGCAACAACACTGTCACAGAGATAGCACCAGAAGCATTCAAGGTGAGACTCCACAAATATTCCTTACTTATTTCGTATAGAGATTGCCGTCATAAGTGTAAGCCATTTTTTTATTTTTCATGCACCAAAAACCTGAGGAAAGCTTTATAGGAAAGGTTAATATCGAACTGGAATGATTTTGACTTTTTTATTTTTCATTTCCTTAAGCCCTCATCTCCTTCCTTGTCATCTACTCAGGATTATAGAACCAGTCGAATGTGTTCGGTGGGTTGCCATTGGGTATAGATGTACCCTTTTGGGAGGTTTATTCTCTGCTGTGGATTGGAACTGTCCAGTAAAGATCCGCTCTCAAGTGGGCCTCAATAGGGAGTTCACCAGGAGCTAGGGTCCTTTGGGCGGACCCAGCGGCTTCGGAAGCCTTCAAACTGTAAACTAAATTACAAGGAACAGCGTCAAGTACTTCCACAGTTGTTTTGTATCGGCTTTCACACTCCACCCTTCCGTCCAACCCTCCTTCCTCCCAGGAGTCAAAGTATTATCTTGCCTCCTCTGTACCTTTATAGCTTTATGGAGTCCCAAGGTTAATAATTTGTGATGTTTACAAACGGTAATGAGTAAAGGGCGGATCATCGTAACGGGTTTTCGTGAGGTTGACTGACCATCTGCTATACTTTGTTTAGATTGGAACAAAGAGGGAGCACAGATGTAAACAATCAGCATGTGCCCGCCGTGCTGTATTGGCTGTGTCAAAAGAAGTTGACTGTTAACTATTTTATTTCGTTATAGAGCATTGACGTTTATGCATATATATGTAAACTGAATACTACAGAGCATGTTCATTGCAGTATAGAATAGGGTATATTCGGAGTTGTAGAACGTGAACGTTCTTCTTCTGTCACTTAAACATATCGTACGAAACTCCTTTCCACATCGCAAGACGTAATGTGCACATATGAATAACACACTACACCGCTGTCTGATACCTTTCTTACAGCTGTTGATGTGGAAGGCTCGTTTGATTTCTGTAGCAAGTACTCTCGTACAGCACACACTACTGAGTAACCAGTACTTTTTTCCTAACACATCCTGAGGCTTGACGTTCATCTTTTTTATATTCTCTCCAGCTTTGCTTTCCTTAATGTTTACACTTTACACACACTACTTTCACTGTGCCTCAAACGTATTAGACGCTCTGTATTGTTACACTGCACACGTTTAAGGAATCCTGGCAGCTTCAGTCGTAACAACACCATCACACGCTTCTTCCAAGTCGCTCTGTATGCCTGCTGTTTTGTCTGCTGCGTCGGCCCCTCGTTTTCTCTGTAACACTTGCATTTGGAGTAGCAGACGCACTGTGTTATCAAAGCGTGCCCTCAGTCCTACTGCGGTGCATTTCTTTACGCTCATCAGCCTGTACCCGGAGGACGCGTGTCAAGACAGTATGCTCCCTGCATCGGTAACTTGACATCACGGACTGGGCCTCGCTAATCCGCCGTCTAGTAATGAGTAAAACAGTAATGCATAATAAAAAATCTGAAACATCTAAGGTAACCGATACATATGAAATCGTAAATGTAACTACCTTCGAATTTGTATATCAAACAGTCGTACAGTTCTGTTCATGGAAATGCGTTAGAAAATTCGAGAATCTTACGGAAATTCAGAGGTAAGGAAACGCAGCTGAAGTACATTTGCATGTTGGCTACATATTTTACATCCGAGATCTAATATACTGCATTACTAAATGGGTTTTATATTGTATTGTGGCGACCTAACCATGGATGGTAAAGGATAAGGAGCACATGGTCAGATCATACACGGGGGAATTATCAAAGTAGGAAATGCATGCTTTGCGAGAGGTTGGGGTTTTCTATCAGGTTACAAAAGGTATGTATAACACTTACTAAAACTACAATTCACTCACTGAGAATATTTACTAAACTAAATAATTCCAAAAAAAAGAATGGTCCCTCGGACTACATACTTTACACAGCCAGGGCATTACGCCCTGCCAGGTCGAAGATCTCCACACAAAGAAGAAGATATTTACACTTCAAACTAACTCATCCCAGAGGCTGGAGGAGTGGGGGAGTGACGTAACATGCCACGAAGTCACCTGAACTACTATCCGTTCTAATTAAAAGAATCACTTGTGACAATATTATCTACTTTGCTGTTATCTTATAAAAGGATACACGGTTTAAAATGCACGGTTGAACTGTGTTAGCGATACAGTCATTAGTATTCTGAAGGTAGTGTAAAACCTTCGTGGACTCGAGGCTGGTCTAAAGGGAATTTATTTAACTAGAAAGTATATTCCTAATTCGTTGAAGATGGAAATTATGTCCTTGTAGGCAACATATCGGCCACGCAATTAAACGAAAGTTGAATTAATCTTCATCTCCGCTAAATAAAACCGATAAAATAATAATCGATAAAAAGGTTTAAATGGGGCCAAAAACTGTGATCCAACACCCGTTTTCGTTAATTAACTCTACTCCAATTCCTGAAGTACAGTTATCTAATAGTCTTAGTTTTCAAAGTTATGTGGCATTCCAAGCTAAGGTTTGCAAAATTGCTAATTTCTGTGCAACATTTGTCAGATATTTCTTTGAACTTTTTTACAACGCTTCATCATCGACATCCCCTCCATAAGAACATGGCGATTTGATTTGGGTTTCTTATGAAGAATAAATCAGTTTCCTTAAATCTGTTTCCACAATATTGCACATTTGTTCTGCGAAGCGTGGGGTAGTATGTTTTTCGCCATAACATATATTTGTTTCCGTTGTATATGTTTCTACATTAAGGTAACTCGAATGTTTTAGGGTCTGAATACTCTGGAGTACCTCAACTTGGATGGAAATCAAATTTCCAATCTTGGAGCCAATTCTCTTACTGGATTGGTGGAACTGAAGGCGCTTGCTCTCAGAAGGTGTGGCCTTATTCACATAGACGATGGTGTCTTCACCCCAGTAGGAGAGACTCTGGAGGCAATATCTCTTGATAAGAACAACCTTACCGTTCTGACAGCCGGCATGTTCTCGGGTCTCAAAGCAGTAAAGACGCTGTCCCTCACCGGCAACGGGATCGAAGAAATTGTACCTGGTGCATTCAAAGACTTTGCTAGCCTCGATGGTCAAATGGACCTATCCAACAACAAACTGAAGGTGATCCGCACAGGAACTTTTGAGGGCCTCCTGCACATATATCGCCTAATGATCAACAACAATTCCATTACTGAAATCGAAGCGAGCGCCTTCCGTGGAATGGAATCTTTGACAGCGATCAGTCTTGATTACAACAACATAGAGAAATTGAATAAAGAAGCTTTCGAAGGTAAGGTTAATGCATATAGTCATAGTATATAGAATTAAACGAGATAAATAAAAACAATACGATTGTATTCCCATAATCAAAAAGTATTTCATTAAAAGCATTACTTGCAGAATTGAAACTTATTTTTCCACGCAATCAGCTACTCTAGTTAAGTATTTGTCACATCAACACCCGACCTTTAAAATTCAAGAAGTTCATAAGTATAGAACGAGAAATTTTTGCGAAGGAAATCTGTAATTCATCTTTAGTGTCTGTCGTAGGATTTTGTTATTCATTGATTCCTGAGTGTAATGTAGAGCTTGGATGTTATATGCACTATCAAACATACATACATGCATACATCTATGCACTAACAATTTGGTAAATATACTGTTTAATACGTTATAATGTATATTTAAAATAAAGTACATTATTTCAATTTTCTCATATTTATTAATCTTGATGAATTAATCAAATTTGTAAGTTTATTCTTAAATTCAGGCATTAACAAAGTTAACATTTATTAGTCTCACTTTCAGCCTATTTTATTATTAGTTGCTTTTATTTAAATTAAGAAATGTTTACACTGTTTTTTGTGAGCAACGATTTTCTTTTGTAGCTTAAAACGTTTTATATGAAATGGAAGATCCCTCTGCTTCACAAAAAGTCTCGGGACAGTATTGAAAAGAGCTTTTGTAACTTACAGAACAAGCATTAAGTTCTTTCACAGATTCACCTTCTAGCGTCTCATTTACATCCAGAAAAAACATTACACTTGGACGCCTCGCTTAAATTTTCAATTTTGTTACGAGAACATTGCTATTTCTTCTTGTATGTGACTGTTTCAAGGGATAGACGAGTATCTTGCATCATATTAGTAAATAATTTCACTCTTGATGGCGCCTTCAATAAAACACCTTTTTTCACAGAAAAAATTAAGGCACTCACTTTTGGAAAATTCGCTTGAATTTCCTCAGCCAACAAGTGGAGAATATATGCTAAAGAAGTTATTTGAACTTACTATAGTAAAATACAAGCAAAGCTTTAAGTAGCCTTAAGTATGTAAGCTTCTGCATCTGTAACATCACCAAGAGTTCTTTCTCGTTTTCGCTGATATCGTCTTTTATATCTCGTATTACCCGATTACAATTATTTTATTGAAAATTAGTAAAGATCGGAGTAGTAATTTGGGATCTCATTTTTGATGGGGAACAAGTGAAAAAATTGTTGATCATACACTAAATAAATAAAGCTCCGTGGCGCCATTGCATATACATAATTTTGCTTACATTTGAAAATATTTTTGTAAAATAAATTTAAATGATTTAAATAAATAATCGACAGACTGTTATAAAGCTCAAAATATCGGCGAGGGTTTGTGGCAATGATAAACAAACTATTTCATTAAATTGCCTCTTCATAAAATTTGACAAGGCAGTATTTCCGTATTGTTGATTTAGGAACCTTCTTTTTCGGAATATTTTTCCACGAAATTTTGAAATGCTGCATGATTTAGCTTATTCAAAGCGATACTTGTTGAAACCAATACTTTGCAGATATCTCAAAAACTACCATTGCCATCATTTCTACTTCCACTTGCAGTAAATGTTGCTGATAAGGCTGTTTGGATCTTGAAAGTATTTGTATACACAATTGTCTGAGATGTTGCGTAATCTGTAATTTTTTGTCACAGGGGACCTATAACAACGATATAAAATAATATAGCTTTATTTTAGTTTAATAAAACTAAACCTTTTAACCTTTTTCTGCTTTATGGATTTAGAAACACGATGGCTAACAGTCCTGCATAAACAGAGCAATAAACGAGAAATTTTCTCGTATCCTTCTCTTCTTAAAGTATCGGGGTGAAATAAACGTACGAGTCATTGCTGAAAACGTAACCACTTAAATCTGACTGTCCCTTAAATATGCATTTATATGCACTATGAAACTTACCTAATAAACTCATTACAACGTGGAATAAATTTATTATTTACTTGCATTCGTTTAACTATCAGTGAATAAAATGTGTAAATATCAAAAATCCAAGCTCTTTTAATAAGTGACGAACGTCCGGGTCAAGATTCGTCATACATTTCTGTGTGACCATTGTTGAAAATTTCACTACACTTTCTCACACTTCCTCCGTATCTACACACACTTCTTATACATTTGCGCAGGTTTCAACATCCAGTATTCAAATATCCAATACATCTCACCTTGGAATACACGGGACTTTACATTACACGTTTGTTTGAGCAATCACAGATTACAAAAAACAAAAAACAAAAAACAACTCATTTAGACTGAAACACATACAACGCTATGATTCTTTAGATGGAATCCCGAACTGATCTGAGCAGTGGCAATGCGATCCTTACTTTTTGGATAATTATTTTACATTACATTGAGAATAAACGTTATTGACCCTCATAGACCTCTCTTCTTGTATAAACGAAAAATCCACTTTAAAGTACAGCACTACATGGCAAAGCGGGGAAGCGTATCGGAAACTACATAAGCCTAACATATCGTACGGCGAGATAGCGTATGTAGATACACTCTGTTCAGATGCAGTTACAGCAACTGTCATACATCAGCAGGTGAGAGGAATCATATATTACAATTGAACATTGTGGCAAGGAGAAACAAGAGGGAAACAAATTCCTTTGTGTTAAGCGGCTGCAATGATAATTTACATTTGTATATAATAATTAATTGTCTAAGGCTTTATATTAGACATGGAGCATCTAAGTGTTCTATTTATGCGTATCACCTACTAATGTTCTAGTTATGTTTATCACTAGTATTTTTTTTTTAGTTTTTAATGTTTTTTTAATTTATAATCTGTAAATTGTGTATGTTTTGCATATGTTTCTGATGTTTTAATAAATGAATAAAAGTCTGAGTATTTACCCCGGATTAAGAAATTAGATGCCGGGACATAGTATGCAGATTTTTATTTTATTTTATTTTTTTTATTACTTACTATACGCCAGTATACTAATATTTCGGTCTTCTAATAAATAAGATAAGAAGCAAACGCAGCGATATCAGTGAAGGTTGATATTCCTCACTACTGAAGGGCACTTCTCTTTTAGAAATTTCAGATTTTAACAAAAATGTAATTGAGTTTGCCACCATGGATAGCAATATAATGACTTAAAACTTATTTTAAATTGTTATTAATTCTATGGAACTTGTCACTAAACAGAGATCAACTGTAATTCTCTTTTCCTCTTACGTTGATAAAGACTCTAAGCATCTGCTTAACCGCAAAACCTCCTACAAAGGGGGAAAAAAAAAATCAGACATTAATCGAATAACACGAAAAATGTTTATTTGAAACGATCTTGTCAGAATGTTCTCTTCGAATAACGGTAAAACGTGGAGTTGGTATAACGCTATTTCTAACCGTCGAATTTATAATCCCACGTATAATATACGTATACACATATATAGAGTGCTTTTTTCTGTAACAAAGTTTACTAGAAATCTCCCACTCGAACATATTGTACAACAAATCAAAAACCCACGAGACTCTATACAGTCTTGCTCTATAATAAAGCAGACGCATAGAAGAGTACTGCATCTTACCACGGGCTGTTTATTTTACTCTTGCATTGCCGTTTACTCATGTATATCCTGCACTTTCTAATCCTACTATATCTAAGGAACGGATGTGGTGCAATAGACGGCTGTAAGGCAGTTTCAGATTAACGAAGGAAAATGGCAGCACTAACCGCAGTGTATTAAAGAATTTCTTCTGCATCAATGATGATGATAGAATGTAAACTCTTGCACTCAACATGGGAGGTAATTTCAATTTTAAATTTCATTGGAGTTTGGAAAAGTTTTCCAGAACGCGTTCCGGTGCGTTCCGGCTAAAAAGTAGCCCTATAATTTGGCTAAGTACCAAATTTGGTATTTAAGTTTAATGTATTCCAAAATGGCCAAGTAAGCCAGTCAAAAATAACTATAATTTTCATAAAACATCTTTTGTTATCTTTTACTTCCTCAAAATGACTGCAAGGATTTTGATTAAGAGATTGTCATAAGAAACAAAATACTTTTGTTTCTACTTCTGAGAAAATACCACCAGGTCCTGTTCATTCTGAATATATAATTTCTAAACTGAAACAGATAGATACCACAAAACATGTTGGTGTTATTACTCTCAATTTATGTGGTAAATTGGTGAAATGATCGTTTCAAATTTTATTTATCTGCTCGTTCCAGAAAACATTAAATATTTTTAAATTACTCTGAGAATGAAAGCCATACATTTCATTGAAGCTAGAGGTTCAAGGTATTTTTCGGGCATGATCTGCAGATAAAAGAGGCCGCAAGGCAGATAGAATAAGTTTATGTAAGAACAGTTTTAGGAGAGTTTTAACAAAGCCAGGTGAATATTTTAAATCAGAAATGTATTTTCATTGTAAATAGTAATTTGAAGGTTGTGTCTGACTACCAGGATATATACAATATGCAATGCTGTCGGATAAATGTGCAGGATTATCATATGTGACAACAGTCCGCTCTCCTTTTTCTGGTGGTCAGGCACTTATGTTTATGGGGTTTCAGCTTCACTAATGCAATATATTCGTTTCTGTTACAAGGTTTGAAAAGCTTAAGGGGCATATCAATGCAACATCATAATCTGAAGATGCTGGAGCCAGGCACTTTTGAACTGTTGGAGAAATTGAGTGGGATTCGTCTGAACTTTGGGAGCTTAGAGAAAGTTCCTGCAGACATGTTCAAAGGCGCTGACTCCCTTTGGTATGTGGGACTGAGCAACAACCAGATCAAGACTGTGGAGCCTGGAGCGTTCTCCAACATGAAGGAC